>CM052703.1:115765074-115908244 GCA_028551405.1 Uromys caudimaculatus | reverse complement strand
TGCATGGGTGGGTAGGTGGCTGCATGGGTGGGTAGGTGGCTGCATGGGTGGGTAGGTGGCTGCATGGGTGGGTAGGTGGCTGCATGGGTGGGTAGGTGGCTGCATGGGTGGGTAGGTGGCTGTATGGGTGGGTAGGTGGCTGCATGGGTGGGTAGGTGGCTGCATGGGTGGGTAGGTGGTTGCATGGGTGGGTAGGCAAGCAGGCAGATGCACAGGTAAAGTAGGTAGATGGGCAGGTGAGATAGAGGGGAGGGTGCATGTATGGTAAAGATGTATGTGGGTCAGTAAGAGGATGCATGTATGGTAGTTAAACAGACAGATGTTAAGTGTGTATGCAAGAGTATATGTGTGAACAGATGGGAGAATGCAGAGATTGCATAGATGGGTGAATGAGAGAGCAGATATTTAGCTGACTGGAAAGGCCTCTGTACTCTGGGTTTCCTGAAACTTTCTGGAGTCACACTACATAATCTAATTCTTTATTTAATTGTTCTCTCTCCAGTGAGGCCTTTTAACCCTTTTCTTTTTCTTATAAAAAGCATTTCCTTCTTCCATACTCTGTAGCATCGACCACTATTTTTGCTTTAACCAAACTACTTACTACTACTTGATATTTAATTTTAAAATATATTTATTTTTATTTTCGGTGTATTAGCGTATTAGTGTTTGTCTCATATATATCTGTAGTAATGTGTGACTTGTGCCTACAGAGGTCAGAAAGGGTCACTGGATCCCCTGGAACTGGAATTACAGACAGTTGTGAGCCGCCATCTAGGGGCTGGAGTTAAACATGCGTCGTCTGGAAGAGCAGCCAGTGCGCGTAACCTCTGAGCCACCTCCTCAGCCCCTGTTTGATACTTTAGTATGTTTATTATTTTCTCTCTGTTGCACTAAAGTGTAAGCAACATGAGGATATTAAACAGGCCTGGTCATGGTTATCCCTAAAACCGAGAGAAGTATCTAGCACAGAGTAGGCACAATAATGCTTCATCAAATACATGGGTTGGTAGAAGAATATAGACCTCATACATTCCATGTCATATCGCAGTACATTAACACATGGCAGATCAACTTCTCTTAAATACGCATTATTGTGGATTTCTCAAAACAAGAAAAGGTCAAAACTTGTGGTAACATAAAGCTGGGTATATATTTTAATACAGTTCCCATTGGGCCTGCAGCATGCTGGTAGATTAGGATGAGGCCAGCTCTGGGCCTGCTATTCCTATGTGACAAACTGTCATCAGGACACAAACAGAAGAGATGCTGCTCAAGGGATGGCTGAGAACAATGACCCAAGCCACCTACAAACTGGCGAGTCACATTATTTTTTCTTCATTCATTTTTACACTCACCAGGAATCGCTATGTCAGAGTCATACATCATTGTAGACCCACAGTAAAGAAGGGTTGCCTTAAATACCAAGCGCTGACCAGTTGGTTTCAGATGTGGAAAGACTGGAGAGAGGCTTCAAGACCCAGTCAGTACAGTTGGCTCTGGATATTGTGCCCGCATTGACAAAAACATCTCTATTCCGCCTCCATTTAGCCCTTAGAGAAAGGGGTTCTATTCCTGAAAACTGAGCTCAAAAGTCATCCAGGGTGAAGGTAAATGTTGGTTGGACTCAACTCTCCATAGCTGCTTCAAAAGGAGGTGAATAAAAGCTACTTCATTTTTATTTTATTATTTTTGATGTTATAATTGCCCAATTTCCCTTTTCCCTTTATTCTTTGATTTTTAGAGTTAGGTTTATGAAAACTATTTCTGAGTGCGTTTCAGTAGAACTTTCTAGAAGGCCCAGTTTTCTTTCAGCAGAGAGTACTAAGAAATGAAAGCATTTTAAAGATACAATGACTTTAGAATCTCCTAGTTTTAGCAATAGGGCCATTTGGTACAATGTATTCATTTAGGATGCAGAGAGCCACTAGGCTTTGGTCTTCTCCTCCATAGGAAAAGCTGTATTCAGCTTCAGCTGGTTTCTCCTGGAGGCACCAAGGAAACCTTGAGGTGCCTTAGCCCACTCAGCATCCTGGCTCTCACCCCATATTGGAAAGAACCACGGACCATGTGCTGGTTTTGACTTTCTGCAAGAACTGTGTGAACTTGGATAAGCCAACCAATTTCTCTGACTTTCTTCTATGAGAAGGCTTTCTTAGAGTAGCCATCTGCTCAGATTGATTTCATGACTCCTCCCTGGGTCCTGGAACTGAGTCTGCCCAGTGCCATGCTTCCCTGATCACAGACTGCTTTGCAAGCTACCCACTTCTACTGTCTCATTGTCAGGTCACCTCCTGTCCATACTTAAAGTCCTAGCTTTGGTGTCACCTGCTGGTTCTAAGCAGTACCCACTAACAAACCACGTATATAGAGAGGCTCTCATTTTACTAATTTAGAGCACGAGACAGGGGATTAGCAGAGACTTGATGGATGAATTCATAGATGGCCACATCTCTTTGGCTTTATGTCTTTTCTCCCAGACACTAAGCGATAAGGCAAAGACAATGCATCCTGAGGACATTACAGTATGTCTAAGTCTTACTGTATCCTAGTACTCCCTCCTTTTAGAATGGGTGGGCAAGGGCCAGTGCTTCCTTTAATGATTTCATGTATGACTTGAACCTTGTCTCCCTAACCTGTTGTTCTAAGTCCGACTGAGATAAAAAAAATTACTTACATTGGCCTTAAGACATCCCAGCTCTATCTGGAGAACAGTTTGTTTTATTCTCAGTCTGGCCCAGACACTGCACCCAAGTCAGCAAAAAAAGCTGGATAGCTAGAAGCTTAAACTATTTGAACAACAACAACAACAAACACCAACAAACCAAAAAAACCCTCTGAACATCTAATCTCCTTTGATAAAATTTCATCATTTAAAAGCCAGCAATTCCTAAGTGTCATGCAAATATTACCAATATTTTTCTCCACCCCCCAAAGGGTTAAGGGCTTGTATGTGAATGGATGGGGAACTCTTCCCAAACAGGATTTCCTGCCTCATCTCTATGCTTTCTAGAAACATCTTGCCCCAGAGTCATAAAACATCTTGGTTTTGGCTTTTCCTGCAGCTCCCAGAAGAAGAGAGCCTTTGATTACAAATTTGTCTTGATCCTAGCCTTCTGAAACCCAGGACTATTGCTGCCATCATCTGGACAGAATGACTTGGGAGAGGACATTCCGCTTGTCCCAACACTGGTACCCTCTAAGGTCTGTTCTTATTCTCAGTGCTCTGGTACCTGCTTCCAGCAGAGTTAGCGCTACAGGAAAATGTTCCATGTATGTGTGGTCATCTCTCATTACACTAGGAATGTCCTCAGGGCAGAGCTGTGTTATGTTCATGTTCATTTGTTTAGCTTTGATAGGAACTCAATAAATCTCAAATGGACGGATGAAGACCAAATCTTTACTGCAGACCCCAGCTGCACTAGTCAAAGCAGAGCAAACCTGGTTCTCAGCAAAAGTGAGTGTGCTTCTCTGTAATCTAGGGAGACAAGAAAAAAGACACAACCTCATCATCCTCAAATGAAGACTTCTACATCTGGTTGGGTGCTACAGAAACTGTTACATCTGCTCTACAAACAACAAGGCAGTAAGGGGCACACCACAAGCAGCATACTGACTGCTCTGTTCACTCCTAGGCAGGCTCTCCAGGGCTGCTGACAGGTTCACAGCTGTCCTGACAAGAGCTAGATGGAGCTTGTCCTCATGAAACGGACACACACCTCTCATCCCTACTGCTCAGGGAACTCCAGGTCAAATCTGGACATTATACAGTGGGACTCAAGGAGGGGGTCTGTCACAGCAAAATCGTTTGACCGCTGCCACCTCAATCTGCCCGTGAATCACTCCTTGGGATTTCAGACATGCAGGAGAGCTTTAAAGATATGCACTGTCTCTTAAACATCAGCAGCTTGCCTAGACCAGGGCAGAATTGGGCCACAGCTGTGAGGAAGAAGTGTGTAAACCCAAACACCCCTGAGGATGGGGAGAGGGCAAAGCATGAGACAGGTAAGAACCAAGGGCTGCAGACCTGAGGCTCCCACCAATGCCCCCCCCATATTAGCATGTATGTAAACTGAGGCTTCCACAATGAGGTTCAGGGAATTGTTTGCCTGAGAGTGCTGACAGTAAAGAACCAAGATTCAAGGGCAGGCAGAACTGCAGTTTCTGTGCAGAATGAAAATATTCTAAACAAGACACTTCAGTCCCTCCTTGTGGCTCTCAGAGCGGAGCATTGAAACAAGGATCTCCAGGAAATTGGAATTTCCTGAGAATCTCATGCTGGGAGAAGGGACCACTGAGGCTTAGTGACAGCCAGAGGAGGGACTTGTCTCCTGAAAGAGATTCTACAGAGTTCTGACAATTTTCCAGGTCACCTTGCAGGAAAGACTGGAGCCCAGATCACAAGGATGAGGGACAGCACTCATTTAGACTACACGGATGCACATACTGCTTGCCTTCCACTTAAACCCAAGCCTCAGGCCAGGACCCTGAAAATAGATCAGGGAATGGGGTTCTTTAAGCCTGGACTTCCTTAAGCTTCCCCTCAAGGTGGCTGCAGTGAGTGACTTTTCTTTTTCTGCTTTTCACTGTCAGTTTCTCTTTATCTGACTTTCAGAGGATTGGTGACAGATCCTTGTTCCTTAGGACTGCCAGAGTCCAGGCTTTGCCTGTGACAATTCTGGTAACTGTCTGCCTTCAGGAAATGCAAATTCTCACTCCCATAGATGACTGCACTTCTGCATGCAAGGAAGGGCTGCAGTGAGTAATGCCACCCTTGCAGAGCCGAAGCTTCGGCCGCCGGCTCGCACACACCAAGGAACGGCCAAGAGCATCCTTGCTGGATGCACACACCTGTCTTGTTAATGATGCACATGCTCCTCATTAGGGTACACAGTTCACAGTGGCAGCTCAGTTCAGTTAGAGTGCTCGAGAAATAGCCTCCTGGGGAAAAAACCCCCAGCTCCACTGGTGGCTTGTTCTAGGTCTAGCGCCAACAAAGGAGTCAACAGCCGTAGCCCCCCATGCCACGGTCATGTCATGGTAGCTTCAGTCCCCAGGCCCACACTGCATCTGGCAGGCACAGTGATCTGTTTGCAAGCTTGGTGAGATCTTCCCACTGCATCCGTGCAGTCAGGTGGAGCCCACAGGTGACCTTGAATGCCCCCTTCCTGGTGGCCCAAGGAGACACAGTGGTCCTCTTCCTGTTTCATGTCTCCTGACTTACCTGTTTTAAGGAGAGTGAATTAACCCCAGCTGGGAACTTTAGAGCTGGCAGTTCTTGCAGAAGGGAAGTAGCTGGAACGTGTGATGGCCACCTGCCATCGCATGACTCTAAGAGCAAGCCCTGTGGGGCACAGTGCACAGGCCAGGCTGGGGAGGGGATAAGGTGGCACTGCATTCTAGAAGTTACCATGCTGAGGCAGCACAAGTTGAGGCAGATATATCCCAGATCACAGCTGTAAGTCACCATCAGGGTCCCCACTGTGCCACTAAGATGCTGCACAGGCAGTGGACCAAAAGTGATGGCAGCAGCCCCTCGCCTGGGACCTCAGGTGACTTAGCCAAGGATGCAAAGGTACTTACTGGAAAGCTGTTAGAATCCAATAAGTGCCTGGCTCCCATCCAGGACTCCTACTTCTGGCTTCGCACATATCTTCTTCAGTCTGTCTCTCTCTGTCCCCTGGCACTACAGAAGTCACAGTCCAGTTCCAACCCACACCCCCATCTCCATGTTTTCTTTCTTATTTTTCACATTCTCCAGTGTTTCTTTTGTTTGGAATCTCAATCCCCTGCATCTCCACTCTGACTTTCTTCATGTGCTGTCCTTTGCTTCCCCCCATGGATGTCCTCCCTGCCTCTAAATATCTCCTTGTTGAAAGTCTCCCTGTCTTTGCCACCAGATTCACGTGTGCCATCCTGGTCATCTCTGTGTAAAGCCTAGTCTATGGGATCAAGCCCTGTGTACATTCTCCCATCTGTCTTTGGGGTGTCCCTGCATCAAGAAGACAGTCGTACACTGAGGTCTTGTCTCCCTTTCTCTCTTCTCCAGCATCCCCGAGACAATCTGTACACATCATGCGGGCATTTCTCTTCCCAGCACCTATATAACTGGCAATTTAGTGCATGGTCTCTTCCCCACATCCTGGACTCCAAGTAGGCACTTCTGCTTTCTTCTTCCAGCCTTGAATTTGAGAATGGGAGTGTAACTGACACCCTCAGGATAAACGGCTCCCTTATCTTCCAAAGCAAGCTTCACACTACATTTCTTTTTTTGGACAGCCAGTTCCACATACCTCAAAAGAGTACACTATGGCCTCAGCACAGAGATGTTGAAACTCACCCCATGCCCACTCCATGCTTCTGCCACATAGATAACTGACTACCACTGCCCAAGTCTTCCATCTGCAGTACCTGCTTAGACAATGGAACCCCATTAGAATGCAGCAGACTGGGGGGTGGGGTGGGGGGGAGAGTACAAAGGGAACACTTGAACTTCTCCCTTGTGGGGGAGGAGTCAGTCCTCATAGCCAGATTGGCTTTTTCTACATTAGTTCTGGGCCTGGTCCTCCATCTTTTTCTTATTCTTCACTCACCAATTAATGTTGCTGAATTCCCAGAATGCCTGGGGTCTGAAAACCCCAAGTCTTATTCCTTCATGAAGTAGCACACTGTCCTGAAAGCTCCCATTTTCCTCTTTGCTTCCCCCACACAACCTGGCACATTAGGAACTCAGCAATTTGAATTAATGTGGTTTCTGGAGGGGAAGTATCTTAGTGAGCACATGCTGGAGAGGACAAGGTAGGTTTTCAGTGACAGAAGGCAGGGGGTAGGTCTGCACTCACTCATTGCTCTCTAGCCCTGAGGTCCCTTTCTTAGCTATTGGCACACTGCTGCTACCAGGCCTGGCTGATTTCCCATGTTTACAGAGCCCAGGGCAAGCATAGTTCAGTGCTCATAATAGCAATAAATTATGACTGTAATTTAAAGTACAGGCCTGAAAAGAACCCCTAATCGCAGACCATTCTTGATCTCACAACCCTCCCTAGAGGGCTGGTTTTTCTTCCAGCACTCGCTTTATTCTACCTTTGCTTCAAGTCCCTGCCCAGGTATTTGGCTTAAACTCTTGTGACATTAAAAAGAACCAGCAGGTGGTCAGTTGCCCAAAGCAGCTCAGTGAACTGTGGAGACCTAGGTGAATAGCCTGGCCTGGCTTCTTATTGTCCTTGGAGGAGGGGGAACAAAAAAATGTACTGATTTTTTTTGGGGGGGGCATGTATTTCTCCTCTGCCATGGTGTGGACAAATGAGTTTATGCAGAAGCGTCAGGCTGAAACAGCGACAATAAGGCCCCTTAGACTCACTCCCTAGAAGCAAGGTTGTGCTGCATTAGTTACCAAGAGGATGGAGAGGGGGAGTGGGCACATGAGGGCGGGAATAGTTTAGCTTGAATCTGAACAACCCCACAAACTCCAGTTTGAGTGCATGGTGGCCAGTTGGTGGAGCTATTTTGCTAAGGAGGCAGGGCCTACTTGGACAATGTGGTTCTACCAAGCCCTTGACTCCTACTACTCTGTCTCCTGGTCTACCAAGCTCTGAAGAGTCTCTGCACATACTCTCACTTACATGAACTGAGATGTGGCACCCTGGTTCCCTGCTGTTATGGGTGAAACTGTCTGAAACACTGAGCCAAAATAAGTCTCTCCTCCCTTAAGTTATTTCTGGCAGGTATGGTGGTCACAGCAGCATAAGAATAACTAATACAGGGAAATCATCTGTTTTTGCTAAATGTGTACTACAAGTGTTCAACTTTGTATAGACAATATCCCCTGGAGCCCCTGCAAGTTCCCTGTAACCTGTTAAGAGAACACTGTTCTCTTGCCACTTGACCAGCTGAGAAGCTAAGATCCAGAGAGACTGTGTGTCTTGTCCAGTGCTAAAGAGTTATGTGGGGCAGGTCCATGATGCAGGCACAAGCTTTATGACAACAATGCTACTTGCAGAAGCCCCTCTACGTGTCCTTCAGACTGTAAAACCTTATGAAAGGTCTCCTTCTTAGCTGGGTTTCAACAGAGCGAGGAAGTTTGATTGTGACTGACATTTTCTATATAATTGAAAAACTGATCATTTATAATAATCTTAATTATGTCCATCCTAGGCTGAGGAGTGAAATCCAGCTCAGGGGTGAGCTGGGCATGCCTCTGTAATGAACGGTTCCCTATGAAATGTTCCTGGTACAAATCAGAATACAGAGACACAGCACAGCTTTTGGTCCCCCATCACACCACGGTCTCTGACCTCAAACGCCACAAGGTCTGAGGCCTGGTCAATACAACAGTTAACTCAGTGCCTGGCCCAAAGTACAAGGCCATACACTATAGAACTGTGAGAGTATAAGGAATACACTCTTCAACAAGAGGTTTTACCACTCGACTCAGTACCATCTAGAGGATTCAAGGGCCTCATTATGTATGAAATGGGGATGCCAACACCAGCCACTCAGAACATGGATACACTCAAGGAATCCAAGTGTAAAATTCGTTCTCCTCTATGGTAAGAACAACCATGGCTTGCCCCATTGCAATGGCTACTCTATTATCTGGCTTCAAGGTCTGCAATATCACCCACCTATACACAACCTTCCTTTCTTCCTCCAGTCAAGCTAAGGCTCAAATTCCTCTTTCTCATGAAGCCATGTTTCCAGGGCTTGCAGCCCATTGGCTATTTTCTTGAAGGATCAGGGGAGCTGGGGTCTTTGGTGGAAGGTTACAGCAGCTTTGAAGGACAAACTGCAACTGCACTTGAACTTCTACACTGGAGAGATGATACTTTCTTCCTCAGGAACTACAGAAAAGTTGTTCGGCCACTTCTCTGTAACGTGGTTGCACTCTCTCTAGCACCATGGTCATTCTGTGAGGGTGTCGGGACTAGAGTGCAACCTTTACTTGGAGAAGTAGTCAAACGACAGAGAGAATTCTATCCATTTGTGGCATTTCACTGCATCAACCTGCTCTCCATGGGCAACCAAATCTGGTAGCACTGTTCAGAGGTCAATGCCTACTCTAGGTATAGATTTTGTCAGTGTTTTACATTAAGTGACAGCCAGAATGACACAGACAGTCCTTTGGTTTTGAAGTGATTATATTCCCAGACTGGAACATCAGGGACAGGAAATAATCTTAGAGATACCTCATTTCCTCTGTGCATGCTTCATTGTAAGGACACTAATATGCAAGAAGTGTGAACCCTGTTCTTTCCTGGTACCCAAACTGACATCTTTGGGTAAGATGCCTAGTCAAGACAGAGCTGCTCCAATGTCAAAGGTATGCATCCAGGAGGAAAAGCACAGCATCATGTGTGCGAGGCAGTAAGAACAAACACTGGTCCCTGGTACACAGGGTACCTGCCATAAAAGGCACTTGCTAATAAAGGACACCTACCTTGAGCAATGAGGTGTCACCGGTGTTACTGGCCCACTTCTGCTGGGATCTATCTTCTGCCTTTTTCCTCTTCCTTCAGTCTCTGTAATGTCTTCCTGCGGGGCCGTGATAGAGCTAAGGTTTGAACCCCGCAGGCCCAAAAGGCTGTCCCCAGCAGAGGACAGCCTATAAAGGACAGCAGGTGTTTGCCAACCTCCTAGAAAACAGCTCCTGACACGTGCCTATATCTCTCCATAGGTCTGTGACATTTGGTCACATAAAAAAGGTCACACCTCTCAAGTCCCTCCTCAGGTAGAGGCGTGCCATGTAGCCTCAACATCCCCAGTTAAAGAGACACCTAGAGGCTTAGTCACGCCCCTTCCCAGTTACTATTTCAACCTCGCCCTTCCCTGAGGGAGCAGAGGTATGGTCTCACCCTCGCCACTCTCTACAATGATAATAAATGCTCTGAAACCCTGGACTGTCTCATCTTGATCCACCATGGGAAGCGAGGGAACTGACTTTCACCTAATGAGCCGCCTGCATGTAGTCTCCCAGCGAAGCCGTCTCAGCATTTCCAGCCGTGGCAGGCTTCCACCCAAGCCAATGTAGCTATCCGGTGCACAAGCTGCCCATCTGGTCCCTGCGGAGACTCCAGCCACACTTCTTTACCCCTTTTGGCCCAGGCTCGATCAAGCCTGTGGTCCCATTTCGTTCCCAGCTCTTCTGCGGCATCCAGTGGTGTCTGTGATACCCAGAGCCTGGGAACCCCACGGAGCCGGCTGCAATGTGACCCCTGGGAATGACTGACCCTCTTCCACCCCTGGGCTATGTCTCTATCTCACGCCGGTTGATCCAACATCTTCCCTCCACTCCATCCCAAGGTTACAATCCACACCCAAGTAATGATGGATCCCTGAATCTTACCTCAGCTCTGACAGGCTCCCCCTTTGAACCCGGGGAAAGCTGGAAGGCTAAGCTGTTCCAGGTAACACTAATTGAGACATTTCATGATATTCCCAGTTGTTGCTTGTAACGGATCCTGGGCACATCAGCATCTACAGGTGATGACCAACCCTCTGTTCAACAATCAGCCAGCACATTCAACAATATTGCAGGAGCTCAGCACACTGCTGAGAGCAAAGCCAGTCTCCTGTCCTGCACAGCTGATGTTCCCGTGGTAAAAGGAGAAAGACAGTAAACAGATGACTGAGTTGACATAGCACACAGCTAAAATTCAAGGGGTTAATAAAAAGCAGGGAAGAAGTTAGTCAATGGCTGTTGCTGAAGGGTTGGGAGGAGGGCAGTTATTTTACACAGTGGCACAGGAAAGCCTGTCTGATACCATGGCATATGATAGACACCAGACATAAGTGAGGAAATGAACCACTTGAACATCAGAGGAAGATGTCGCTGGCAGAAAGGGAAGAAAACGTAATGTTATCAGGCAGTACCATTACTGGAACATTCTAGAAGAACAGGAAGCATAATGATGCTTTAGCACAATGGATGCCTTACAGAGTGGCAGGTAACTTGCTCATGATAGGCCTCAGCTGTGTGTTTTTAAGAACTTTGGCATTTAGGGATGGAGCAGTGAACTTTCCATCATTAAAACAAAATATCTGATGGAAGCCACTTCTGGTGCACAGGTAAGTTCACTTATCTCAGAGTTTTGGAAGTTTCAAGGTCAACATGAAATCTGAGGAGGGTGACGGAGGGTGGCACATCATAGTGAGAAAATGTTGTAACTCAGGGTTCACATGTTGAACTGGAGCAGAGAGAGGACAATCCCTTCTGGGGTGGGCACATCAGCAAGTGACATCAGGACTTCCCATAAGGCCCTACTTGATGTCAATAGCATCTCTTGATACCTCTAGCCAGGAGACTAAGATTTTAACACATGTACTTTGTAGTGAAGACAGACAACACAAATCAAACCAAACCTAAACCAGTGTTGTATTGGGATCACTCTAGCTTCTATGTTATAGGCACACAGCTCAAGTTGGCTACTGTGGCAATCACAGAAAGGCAGAACAGTGGCTTGGAGTGGCTGCTTGACAATGAAGATGTTGAGGGGGGCTACCCTAGACATACTTCGACCGCCATGTTGACTATCTGAAAACAATGGCTGACAAAACCTTGAGAGGCTCCAGGGACTGTCCAGTGGCTTCCATCCCCTCATTTACAAGCGCACATGGGACTTAAGGCAACAAAGCTGTCATTGTTTCAAGAGATTAAAAAAAAAAAAAAAACCTCCTCTGTGGAAAGGAAATGAAACATTGCCTATCTGTTAACAACAAAGTTAAATTTATTTTGTAGCCAAGAATGGTTGAGGTATTCTAACTAGAAGCAAACACTACATCAAATTCTAGTCATGGCATATGTCCACTCTTTACAAAGAGATGCACAAAGATTTATGATTGTAGACCAACAGCAATCAGTAAACAACTGATTGATGGTTCCCAATATGCAGAAGTGATTAGTAAGTGTCCTGGGGAGATGTAAAAAGGGCTGAGAATACTGGGTTGACTGCAGCAAAACTGGCTTTTTGGTACAGAGATTCCTGGAGTCTTTCCTATGGTAATCAGCATCAGCACTCTCCAGAGGGACCTTTATGGAGGCCATACATCTTGCGCTTGATGTTTTAATGGAGTCCCTTCCCACAATAATGATGCTAGGAACATGATGGGGAAACACTGAGTAGATTTACAAATATCATTTGAGCATCGATCCTGAGGGCCCACAGCCCAAAATTCAACAAAAATGTTTCTGAGACCCTGTGCTGGGTGCTAGGGATGTACAAAGAAAGGGACGCTAAGTATCCCATGGTGGTTTGTTCTGCAGGGGGACGAGCACCTGCTCTTGTCTACTGTCTGCTCAATTCCAGGCCTATGAGGGACGCAGCTAGAGGAATGAGTCAAAAGCAGAGGGCTGGCAGCAGGTGCTTCTCTCTATAGCATTCTCCACCCCACCGACTGTCTACGAGCAGCAGGATATGGAAGGGCCTTGTATGGGATGCTCACCTTTATAAAGCACATTCTCAAATTTATGTCACTTGTTACTTGGGGCATTCAGAATGCATAATTTGTGATTCGTGCTTTATACTGTTCCTTTGACATAGACTGCATTTTCTGTGCTGATGGAGTCACTGATGCTGATGGAGTTTGTAGTTGGGGAGATGCCTTATCAGGGTGCCTTCTCATCCCTTAAAGGAGGTGAGCACTGTTATTCAAATGGTAGGGAAGTGAGACTTGTAGCTATCTGGACATCTGCTTAATATCATGTATAACAGAATGGTGGACACACTCAAGCTCTTGCTTGCTTGATGTTGGCCTACTCCTAAATACACACACCCATTTCTGGTTTATTTACTTATTGGGTATGCAGTGTGAGAAGCAGAAAGCTGCTCCAGAGGCCTTGCTGACTTTAGCAGAACACCCTGGAAACACCCTCGAGGATGTAAGCCCAGGACATTGCTCTGGACCAGGGCCATCTAGCCAGACTCCTAAGTGGCAGGAGTATGGAGATAGCATCACTTCCGCCATCAGTGAGGTGATGGTATATGCTGATAGCCCCGCAGAACTGACTCTCATTTATTTCAATCCTGTGGCAGTTCTTCTATAAATGTGGTGAGACAGACTCACAGACTTTCAAACTGTAACCAAAGAGATGGCTCAGTGAAGCATAAATGTGACGCCAATGTAGCCCTTGACCTTAGTTTGGATGACAGCTGGGGTCACTGAGAAGGAAAAAAAAATTGGTGCTGTGAAACGCTGAAGTATACAAATGTCACTTCAAAAAAATGTCAGACGTGACATGTTTTTCCTTATCCTGATGAATGACTTCCATCTCTGATATGGTCCAGAATAACTTTACCCATCAAGAAATTCATGAAATCTCTTCAAAGGGTGTCTCTGGAGCTGAAATATTGTTCATATTGGTAGACAGGATGTTTATTTGCCTTCCTGACCACAACTGCTTCTATCCAACGTTGATTTGCTTTTTGAAAAGGATGGTGTTTAAGCTTAGCTTTACATTTTCATATGCCATACAAATGATTACAGTTTCTATTACTGCTTCCTTCTTAAAATTATTTATTATTATTGTATGTATGTGTGCATGCAGAACAGGGGGGTGCTATAAAGTGTGTGTGGAGGTCAGATGACTAATCTGTGGAGTCAGCTCTCCCTTTTCTTCATTACATGGGTTATAGAGATTGGACTCTGGGTCAACAGAGTTGTGTAGTAAGCACCTTTCTCCACTGAGCTAAACCAGGCTTGGGTAGTAAGTGCCTTTGTCCACTGAGCTAAACCAGGCTTGGGTAGTAAGTGCCTTTGTCCACTGAGCTAAGCCAGGCTTGTGTAGTCAATGCCTTTGTCCACTGACCTAAGCCAGGCTTGTGTAGTCAGTGCCTTTGTCCACTGAGCTAAGCCAGGCTTGGGTAGTCAGTGCCTTTGTCCACTGAGCTAAGCCAGGCTTGTGTAGTCAGTGCCTTTGTCCACTGAGCTATCTTGTTGGTTCCATTACTGTTCTCTACTCATAATGACTACACTTACCATTGAAAAATATCATTGAGAAAATAACCTGGATCTGTATCTGCATGTATTCATTGTATGTATGCAAGTGTGTATATGTGTGTATGCATGTGTAAATACTCTTTCATACATGCATACTCACAGATAAAATCCCTTACTGTTCTACCAACCTGAACACAAAATGTTAAACATAATTCATTATTTTGGTGTCCATATGCACTCTCTTAAGTCTTTGAAAATGACTCTGGATTATCTTAATATACTATTTCAAGAAGGTCATAGGTCAACAAATGGAAAAACAAACTTCACTGCATTCTTTTAAAGCCCATTTTATGTACCGCTTGTCTGTAAATGCTATTTCATCTTCATCAGAAGTCAAGCATCAGCAGTGTAACCTTATAGAAGAACCAACTAGAATTCTGATAGAACAGGAGACTTGCGCTTGCTGACCTACACTTAGAGGCAGAGGTGTGAACCTCAGCTGTGGGACTCTAACAGGAGTTCCATGGAGGTCTCAGTGGCCAAGGGCAGGATTCAGATCTTCAGCACCCATGTAAACTCTGGGAGGAGCATGGCAGTCCAGCTGTATTCCTGTCATGTGGGGGTGTGGAGACACCCCCTTGGCACAAGTTAGCTGGCTAGGCTGGTGGAATTTGCAAGCTCTGGGTTCATGTGAGAGACCATGACTGAATATTTAAGGTAGATAGACATTCTGGAAGATATTTGATGTCATCCTTCACATGCGTGCGCACGCACACACACACACACACATGCACACATATACACATATGCACACACACAAGTACACACATGCACACAATTCATGAGCACACTCACACACACAGACACACATATATGCACACACAGGCTCACACACATAGTTTTGCACCCTCAAACATACACATCACATACACATATTAAAACATACAAGAGATTATTAACACCAACTAAATATCCTACTTTCTGGATCCTCTTTTACCATGCATGGATCTTTGGCCATTTTACGTGAAGCACTTCATTGCCCTTCAGCAGCTCTTCCTGAGGTAAAGGTCTGTTTACACTGTAGGACATTCTTCTTCCTGTTCCAGCCCAAGTCTCTCCTTCTCTTCCACATCTTTGCCTGAGCTGCCCGACATGATAGAACACTGTTCAGAGTCCCTGAGAGAGCAAAGCCTGAATATATGTGGCCCTCAGCGGTTCAGTAACCAACTTCAACATCACTCGGACAAGTTTTAAGAGAGCAAACGATACCACTCCTATCTTACCCTCACTTACCATGAACTTGGGTCTCCGCCTAAAGGAAAATGCACACACAGTGACATTCTGAATTTGTCCCAGGAACACAATCTGCCATTCTATTCATCACAGGATACAACAAATCAAAACACCAGTGTGTCCTTGGGTTCAGTGAAACTTGAGAGGCTTCCAGTTCTTAAACTTAAGAGGCAGAGAAGTGAAGGTTGAGCCATGGGAACTAAGTTACAGTTAGATAGGACCAGGATGTTCTGGGGTGCTTCTCTACAGCAGAGTGACTGCTGATGGCAACTGCATGCTGTACATTCTAAAGGCCAAGGGGAAAAATGGTTTTGAATGCTTCTCTCTTGCAAAAGAACTAAATGTTATAGGAGGTAAATATATTTAAACTTATTAAACGGTGCATCCACGTATTGAAACAACTCATGGTTTGTGTTAATGTGCTACTTTTCTACTAGAGAAATTTTTTTCTTTATGCTAGAGATTGAATCCAGGGCCTTGCATAGGCTAAGAGAGTGCTCTGCCACTGAACAGGGTCCTTTCCCTAATCTATCACTTAAAAACTGTTTTTTTTTTTTTTTAATTAAACAAAAAACCTCATGTAGAGATGAGGGTTTCTGGGCTCAGAGCCACATACTCTGAATGTCACACAGACCAAAGCACAGCTTTATAGAAGCCTGGTGTAGGCCTTAGATATTTCTAGAACTGGGGCTGTCTAGGATCAAAACAAACTCTCAAAGAATCACAATTTGACCACAGGAAAGAAATCATTAGGTTTTTCGACTAATGTCTTTGCGGGGCAAAGAGGAGGAGGTTCCATTTGTGGCGTTGGGGGCTGTATCTGTGCCATCTTTCCAAAGTTCTCACTGGTGTCCCTCACCTAAAAATTTAGTTAAAAGGCTTCCCTCAAATCATTCTGGAAAGTGAACCGGCAGGGACAGCATAATGATATCTAACCAAAATGGGGGTTTTAGTGTTCCATTTCTAAATACAATGGCCAATAATCCAGTCATTTCTTCAGTGGCACTCCAGAATCTCCTCTGTTGATCACTTTGGGGGAACAAAGTTAATTATTATATTGACCCCACCTTAGCATGGCCGCCATCATTAACAACTCTGGTCACTAGCTAATGCTCACAGTGCTCACTGGCAGTCACGCATTGAGTTATGGTGTCTTACACATGATCCATGAGATGGGTACTATCACCATTATCCATATCATGTAGGAGGATGTAAAAGCTCAGCAGGGTTGCATGCCCCAAGTCACACAGCTAGCAGGTGTCAGAGGCTGGGCTCTCACCCAGCTCTTTCCAGCTTCAGATGCCAGAGACTCATCCAGCAGGGCTCTCAATCTTTCCTGTTAATTAGAATAGACTGTACCTGACATATTAGTAAGATGGTGCTTCTTCAGGCTCAAACTGGAAGATCTACCTCTGTAACCAGGTCCAGAGATGGTCTAATACCCAATGCAAAGGCAAGGCAGCCAAACTTGCTGAGTATGGATGCTCATCAGGAATCCAAGATAAGAGCTGACAGTTCTGGATGATGAGCAGGTGAGAGTACCGCCCTCATGGGGCTCACCCCCAGCTGTGCAGTACTAATAGACAGCACTGTAAGACAATGGCTGCCACAGGGCGGCCTCCCTCAAGCCAGTTGACAAAAGCTATGATCCAATGCCAGGACCTTGCCAGGCTGACCCAGAACCATCTTCTGGCCAGTGAGGGTCTAACTCCGACCTTGTCTTCATAAAATCCACAAGGAAATACCATCTGTTACATGTCCTTGGCTGTTATCAAATGGGACATAATCCCACCGGTCAGGACAGCTCTTTGCTCCCACACAAAGAACACTGCATTGTTCTACACAATCTGATTTTACTCTCACCCTCAACTCCTGCCTTCCCCAGAAAGGCTGGAAACCCTTCAACAATGTAACAGAAAAAAACAAGAATTGACCAAAGGAATTAGAAGATATCTATCTCAGGTAGAAGTAGAAGGAGTAGGTTTGCTGACCAAGGGAGAACAAGGCAAAGAAGGGTACAATCTACAGGTAACTTTTCTTCAGCCAAGGATGCATCCCACCACTGGGGCAGGAGGACCAGAATAGGCATTTGTAAATCCTTTCTGCAAGTCAGCATTCAACTATCAATTGGCATTAATTGAACTGCCATTTATAGGGAGCAGAAAAGGCTCTGAGAGAATGAAGTCCCAAGTCAAAACATATTGTTGACATGGGCTTGGCCATGTCAAGGGCCCCATGGCCACAGGCTCAGAGAGATGGCAGAGCCTTCCTTATGGGGGAAGTATGAGTGTTGACAGTATGTGCAAGAAAATGATTACTGTACTTTTCTCTCCCTGTATATGTACGGCCTTAAGACTGTTCCCCCATATAGACCACTCTTGCTAAGAATAGTAATATCTTTCTCCTTAATCCAGCTATATAGCATAAACCCTATCTCCTTTATTTATCGGTATGTAATAATTCTTGACAAGCTGTGTGCAATAATTCTGCCCCCTGTTTCAACAGTATACAATAAACATGCAGAGCTTTCTAAGTGCTTTGGCTTCTTCATCAGTGATCCCGGTCTACCAAATCCCAGGTTTTCTGTATGTCCATTATCTCACCAAGTCCCTAGAGCCATACTGGACACAACACCCATGCTTGCACACATGCATATATAAGCTTGTGCAATTAGCATTTCCAGAGCCACTCACAGGCTATGACCATTCCAGACATACAGATACAGCAGTAAACAGCCTGAGAGATCGGACCAATGAAGCCCAAGTGTGATGACTGAGGTTGCTTACCAGTCCATAGTCAAGTCAAATGACATTTCAAGAGAGGAAAGGGACATAGAGGTGGCCTTTTATATGTGATTTCTATGTCTTCAGAGTTAACCAACCAGAGATCAAAAATACTCAAGATCATTCACCTGTACTGAGCATGTTTAAGCTTTTTCATGCCGTTTCCCTCAGAGTGATACAATTTGGCAATGATGTATAAGGCATTTATATTGTATTAGGCATTAAAAGTAATGTCGGTGTGATTTCAAGCATACAGGGGGATCTATGTAGATTTTATGCAAATAAAGCACCGCCATATGCAGGAGTTTAAGCAACCTCAGATTAGGATACTCAAGGAGAATCTTTGAATCCATTTCACATGGATATCAAGGGCTGATACTCTTCGCTTCACTCATTGAAGCTCAGGGAGACTAGAAACTTATGTGGGTTACACCGATTAGTACAACCGGAACATGGTACTTGGCACTTTTCTGTATAGAGCCAGCACTGCATATACACTGCCATCAGCATAGGTACCCTCAGTGTTCTATGAGAAAAGATGTGTTAATTACTCAAGCTTATTTAATTGAAAGAGAAACACACTGGGGAAAGCTTAATTCAAGTAGTACAGGATATTCAATAAAAACGGAGTCCCCTGTCTACTCCAGGCCGTTAGATAGAAAACTGTGATTACCAGTTTGGAGAACAGCTTTACCATGAAGCTCTTAATCTACCATGAGTGCACTGAGCAAATCAAATTAATTGTTTGGAAAGGCTGATATCAGTAAGAATCCTCAGAATGACAAGTAGGAAGCAACGAACTTGCATTCCATGTTAATGGTTTTCCTTAATAAGGAAGACAAAAAAAAAAAAAAAAAAAAAAGCACAAAGTGTGCCCACCTTTGGCTGCTTTCACCACCTGGTCTTTACAGAAGTACAGGTATTGTCAGACTAATAAAATGCCCATCAGTTTGTGCAGGCAGGTCTTGAGCACATGCATGCCTTTTAGGGCAATCCCATGGCTAGTTTCTCCTTCCTGGCTTCTCTTAGTGATAAGGCATGCATCTAGATGTTCTATACCTTGGAACAGGGCTCTGGTCTCTTTTCTGGGCCAAGTAATGCCTATGGAGTGGCGGTGGCAGGTGGGTGCTTTCTTTCTCTGTGGAAGAACACTTGGAAAGAGACAGAAGGAAAAAGCATGCATCTGTTCCATGAGTTAAGAAATTTCTCCTTCTCGTTAAGTAAAAACACCATGTCCCTATGTATAAGAGCTCAATATTGACTCCACAGCTCATTCCCCAGGAGCACTTAGGTACTGGGTCTTGAAAGTGTGCTGGAAGAGGAAGCTCTAGGATCCTCAAATCCCAGGATGGTGAAACTTGCATTGAGCAGGCATCTATCTGAAGAGTTAGTATGGAAGAAGCCAAGCAACCTCCTTGAACTTCGTTCTTTACAATTCTGAAATACCAGGCAAAGGAGAAGAATTCACTAAATAAATACCAGGTAATTAATTGGTCAGTTGAGTTACACCAAAGATCTTTCCCATAGGAGCTGCTACAGTATTCTAAGAATGCAAATCCTCTTGTGACAAAAGTATACATGCTCCTTCGGTGTCCCTTTGCGGTCTTCATATTACAAAACATTTTACCTGGCTGTATCACTAAAACTCACAGACTAACCAGCAGGAAGACACGTTTACCATATCAACTAGTGTCTTCAGGAATGAGCTCTCCAAGGCCAGGCTGGGGTGAGATGTGATTGCCCACTCCTCCTGGCAGTCCAGTCTTGACAAGGAGGTCCTTGTCCTCAGCCTAGAAGGCCCCAGAAAGGCCACTGCAACACAAGGACGGGCACTCCATAAACATCAGCCAAATGGCGTGGGCTGAGTGTTTTTTTCAAGACCCAGGCTCCACAGCCAGATGTTCCCCTTTACCAGGGCACCTATAGAGGCTGAAGCAGAGGATCTACAGAGACAAGTCATATACAAAGCCTTTCCTCCCAGTCTTGACAGCCAGTTCACTGCTTACGTAGAGAAAATGGCAAACAGGGATAGAGTGTGCTTGTTTTTGATTAGGCATTCGTAGTTATATCTTTGCGATGAATGGCTGAACTTGAAGTATGTAAGTGAGCTGGGGAGTGCCTAGCACATGAACCTGAGAAGGTGAACGGCAGCTTTAGGGAGCAGAGACAAAGATCGATGGATTGATCAGCCTTGCTCCGGATTACAGTCCTCTAAGGGAAATGAAAACACCAACACACAGAGCCCCTTCAGGTACTCCCAATTCACAGATACTGGAACGTCCCCCGTTGCCAAGGCAACACCAGCTGAACACGAGATAAATACACCTGCATACACATGGCCTTGAAGACCGGTACCCATGCACAAACACTGTCCCGCACAAAGGGACAAACCCGACTGGAGTGTTCCTCACTAATGGCAGATCTCAACATAGCTTCTGTGGGCAAATCTGGAAGATGGTGGTGGATGAAGAATTTGAAACACACAGAGAAAAGAATTCTATTGCCATTAATAGCCCCCAAATGTAAAGACCATTGTCAGTCAGCAATAGTGACTACCAGTTCCTTTTTCATTACAGAGTTGAAGCCTCCTACTTACTCTACTTTGATCCAACTTCATCCTTTCCTTCTGAGCTTCTAGATGTATAATCTAACCATGGTTTTATATTTTGGGTACATATATATTATCATATACTGCTATAGAATACATGAGAAAATTACAGGTCATACTTGTATAAGGCCAAACTGGAGTCCTCTACTTTTGGCTAGCAACCAAATGCAAGCCAGCACCTCAGAAAGACTCTTGGTTCTGAAGTTCAGGGACACAGTATTTTTAAGACAAAAGACTATATAGACTACAATTACATCAATATTAAAGGAGGTTCAGAGTAAGCTTGCAGCATCTGCTTTGGCAGAACATAGTAGTTATTTCAGACACAGCATGATAATTTTTATCAGTTATTTTGGTTTATGGATAGTTTTTACAAACATTATTTTGGTTAGTATATCTAGGCCATGGTCAAAGGCATAGAAAACATCCCAAATATGTTGACTGTTGAGGACTGTTGGAGAGCTAAGAAGTGTGTAAGCCTACACAAAATGGAGTCAGGACAAGATGGTGTTCTGTTATTCACTTCAAAACAAGGAGCCACTTGATGCTTTTCAAAGTTACTTAATAGAATACTATTTAAGCAGAGCTCCTTTGCTGAATCTATATTAAATAATCCAAATCCATCCACTTCATTTGAAATATTTATGGCACTATTTTACATATAAAACTTTATCTATTTTCTACCTGGTACACACTTAGACTGTCTTAATCTTCAACTCTTACCAGTAATGCTACAGTGGTTAGACATGGCCATCTCTCCTCAAACATACGCACCCTTCTTTTTGAAGTGTATTTACAGAACTGATGATTTGTTATAGAAGTGCTACCTATTTTTCAAAGTTTATCTGGCCAGTGTTCCCAGAAACAGTGTAGAGTATCTCTCAATCCTCACATTTTGTGCGGCTCTTGGTGTAATCAGGTTTTGACTATTGGCAATCTAAGAGCTGTTCATGGGTGCCTTCCAGTATTGTTTTATTTATATCTGTGTGATGGTCAGTGAAGCTGGGCACATCTTTTCATGATAACTGATCATTTTGTGACTTACATTTCCATAATCCTACATTTCATTTACTTAAAAAAAATGTGTCGTTGTTTGTGTATGTTCATGGGTTTTTTTTGTTTGTTTGTTTGGTTTTTTTTGGTTTGTTTGTCTGGTTTGGGGAGGTTTTATTGTTGGTCTTGGTGTTTGTGTATGTAAGCTAGTGGACAACTTTGGCTGTCATACTCAGGAACACTGCCCACATTCTTTGAGGCAGGGTCTCTCATTGGTCCAGAGCTCATTAATTAGGTTAGATGGGCTGGCCAGTGAGCTCCAGGGATTCTCTTGACTCTACCTTCCTAAGGCTGGGCTTAGAAGGTGTGGTCCCACAGATGGCATATTTACAAG
Organism: Uromys caudimaculatus; assembly: GCA_028551405.1. Classification (NCBI taxonomy): domain Eukaryota; kingdom Metazoa; phylum Chordata; class Mammalia; order Rodentia; family Muridae; genus Uromys; species Uromys caudimaculatus. Next base: position 115,886,244 of record CM052703.1, on the reverse strand, counting down.
AATTCTGGAGACTGGCCTCTGGTCCTCATGCTTGCCTTAAGTCTCACACCAGAAAGGGCAGCACTAAATATGAACCTCTGTCTCCTCATTCTATGCTGTGCTTCCCACTGTTTATGGTGTGCTTCCCCCACACCTCCCAATCTCCACATAGAACCAATAGAGCGTTACCTCTGGCCCCACAATGCAGACCCCACAGAGGCCAGAAAGCCAGTTTCCTTTCTGTGCTTTATTTTTGTCTCTCCAATCACTTTGTAAATTAGTGGTTGGGGTTCCAAACCGCCCACTCTGGAGAACGCTGTGAATAATATAATTAAGCACTGGAAATGGTTCATTGTTGTTAGTCTACAACCTAACAATGAAGGTCAGGGATACTCAGGAGGTAGTTTTTTATCTGAGAGCAGATCAGCAGAAGGGCCTAATGGTAGTCTCTTCTGCAAATTGTGATCCTGTTGGCTTGGCTCTGGGCACAGCTCCCCTGGGCCCAGAGAGCAGACAGTATGCACACAGGGTCCATGGCTATAGTAACGTGTGAGAGAACAGTGATCTGATACAGAACAAAGTCCTCCCACTAGTGAACAGGTGACAAGTAGGGAAGGGGACCGTGTTGACCCAAAGCAGAGGCTTTTTAGTCATCATCCACTTCAATCTTAAAATATCCCCAAATGGGACGTGGTGTTATTTTGGTTTTATGGGTGAATGGAGAGAAGGTTCAAGAAGTGACTTATCCATAACACTTCCAAAGCCTGAACAAGGATCCAACTAGATTCATTGCTAGATTTCTCTCTTTGATATCAACCCTGTTCTTCCTAAAGCCAAACACTACAGTTGTTGAGAGCAGAGGCTTCAGCTAAGCTGATGAATTTAGATCTCAACTTAACTCTATGCAAATTTAGTGACTCTGGGCTAGTCATGTCAAGATCTCTAGGCAGAGAATAACAATTCTCTGAAAGTACCCGATTTAGACAGTTATTTTGTGGGTTCATTGTGTTAACATCTGTAAAGACCTTAGAACAATCCTTGTCCCATATTAAGGGCTCTATAATAGTAATCAACTGCTGTATAAGAAATTGTCTCGAGACAGAGAAGCTTAAAACATAACAGATACTTATCACCTCATACAAGTTTTATAAATCATGAGTTTGGGTCTAGCTTCTGGACCCTGATAAAGTTGCAATGAAGACATTAACTAGACTTCAGTCTACTGAAGGACTGACAGGCACTGGAAGAGCTAGTTTCAAGGTAACTCAATCACCTTGGCAAGTCAAGGCTGCCAGTTGGCAGAAAGTCTTAGCTCATGGAGCTGTCCCATAGCGTGTCCAAGCAGGTAATCCAAGAAAGAAAGGTGGAAACGGTAATATCTTTCAGTCTTGGGCTTGGAATTCATGCAGAATCATTTTTGCATTATCTTACTGTTCACATAGATTAGCCATATTTGTTTTGGGAGGAAACCACACAAAGAGTGTAAGAGTCTTGCAGACTGTCTGCTGTGGACCAGGTCTATTAAAAGAAGGAAGTGGATCTTAATTGTGCTCGTACCATACATGCCTGGCACATCACGAGGCAATCAATAAACATTCATCAGAAGAGCAGATGTGTGTATAGACAGAAGGAATGTCCACACCATCACGGCCAAGTTCCATTTTAGCTCTCCCACATTTTACTATCTATTTTCTCAGCCACTTGCAAGGAAGGAAGTATTTGCTTTCAATTTCTACTCCTGGTAATTATCTCTGTATTATATTAGCTCTCAAATTTCATTTTGATATAATGGAGCCTGGAGCGGCAGTAACCTCAGACCAAAAAGTGCTATGTAACTTTCTATTTCATCAAGCCTAATAGTATAAAATACTTCCTCTCCATTCAAAAGGCCCAAAACAAAGACAGCTGAAATTTTACACCCTGGTTGAAATGTGTGCACCATGTGCTCATACAGAGCTTAGAATATATTCCAAAACAATGGTGAGAAAGTTTCTCCGTGCCTAAAGGCAGGCTTTCGGCTTCCTCTTTTTCCCACCAAAGCTGTATTTAGAAGATAGGATGGGCATGGAAACCCTGCAAGGTTGTTCACTGAAGCCAGTGAGTCATCAAGAGTCTAAGAAGGCAGTGCCTGAGGACCGAGCAAACCAGCACCTCAGGATGGGGCTCAGGGTGCTCTCCACAGTCCCAGATTCTTGTTCTTAAGAACACCAGAGTTGTTATTCTCTCAGATAAGATGTATGTCAGAGATTTCAGACACTCTGACTGTGTCGCAGCAATGACGTAGTAGGATAAACTTTCCAACGACATCAAGCAGCTAGACCCAGATGACATGATCAATGGCCCTGGGTCTGTACAGTAATTGCCTCAACTCACTAGATAGGAAATCATTTGCTCCTAGACAGTGTTGATGGTGTGCAAATCCCAAGATGCTGAAGTTGTCACAAACAGAAGCCAGAGACTCTGCCTGGCTGTATCACACTCAGCTGTGTCTCTACAGGCAGCTCACATTTAAACCGCTGCCCACCTTCTGTTGGATTGGGGTGGAGAGACCTATTTCACAGGGAACTAGAGTGAAAGGCTGTCTTAGTTAAGGTTTTACTGCTGTGAACAGACACCATGACTAAGGTAACTCTTCTAAGTTTAACTGGAGCTGGCTTACAGGTTCAGAGGTTCAGTCCATTATCATCAAGGCAGAAGCATTGTACTGGAGGAGCTGAGAGTTCTTCAACTTTATCCAAAGGAAGTCAGGAGCAGACTGGCTTCCATATGCCTAGGAGGAGGGTCTCAAATCCCACCCCCACAGTGACACACTTCAACAAGGCCTCACCTACTCCAACAAGGCCACACCTCCAAATTCTGCCACTACCTGGGTCAAGCATATTCAAACCCCTACAGAGGTGTTTTTAAACCTAAAGAAAGGTAGCAGGAGAATCTGACCATTGCATGGGAAATTCAAGAAGTAGCTGGGAAGACCAGTAAGTTTTGAGATGTGGTTGGCCTTGAAGTTATGTTTTGGACTAACAGTCTAAGTGGAGATGTCCTAGCCTAGTGGCATGTGGTAATACATACCTGAATACACAGAGACTAGAGCCAAGATCACTGCCTTGGGGATGCTCAGAGGCAAGAGGAAGAGAGGAATGAACCAGTTCAGGATGCTGAGGGTGGGTAGAGTGTCAAAAGAGCCTCTAAATTCAGTAAGAACATCTTACAGGAACCAAAACCTCCCAGGGAAGCAGCCAACAGTAGTCACCAGATAATCTGCCATTCTCAGACCGACCACCACAATTAGCCCCAGTTCCCCTCTGCTCATCTTTAAAGCTATTGCTTTAGCTCCCACAAAGTACACGTGGAAAGATGACAAAATTCAGCCTGCAATTTCACAAAGCTCCAGCAATGCTTGCTCGAAAGGTTAGTGCCCACAATCGCTTCAAAACACTTTCTCCTTCTCTGGCACAATACCCCACTATCCAAGGTTTGTCTCCCAAGAAAGAAACTGCATTTCTTTCATCTCTAAGCAACGCCCCATTTTTTAGTCTATCGTATGTGCACTAGGGATGTGGTTAGCATAGCAATTGCCACTGAAAATACGCAACAGAACTGAGGTCGCAGACACCTGAAACATTCTGCTACAGTGTAAATCTGCACTAACCCCTGTTAAGAGAAGCAAAGCAATTATTCTTATAATCTTCTTTTCCAAACACACTGAATATTTTCCAATGTGCCTCTGTTTGAATAGAAATGAGGATTAAGACCAATTATGGTCCTCCGGTTTATTAGTGATCAAATATATAGGACATTACAGATATTTATGGATAAGCATCTGTGATATTCATTCGTGCCCTTGGGTTGGTAGCAGCGAATTGGCTTTTCATTAGAAAATAAATAATACTCTGGTTCTATCCTAAAACAATTCCCCTAAGTAGGGCAAGATTCGACTGTCGCCCGGATGCAGAGCAACAATGTAATGGGAATCTAAGGGCTTCTCATTAGCGCACCATTTGGTCCATGACTTTGCAACTCTTTTTCAGATATCAGTGATGTTGGCTCTTCACAGCTCCCTTATTAGCTCTGATTTCGCCCTGTTCATTTTTTATAAACTGAGGAATTTGGCATGAAGATCATATATTAGCAAATATTTACTCTGCATCTGCTACATGGGGGTGGGGACTGGAGTTCCAAAACCAAAGCAGCTGTATGTGACACTCGTGATCTGCCTCCATGACAGGATACACTCAGCTACAAATGGGTTATGCCATGCTAAACCCATCACACCTTGACCATTGAAGTACAGATGAATGAGATACACCTAACTTATTAATCTTCTCAGCTCAGGGTATCAGCTGTTTCTACCATGATACGATGGCTGAGAGGAGGCTATGGCTCACAGTTGCTGCTGCCCATCATCAAAAGTGGGTAGCAGGCCACATGGTGCCAGCCTGGGAAAGATCCAAAGCAAACTAGTATGAATCTACCACATATGCTTCGCGCTTATACCGTTATACAGCAGAAAGGGTCTAAGACGAACCTTTGTAAGTCAGTCTGAATCTACACTACACATTATAACAGAGTGGCAAGTGGCTTCAAGGGAACCTGCATAATACATGGAAAGAGCAGGAAGGGGGAAGATACAGATGAGAAGAGCCTACTGTGGGAGAGGCAGCTGAGAAGGGTTCTCGAAGAATCAAACTTTGCAGTGGCTGAGAGGAAGAGCTTAAGAAAGGGCATGGTGAGATGAACAACAACGTGGTGTGTCTTAGAGACTGACTAAGGGTCCCTGCATCTACAGGAGGCAAGAAGAGAGATGAGGGGAGCCAAGTGAGAAGAGCCAGGTTACAGACAGACTCATTTCAGTATTCACCTGGGGAGACAACAGAGTGTGTGGTCTAGTCAGGCACACCAAAGTGAGCTGAAGGGAAGGGTGGAAACCACACACAAGTGCTCTGCTTTCTCCTGATCCTTGTTGCACCCATAATGCATCAGACTATATGCAGCTTATTCCTGGGTTGATAAAATTTATGATCCAGCCTTCTACCTACTGTATGAGATGGAGCTTCGTGTGTTTGTGTTTGTGTGTGTGTGTGTGTGTGTGTGTGTGTGTGTGTGTGTAGTGGAAAGGTATAGTTCAGCAATTTCACTATAGTTCTTGAAGCAAGAGCATCAACACCAATTGGAAACTTTTAGGAATGCAAATTTGCATGTTCCACCCATTGCAGATCTAGGGAGTTATAAACTGTATAGGCTGAGGACCAGTAGTCTACACTGCTATAAGTCTTCCCTGATGATCTGAGCATCTCTCAATTGTGAAGACCACTGAAACAGGGGCATGGGCGGGCTTCCAGGTGTTTCCAAGATGATCTTCCAGCATCAGATGCTTGATGGGGAATCCCAAACCATACAGGTTTCCTGAGTGCTTACATCCTCAGTGGTACTTTCCGAGTTTGCTTTTAAGTGTCTATTTCCTATTTTATTTATATACTTCATATTTGGATAGGGTCACCCAAACCATCTTTTTAAATGTACACTTCTTTCCCAACAGACAGATCTATAACAATTATGGGGTCAGGTTTCAGAGAATACTCCAGAAATGGGTTCATGATTCAAAAATTAATTTGAAAATTTAAGATTTCATGGAGTCCAGTCTGAATCCAAACTCTGAACTGTAGCCAAGTCTGGCCTTGAATTCTTCTTTCTCCTGTCTCCACCTCTGGATTGCTGCAATTATGGTTGAGTCATTATATCCAGTTGCATCAACTGTTTTTGAATGGGTTCTCTTAATATTTTCCCCTCAAATCGATGGGGGCAGGATGGTCCATCTACTGCATGTAGATATCCATTGGGCCCTATGACTAGTAGATAATTATTGGTTTTCTTGTATAACCTTTTAAGAGTCAGTTATACATTCACAGTCCATCCTCTGTTACCAAAACAGCAGACTTCTCATCAATAATACACAAGTCCCAAGAAAGCAAGAACTTAAAATTCTTACTTATCATCATTTGATCCCCAGAAACTAAATTAGCACCTGGCCCTTGATACATAGCAGTTCCTCAATAAACACATGTGGGATGAATGAGCTGATACATCTCAAGTCCTATATGCCAGGTTCTGAGAATAGGATACGGACTAGTCAGAGATAGTCTCTACCTGTCTTGTGCAAAATAAGCAACTAGATACTCTGGGGCTTTGAAGATGAATAATAAAATGACCCTTGCCTAGGTCTGCCCACAGATGTCCTCTGACAGCACCTGAGCTCTCAGGTATCCACAGCCACCTCCAGTCATTTTAAACTTTCCCACTAACCACCGACCACTTTGAGCACCTACTGGCAGAAGTACAAATGGACACACGTTTCCAATACATCTAAATCTTTAAAGTCGGCTTAATGAATGACAATCCATGTTGCTACTTTAATAAGCATACATTCCAAAGAACACAGCTTAACTTAATCAAGAGCAACAGTTCGTATCAAACAATTGCCAACAGAATAACTAGACAACTTAGTCTTCAGCTAAGGCTGGCCTCCTTTCCAGAGCGTCACTGTCCAGCAGTCGCTGTGGACTGTGGTGGGCTGAGGTTTAAACACAAACCTTATTTCAATCATAAATACAGAGAAGAGTGAATATTTATCACTAATAAATATGATATTGATCATTTATTGGAATTGTGATATTTGGATTGTATCACTAAAATCAATACTTCCGTTTCTGTGCACTTTAAGGAGGCGGCTTTGTGAGCCATGTGGCTCATGCAATATTTCTTCAGGACAGCACTGGGAAGACAAGGCCAAAGACATCATGGTGGAATGGGCAGAAAGGGTCAGCTCTGCCCAGTATCACAAGCACATAGTAAGACAAGCAAAGCTGCGATGTGCCTCTCATTTTACAAAAAGCCCCTCTATGAGCTTCATTCTTTCACACTCTTTAAAGGAACCCAAACTTGGGAGACCAGGTTTCAACTCGCAATTCTGTCTTTTCAACATGGAGGGTGGTTTCTATAAATCTCTGGATCTGATGCCCTTCTCTCCACGCTGGGATCCCTCCATCTTCTTGGAAGGCTCCTTTATGTACATGCCGACTGGAAGCCCAAGGGTTTAAGCTCCACGTATTCTTCTATCCTTCCATTCCCCTCTGCAGGTCACCATGACTTGGCCACGCCACCCAATAGGTCTCTTTCGGCAAGAAAAGTAGGCTCTGGAATTTTCCCAGGATCTTTACCTGGGTCCTAGTAGATAACTTTAGGAAGACCACATTCCACATGTTGCACCCAGACTTCTAAACAGCAGGACTAAGGGTTCCTCGAAGGCACAGGGCTTATGGGTACTCCTTGTCTAACTTAAGGACCACGCTAACTGTGCTCTCCAAAGAAGCTACAATTAAAAACAATGAAATTTCAAACCGCAGTGAGACTTGGAAATGATCAATATTCCCTGCGCATCTGAACAAGTACAAGGGTACTGCTACTTTGAAAACCTTTAGGAAAGGCTGACAAAAGATGATCATGACTTATAATCGTCCTAGACCCACATCCTACAGAAACACACATATGTATTTATCCAAATCCATGTGCAATGATGCTCGCAGAAGCTCTGTTCTTGGGAAGCCCTAACTGTACACTATGAACATGCCTTCTGCGTAGAATAGATGATGGGGAAATTCTAGGGTCATGGCATGAGCACCCGGCAACAGAATAAACAAACTATATCCACATGTGAAAATAGGGATGAATTCAACAGATACAGGAGAAAAGAAATGGCCACTGTGGAGTGCGCACAGAATCACTTTAGCTGCATCAAGTTTAAAACAAGGCAAGAGTTCCTAGGTGAGAGACAGCTGGAGAGTTACTTTGTGGAACAAGACAGTAAGTAAGGAGTTGGGTACCATGCTGGGAGTGGCTTTTGGAATGCTCTATTCCATCGTTTTGTGGAACATATCAAGCTGCTCACTTAGCCTCAGTACTCTTCTCTATGTGTGATATGCTTCAGTTGAGAAAAACGTTCCTGGGGCTGGGAGATGACCCAGTGGCTAAGAGTGTAGGCTATGGAGGTATGAAGACCTGAGCCAAGTAAAAGGCCAGGCATGGCTGTGTATGCCTTTAACCCCTGGCACTGGCGAGGGTGTGGGGATGGCAAGACAAGGAGATCACCAGGGGGACCAGTGAGGGACTTCCTCAAGACAAAATGTATCAGAGGAAATCACCCAGCATCCTGCTATGGCCTCTGCATATGTACATGCAGGTGTGCACACACACACTCTCACATACACACACCGTGCATCTACATGCTCACCCCCACATACATTTCCTAAAAGTAATGATTTCTACAAAAGTCATGTGGATCAAAGACAATAATACACACATGATATCAAATAATAATAATAATAAGGTCTTTCATTCTCCCACTAAATGTACAAAGTTAAAGCCTTTAAACTTGGATTCAGAAAAACCAGCATAAGATTTGAAATATAGATTTATACCCAAGGTCATTAACAATAAACATTGGTCTGAGTTTATATTTTTATGTCCTGACCTGGCAACTGTTGATGGTTTGACAGCATCAGGGCTAGACAGATAACTTAAAATATGTTTTTTTACTGTTAATCTGCTTTTTTTAAAAATATGGCTGTTAAATGGTTTTATAACATGCCTTATATATTAACAGAGAACGCAATATAAGGGTAAAGTTTATATGTAAATATCAAGTATTATTGGTGTTAAAAGACTCCCACTGCTGGAGTTTAAACAAAAACTCCTACCTAGCAGTATTGGCATAAATATGCCATCTTATCTCTGAGGGAAAGGACTTCAGGGTATTGCAATTCTATAGAAATTTCCAACCTTTAAAATATTGGTAAACCTCCAACAAGAAAGACACAAGAATCATCTGGGAAATCTTTAGATTTTCAGTTTTTCTTTACTTATGAAAACCCAGCTGAAGGAGGACATTAAATTGAACTCAATCTCCCTTTGAAGCTGAAGAAATAGTCTGGAAAGATTTCTGTCACTGCCCTGGAGTTCCCACTGTGGCATCTTGATAAAGGGCAACAAAGGGGACCCAGCAGCTCACAACTCGGCCAGACAAGCAATTAACAAGGAAGTCACAAAACAAACCCTTTTGTTCAGAGAGATGAATGGAACACAGGTCGACCCCATGGCCCCTGTCTGGATAAATAGAACCTTGTTTGGTCTGGAGCTGGTTGGGGTGCAGCATTAGAAAGGCTGTGGTCAGTAAACAACCCCACTCTCACAAACACCTGCTTTCCTCTTTCCTCTGTGTGTGTGTGTGTGTGTGTGTGTGTGTGTGTGAGAGAGAGAGAGAGAGAGAGAGAGAGAGAGAGAGAGAGAGAGAGAGAGAGAGAGAGAGAGAGATATCTTAGATGTTTTGCTTTGGGTGCTATCCATCCTGAGTTTTGAGGTGGGGTCTCTCACTAGACTGTGGCTCATTGATTAGGCCAAACTCCAGCCCTGGGGATCCACTGCCTCCACCTGTCCAACACTGGAATTACAAGTGCTGACCACCAAGCCCAGTTTTTAAATATAGGTTCTGGTTTCCCTACTTGCAAGGTAAGCCTTTTTATGATTTATCTCTCTGTATCTGTTTGATTAATCATCCTTGTTACAAAAGACAGGTTCATACATTCAATTCATGGCAGAGTCTTCTAGATATTTAAGAGAGATGCTATGGTTCACAAAGCTGCCTGTTTGGGTATCCTGTAAGTGGACATACAAAGTCACAGCTGCATATATACACCCAAACTTGCTCCACCCTGTTTGGCTTTGTCTTGTTTACCATTATGGCCAATTGCACATTTGTTGTTGCTTTCTTAAAGTTAAAAATACAATAACATCAATTTTCTTCTATCCCCTTTCTTTCTCTTCAATTCCACCAGGCCCCACTACTTCTCAAACTCCTTGCCTCCTCTTCTTTACTTGTTATTGTTTCTCTCTCTCTCTCTCTCTCTCTCTCTCTCTCTCTCTCTCTCTCTCTCTCACACACACACACACACACACCATCACTGTTGCTTGTATGAGTATGATTTTAAGCTTGCTCAATTGGTATTATATAATCAATTAGGGATCTCCTCACTGTAGGAAGACTGCCCACTCTCAGCATCCCTTAGTTGCCTGTGGTCCTTTGTCTAGGGGTGGGATCCAAAGAGATTCCCATTCTACATTAATAGGGCCATTAGATTCGAAACTTTACTTTCACTGAGTTCACTCCCCCAGGCCAGTGAAGCAAATGCACTTTTTATTTCCTCAAGAAGGGAATAAGTTATTTGTAAAAGAAAGACAGGGGTGGGTGTGAGGAGGGGTGAGGGGTATGGAGGTGGGGGATGAGCAGGAGTGGGGGTACAGAGGTGGGGGCGAGGAGGGGTGGGGGGTATGGAGGTGGGGGGTGAGGAGCTTGGGGTGCAGCCTTGGGCTTTCCTTCCAATGGGTTTCAGTTCTCAGTCTGTCCATTAAAATCCCATTAAAGATGATGCTGGAACTGAAGAGGGGCTTTCTAAGCTGGCTTAAGTGGGCGGCATTTTTATTAGGGCCAAACAAGGTACAAAGATGAAAGATGGAAACCAGGCTCTCCTCTCAGTGGAAGCCGGAGGGAAGTTTTCTAGAAATGAAAGTGCTCCTGCACAAGGGCTTGGGTCAAACTTGGGGAAGAATGCAGGCGAGGTGCACAAGGACGTGTTACTAACATTCTTAGCTGGGACAGCTATGAACTGAGGATGCTGTGCAAATGCACTCAGGTGACATAGTGTGTACTGAGAACAGATGGCTATCCCGGCCCAGAGCTCACACTTAGTTACACATCACTATAGCCAGGTGAAAAGGTCAAGTGTATCTTGTAGAGTAGCCCTTGGGAAAATGTGACTGTCACTTCTGGCAACTCCTTTCCTCATTTTAATGGAAGCACCATTCGGGAGATAAATGAGAGAATAGTTAAGTTTTGAGTGGGCCCAGCTTCTTGCTGTGGCTGCTATATTGCCAAGTAAGGGCTGCCAACCCATAAAGGAATAGGCACCCCAGTTCTTAGGCATCTAGTCAGGGTCCCAAGCAAGTAGTAATCTGTTCCTAAAAGTTTCATGTCTATCACTGGGTATAGCACAGAAACCTGGTTACATGACTCAGCCAAACCAAACACAGGACCTTTCTAGTTCCATTATATACCACCTAGAGGGCTGGTGGGCCACACCCATCTTTCTCCCACCTGTCTGTGCTTTGGGATTGTGGGGAATCAAGAACATTGAACCTCACAGCCACGCCCACTTCACCCACTTCTTCCAGCTCATCTCTGTTGTTTTTCATTATAGACATTTACCTAGGTTTTTGTTTGCACCGAGGAATCTCCTGCAAAAGAAGAAATTGTGTTTGAAAATCACTGCTGTAAGGAGGATTAATATTAGGAACCCTTACAGAGACTTCAGTGTGGTTCTTAAGGAAAGACTGGAGTTGTCTTGCCTACAGCAATGCCTCATTGGGTCTCCCCAAGGTGGAGGCCAGACAGTGAACTTGTAATGTCAACGAGGACTCTTGTGGCAGCTAAGTGGTCTTAAGGTGAGGGCCTTGCTCAGATTGTTAACACACAGTATAAAACAACAGGCAACACTGTAGGTTTCCATATAAAGGAATGTGTAGTGGCTGTAACCTGGAGGTGGTCCCTCCCTGGCACCTATCCACTCCATCAGCTATAGCTTTTGCTTGCTGTTGGTAGCGAGCGAGCGCATGCCTTGATACTTTGTGGCTGGATGAATTCCCCTCCCTTGCTGATGTGTGTGACTTCAGTGGCTTGTGCTGGAATGCACAGGAAGGTGCAATCACAACTGGTTTGTGACACTTATTCCTAGATGGCCCCCTGGCCTATGAGCACCTTTCATGTAAGCTGACTCTTTCACGACCAATGAAATGTTTACAGAATGCCCATAGATAAGAATCAGTCCACAAGTTGGGAAGAGCCAGAGGGAAATCCTAGGAAGTATGAAAGCATAGGGTTTTGACAAATGTGTCCTAGAGGAGTCTGGTTTGATTGAAGCCCACAACGAAAGTGACTGACTGCAAGGAGAGGTGAGAGAAGACATGCATGGAGGTTGGTAGGCCTGGTCAGCTACGTTCTAACCGCCCCTTTTCTTGCTGCCCAAGGAGCCTGCTTAGACCGAAACAGTATGTTCAGAGGTGGACTTTAGCAAAAGAAATGGGGAAGGGTGGGAGAGTTGAGCTACAGGAGAAGAGAGGCTCTGACTGGTGGGAAAGAAACCCTGGCATCCTGGACGTCAGACATTTGAGCCATCACTCCCCAGTCCTATTTATTTGCATGGCCACCTGTCATTGTGAGGAATGTGACTCATTCTCCCTCTAGGACAGGTCACCACTTCCTGGACCTCTCTTGGCTCTGGGACTATTTTTGGTTGTCCCAGGCCAGTGGCTGAGGAGAAGGCACAGCTGCAAGGCACTCCCACTGCAGGAGGACTTGTTCCTAAGGGGTTGTGTCATTTTCTATGCAATGAATTATGGCTACCTGGACACAAGGGCAACGGAAGGTTAGAATTTCCATGTACCCTGCCTTTCCCAGGCCTGGGAAAAGTAAGGAAATGCCTTTGTTCAACTGGGGTGGAAACAAACAGTGGTATCTATGCTGTGCTTGTGGGGTGAGGACCAGAACACTGGAGGTACACTCACATGCCAGATCATCCAGTGTGTTTTGCATATGACAGTAAAAGCCAACCATAGTTCAGCTCCCTATAAAATAATCCTTGAGAAACTATGGACTCCTAGTGCAGGAAGTATCTTTAGAAACATCTCATTTTGAACAGGGATGTAGAAACATCACCACAGATACTAACTTCCCCACTACGCAGTGCAGTTCATTTTCCCCTCCTCTATGTCACCCATCCATCCATTCACTGTCTCTTCCTGAAATCCCTTTAAAACTCTCAGTTCTCCCAGCCCCCAAGCTCTTGTCTATGAGACAGAACTTCAGAATTGGGTTGACAATGATGAACCTTTCACTCGCTGGCAGAACCAAGTACTAATCTTTCATTTCTCCATGCCCAATGTCAAGGTAAATGTCTAGGGAATGAAAGGACTAACGAGTGAAACAGTGCCCACGTCAGTATCCTCTCCCCACTCCAGCTTCTGAGACTGTGCACAGAACCAGAACCATCCGAGAGCAGCTAAGGCTGAGAGAGGCCAGGCCAGAAAAGCTGTCAGTAGGTTTAAAGGGAATCAGTTGGGCTGAAAGACATGGGCAGACCAGCCTTTAATTTGGTTTTCCTTTCAGAGCCAGTGTCCACAGCCATCTTGTGCAGAACATGATAGTTGAGTCTATTTCCCCAGCAAAATGTGTCTTGAGTTTGCTTCCTGTGTGTCAGCAGATGCTGGAAGAGCCCAATGGCAGAGGTTTGACAGGCCATTATCATGACAACTGTTGGGTGTGGGTAGTGCTGGTGTACACCACAACCCTCACCAACTATTTGCACCTTGAGAAATTAATAACAGTAAACCATCACTGGAGATGAAAATTACAGAGCCCTTGCTTAATTGGTATACCCTGGGCGGGAGACACTGTGATAAGCATTGGTGTTCACTGCTTTGAATAGTGACAACAGGACTGGAAGACAGACATCATGTGGTATGTGCTTGTAGAGGTGGTCCCTCAAGGTCACACAGCTGGTAAGTGACATCGCAGTGATGGGAACAGTAGGTACTGACCTGCTACTCTGTGAAGCCATTTCTTCTGGGGAGAGTGCGAATGGTCATACTCACTGAAGGAAGGGTAGGAGTGACATTCACACATAGGGTCTACCAGCTGCTGGGCATTATGCTGGGGGATTTACATATGGAAACTCACCTAGCTCCTGCAGGTGAAGCAAGCACCTGGAGCTCAGAGGGTCTGAAGGGATAAGTCCTAACTAGTTCAAGGGCAGAGAATGAAGGATGGCAATCCACTAACTGTAACCATCGAAGAGTACACATGCTGAGGTGGGTTGTAGGCCCAAGTGTTGTGGCAAACCAGACACTTGGCCAGGTTTTTCTATAAAGGGCCAGAGAGTCATTGGGACCAAACTCATGAACTGATGACTATGGACTAGAGGATAAGGACAATATATGAAGGTTAAATTTTATATGGCTTTGATTTCAATTTACTTTCTTACATTTATTTATTTATGAGAATATACATGGATGTATATGGGGGGTAGAGGACAACTTGTACCAAAGACAACAAGTACCTTCTACCAAGTCGATGCTGGGGATACAACTAGGGTCTCCATCTTGGCTGCAGGTGCCTTTACACACTATGTTGGCTTTTAAAGCCTTTTGGGTTTTGTTTGTTTTAAGATTTATTTATTTATACATGCATGGGTCTTTTGTCTGCATGGATGTGGCGTGCCATGTGACTGCAGTGCCAGCACAGGCCAGAAGATGGTACTGGATTCTCTGGACCAGGATTTACAGGCACTTGTGAACTTCCATGTGGGTGCTGGGAATCAAACCTGGGTCTCTGAAGGAGAAGCAAGTGCTACTAACTGCTAAGCTACATCTCCAGCCTCGAGACTAATCTGAAGATTAGATTCCAAATATGAACCCCATTCTTAACTTTTTCATCTTGATTGATTTTGGTCCCCCCTCCCTACTTTCTTTTTAAATAGGGTCCTACACTGTAGCCCAGAATGAGCTGAAACTCTCTGCATAGTCCAGGCAGGCCTTGACCTCTTAATTCTCCTGCCTTAGCTGGGTTATAGCCATGAGCCACCACACCAGGCTCTCATTCATAACTTCTAAGAGCTCCTTTTGTTCTATGAACCTCCAACCGCCAGCACATTCTGTCAAAGGCAAAAGTGGGTAATTATGGAAATTAACTCCAATGGGAAATCTCTAAGGTGCACACAACTTTTTGTAGCAGAAACAATAAAGAAAAGTACTTCCCACTGAAGGAGAAAAGCGGAGCACATTCATACTCTGATTTCTAAATACATAACAGATGCTAAGTGGAAACTGACATCCAAATCCTTTGCTCCTCTCTACAGTAGGAACTAGAGCTTAGACCACTGGATGCTTTGGAATGTGAGATAGCAGTCTCTGTCTAAGAGACGGGTGCTAAGCATCCACTGGCTTTTATTCCAGCACCCTCCCCACATCTACAGGGAAATTTTCTCTTCTGCCCATGCCTGGCATCAACATTCAGCTCATTTGCACTAAAGAATAAAAGAATTTTTAGTACATGGAAGAAACAGCTAAATTACTGGAACCATGAATATGAAAAATCCACCTTTATAAGCAGCAGCAGAAGACAGAGTTGGCAGAACCGTCTGTATTTTCAGGTAAGGAAATCCCCACAGAAACTGATGTATGGGTTAACTTTTGACGGATGACTTCCAGGCAGTCATGCTTCCTAGTCTGGCAAGAAATCTAAGATATTTCCCCAGGAATGGGTGGTGGGAAAATGAATATAAAGCACAAGGTCACAATTGGTTTGGAAATGATCTTGCTTGGTATCCGACTCAGTTATTGATGTTTTGATCACCAACGTCTGAATCAATATGGAGGGCTTGCTGAATGCTACTTGGTGCCTTGCCTCTCAGGTTTAGGGAAGCAATAGTGGCCAAGATAAAAGCTACAGTCTCTGTCTCTGAAGAGCCCACTGCGATCCGTGTTAACCTCTGTCATTCAAACAATAAATGATGCTTAATTTCCTAATAACTCCAAATTTACTGAGCAAACTGGTTTTTGCTTGGGCTAGCAGGAGATGCCACTTGTAAGATACTACACCAAAGAATGTACCCTGATCTATTTAAATAACTTCTTCACTCCTCTCAATGGACCACCGGACACAGCCTGGGGTCATCAATTTGAGTTACCACCATGCAGGTGGACCTTGTTGCCTGTCTACCGTAAGGTGACAACCAGGAATTATTTTACTGTCAGTACACTAAAGACAGTTTGGTAAAATCCATCCATTCTTCTCTCACCCACTTCCCCCCATCTGTCTGTCCGTCCATCCATCCATCCATTTTCCATGAGGCCATTTACCCATTTTTCTTTCTTTACATGTGCATGTGGTGTGGTGTGCATGCATGTATGGACTGCGTTCACATGTGTATGACTGCATGTGCTTACGATCGTGTGCACATTCACATATGTGTACACGTATGTGGAGGACCATGGCTGATATTGGGGCCCTTCCTTGGTTGTCCTTCCAACTCATCAACAAGACAGGGTCTCTTAATCCAACCTAGCCAATCAATCTATTGATTAGTCTTAATCAATTCTACCCTTAGGGCCAATCTTACTTGCTCTGCGGATCAGTGTCTCTGCCTTTTGAGGCTGGAATTGCAGCAGGCTATTACACCCACACAGCATTGATGAGGGTTCTGGAGATAAAACTCTATCCTCTTTCTTGCATAGCACATAGTGATTTAACCACTGAGCCATAATTCTTCTTCTTTCTAACTGTTGTAAAATGTGCATAAAATTTGTCTCATGACTTTTTTATGCCTGTGATGTTGAGCAACTATTACCATTACGAACGCCCTAATAAGAGTGCCCCAAATCTATTAAACAGTCACTCCCAAGCCCTCTCCCTCGGTCCTGGCAAGCTTAGTATCCTGCATTCTGTTATACGGAGTTGCTTATGCTGGCCATTTCCTATGATGAGACTCCCACAGCCTGTGGCCTCTTCTGGCTTCATTCACTTGGTATAATGTTGTTAAGCTTTATCCATGTTGTAGCAAGTATTAGCTATTCCCAACTTTGGTATGGCTTATCCCATGCCATTGTGTGAATATAACATCTCGTGTTTTTCCTCTCATCCGGTGATGGACCTTTGGGTCCTTTATACCCTTTGACTGATATGAAGAGTGTTTCTATGGGTGCCCATATTAAAGTTTGGCTTGAATGCCTATTTTCAGTACTCTGAAGTCCACATCAGTTCATCAATCCTGGCTTGGGTGAATCCGAACTCAGACTTTTAAAGATCTACTATTGAGATCCACTTTTAACCCCTTTGATTATTTCCTACAGTCAGTTTAAAACTTCTATTGTATATCAGACATACTGCTTTCAGAGGTAGGTGGAGGGGAAAAGGTAATCAAACATGGTGACTGTCCCCAAGTCTTGAAGTTGTATAAATTAGAGACACTAGTAAAACACTAGGCAGGCTACCACTGATGGCTAGGGTGCATGGGACACTTACTGGAGCGTCATATTTTCTCCATTTAATTCTCACAACAAACCTTCGAGGAAGGCATTTCTAACATCAGTTTCAGCACCGGATTGCTAAGGACATACATGGAAGAGGGAAATTTGATATATGTTTGAGAGTGGGACCATGCAAGAGTTCTCAGCAAAGGCTGGGCAAAAGCAGGAAGTAGATGACAGAGATGCCTAGAGTCAAAGGCATAGAAGAAGCATTCCAAAGGAGAGCAGAAAGATGGGAGTGGAAGAGCAAGCCTTTGAGATGTGTCCAAGGAAGGAGGGCCCAGAGAAGGAATCAGAAGAAACGCTTAGGAGATGACATAGAGAAGAGACAGGCCAACAACGCCAAAGGCAGGGATGACTAGGTGCGCATTGTCAAGATGCTCTGCTATGGTTAAAGAGAACAGCTACAGAAGAGAACAGCTGACTGCTGGGATGCTACACAGGCATGCACACACTGAGGCAGGGTCAGATGGACAGAGGAAGTCACATGGGCAGCAAAACAGATGACTTTCCAACGAATCAAAGTGGAGAAGTAAAGGGAGGGTGTGGGCAGAGGTAAGAGATAGAGTTTCTGATCAGCACATTCTACTGTGGCAGAGCAGGAGAAAAGCTAAGAATACTGGGAGATAGGAAGGAGCGTATGCAAAGCTAGGCTGGAGCAGTCAAGTCGGAAGCAGGCAGAGCGGCAACTTCCTGCAAAAGTGGACAAACAACAGATAGATATGCAAACACACCTAGATATGCTTGGGGTCAAAGCAGTGGGCCAGGGGACAAGTCATCTCCCCTCAGGGAAGCCTAGACCAGGCTGACCTGAGGCCACTGCTTCATCTAGCCAAGAGATGGCAGTTGCATAATTATAGAAAGGAATGAACCAGGGCAAAGAAGTTTTCTCCAGGGGCAATTGATGGCTGAGTTATGAAGAAACTCCAAAATCTTCTCAGTTTCTGAAGAGCCCAGAAAATGTACCCATCAAATGTGTTAACTGGGAAACTATTCAAAGCCATATGCCTACTCTCTAAATCAAGAAGCCTACCATGGGCAAGTCCCAGTATGCTAGAAGAGGCAGTATGAGATGTCATTATTGGAATTAAGAATTGAACAAAGGGCCAGCAAGATGGCTCAGTGAGTAAAGGGGTCTGCTGCCAAGTTTGACAACTTGAGTTCAATCCTGAGACCCACAACATAGAAGGAGAGAATTGACTCATGAGGGTTGTCGTCTAACTTCCACACTTACATCTTGGCACACATGTATGTAAACACGCTCCTGCATGCACGCACATAAGCGCTCACATACTCATACACACATATACTAAATAAATGTAATAAAAGATCTAAACACAAATGGCCATTTTGATTGCAGTTTAAAAATCAATAGAAAAATGAAAAGGCTAGGAAGAAATAATTCATGGGAAAATGATTATGTAATAAATTACTCAGTCTGTGTGGAAGCACAGACACTACTCCTTCAGAACATAATAACCGGAAATTGGCAGGAAGGAAAGGGTGAGTGTAATGTGTCGATTTTATACTTCTGTCTTTTCTGGGATGCCCAAGGTTAGAGGCATGGGGTGCAAGCTGATGCTGAGGTAGAGAAGGCAAGCTATGGGTGAAGGAAAGGGAAGCCATGTGGC
This sequence comes from Uromys caudimaculatus, assembly GCA_028551405.1. Lineage (NCBI taxonomy): Eukaryota > Metazoa > Chordata > Mammalia > Rodentia > Muridae > Uromys > Uromys caudimaculatus. Next base: position 115,867,450 of record CM052703.1, on the reverse strand, counting down.
TCCCCAGAGGTACGGCTGCAGATGCTGAGAACAGTGCTGGATCCCAGAAGCCTACAAACACTTCCTCATTTTCCCAGAACAGTCCTTGTTGCTACTCAGACCTAAGGAATGGAAGCTGAGGGCCATTGAACTCCTAGGTTGGCTCCAGCCCTTGAGAAGTCCCAAGCGCTTTAACCAACAGCCGACACACCCAAGTATGTGTGGTGACAGCTGGTTCACTGTAAGGCCAATCCTGAAATAGCATCCCTTTCTCCCCTTTCTGTTTACCACAACTTCCTGTGTCCTCAGCCCTTCTGGTCAGGGAGCCAAGAGCAGAGGACACTGCATGTGTAAGATAGAACTGGCTTTTGATGGAGGGATGGTGTAGAAAATGGGCTATGGACCATGCTTGCAAAGGCATTGACTAGCACACCTGCCAGTCAACTGCAGCCTAGCTGGCTGCCAGTCCATAAGCTCAGCTCCAGACCAGGACCCTCTCTTTCACGTTCTTTTCCACTGACTTCCTTAAATGGAAACAGAGGCCAGCCCCAGCTAAGGCTGTATTTACTCCAGGCTCCTCTCCAGGCACTGTTTGCACGAAATCATTTAATCTGGTGGATTAATGGAACAGTGCAAAACAGAAATGAAGAGAGTTGTCTAAGATTGCACAACAAGGAGAGAGAGAAGCAAGGGTGGGAATTCAGGCTCCAGGACTAGAGCCAGAGCCAGAGCCAGAGCCAGAGCCAGAGCCAGAGCCCGGGCCAGGATCAGGGAAGCCTGCAGAGGTTCCAAACTCACATTGAAGCATGAGAGCTATCTCTTCAAAGAAAGCTCTGGGTCCCCAGCCTGACCTCTCAGGATCAGGGATGCTGACACTCATTGCTAACTTATTACCTATCTATGCCTGCTGTCCTGTGAGGACTTAACTCCTAGACAGACTGCATCTGGTTTCATAGAGAAAGTTTACAATAAAAAGTCAGCCTGGAGCTTGGAGTGATGACATCCCAGAGGAAACATCTTTGCTGATGTTTCTAGACATACTGTGGAATTTTCCAGCACAGGAAATGGACCCGGAACCCACACTGAAAACATTATTCATGGCTGTCATAACATTCCCTTGTCCTTTGGCCTATCTGCAGACACCCTGGGCTGTGACCCCAGATGGCCAGCAGACAGACTACCTTCAAGAGGCTGCTTCCATCTTAATCAGGGAGTCTCCGTGCTAGCATTATCTATGTCATGGGTCCTGTACACTGACACACTGCTGACCTTTAACCCTCAGATTCTAATAGGAATGTTCTTACCTTTCAACCACACTGTAACAAACAGCCCAAAGGAATCTGGACATCCCCACATGTCCTCTGCGGTACAAAGTCACTCCATTAGAAGCACTGTCTCCAGGAGCTCTGTGGCCAACTCACAGCTTCCTCATTTTCTTGGACAGCACCGTTACTTTAGACCAACTCTCTTATTCACCTGCCAATGTGGCACAGCAGCCTATGTGAGAACACACTAAACACTGATGACCCTGCCACACAATTTCACCCAAGTGCTCTCAGGTATGGAAATCTTGCTCCTTCAATGGCTTGTACAGTCAGCGCTCATCCTCTGAGGAGGTGAAAGATGACTCTGTAAAGCCATCACAAAAACTGGCCTGGCAAATCATGGACCACTGATCCTTGGGGAAATGCCAGCCACATTCCTGTAAGCTTTGGTCATAAGTGTCTTATGACATCAATCAATACAGAACCAGGTTAAATTTAAAGGCACTTTAAAATATAAATAAATATAAATAAAATTGGCCTTTTGACTGGCAATGCTGGTCTATTATCATTGAGATTCAGGCCAACAGAGCTGGCACTTGTGTTGGACATATATACTTTTTCAATACATCGCATATTATTTTGTACCTGGAGATGACACAAAGCATTTTAGTACAATGCTTGAGCGCCATGTTAAATAGCAAAAATCACTCACAAATGGCTCACAAATGTGAGGCAAATGAGACATTAGATAGACCACAGAAACGACATGTGTTTATAACATGCTGCAGTGAGACAGCAGAATGTTGCCTTATTTGACCTCAGCTGGCAACATGAGCAACAGGAAAGTAGTTAAAAAAAAAATCCACCATTCTATCCATCTGCATTATAGCTCCTGGACAAATGTGTAGGTATAGACTCTATGGATAGTAGGATAGACTGTATGTGCCTATGCTTATGCCTAAGTGAGGATTCTGCCTCCTCCTCCTCCTCCTCCTCCTCTTCCTCCTCCTCCTCCTCCTCCTCTTCCTCCTCCTCTTCCTCTTCCTCCTCCTCCTCTTCCTCCTCCTCTTCCTCTTCCTCCTCCTCCTCTTCCTCTTCCTCTTCCTCCTCCTCTTCCTTCCCTCCTCCTCCTCTTCCTTCCTTCCTCCTCCTCTTCTTTCCCCTCCTCCTCCTCTTCCTTCCCTCCTCTTCCTCCTCTTCCTTCCTTGCCTCCTCTTCCTCCTCTTCCTTCCTTCCTCCTCCTCTTCTTTCCCCTCCTCCTCCTCTTTCTTCCCTCCTCTTCCTCCTCTTCCTTCCTTGCCTCCTCTTCCTCCTCTTCCTTCCCCTCCTCCTCCTCTTCCTTCCCTACTCCTCCTCTTCTTCCTTCCCTCCTCCTCCTCTTCCTTCCTTGCCTCCTCTTCCTTCCCCTCCTCCTCCTCCTCTTCCTTCCCTCCTCCTCCTTCTCTTCCTTCCCTCCTCCTCCTCCTCTTCCTTCCCTCCTCCTCCTCTTCCTCCTCCCCCACACCCCCCTGAGGGTTGGCTATACATTTCTGGGGAGATGACATCCCAGTACTCCTGCTAAGAATAATCCCAAGCAAGGCAGTATGGAAGTTCTGGCCACTCTTCTGGATGGGAAGGCTGCTGGATTCCAGCAGGGAAACATATCTATGTGACCTCCCGTTATCCGATATGGTCACTATCTAGCTTAGGCTCTTAAAATGCTGGGTTATACCCTCAAGATCCATTTTACCCCAGAAGTAGCTGGAGGCTTAATGGGAGAGAAGGGTCATCTTTAAATGAAGAGAGAAGTTAAGGGCTTCTTGCCTCTCTCACTGAAGTCCTTGTGGGTAATACCCTGAGGATACCTGTCCTGTTCTAGTTCCCTCATCACAGGCTCAGCAAACACCTGAAAGACTTCAGGTTTTACATCACCTCTGCTTGCATGTGGGGTATAAGAAAGAAGAGGAACCCCAGCCCTATGCACCTCATCAGCACCTTCCATCTCTCATGTACTCTACAGCTTTGGTTCAGCTCCAGCTTGTGATGAGGCCCAGGCCAGTCCTGGAGCCAGTTCCCCAGCTGAAGCTCTCATTGCAGCTCTGGCTGCGTTATAACCAGGACCTACAGTCAGGCTCAATAACACAACGCTCAATGAGGGTACCGGGAATCACTCTGAAGGCATCTCCTGCACTCTGACACGTGCCACAAGGCCTTGTTTGGGACGTGTTCTAAGCAGATTTTCTCTAAGCAGCTCAGGATTCTGTAAACATTATAAAACGGCCATTGGGTTATATCGAATGAGAGTGGCAGTAAGTAGAAATGGATGTGCTAAAGGTCTCCCATCTCACCTTCAGAGGCCAGTGTCCTAAACAATAGAGCCATCAAGTCAAAACTATGTCCTAACAGCAAAATACAAGATTGATATCACAGACTGCCATGTTTCTTGTGGAAATCACTTAAAAAGCATTGCTTAGGAGACCGAGAAGTGATCAATCCAGTTGACAAATAAACACAAGGCCAGTGTAACTAGATTTTTCTTTTACCATTTTGGAGTTAAAAGGTATTCCAAGTGGACAAACTATATACACATATGTATAGACATACGAATGTTCATACATGCACATGCACGTATGTACATGTAGACATAGGCACACATGCATACACACATACAAGTCTTTTGACTTCTAGCTCTTAGGTGAAGGGTAACTAAGTGCTATATACCTTTGGTCAAATGCCACACTAGAAAATATTAACACATGAAGAAACTAACTAGGAAGTTAAGCATTCAATCTGAATTTTTCTCATTTTCTCCTAGGCAGCAGGGGTGAGCCCTGTTCAGGTTCCTCAATTCAATCATCCCTGCTTAGTTTCTACTAAGCAGAAGTCCCATAGATGCAGCTTAGTACCTCCCTGTGGGGAAATGGAGACTTATCCTGAGAGAAGTAAACAGGGAGTCTGCAAGCTGCCAGAAGCCCCAAGGAGCACCTCCATCAGAAAAGGAATCACTGAGATTGAACATTGAAGATAAATGTAGATTACGGTAATGCACTTGATAGAAAAACAATCACAGTACTAAAAGGACAAATAATACATTTTATTCCACAAACCAACGAGTTCTTAGTGTGTACATCAAGCTCAGTCTCATGGTGATTCACTTATGCATTCATCAAGTATCCCCTGGACACTCGTGTGTGTCTGACACTGGTCATTTGTGTGCAATGACAAGACAAAGTTTACCCTTTTTGGAGGTGGGGTGACATGGGTGACAGGTTCATGGGGCACTGATGCAGAACCCTAAGCAACAATGAAGAATGAGGATGCTACAAGCCTAACTGGCTCTTGACATGAGCTCTGTATATACATGGGGTAGGGCAGAGAAGTCTTCCTAGAAGATGGGACTCTAGGGCTGACTCTACATGGAGCCCCAGGGGTTTGTCAGACCCTCTGGGAGGAACAAAGAAAAAGGTGATTCTATGTACAAGACGTACTATGCACCAAGCACACAGGCCCAAGTAAACAGGCTCTATGGGTGCCCACAGTTAATGGTGCCTCTGGACGGGACACAGGTATTCTTAATGGGTATGGTAGCATGTAGACATGTATAAATGCTGCGTTTGTGTGTCTGCTCTGTATTGTGTGTCCTGGTGGAGAATTGACTGGCCCTGCTGGGACACAAAGCTAGGGGCTCCTCATCTCCACCTCCAGCTTCTCCACACTTCCTGTCAGCAGCCAAACTTTCCTCTGTAGTATCCAGATTAGGTGTGATTATTCATTATGGTAGTTTGCAGAGCCCTATTGCTCTTACCTAAAGAGCAGGCATGGTCAGAGAGTGTGCTCTGGTCACAACCTCCCTGGACCAACTAGAAAACAGGTGGGGGAAATCCTAATAGACTACATTAGGACTCACGGTCTCTATAACCATCCAAGCAGAGCTCAACAGAGTCTACCCAAGACAAAGTTAGCGGAACTAGAAAGTACCAAGTTAAGAGGCCAGATAAACCCAACTCTGCCTTGCTGCTTTCTCCATGCAGAGACGGAAAGTAATGCAAAGAAGTCAGCTATCCTAGGCTCTGATTCTGTGCTCAAAGCCAGGCACACTGTCTCCTCTGTGGACCCCTGGGGTTGCTTCCTCTAAGAAATGAGCCCTGCATTACACTTTGATGGACAGGCAGTAAGTGCTGGCCTGGATACTTCATACAGTGAATAAACAGGACTGACTGGAGAAAATGTTCAAAGCATCCAAGCATCCAAGCCAATAAGGAAGGAAAGAAGATGCAGGTATTCCAAAACACCTTGCAACTGTGCTGAGAGTCAGGAGAGAAGGGTAGGAGAGCTGCCCTTTCCATGACACTGCCTGTGGCTGTGCTCATGAGAACTCCTGGCCTTGGACCTTGTAAGCAGAGAAGCAGGAAGAATGTAGATCTGAAATCTGAGATAGGGACCAAAGTCTTTATTCCTACCACCATGCCCTAGTCCCCCTACCCCCCAGTGTAGGCAACAACCCAGTCTTAAACCTTGTTTTCAATATTTGATAAGTAAAGGAGTGTCTGGCTATGTGATACATGATACCCACCAGGATCTAGGAAAATAAAACAAACAGAACCAAGACCAAGTAATCGATCCATTTGTAAAATGGGTTCAAATGATTTCCTGTGGGATTATCGATAATAAATGAGATTCATTCATAAAGGTGTGTTGGGTATGGCATGTCTGTGTATGCAGGTGCAATATGCATGCACAGGCACTGACATATGTGGAGGCCAGAGAACATCTTCAGGTGCTGTGCCTCAGAGGCCACCTTTTTTCATTGAGATGAGGTCTCCCATTGGCTTGGTGCTCATGAGTAACTAGGCTAGCTGAGCACAGGGCCCCAGGGCTTTGCCAGACTCTGCCTCCCTGGGTTACAAGTGCCTGCCTTCATACCCAGCTTTTTAACTTGGATTTTAGGGACCAAACTCAAGTCCTTGTGCCGGCAAGACAAGTACTTTATATACTGAGCTATCTCTCTAGGCTTTGTGTAGATTATCGTTGTATGTCAAATGCTATCTGTCTGAAAAATGAGACAATGCTTCTAGGTCATATCCCCAAATCATATGCTGCGGACTTGGAAAAGAGGCAGGGAATGAAATGACATATGTCATCCAAAGAAAAGGCAATTCTGGAGTGTATATTCTGTCTCAAATCATACACACAGCAGGGGGCTGGCTTTCCCCTCCAGATTAACCTAAAGCACAGTTCATTTCTCTGAAGAGCAATTAAGCTGGCAACTGCAATCGCTGCTTCCTTATTCTTCTGAAATATGCTCAGATTGCTGAAAATGTTTTTGTTGCTTGAAATTTTTACTAGATTTCAAATAAATATCTGAGCAAGAATTCCCAAGTCTTGTTTTGATACAAACTCCTACCATCTAATGATTTTATAGATACTGATTTTCTTTTTTACTTTCATATTTTGTTTTGTTTTGTTTGAGATAGGGTTTCTCTGTGTAGCCCTGGCTATCCTGGAGCTCACTCTGTAGACCAGGCTGGTCACAAACACAGAGATCTGGCTGCCTATGCCTGCCAAGTGCTGGGATCAAAGGTGTGTGCTGCCACTAATTTTGTGTGTGTGTGTGTGTGTGTGTGTGTGTGTGTGTACATGTAAGTGCAGGTGCCTACAGTGTGCAGAGGGCATAGGATCCTATAGAGCTGAACTTATAGACAGTTGTGAGCCACTTCATGTAGGCAGTGGGAACCGAACTCGCTTCATCCGCAAGATCAGAATGAGCTCTTAACCGGCAATCACTCTCTCCAGCCCCACATAATACCAGCCCTACAGATAAAGATACTTAGAGATCAGAGTTCACTACTTCTAGACAATTTACAGAGACAGTTTTTATATGCTTTATGAAATTATTTAAAAGCTGTGTTCAAAAACACAGCTTATCTCCCAGATTCCTTGCTGTCCAAAGAGGGGAATGTGCACAAGGAAGTTAGATGTCACAGAATGTGATTTGTGGCATTACAGCCAAAGGATCACAGAAGTGACTATTTGATACTTACATTTAATCAACTCCAAGTTTATCGTTCTGCCCAGGGAGGAAACCATTTCTTGACATGCATATTGTCACCTGCTGGGTTTTCTAAATGTCACCGAAGCCCAGGCATGAGACCTTCCAGTATAGAAGCATTCTCATACACCAGGTTAGACGGGATCAGACACAGATACTGCTTCTCTGTGCCCTATTTAATTTAATGTTTCTAGGAGTTGCCTTCAGAAAAATCTATCACCATCTAATGATACAAGGCAAACCTGAGTCTACAGAACTGGGGTGCTGGGCATGTACTCATGGGGTCACATTCAGAACTACTCAGAGATGCAAGTTTCACTCTCGTTGCATGTGGGTACACACTTGCTCTAGGGTGCATATGTAGAGATTAGAGGGCAGGCTTCGATGTCAGGCCCTGTTGTCCAGGCTATTTGAGAGACAGGGTCATATGCTGTTTGCTGCAGTGCACTCCAGTCTAGCTGAGGATTCTCTGGTCTCTGCCTGTCATCAAACTGTAGTAGTGCTGGGATTGCAAACTTGTCACCACATCTGGCTTTATGTGGTCCCTGGGGCTCTGAACTCAGGTCCTCATGTGTGTGTGGAAAGTGCTTTACCTTCTGAGTCATCTGCTCAAGCTGTGCAAATCTTGGTGGAGCTCTGGCAGACTTTTTTGTCCTAGGCACATGGAGCTGCTGCTCAGGGACATATTGCATCGATCTGAACACAAGCCATTAGCATCATCTCCAGCTTAAAATTCTGAGCTCCTGACTTCCCTGGCTAGGAACTTGTATCTGTTTAGGCATCAGAACCAGACTGGCCAGTACAAAGCCTGAACTCCCTTTTTTACCCTTACTGTCCCCAATCTGTCATGAAGCAAACATGCCCTGACCTCTTCCCAGCCACAGGGACAGCCACTATGCAGGCAGTGCTGCCAGTCCAAGCCTCCGCTTCTGTCTGGGTCATTTTTCAACCTATATCAACTCCAACCTTGTTGCTTCAGATCAGAGCTGCCCATAATTAGCCAGGCACAAGTGCCCTATGGCTGCCAAAGTGACAACGATCCCATGCCTTCTGGGTAACTCACTGGATGAACCAGGCAGACTCTAAGTAGGGCTACAGAAGATGACACAGAACAAGCAGACTCCACAAAAATCCCCTCCAGGGCTTCGATGTGAGTTACTCTCCCTGCTTCAATTAGAGTGGGGGCTACAATAGAAGCACCCCCCCCCCCGGGACCAGATGACCTCAAATAGCTCAAGTGCCTTCCTTTCCACTGCCTCCAGAGGAGGAATTTAGAGATATGCCCTAGTCATTCATAAGCACTGGCCCCACAGTCTGCTCACTTGCCACAATCCGCATGTTGCTATAGGGAAAACATTCCTTTTTGCCTCTGTACCTCTCTAGCAGGATGTCTCCAAGGTCAGGGCTACTAACTCCCACTCCACAGGACAAGCAGGTCAGGTCTGGCAATATTAAGGCTAGTAATAAAGCAAAAGAAAGCCTGCCACAGTACATGGAGAGGGGAGCCTGAATCCCGTGTTACTAAGTGAGCAGGGGGTACAGGGGAATGTTAAAGAACCTGAAGTGGAAAGGCCGTAGAGGCCCATGGGAGACTGCTGCTCACCTCAAAGTACATTCGGGAGGACATGGCAGGGTCCAAAAGTCCTTGTGTGCCCTCGTCAGACATCCCATCCTCTAGGGATCCGTGTCTCCATCAAGGGTTCCCTGACAAGCTTCAGACTGGCTTTGATTTTCACAGCCTAAGGTAAGGTTTATATACATTCATGTTTCTTCCCTCCAATTCTCCCGCAGTCTGGGGCACTGCATTCTAATGTACAGCTATTTCCAAAACACCAAAGCCTCCAGCATCCCACTTAGTAAACTTATCAACCCTCCCTGCTCAACCACCCTGCTGCCACTGAGGACCCAAGACTCCAGTGCACCCTCCATCATAGCAGCCATGATCTTCCTCAGAGCTGTCATGATAATGACGAAAAGAAGGCATCTGGTCACCTGGCTTCTGGTCATACATCATGGAGAGCAAGCTCGGAATCAGGGATGGGCCAAGCATCCTGGATTCTAGACTGCTATCAGGCCCCTAAGCCTTAGGCAAGTCACTAGCATCCCTTGACTTTCCATATCCTCACGTGCAACTTGGGAATCAGAGGTAAGCATTTCTCAGAAATGCTCTGAAGTTCCTAAGGAGCTATGAGCATGGTACATGAATGAACACTTACTCACTGGGACAGACACCGGCTAGCTGGCAGCAGAGCTTGATTCTGCTGTCGTCTTGGTTCGTGGCTCAGGTATCTCACCCACAATTCCGGGTTTGGCCACAGCACTAAGCTACAGCTAGAGAGACTCAAGAGGCAGCAGCCTGGCTCACACCGCCATACCCTGATGCAGACAAGTAAGGCAGCCTCAAAAATAATGTCCTCTTGACAATGGCAACTCTAAGAAGGCAAGTGTCACCACTAGAGAGCAGCCCAGGTATTAGTCAAACCTGCTTTGGACTTCATCAGTGCATAAAATAGTCATTTTAGTAGCTGTGTGTGTGAGGATTTGCTTGTTACCACAGCTGCCAGGACCTATATACTAAAAAGAGGAAATAGCATGAAGCACTTTTAAATGTTCTTCAAAAAAGTGACAAACAAACAAACAAACATTACAAAGGACAGGGCTACTGTTCCTAGCTTTAGAGCTCTGGCGATGACTCAGAGATCACGTGATAGACAGAGTGTTACAGGTAAGTTTGTCATCTAAAGAGTTTTCTGGAACCACCACATATTCCCTTTGCCTGAAGTGTCTTGGACACATAGTGAAGAAGCAGAGTCATTGCCCCGCCTGCAGTTCAAAGCCGCTGTCTCCCCTCACATTGCACATCTGCCTGGGGGTAGAGGGTGCTATAATCCCTGACCATACCATCTTCTATCAGGGCAGCCTTCCTCTCAGTGTGAGGCCCTCACTCCAGGACCCTGGAAGACACTGGCCAGACTAAGAGGGCCCCATCACACATCCTTCGGCGTCTGCCCTAAAGGTCTATGATTTCCTGAAGCCTTTTCCCGCAAAGCATGCCCCCTCCTGCCTCCTTGCTTTGTGTACCAAGTGTCTTCCACAGCTTTGGGGCAGTTTTCCCTGCTTTTTGTTTTCCTTTTCACAGCACAGGAAATTCTTACTCTCTAGTCCTTAAAATGTCCACACTGGGGTCACCGGCGGCTACTTCCCATGTCACCACCTCTGCTGCACTCTGGTATCTTCTGCAAATAGTCAGATGCTCTGCAAAGGGTGTGATAGGCCTGGGAGACAGAGGGCCACATTGGGGCACAGAAGAGCTAAGAGTAGCTCTTGGCCCAGCTATGATCACCCTTGTGTGGCCAGCAATTGTCAAGTAATCTACAGCCTGCATTATGAGAATTATACTGCCTTTGCCCCAGGCATTGATTCCATAGGCAATTAGTATCCTGTTCTATATTCTAAGAAACATGTTAAACTTTAAACATATAATTACAGCATTGTGTGCTCATGGGACTAGCTTTCTGACAAAACCAAGCAAGTATATAGAATAATAACCAGTGAAGGGAAGTCCTGGGAAGGGGAAGGAAGCCAAGGAAAGGAAAGGGACCGAGAGAAAGGGTGATGGGGAGGTAGGAAAGCATGCTGGGAAAGGTCTCTCCGTCGGTCGGAAGGGCAGAGAAGCAGAGGCCTGGGAGGTGGAAGAGAACAAAGGTCCTGGGGCAGGGTCCCACATCCTCACAGTCCTCTTTGCATATGCCCTTCCATGTAGATCAGAGAAATGGAGCTTTCCTTTAGGAAAACCAAGAGAGCAACACCGTGAAGTTCAACCAGGACTTGGCAGGCGTTCTCCGTGCTGCCTTTGTTCCACAGCCTCACCAACAGTCAAGACTTAATGAATCCTCTAGAAAAACTTTGTGCAACTCTACTGAGGTCACAATTAATACAATTATGGAAGAGGAAGGAAGGAAGGAAGGAAGGAAGGAAGGAAGGAAGGAAGGAAGGAAGGGAGGGAGGGAGGGAGGGAGGGAGGGAGGGAGGAAGGAAGGAAGGAAGGAAGGGCGAGTGAGCTTGGCATGAGATGAACTGAAAACTTACCACATTTCAGATGAGACTGCTGAGAGTCTCAAGGGCTCTCTAACAAGACCACCCATGAGAACAGGTAAAGTTAAGCCACCTGGATGAGTGTAAGACAGCTGGGGACAGACAGAGGAGCAGCTAGGCAAGGGATAAAAAGGAGTGCTATTGTGGCCAGAAGAAGAGAAAAGCAAGACAATGGTGGAGAAGCAAGCCTATGTTGGAAGGCCATTGTCTGCTGGGCTGAGGACTACGTGTTCTAAAGGGGCTCGGTTGACCCACTTCAGAATCACTGGGGTATCGGGCCTGACGCAAGGTGTGACCAGCACTCAGTGAAGCAGCCTGCATGTGTCCAATAAAAGCTCCCTTCTCCTAGACACCGAAACACATGAACTGTCCTCACAACACCAGGACAATTAACACAGAGCTCCCAACTGGCCAACATGCAGAGAGTAAGACACTTTGGAGTACTCAGAACAAAACGGGATGCCCATGTCATATCCCTCCCTTCAAGGCCCAGGGATCACTGTGGAAGGGCCAGAGGTGGGGGATGGCTTCAGCATGCACAAGCTAGGCAAAGCTTCAGGGGATGGAGTCCCAAAGTTCCACCTCTACCTAAGGGATGGTTGGCACTTGATAGTTGCCGAGAGAGGGAAAATCGGTTTCCTTCAATGGTGTGACCACCTAGCATACCATCCATATTCCAGGGCAGGGCCTATACACAGGAGTAGTTGGTTCACACAAACTAGAAGGGTTTTGAGACAGAGACAAGGACAGAGAGATAGAATGAAGTGGGTGGGCAGGAAAGTGGGGGAGGGTCTAGGAGGGAGTACTGGAGAGACATGGATATAATCAAAGTATATTGTATAGATTCTCAACTCATTTATGAAAACATTATTATTTTAAGTGTAATAGGGCAGGAGAGATGGTTCATAAGTTAAAGAGTGCCTTCTGATTTTCTTCTTAAGGACCCGTGTTTTGTTCCTAGCACCCTTATTGGGCAGCTCGGAAACACATATAGTTCTAGTTTCAGGAGATCTGACACCTTCTTCTTGACTCTGTGAACACATACCACCCCTCCACACACACACAGTTAAAAATAAAATAATTAAACAAATAGAAACAAGCCACATGCCCACCATTAACAGATGAATTACAGTGAATATCCATTCAATAGCATATTACTTGCTCCCCAAAAAGAAAGCAGGACAGATTTGTTACAACCAAGAGGAACCTTAAAGCCATTATGGCAAGTGAAAAACATTCTCATGAACAGCTACATATTGTTTGATTTCATATGTATGAATATCAATGATATCCTAAGCTATAAAGATGGAAAGTAGACTTGTTGCCAGAGACTTCACAGATAGAGAGACATGAAGAATGCTGGTTGTTGTGTGGGCTTCTTTGTGGGGAGATGACAGAAATGTTTTAAAATCTATATCAACAGCTACACGATGATAATATTGAGCTATATGCACTACATGGTTATAGCGTGCGGATTATATCTCAGTGGGGCCATCTAAAAGAGAAGCTTTACCCTGTTCATCTAAAATGAATGCATCAAGAATTAAAATATTAAACATCCAGGTAAGGCATTGCTCTCCACTGTCCAAGGGAAGAAAGGACTGCTCTGATAGGAAGCTAAGATCCCCAGCCATGTACAGTGGGAGCCAGAGTGATCAAAACCAAACCCAGGGCTTCTTACACCTAATATAGAATTTATCTTTCTTCTTTTTCCCTTCTTTTCTTCTACCTTTCTTATATATAGTCAGCAGGGCTTATCTAAAGAGATCGTATCTTAGCCAAGTAAGGAAGGAAGGCCATGAAGACACTGGAGCAAGATTATTCAGTGGCCGGGAATAGCAGGTGCAAAAGTCCTGAGTCTGAGGCTGGAATATGCCTTATGTGTAAGAGGAAGATCAGACATCACTAAGGCTACAGTAAGAAAACAAGGAAGAGACCAATAAGGAATGAGGTCAGAAAGGCAAAGGGAAGGTGGGTGTTGTGATGGCTTATATCTGTAATCCTACTACTTGGGAGGCTGAAACAGGAAGATGGCCGGGAGTTCAAGGCTAATGGAAGCTATATATAGTAAGTTCCTGGTCAACCTAGGGTACACAGTGAGATGCTGTCTCAAAACTTAGAAAACCAACCAACCAACCAACCAACCAACCAAACAAACAAACAAGCAACTAATCACTCAATCACCCACCCACCCACCCACCCACCCACCCACTTACCCAACCACCCAACCAATCAACCAAACAAATACAAAAGCTAAAGGGCTGATCCCATAATGCTTTGCAGGTTGCAAGAAGACAAAGTTTTGAGTCTGGGTGATGTAGAAAGCATCAGAGGCCTTGATCTATACCTGAGGCAAATCTGATGCATGATGCATGCTTATTTTGTTTCCACAGTTAGTAGTTGCAGTCGACAGGGATTTCACATGTGTCCAACAGACAACTAGGAGTCTGGGTGAGAGTTTACAGCAATAGCCAGGGTCCCAGAAATTCTGGAAGCTTCAACAAGGAGGAATCGGAAGGTGACTGGACAGAGAAAACAAACATCTTCCCATAATACTGAAATGCTACAGGCTTTGGATTCAGCTCTGTCTCCTGGAAGTGGGTGACATTCTGGCTTCAGCAAGAGACACTTTTTCTAAGAGGCCAAGTTCCTTCCTATAGGCTCATACAGCATTAAAGTGTCCCACACACCAGAGACTAGGTCATGCTGCCAGATGAGCCGTTTATTCCAACTTATATTCTTCTCATCTTTTGTAAACTGCTTCCCTTTGAAAAATTCTGCTTATTCTGCTTTCAAATAAATATGCCAACTGATATGCAGAGCTGGAGGGAAAAAGCCAGAACAGGGCTGCCTGGGCTGCCCAGCATGGTGAATGTGGAATTGCAGACATTAGCCTTCTGTCTTCAACCCTTTGAGTCTATTTGCAGAGAGCATCCCTCAATCATTTGCTCCCAGTGGTGAGCGAAGGCCACCCCCACCCCCAAGCCATAAGAATTTTTGGAGAGTTCAGCAACCAGCCAGCACCAACAGGAAGTCAGAGATAAAGCTAGGACAATGGCTAGGGCTTTGCTGCTCTTCCTTTTAAAGGTGGTCCCTGACCCCAGCCCACACTCTGATGATGGGCCACTGATCACCTTGGCAAGTGTTTTCTCTGTTTCATGTTTGTTCCAGGGAACTCACAACCCAGGACTGAGCTAGGAGAGTTCCAGTCCCAGGAAATCTCTGGCTTTGGTAACAGAGAAAACAACACACCTTCAACTGGAGAGGAGCTTAAGACAGTGTACCGAGGCACCTCGGGAGCACAGCCCCTAGCACCTAGCACAGTTTCAGAACCTGCCCTGGGTTTAAGGTCTCACTGCCCCCAAAGACACCACTCTTACACATGGCACTCATCTGGTTTTGTTCTTTTCTTTCCCGCTATTATCCCCTTCTTTCTTAAAGTCATATGCCTGAAGTACGGTGTCCAGGAAGGGGAAGGATGAAGAGGAAACATGTCAAACGTACAACAAGCACCTACTGTGTGTCTGCCCCAGGGATACAAACATATGGCCCAGAACTGAAAGGAAATGAGAGGAATGAGAAGCAGCTAAAGTCAGCAGCCCAAACTCCATTCAGACTGTAGGCTTGTGCCTAGAGTCTCACTGTAACACACTTGCACTCTCACTGGAAAGTCCTCAGAAGAATTTGGGGTCACTACTCATCTCCCCAGTACACACTGTTCACATACCTATTCTCTACTTTTCATGATCTCTGCTGCACTCTACCTTCTATCTCAGGCTTGAGCTCACTATTTAGCCAGGGATGATCTTGGACTTCTAATCCTCCTCCCTCCATCTCCCAAGCGCTGACATTAGAGCTATGCACCAGAAAGCTCGTTTTTATGCAGTGCTGCACATCAAACCCAGGGACTTGTGCATGCTAGCCAAGCACTCTAGAGACTGAGCTAGGTCTCCAGCCATATTTCATGTCTTTTTAGTTAGTGTATTGGAATAAGTAGCTAAACTCAACACATTGGGGTTGTTGGGACCAGGGTTTTAACCCTAATGTTCCAGCTATGCTCTCCTGCTCTAACTACAAGGTCTTCCTATGTTCCAGGCCATTATTTCCCTGCCTGTAATATGGAGCCTGTAACGGTCAGCAGCAGCCCACAGTGGAAGACCAGATGAGGGGCTGAACTGGAAAGTGCAGAAGAGTAGCCACAGTGTGAGTAGCTGCCATGATGCTTATGAAAGAAGCAAGATACACAAGAGGCGGCATCCACATGTGGGTGGGTGAGGTGAATGAAAGACTCCTGAACAGAATATGAGTGCACAGAGGCTATGACTAGGGTCCTAGGCAGAGGGAACAACATGGTTCATGGTACCAAGCTGGGGAAGATCGCTGCTATAGGGAGTCATGATGATGTCCTGAGGGTCGATGGAAGCTGAGGGACACTCTTCAGAGAATGGTTTTCTGGTGTCCAGACATGCCAGGGACTTCTTACTCAGCACCCAGTGCACTCCATGCAGCCTGTACCTTCCTCTTTTGGTTCTAGTCTCTGCCTGGGTTCACTTCTCAGGGAAGTCTACACAGTTCCAACTGAGTTGTCACTTCTTCTATGTGGCCCTATTATAGTTATGACATAAACACTGCCCCATGCAGCTATTCATAGAACCATGGATTGTGGGAAATGTGGAAGACAAGACATCAGTGTTCAGTGTGGCTTGTGCCTCCACAGCACGGGGTCAAAGCCAGAGGACAGCAGACTGAGAGGACCTGAGAGACTTTCAATATTAGGTAGCTATGACAGTATTAATGGTCTTGAAAATCATGGAGGATGGACCCACTCCTGCTTCATAATCAATGACCAGGAACTAAACTTCAGGGCTTTGATTCCTGGTACAACGAATGGGATCTGAGTTGTATCTCAGGCCTTGGATGGAGACATACCATTCAATCTAAACTACCCAAAAGATTATAAGCAAAAAACATACTATGTTCCACCCCTTCTTTAAGAGTTAATTCAAGCGGGTCTGTCCATCACTCAGGCAGGAAAAGCTACTCAGAAAAGCCCCTCGTTGTAGGGATTTCAAATCTGCTATAAATCCCCACATTCTCACCAGCAAAGAGGATGCCATTCCAAAGATGGGTCCATAGCAGAAAAAGTACAGGGTGAAGTGGGGCTTTCAGATCCCAGAGCAGTCAATTTGTCCAGACATTTACAGTTACTGAGGGCATGTGGTATCACCCCATGGACAGCCCTGAAAGCCCAGGTTACTACACGTCAAATTTCTTGTGGAACTTAGCATTAAGGTGGAGTGATCACCGCTAATCTCCCTTTCCCTATGCATGGGTGATGTCAGACACCATCAGCCATACACTTTGCGGTGACAGGTGTCAGTAGGAGAAGCTGCAATCCTACCATGCCTGATAATCTTAATAAAGCACCTACCTTTCCCTGTAGCACTACCTTTCCCCTAGAGAAGGCCTCCTGAGCCTCCAGTCCAGCTCTACCCTGGTCTCCTCTTTCTTTGCCTCCTGTCTGGGATCCCCCAGGAGGATACATTCTACCCCAGAACTGTGGGTGCACTGCACTTATCTCCCCAGCAGCCCCAGTACACGCCTGGGATGGGTTGTGACCTCAACAAGAATCTATACCATGGGGAAAAGGCCAGAAAATAAGCACAGGCAGATGCTCTCTAACATATGCTAACTACTTCAGAAATGCTGTCTTCTACCAAGATGAGCAGGGCCATCATTGCAGGATTAAGGAAGTCTCTGTCTTAGTCTTATCTGTAGGCTGATAAGTCCTCCTTATGAGGACTCTCACAGTAGCCATGAAGAGGGTACTCAAGACAGCTGCCACAGAGTAACGGCATCTCCAGAGTGACATGGACCCATCCTGCCTCTAAATCTGAGGACCTCCCAGCGCTCGCTCCCTGACCAAGGTTCTGGGTGCAGACGGATCTTCATATGAGATTTCAGCCCCTTTCCCCGTCTGCAGCCAGCAGTGTGGTGGAAGACTCCGGAAATGTCACAGAGTAGCATCGCCAGCAGGAGGAAACCTACCAACGAGTGAGCGCTGAAAAGACGGAATCAATATGTGACAACTGTAATTCTCAGTGCGATAATTACACAGCGTTTCTAGGGCTCCTCAGAGTCACTCCATTGATTTCAGCAAAGTGTATTTGCTGCATCCTAAACACAGCTGCAAGCCCAGATCTGCATTCCCATCTCCTTCTCATTGATCTTAAAATAATACCCAGGTACAAGGGGTTTCAGAAAGCAATCTTGCAGCTTTGGCCTCTGTGATTTTGCAATGCAATTCATTATTCACTTTGTTCTACCTTACCCAGATCCATTTTGACTCTCAGACAAAAGGTAAAAGAGAACCGTGTATCTCTCTCCTCAGTTCCTCGGTTCCTACTTCATATCAGGCACTCACCTAAACACTACCAAGGCAAAGACGCAATTAGTCTTTGGTGGAGTTTCTGAGGCACAAGCCACTCCTGGTGGTCTGGCAGAAGCTATGACTGGTGTGGTGAAGACTGCAAGTTCAAAATGTAGAATGAAGCAGGTCCTGGGATGGGGGAGATATTTAGGAGTTTAGTAGTTAAACACTATTAAGAGCTCCTATAGCTCAACAATAAAAAGGATTATTTATATTTATAAATGGTATAAAGGCAAGAAGGGAGCATCAGTGAGTAAAGTCCTTGCTTTGCAAACATGGGGACTCCCAACCACCACCAAGAATTCATGGAAGAAAAGCAGGCTACAGTGGCACACACTTGTAATTTCAGCACTGGTGAGGCATGTCCCTAGGACTTTCTGGGCACACTTGGCAAGGTACAGGCTAGAGAGAAATCCTGCTTCCTGAGAAATGATACTCAGGGTTGTCTCTCCAGACATACATGATCCTGCACATGCACAACCTGAGCATACATGAACATTCATATATGCACAAAATAAATAAAGGCTCTGGATGGACCTTTCTTCCAGGAAAATATAGACATGTCAAATAATACCGTCAAGTGATGTTCAATATCATGAAGGTTGTGTAAATGAGAATGATGTCACAAGCAACAACAGGGACACTGAGGATGACGGGAACCAGGGCTTCCAAGGCTGAGAAGGAAGCGGAAGCTTTCTACAGGACATTCGGAAATGTAAAATGGTGTGGCCTCTGTAGGAGATGGGCAGCCACTCAAAAGACAGAATTGCCACACCACTGGACAGTTCATCTGACTTGATCGTCTAAGGAAAGTGAAATGTGTGTCTACATAGAAGACTGCACAAGAGGGATCAGAGCTGTATTCATTTGAAAAGATTTTATTTTATAAGTGTGAGTGTGAGTGTGTGTGTGTGTGTGTGTGTGTGTGTGTGTGTGTGTGTGTAGTTGTCAATGGAGCCCAGAAAAAGGTATAGGTCATGACTTATATCCCATTAAAAGTATGTATACGCAAGGATCCATCCTCAGCTTAGAAGCCATCTCACCCTCAGGGAACTATGGAAACTGACTGGCATGAGGACACATAGAAGAGCTTAAACTTCTCTGTCAAGTGAAAAGAAAAATCAAGAGAAACAGTTCTACCTTGTTTTTGTCTTTCTCAGGCTGGAGATTAGCTGCCTGTCACTGGAGACTCACAGGGTAGCTCCCTGGCTGGTAGCTCCCAAGGCGTCTGTCATCAGATCACTAAAGAAGAATCAGCATCCCGCTCACCATGAAATTCAACAGAGTCAAAGATGGTCAGGTAATGACATATTCACCAGTGCTCACGCCAAAGGCAGAAGACAGGAACAAGAGGTGTCAGAAAGGTTGTGGAGTAACAGACACAAATGAAGTCAGACAAAATTAATATCTATCTGCTCTAGAGGAAGAAATACCAGTGCGTGTGTGGAACATGGGAATTCAAATGCACTACTTACAAACTAGGAACCTTGGACAGCTACAAAGAATGGCCTAGGTCATAGACTTATTGTCGGAAGCCCAAGGGATTCATATGCATGTGTGAGATACATTTTACCTCACTTCACAGCACCCTCTACAGTAGCCCCTATACCTCCCTGTGGCTACCACATAGATTAGGGACCCCACTATTCAAAACTTAAAGTGGAGGGCCAGCAGCAGGTTGGCTGCCTTGATTTCCACAGATTAGTGACCCCACTTGTTCAAGGTTAAAAATGGAGGGCTAGCGGCAGGTTGGCCAGCTCCCCAAAATAACCTGAAAACCTATGATCTTAGTAAAGTCTCCTTTTCTCAGCATCAATAACCCAAGTCATAGTAACACATATTTTTCTGTCAAGATTCATCTATTCCCTTCCAGTGAGCATTTATTTGGGAAAACACAGGAGTGGGACCTGAAACACCCCTCCCCCCCATATTCCTAACTACTAACTACTGATGCCTGCCATGCTTCCTGATGGTGCCACATGACTGCATGCCTTCAGGACCAGGAAGTTACAAGAAGGAAAGGGGTACCGGCAGCATACCACATGCATGTTTGGACTGTGTCTTTAACTCTCAAAAGTCTTGCACCTCCTAGAGGCCAACCCCTAGCAGGTGCGTATTAACCTACCAAGAGAGGACTGTGGTGAGAAAGATGGCCCAGAAGCAAGGCTACCATTGTCAAGAGCCAGGACCTTCTACTAACTTGCTGGCTTGTGTGTTAAAGAATGTGGGTGGTTTGCAAAGGAAGGCAAAAGCTCTTCCCTTCTTATCTCTGTTTGGCCCTCTATCTGACATCTGAGGGCTTTATAGCCGAACAAGAACTCTCCCTTGGAGCTACAATGGATGTTGCCAACTAGACTTCTGCCACTTTCTAGAGTTTAATGGGCACAGGGGGCTTGCCAGCAGCTCTGTCAGATCCAGATCCAGGATAGCGTTCCACATTATGCAGACCAAGCAGGGATCACCATGTCACCTGCAAGTATGGGGCACAAACATGAAGGACCACGGGGGTAGGTGTGTGCCTTGGCTGGGACACAGCCACGCCCTGTCTCCAGCATGCTGTTCCAGAGAAGCCAACATCAGAGGGAGTTTGGAAGCTGACCCTGCATTTTGCAGACCCTGAGATACACTAAAAGAAAATACAAAACAACCAAGGGCTGATGGGCCAGGTCTGCTGCGTCTGCCTCAAGGAGAGCAGCTGTCTCTACAGAGCCCTTTTACTGTCAAGGGCAATCAGCTCCGACTGATCTTCTCTGTCCAATTGAGAGCTCCGCCCATGCCAAAAAATAACTTACCACAGAACCTTGTGAACAGAGAAGAGGCAAGAGGAGGTGTGTGGGCTACCACAATAACCATGCATGGGGCGTAAAACCAAACTAAGAACACAGGACTCTCTCCCAGAAAGGCCCTAGAGAGCTCAACACTGTACTGGGCGCCACGTGCTCAAGATAGATTCCCAGGTCAAAGGTCAGCCACTCTTCCTGTGTGGTTCTCACTGTGGGCCACACATCCTGAAAGGACCACCTTTGGCATGGAAGGGGGTTATCACAGGAGCCCCATAAAGGAAAGTGGTCTCCCAAAGAGTAAGTGGGCCTGCTTCAAAAAGCTGGGCTTCCTGTGGCAGGCCATTCTGAGTCCCATAAAACAGAAAAGGGAAATGCAAGGGGGCAGAGACAAGCCAGCTCACACAGACTCTCAGCCCCATCTTTTCCTGTGGTCACCTGGGCCCCATGTAGAAAACTTCCTCTGATGATTCTGGGGTGTGGCTGAAGATGGAGCAGCAGGCCAGGAGAACCTTCGGACTGATGTTGCTCACTCGTACACACGTTTGATCTTAAACTTTCCCCAGGAACACACACTGTAGACACCACACGCTTGCTCCAGGGGACTGAGTCTGGAAAGATGCAGCCCTACCCTTTCTCCGAGAAGAAACTTGGTAATGTGAAAGAGAATTTTGGTAACTGAGCTCAATAGAACTTGCTGTGTAGCCTTAAGTATCATGGAAAGTAAGTCAGGAAAAGAGATTCTAATGGCCCTTTTTCTTTTGACTGTAACACTACAACGGAGACAAGACTACAAAAAGCTAGTCTAATTCTCCCATGTCTTTTGAAAGTTTCATAATCTGCTTTTTTGTTTCTTTGCTTGTTTAACTTTGTTCTTGTCTTAGCTGGGGTACCTATTGCTGTAATAAAACACCATGAGCAAAATCAGCTTAGGGTAGAAAGGGTTTATTTCATCTTAAAACGTGTAGTCCAAAGTATAGGGGAGTCAGGGGCAGGAGCATGGAGGTAGGGGCCAGAGAGGAATGCTGCTCACTGGCTTGTCTTTCATGTATTGCTTAACCATGCTTTCTTATAGCACCCACAACCACCATCCCAGGAACGGCATCACCCACAGGGATCTGGGCCCTCTCATAGCAAGCATCATTCAAGAAACTGTACACTGTCCAGTCTGGTGGAGCTGTTTTCTCAAATGAGATCCCCTCTTCCAAAATGGCTCTAGCTTTTGTCAAGTTGACATAAAACCAGCCAGCACCATT
Source organism: Uromys caudimaculatus (assembly GCA_028551405.1). Lineage (NCBI taxonomy): Eukaryota > Metazoa > Chordata > Mammalia > Rodentia > Muridae > Uromys > Uromys caudimaculatus. The sequence continues at coordinate 115,845,617 of CM052703.1, read as the reverse complement.
CTATTCTCTAATATACATTTCGAAGTTAGGGAATACTCCCCTAACCATTACCCCTATGAGTTGCAAAAGATTCCATCTTTTTCCTGAGTTGAGCGTTGCAGACGTTGAGGTCCTCTGAGGACAGTTCAGTTTCTAGTGCACAGTGAGTTCATGCTAATTTTGTGAGAACAGGTACACTGGAGATGTACTATCCCAAAGGAAGTTGGGCTTCTGATAACGTGTTGCCTTCCTCTGTCTCTGTCCATGCAGGCTACTGTACCTGTTCCTGTCCATGCAGGCTACTGTCCCTGTCCCTGTCCATGCAGGCAGGCTACTGACCCCGAAACATAGAGGCTACTTGTGGCTTTCCTGTTCTTTGCATATTGGGAGACAGAGGTCAACATCAGGTTTCTTTTCCAATCTCCACCTTGTTTTACAGAAGGTCTCTCACTGAACCTGGAGCTCACCAGAATCAGCTAAACTGGCTGGCCAGCAAGGATGTAAGCAGCATTGTCCTGTTTCTGTCTCCACAGTGCTAGGATCACTGTGCTACTGTACCGGGCTTTTTTATGTGAGTGCCTAGGAAAGGAGGCAAGTCCTTGTGCTCGCACAGCAAGCAAGCACTTTGCCCAGTGAGCTATCTTTTTAGCCTCTCCATCTTTTTAAAGAAAACTTTTATGTTTCTGTCTTTGATAGCCTTACCAAAATCAAAAGTGTTTCCCCCGTAACTTATTTCAGGTTGAATATCTGTTCTCTGAAGTGTTTGGGCTAAAAAGCACGTGCAAATTTGAAGATCTGCATATATGTAATGAGACCTCTTGGGATGCACCTCAAGTCTAAACACAAAAGTCCTTTATGTTTCATGCACGCTTGACACACCTAGCCTGATGCTAATTTGATACCGAGTCTTTAGTGTACCTGTGTTCTGACTGCAAACCACTCTAAAGAGTCAGATGTGGAATTTTCCATTTATAGCATCGAGTTGTTGCTCAAAAGTGTTCAGATTTTAGAGCACTCTGTGATTTGTATTTTTGGATCGTGGATGTTCAACCTGTATTTTAATGCTTTGGCCAGAAACCTTCCCCTCAGAAGGGAAAGTTTCACTGCAGACTGACATCTTTGCCTCCTGGCATAGTGAGTTGTGTTTTGGCCTTTTTAAAATATTCAAGCCTGTTTGAGGGAGGCTTTTAGACTGTGGTAGAACTTAGTAAGATTTCTAGTACTGGTCATCCTCAAACTCTTTCTCCTCTGGCCTCAGAGCTCATCGCTGGCTCTGTACTGTACTCAGAACTGAGGGTGTCTAACACTAGCCAGGGAAGTGATGAAATTGGGGCCCATAGTCTGTTCAAGGCTGACTAACCCAAAGGCAAGAGTGTAGTTCACACTCAAAGACCCTTAACTTGGATCTCTGCCCTGAAGAAACTGATCTGGCTATGGCTCTGTCTTCTCTGTGCTTGAGAAATCAGAAACTAGAGGGGTATCCTTTCCTCACTCTCCCCATCCCTGTCTGCTAAGAATCCTCTCACTGCACCTGAGAGAAGCCTCTGTTCCAGCTCCACTGCCCTTCACTCCCTCCTCCACACCAGTATTTTCATGCAACTGCTGCAAATATCTCACCCACTGCTACATGGTAAGACATTCACAGATCACCGCTCCTATTGGAAATGGACAGATACGAACTCCCATAAGACCCAGTAAAACAAGGCAGGATCCTAACAAGGCCCATTTATCCCCGTAGTAGCCTTCTATGGCCACCTCTGGCCTTGTCCATCTCCTTCCTGCTCACTCAGTCTTGGGGAATCTACGTTTTGTATTGCTTTGTTTTGTTTTCCTATGTAGTAGGTTCCCTTCCTCTCTAAAACAGGACTTTAAGCATATGGTTCCCTCTGCCTGTGGTGACAATCTCCATCCCCTCCCCGAGAATTCATTAGAATTTGCAATTATGCTGTTTCCTCATGTGAACTCCTTCCTTGTTTGTCCCTTGCACCCCACCTCACCCCAGATTAGAATGTAAAGCCCATAAAACCAGGAACTTTGTTTCCTTCTTCATTATCATATACCCAGCACCCAACTGTATTCAAATAGCTCACGAATATCTGTCTGACAAGTGAAGCAAGCATACAAGTCCCAGCTAAAACCTGTCTAACGTCAGCTCGATGAAGGCTTCCGTGCTCACTCCAAGGAGCAGAGACCAGTGGAGAAAACTGTCATCTGGGTGTGGCAGGGGCATCGGTATGGGAGGTTTCAGAAAGGGTGATGTTTCTGCTCTACTTCAGGTGCGAACACGCATGGGCACAAGAGTGTGTGTGTGTGTGTGTGTGTGTGCATGAGTGTAAGTATGAGTATGTACACATATGAGCACATGAGCATGAGTCTACAAGAATGTGGAACTTGAGTGCTGTGGGCATGCCCTGTGCTGCTGCTCCCTGTCCCTCTCAGTGTCCTCTGGCAGATGCCTCTCCTGCACTGGCACTCCCCCTTGCTGGACTCAGGTATACCACCTCAAAGGGGGCTGCCTCCTCCTGAATGGGCCCTTATGGACATTCAGACTCCTTCATATCAGAGATCCAAAACCCTCAGAACACATAGCAACTTGGTATCCTGCTGTCTGCATTCCAGGAGCCGATTGGGCAGCAGAGCATGGAGAGGATCCGACGGGACATGGAGTCACTCACCTCTGTGAGGCCAGAGTCCCTCGGAGCCCAGCATTGCACACTTCTACCCAGCACTGCCTGGACAGGGAGAGCAAGGCTTGGCTCCATCCAGGATCCTTAACCACACTGCGCTCTCTTGGCACCCTAGAGCTTTGCGCCTCCAGGTCAGAGACCAAGAACTGCTGAATCAGAGAGGATCACCCTGTAGCAAGGCAACTCCAGGGACCCCCTCCAAGTCATATTTTTAAGAGAGACCCTGAGAAAGAATGTAATAATTGCTGAATCCTAGTGTAAGGTTTCAAACCTGGGATGAATGGCTCAGGTGCCTTATTTGACCTAGCAAAGTGGATTCTGGCTGCCAGGTTCTCCCTGCAGTCCCTGCCTGTCACAGGGCACTGCTGGCTGGCACACCCTGCCCCCTAGCCTGAACACTCCAGCCCAGGGGTCTAGGCAGCTTTTCCCTATATACTCTAACCATTTGGGTTGCCCTATTCTCTTGTGGGCCTCCTAGCTGCTGCACCTAGCTCCCTTCTACCACCTCCCCCTCCCCCTCCTCTTAGCGCGGCTCAGCGGCATGTCTACTCTAGACTCTCCTTGACATCTCTGCCTCTATCTACAATAAACTTCTCCTCCATCATACCCAGGAGCAGTCATGTCCTTGCCTTTTTGTTTCTTTCCCTCCCTCCCTCCATCCCTCCCTCCCTCCCTCCCTCCCTCCCTCCCTCCCTCCCTCCCTCCTTCCTTTCTTTCTTTTTCCTTCACTAGCAAGCACTGAATGGAGGGCCTTCCCTGTAGATATGTCAACATTAGGGAGGTAGTTAACACATGAGGGAGCTGGAGGTAAAGAATAGTCCCTGCATTGTGCCCAGGCCCTCCGCTAGTAACTCATCCTGTCAATCATGAAGGTGTCCACTGAAGTGTACCCAAGGGAGGAGAGTTGCTAGAGAGCAGGACAGGGCCAAGGGATACACGGAGGATCACTAAGGCACGGAAGACGGAAATATGTCAATCAAATTCAGCAGAGAAAGCCTGGGGAGAGTAGCAGCTTCCCAGAAACCAGGACTCCTCTGCTGGGATGGTGAGAAGGCACTCCCCCACTTCTGCCTCCCATTTGGGGCTCAGGTTTCTTGATGGAGCCTCCCGGTAGCCTTCATTTCACTATCAATGAAACAGCACCTGTGCAGTGACCCTGTAGGAGTATGGAAGGGAATAGGGCAGTTTCTTAAGAAGCAAGATCACAGAACGCTTTATAAGTCAGCATTTCCACCTCCGGGTATACAGCCAAGAGAACCGAACCGGAGATTCTGAGACACACGCAGATGTGTATTCAATGCAGTATATTTACAATAGCCCGAGGCAGAGACAGCAAAAGCAGATGTGGAATAGGCATGTAATGGACTATCATTCTGTCTTTAAAAAGTAAAATCTAGGGGCTAATAGCCCAGCCAGTAAAGTGTCATGCAAGCATGATGACCCAAGCTTAGCACCCTAATATCCTGAGCCAGCAGAACACAGCTATAAACCTAGTACTGGGGATGTGGCAACATTTTGATGTCTGGTGCTCCCTGGCCAGCCAGCCTAGCCAAATGAATGATGGCCAGATTCAGTGAGCCATCCTGTCTTTAAAGATAAGATAGAAAGAGGCCAAGGAAGTTACCCGGCATTGATCTCTGGCCTACACACACACACACACACACACACACACACACACACACACACACACACACACACACACACACAGAGGGACACACACAAAGGCACATGCATGTGCACACACACACCACTGGCATACACTGCACACATCCATATAAACATGTATACACAAAGGAAATTCGAACATACATTACAATATGCATGAGCCTTGAAGAGACAACATTAAATAAAATAAGTGAAAAAAGAATTAGGATGAAGGGGCTTACCCAGAACAGAGAGACCTCCTAGAGGCAGAAAATAGAGAGTGCTAAAGACTGTGGCAGGGTCAAAGATGTGGAGTGGTGGAAGGGGCGGAGTCTCAGTTTTACAAGATTAGGAATTCTGTTAATTCCACAATGATACTTAAAACTATACACTCAGCAATGATTAAGATAGCAAATTTTATGTTTTGTGTTTTTAAATAAGGTAACCACAGAAAGTACAATGGACCAGAGCCTTTTTTTTTTTTTTTTTTTTTGACAGCATGTTTCGTGGAGTCTTTGCATGGCAGAGGCAGAAGGCCCTGAGAGGTGCTTTTAGGAGAGAGTACAGGAGGAGGAGGAGGTGAGGAGAAGCAGCCAGCTGGGTGTACACATCACACTCAAATGGCAGAGCAGCTCTGCTAAATCTGGGTGATGCTGGTTCCCCTGAAGATTTTTCAACAGGTGGAGTGCTGCTGTGATCCTAAGTGAGACATGTTCAATCTAGAGAGAAGGCTTTCAAATCAGAGTCCAGGGCATGTGATTCAAACTTCCGTCTCTGCACAGCACCCCTTGCAGGAGTAGCACTGAACTGCTCTAAAGCCAGCTTTATCCGCACAGCTCTAAGGCAATATGTAAACTGTGAAAGGGCAGTTGAGCTTTCACAGGTGCACCCTGTAATGCTCCCAACTAAGTCCTGCAGTGGAAGGACGAGATGTGGCAGTTTAGAGTTCAGCCTGCGCTTTACACATACACATGGACAAACACACATAGTCTAACCAGATGCCAGCGGAGGCCAAATAGCAGACTTGCCCTTTTTCTATTTCTATGGTCAAAAGGTAAGGGTAATAGCTACCGTGAAGCAAATGATTTCCCTTAGCTGGCAGCAAAGCTATAGGTTGGGCAGTTGTCACTTCTGGATAAAGAGCAGGACTCTTTATGTTTATATGAGCTCATCCGTTGTGTTATTTTTCTCAAGGTTGCCATGGTAGGTAGGTAACAAGCAGTTCCCAGCTAACACACATACTGGCACTCTGATACGGAACCCCACTTGTACCACCAAAGCTGTCCCTCTAGGCCAGTTCCACAGCTTGCTTTTAGAATTGCAGGTTCCTGATACTGGATGGCATTTACGGAGCCCCTGCAGTACACAAAGCTGAGCCCAAAGGGAAACTGAATCCTCTGAGACAAGATCCCATAGGAGAGAAAGTCCATAACAGTTAGTAAGTACAAGTTATTTTACACTAGTAACAAAGGGGAGAGTGTGCACTTTAAAGGAAAAGAGTGAGAAACAGGCACCCCATGTGGGAAAGGGCACAGAACCCATGGGAGACTCAAAGCTCCCAGCTGCGGGTGACAGAGAGGCATGCTGTAAACAGATCTCCAGCTTCTCTGATTTCTTTCCTCCTCAAACAAAGACTGAATGGGGGACTCAGAGAAGCCAAGCTATTCAGCCAAGGACACCCAGCTTTCATCCGGAGTTGAGGGCTGGGAAAACCAGGCCCGTCATCAGGTCATCAAGCAGTGCTTGAGAGCTGACCTCTTGCTGCCCAGGGAGTGTTCATCTTCAGGGCTGAGTCCTGATTGGTCTTTATCCCTCTCTCTCCCACATACCTAAATAAGCTCTCACCCTTTTCCCAGAAGAACCCCCATGACCTTCCCATAGAAGGAAATCACCTGCCTGCATGCCTTGACCCTGCCTGGGAGCTGTTTCCTGAAGGGATCCTGAAGAAGTAATTTCGTATGGTAGCTATCTAACAGCCTCTAATTGTATGACTGGAGGTTCCCACAACAATGCTGAGGAAGGGCCATAAATTTAAAAGGTTAATTTCCTCTCCACACCCCATTCAGACTTCTGTTCAATAAATTACCTTCCTAAACTGACAAGGTGGTAGAGCTCAAGGGCAAAGGTCAAGAGCTCCTGATTGCGGCCCTCATTAACATTTGGTAACCCTGGCCCAAGACACTTGCTAAGACTTGCAGAAATGCCAGGTGGTCAGAAGGTGACAGGATACCTTACCCAGGGAAGAGGTGGCAAGATGCAGAACAGAGCCTAATGTCATCCAAAGACAGGGGCACTCACTCATCAACCTGCTCAGGCTGGTATGGAGTACACCCTGAAAGAGTAATGGCCCCACTCTGATTCCTAGGCACACTGGCAAACAGCTAGGAGGGGCCATCAGAAACACATATGTATGTGCGTCAGGAGTAAGCTGGGGGTCAAGGGTGCTGAGCAACGGATGTCCTTGGATCACCTTGTTGTTGATTTCCAGGACCATTAAAAAAAGTACTATCCATAAGTTTAAGCACTGGCTTGAAATTTCCTATTCTAGCTGAGCCACTTCTGTACATACATAGTAAGGGCCAGGGTCTCAAGCCTGAATCCCAAGTTCAACCCCGCTGGGTCAGGCTCAGTTACTCCACTCCCTTCTTCTCCAAAGAGACTTGCAGGGAGAGGCTCAAGGGCAATGAAGGGCTCTCATGGAGCTGGCCTGTGTAAGCCTGGTAAATACCCTCATCCATTGCTACTGTTTATACTGAGAACAGGTAAATGTCAGGCCTCTGAGGAAGGTACTAGATACAGAGATGAGGCTGACCTGAGCGTGGATCAGGAAGGAACACAGAAACCGGACTCTTTCTACTCCATGTAGGAATAGCTGTGACTAAGCAGCAGGACCCAAGAATGGAAAGTGGCAGGAATCCAGGAGGAAGGAAGGCACACATGGAAGGCCTAGCTAGGGTAGGCCGCAGGGAAGGAAGGAATAGCAATAGTTCCTGATGCGCAGTGAGGAAGCAGGCAAAGGCTAGAAACATTGTTCCAGGGCTTGAAGGCCTAGATTCAAGGCATGACTCTGTATAGCTGTATAGCTCTGGGCAGAAGACTTTGGTTGTCTATGCTACCTGCTAAGGCCTGGCTGGGCCTACAGAAGGGCTCAGTAGTCAGTGCAAGCTTCCATTGCTGAAGACAGCAACATATGACAAGGAGCATTTGGAGCTGAGTGGTCTTATAGCAGCAGGGAGATTTTGAGCAAGGTGCAAAGAATGGAGAGAGAAATGCAATGAGGAGGGCTCTAGAAAACCCAGAGCACAGTAAACATGGCGCTGGCAGTCCTTGTCCTTCCTCCATTCCCTCTTCTTTGCTGAAATGTTAGATTATATTTCTAAAGTTAGCCACCAACGTCTAGTCCATTATTCAGCCTCTTCCTCCTCTTGAGGCTGCCCACCAAGGTCCATCTATCAAAGTCTTGAAGTCTAGCAATCAAGAGGCCCCTTTGGCTCACCTAATTAACGTGCCTAATCAAAACAAACCAACTCATCCTAACACTGGGTTTCCCTTTTCCTCTTTATCAAAATGCCATTTGCCTATGAGCCATGTTTGTCTCCTCTCTATCCAGAGTCAGTCCTTTGAACCTCTGGGGCAAATGACCCTTGCCACGCCACTCTCCCTTGCCCCCTTTCTTTCTTTCTCATCCTCTATCTGTTGACTTTCTCTCTTATTCCCTGCTCTTTGTCCCTCTGGGGCAAATAAATCTCCTTTGTGCTGAGAACTTGGCCTTGGTGTGTCTTGTGCCAAGTTTGGTCCTTTGAGGATAAGTGTAAGCTGAGGGCTAGAACCCACAGAAAAGCAAAATGCAGCGGCTTGGGGCCTATCTGGCTTTTTTTCTCACCTATAATTATAAGTAGATCCCAGTGATGGCCTTGTTAAGAGGTGCCGGGTGCATGCTTCCAGTGCGGCTAGGCCTGCAGCCAGGTGAATAGAGGATAGCAATTTTCTCGTCTACAGAACATGGGGAACACCTACCCCGAAAAGCTGGAAGGTGGAGTCTTGCTGCAGAGCCATGGCTTCTTCCCATGTCTAAGGCAGAGTCTAGGAATAGAACAGGCCACAGGCTAAGGGAAGCCTAGAAGGTGGAGCAGCACAGCCCAAGCTTGGGAAGCCTACCGTCCTCAAGGATGGGGATCGACCTTGACGTATGCTTCTGTCCACTCATCCTCCATTGCACTTCTGTGATTCCTAATCACAGGTGGGCCTGACATGCTCATAAATGCTAAACAGGAAACACAGCTCCCTGCTGTCTCTAGAATCTCTAAATTATCAGTCACCTAATGAGTGCATTAATTAATTTCCCACTGCTGTGACGAAATGTCTGACAGAAAGCAACTTAAGAGCAAAGGATTTAGTTTGAGGTCACTGTGCATCATGGTGGAGAAGGCAGACCAGAAGGAGCAAGGGACAGCTGGTTGTTCTGTGTCTGTCCACAGTCAGGAGGCAGAGAGAGTGAACAGTGAACTGTGGCGCTCAGTCTGATTCCTTCTCTTTATTCAGTGCAGGGCCCCAGTCTGGGGAGTGACACTATCCACATTTGGAGTAGCTCTTCCATCCCCAGATAAACCTCTCTGGAAACCCCCTCCCTGACACCCATGGGTGTGACTCCTAGTTAATTCTAGATCCAGTCAATATTAACCATCACCGGGAGAAAGCATTGATTATAGGGCCCTGGGCTCAAATTCACTGGACCCTAGCTGAGTGAGTTCATTTCCCAGTTTCTTGACTTGTAATTTGGGAGAAATAATCACTTTTTGTGGCTCTCTAGAGGCTAAATCAGCAAACTTCAGCACAGTGTTACAGTTGGATGGGAGGAGGAGACAGAAGTGCTCTGTGGCATAATGGAAAACACAGTTCACAGCGGTACACTGTGTGTACCTCAAAAAAGCTACAAGGGAGGAGTTTGAACGCTCCTGTCATAGAGAAATGATATGCTGATTACCGTGATTTGATCATTACCCAGTGCGTGCACGAATCAAAATATCACATTATGATACATACATACATACATATATATATATATATATATATATATATATATATATATATATATATCCAATTATTGTGCTAATCAAAGAATTAAGTAAAATAAAAGGCTGTAAACTAGCTTAGGGTCATAATCACATAGCTCTCAAGTGGCTAAGTAAAAAATCTAATAGAAGCTTATACGATTCTACTTCATCTCTACTGAAAGCTGTTGGCTTATAGATTATTTATTTAAAAGCTTCAAATTGAAACTCAGAAAATCCTTAAAATTTGATTGTGCAAAAATTACGAAGAACACACATGCCCATGCACATCTAGAGCCGGCTGGCACGTGGAAAGAACTATTACACTGTTGAAGGGAAACATTTTGTAACTATGACACCAATCCCCAGATACCAACAGTCAGTGCACTGAGTTTTCTAATAGCATTGCATGCAGCTCCCAGATTCACTCCCTCACTTGGCTATTAGATTCACCTATCACTTGCGGGTTAAACAGAAAAGACGCTTTCAAGTGGGAGGGGAGAAGACCTAACCTTTTCTATGTCTAGAAAAGGAACTTGAGGGCATTAAATTTCAATGTCACAAGGAGCTCCCTAGAGAGTACCCCTATTTTAATGATGAACAGAGTAGGTCTCTGTAAACTGTGAGCAACTAGCACAAGGTAGGTGGCAGGTGTGGGGTGTGTGTGTGTGTGTGTGTGTGTGTGTGTGTGTGTGTGTGTGTGTGTAACCCCAGAGACAATTTCTATTAATTGTTCATGGATTCATCCATTCCCATGTGTACATGTGTGGGGTGTGCACCTGGAGGCTGGAGGATAACATCTTAGGAGCCACCCACCTTGTTTCTTGAGATGAGGGCACTCACTTTTATCTTGGGCTCAGGGATTCAGCTAGACTAGCTGTGCTTGCATGGTAAGCACTTTTCTGAGTCATATTCCCAGCTCCAATTTCCCTCTCACTTAGCGTAAAACTATTAAGGGGACAAGGGGAAACGATGACAATGACAAGCCATCGCTGAGGGCTTTACTGTGCACCAGGGGACAGTCTGCAAACTCTGCTCATTGCACACATGTGAAGATCAACAATAAACGCACAGCCCCAAACCGCACATACACAGAAGTTGGAGAAGTGTTCCTGTGTCAGGTTGGAAGCATATGCAACATGTTGCGTCTGGAATATTCTCTCCCATCTCTCCTAGCCACCCATTTCCATGCTGAACCCTCTTCTGTAACATGGGCTCAGAACATCCCCTTCCCTTTGTGCTCTGTGGGCAGGTATCGTCCTAGCCTCCCACAGGACCTGCCATCAAGAGCTCACTGCTCTGTTACCTGCTCACTAGGTGAAGCAGGAAGATGACAGCTGGGCACAGAGCCCTTATTAACAGCATCTCTAATGAGCCCTCTGGAGCATAAGCAGAAACGAGTTTCTCATGCCAGTGGGTGGCTGCCTTTTCTATCCTTAGCCAGGAAGCCAGCAGTTATTTACCTACACAATGAATTCCTTTCACCCACATCTCACACAGATGAAATCCCCAAAACGGGGAACTGAAGTGTCCTGGTCCGTGGTCCTCTGCAAAACGGGCCTGTACTCAGTGCAAGAGTGAAAGACTCCACGTCTCATACTCATAGCAAACACCCTTGTGGAACCCATATAGGGACACTTGGCAGCTATGAGGGAAAAGGGACAGGCCATTAGAGCTCAGGAACATGCAGCTTTAATACCTAGAGAGTCTGTCTGCACAGAGGACTGTGGGGCTCAAAGGCACTTGGGGACTCTGCCACCTCTCAGGACAACCTCAACCTTTGCCTTGGAAGAGCTCCCTAGCTCTCAGCTGCACCTACAAGGACCTCATTATCTCTAGGAACCTGTGGTCTCTGGAGTCAGTGCACTCATTTCTAATTGTACAAAAAGATCTGGTGCCGGGAATAGAGCTCTAGAACCAAACACTAGGTTCTTACACACTGTTCAGATTCTCAGTGCTCACACCCTGCAGACCAGAAAGAACTGCACGAAAGAACCTGTGCAAGGGACAAGTGTGTTCTGTAGCTGGAATTCTCCAGCATCGGAGCTAACAGCTACTTGTGGAGTCGTGAACGTTCTAATGCAGGTGAGGAACTGAATGGTCAATGTCGTGTGGCTTTAATGAATTTACAGCCACATGTGGCTAATAAGTTTCTCATTAGAGCCTCCCTAGATGGTACTTAGGGAAAAAAATCACCTGTTTTTTTTTAAATCTAGAAACACCACGGATCTGTAGGAAGGGCTTGAGATGACATCTAGACCTCTGCTTAATAAGAATGAGTTGAGCACTTCCTGTGTGCCAGCAGAACATCTTCTAGTCAGATCTTTAGTAAGGGAAAAGACATCATCCCCGTATTAGCTATAAATAAATAGCCACAGAAATGAGAAGGGGCAAAGAACTATGAAGTAAACCTAGCTAGCCTGGGTCAGTGTCCTCTGTCATAATCCACACGGGGCCTTACTGTGGACAGCTTAAGAAATGATACTTATGGTTCTCTTGACATGAACAGCTGTGGAGATTGTAATGATCCAGCCTTAGATATCTTCTTTTTTTCCCAAGGCTAATAATGCTATCCCCTCAAGCAGTTTGGAGGTCTTGAAAGATGCCATCGTGTCTGCTTAAAGAGAGATGCCTTCCAAGACAAGGCCAAAGAGAAGTGTAAAATCTCTTGAAAGAGCGGCTATCACAGGCTCATAACTGCTCAGTAACAACTCTGCACAATTCACATGCCTGAAACTCTGAGAAGTCACTAGGAAGGAGATGGTTTACTGTGTGTAAACTGTACCCCATGCACCAGGCACTCTGAGAATGACCCTTTCCCGTTCCCCAATGTCACCACCTTTCATTAAGATTCACAAACATTTCATTCAGATTTTTCCCTTTAAAATGTATAAATTGTTTATGAGGTTAAAACTCAGGAAACAAAGTATTATTTTTCCATTAAAAATATGTCGAGATTATTCTAATCTAGAGTAGCACACCTTCAATGCCCAAGCTGGTTGGGTTAAATTGCGTTCTTCCTAGCAGCTAACAGAGATAGACTAAATTTTAAGGTGAAGGTGGGAGGTGGGGAAGCACTTCCCACCCCTTCCCTGCTCTAGAACCTCTAGAACCTCTGATTTCCTCCTTTCTCCAGCAGTCTCGCTCCCCTCTTTGGTGTCTGCTTCCCTCAGTGGAGCAGAGTTAAGGCCGCATTGGCATACACACTCATGCTGCTTTTCGTCTCTCTTCAACTCAAGAGGCTACTTCTCCCATCATCTGTAGAGAGAGTGGACCTTTCACATTTTCTCATTTTACCCAAGAACCCTACTCAGGAAAGTCACCGGATGTCAAACTGCTCGAGAAGGCTCCCTCTGAAGAGTATTTCCACCCAGAGCCCAGTGGGCTTTGCTCTTTGGTGAACTGACATTATAACCAGGGCTTCTGAAGGACAATGATCCACAGAATGATAACAGTGGCGAGGGTTCTTTGCCAGTTTTCATAAAGCAATACAAGCTTGAGCTCCTAGCAACTAGTAAGGAAATTCAATGAATTCATGAATACAATATCATCCACCTGGCTGCTTCCAAAATAATCTGCATGCCATGTAGAAAACAAAGACCATCAGTTTCAATGTGGCAATGTTTGGAAACACCATGGGTCTTATGATGGACAAGCAGGGTGATCACTCCTATTCAAATCCCCAATTTAAAGGCCTCAACCCTAAAACTCTTTCCAGTGTCAATATGGCACCCTAAGTCCTGTGCACGTTATGTGACAGTTTGGAATTTAATGGGTCCAGTTGTTGGAGCATTTGAGATTTTAAATGTCAAGATTAGGCTTGTTCAAGCAGTGAAGTCCATACAAGTACTCTGGACTGTGAAAAGGTTCAAATCTGAACGGCCTCTGGCACCATGAATATCACAAAGCAGACACTCAGACCGTATGGTCATTCCATGTAAGGGACCTCCTGCCTGAAGAAGCAGTTTGGACTACAGATCCACAATGAATTGAGGATGAGAGTATCGGCAGGAGACAGAGGGTAAGCCAAAGAACAGCAATGAGACTGCAGAAAACCAGAGGGCAATGAACAAACACCTTTAATTCTGTCCAGAGGAAACTGATAGAAAGAACTGTTCAGAAAAATGAATGCCAAAGACAAGTGCACAAGCTCGGCACGGAGGCGCACACACGTGCAACACCATTACTCAGAATGCGAAGGCAGGAGGATGGCCCCAAGTCCAAGGCCAAACTGGTCATACAACTAGAACAACCAAGACTACAGAGTAGATGCCTGTGTCCAACAAATAACAGACAAGTCAATAGCTGCATACAGGATATTTTAGATCTGATGTAAGTTGTTTTATCTCCCCCTTGGAGATAATTAACCCTAACATTAACATTAATGAACATTAACACTAACTATAGCATTAAGAAAATATTAATAGTATTGTGATTTTTTTTAAAAGACCTTCTTATCTGGGGCTAGAGAATTGGCTCAGCAGTTAAGGGTACTTGTTGCTCTTGCAGAGGACCTGGGCTCTGTTCCCATCGCCTACATGGTGGCTCACAGCCATCTGGAATCCTACTTCTAGAGGATCTGACACTTTCTTCTGACGTAGGTAGGCACCAGGCATGCCTGTGGGTATATATACATACATGCAGACAAAACATTCAGACCCATAAACTAAAACAAATTGTTTTTAAAAGCTAGAAAACCCCAACATTTTAGAGGTAAATATTGATGATTTATTACTTATTTCCAAAATGAGTGTGTGCGTGTGTGCGCGCACGCACACACACACACACACACACACACAGAGAGAGAGAGAGAGAGAGAGAGAGAGAGAGAGAGAGACAGAGACAGAGACAGACAGAGAGACAGACAGAGACAGACAGACAGAAACAGAGAGACAAAGACAGGCAAAGAGACAGACAGACAGGGAAAGACAGAGGGGGAATATTACCAGCCTTATAAAGGAAGAAAACCTTGACAAACACGTGGCAGCCTCAATGCCCCTCAGGACATACTTCTAAATGAAGTAAGCCAGTCACAGGATGACACATATCACATGACTCTATTTATATGAGGCACCCAGAGTCAAGTTCACAGAGACAGAAGTAGAACAGTGGTTTCCAGAATCTGGAGAAGAAGCAATGGGGAACAGTGCAGTAGGCAGAGCTGCAGATAGTTAGTTCCATGTGCAAGTGGAGAGGGTCTTTAGCTCCTTAGGAAGCATGTACTCAGGGGTGGCTGAAAGTGGTCTTTCCTGCCCCCCAGCCTTCTTAGACATAAGTTCATGTCCAGGGTCACTCTGCTGCTGAGAGTCTCCACACACCCCAGGGTTCAGCCACCATAAATGACAAACACCGTTCTGGGTTGGGAGGCCTTGTGCCTGGCATTGCTTTATCTAGCAGAGCTCTGCTTGTTCCCTAATCCTTCTCACACGTCCATATCTATCTGTGATCTGGAATGTCCTCCTCCTTCTACCTGTCCCAGAGGTGATCCAGAAGATTCTAAGTTTGCTTTAATTGCACAGGACAGGTCCACTTGCCAGAGTCTGGGCATGCAAAACTCAAGTCCAAGTTGCATAATCACCAGGAATGTATACCCATTAAATGCTGCTGGGCCAGAAAAACGTAAACAAAGCCATCTGCTGAATGAGATTTTCTGATTGTAGGAAAGGGGGGGTGGGTGTTGAAAACAACTTTCCTCCCTCTCCCTCTCTGACTCTGTCTCTCTCTCTGTGTCTTTCTCTCTCTTCCCTCTCCTCTCTCCCTCCCCTTTTCTCTATCTCAGAAGCAAAGCTTCATCTGATAAAGTTTCTGATTTTCCAGGGAGCTGATGAAATGACAGTGTGAAGCACAGCTGTGTTTTGTACACAAGAGACACGGCCACAATGAGGTAGTCAGATTAAGTCACTCTGTGTGTGTGTGTGTGTGTGTGTGTGTGTGTGTGTATTGTCTATGCTGGTGAGCGTTATCATTTGTGGAGGCCAGAGATCAGTGCCAAGTGTTTCCCTCGATATCTCTTTCCCTTGTTTTTAGGCAGTTTTTCATTAAACTTGGAGCTTTTCAGCTAGAAGAGCAGGCCAACCAAGCCCCATGGTCCACAGCCCCCACCTCTCAGTCCTGGGATTACAGACACATGCCATCATACCTGGCTTCTACATGGGTGTTTAAGATCCGAACTTGACGTTTGATGCTTGCATGGCAGGCACCTATGGCAGGCCATTTCTCTACTCCAGGTTAAGTCACTGTTCATGTCCAGCTTGACCCTTGTAGGACTGGATTACCCCGGTGATCACATAAACACATGTAGGGGTAGCAACAGAGACAGCAAAGGACAGGAAGAGTAGGTACCAGGACAATGGATCAAGATCATAATCTCAGCCTTGCCATTCACCGTAGGACTCTGAACAAGTGCTCAGCCTCCTACATCTTCAGTGTACTCCATGTATGAATAATATTTACCTTCCTGGACTTCATGAGGAGAGAACAACCACAAGTCATAGCTCAGACCCTCATGAATGGCAAGCGGGTGCTTTCAGTGCCATGATGGTCATTATCCAAATTCACAAGCACTTCACACGCTTGCCGAAATACGCAGACAACTGGGACGGGTTCTTTGTGAGAATAATGAATACTAAGATTAAACGCTGGCTTGCGACCAGTAAGAAGGCCCACACTAAAAACTAAACTCAGATGTGCCAGTGTGGGCTATGGCATGCTCTTTCGTCTTCCCAATCTTGCCTTCAGCACCGGAATCACAGGTATTAATGGATATTTGGAACGATGCGGTAGAGTCCCCTAGATGAAGGCAGGTTTCTTTGCCGTGACACCAACGGCTACAGACAAAGCCAAGGTGGAGGAAATGACTGAGAGCTAATAATAAATGCTGCCAGCTTGCAAAAGGGTCTGAGTGTCCACACACAATTCCTGAATCTATTAGATCCTCACTGTGCTAATGAGACCTCTGACTGGGAATTCAAATTCCCTTTGTAAACTCCATTAGCAACCTACAAAGCAGGTGGGCAAATGTGAACCTTTTTGTAGGGAAGCAAAGTCCTGTCTAGAAAGGGAAGCAGGGAGAAATCACAGCTATGGGTATTGAATTCTCAGAGCATCAGAGAGATGGATTGGCAGTTCTCTTTGGAGATAAGTCAGAATGAATCAAACTCCCCCCCCAACCCCACTCCTGAAATAGGATACTATGGTATAAAACCATTTTTATCTGCAGAGGAATTTTCTTGAATGGAGCAAATATCCCTGCTAAAGTTTTGCCAAAAAGTCAGTCCAGTTCATTTGTTTCCCCAGATGACTGCTTGGGTCCCTCCTTATGATTTGCAAAGTCTCAAGAGACTTTTTTTTTTTCCCCAGTAAGAACACATGGAAACTTTTGACTCTCAGAGTTCAAATTCTATTAATGATTCGAATGCATTTTTAAAATGTTTTCCCCTTAAAACAGCATTAACAGAGTTTTGATCTTATCTGTGTATTAGTTCAAACCAGCACAGAGAATTGCTGAATATTACCCAAAATATCTGCAGCTAGGCTAAAGGAAGGGATGGAAAATTTCAGCTGTACAAGAATTTCTTGCAGGAAGTGATGAGATGAGGGGGCACAGGAAGAGAGCAGACAGGTGTCATCAAAGCCACTGGGAACACATTCTGATTTCCCTCCCATGTTGCCTAAGCTGTTAGGACAATGACTCTCCAGGGAGCAGCTCAAATTGAGACCCCCAAACTGAGTAATAGTTGGCCCACCTCACCACAACTACCTTGGATGTATCTATTCCACTCCACACTGTCTGTCACCAAGGTCAACCCAACCTAAGCATTTTCTGGGGCTTTAATCATTTGGGGGTCATAAGCCTAGCTAAGAGGCAGGTGGAAGTTTTCCCTCTAAGAGCATACATACATCTCAGTCACCATATAAATTTAGAAAGGCAAGAATCACCCTACCTACACTTAGCACATCGCAGAACCTTCAGCTTGAAGAAGCCTTGTAAAGTTACTTCATTGAGTCCTGGCATTTGTAAGGCAAATTGCAGGATTCCAACTTTAAAGATGATACTTAAGGTTTTATGAGTGTCCATTAACCAACTAAGACTTTGATGTCTGCGGAGTGCATCTGTGGTATGGACTAAAATAAGCATGCCTGTGTAAGTGTGTCCCCCCCCCCACACCATTCATATACACACACCGCTTGGCAGAAGTGAAATGGCATCACTGAGCTGGATGGAACACATTCATTTAGCTTATTCATTCCTGACAATATGAAGTCATTAGAGGGAGTTAAGGCAGCTTTGGCAATTGCAAGCATGGAAAGAGAACAGGGTTGGTTATGTTTCTCCATTCAATAAACGGGGCCATTGACTAAGCTGTATGCACTCACCACTCTCTGCCTACATAAGTAATTTGCTATTAAACACATACTGCTCTTGTAAAAAGCCTGACAATGGGTTATTTTTACATGCTTGAGTCTGGAGGGATAGAGACAAGAGATGAGGCATTCCTTCTGACCTCTGGTTCCTGACCTGCAACTTAAATGACTAAGAGATAATAAAATAAAGTACTAAGCCAAAACCTTCAGCCTAGCACTTATTCTTTGATGTCTTTGAGTCAGGATCTCTGCAGAGTATTATGATGCGTACCTTGGTGCTGTGAAAAGCCAAGCACATCCCATGAACTCAGCATTAGTTATGGTTTGAATATGAAGTATCATGCCTAGGCTCACGTACAGAATGTAGTCCCTAGTAGACGAAGCTTGACAGGGGGAGTCCTGAAACTTAGATGGCGAGGCCGAGCTGGACCAAGAAGGTCACTGGGAGTGTGTAGCTGAAAGCTAAGCCTATTCTCCAGTTCCTGTTTCACTCTCTGCTCCTTGCCCTCTACGGTGTAAAGAGCCTCTTCTTGCTATGCCATAATGACCTGCTTCATCATGGGCCAGAACTTAGAGTCAAAGACCATGGACTAAAATCTCTGAGCTAAGAGACAACGTTCCTTCTGTAAGTTGTTTTTTTCTGGCATATGGTCACAGCATTAATAAAACTAACTGTTAAATTCATCTTTTAAGGTGCCTAGTTGACTCTCAAGAGGAAAACAATGAAAACCAAGTCCTACCTGATGTAACAGTGTTTGGGTCTAAAGGAGGTGGGATCTTGCCACTAACTGCAAGTGCTGAGAAGGATAATTGACATAACCAAATAATGAGGATGTTGAGGGCTGGACACAGGCTTCAAGCACAGCAAGCTCCAGAACACCCTCCTGCCCTCTGATTTTCCAGGTTGACTTCCTTTGCTGCTGTACTCATTTCCTCTGCCTGTGGCAGCCGAGATGGACACTGGACTCCTTGTGCATTCTGGGTTCTTACCCAGAATGTTCTAGAAAGAAGGTGACTGGTGTTTGTCTGAATCCAGAGTGGATTCTGATTGACCTACTCCTTGGGCCAATCACTGTAGACCATAGCTTTTCTCTATGTCATAACTGGCTATCCCTAGATCATTCCTGCAGCTCATAGAAACCACCTAGGATAGGAAAGGCTATCCGTCAGTATGAGAACAAGATGCTGGACAGACAGACTCCAGCAAGTGTCTATACTATTCTTCCAATATTCTTTAGCAATGAAGGGTGGTTAACCCAAGTCACAGAGACAATGCCACCAAGCAGCATTGCTTTCTACGCAGCAAACTGTTCACTCCAGCAGTTCTTACAGAATGCTTCTGAGGGGTGAAAAGAACACAATGAAAGTCAAGATTGTTCTTAGAAAAAGCAAATAGTCTAGAAATAAACTAGATGAAAAAACACACCTGTTATGGAGGGAGATCTTAAAAAAATCTTATATTTGAGAACAATACTTGTGCTATAGTTAAAGAAAGATAATAGGCCTGTATTCATCAGCCAGGTGCGGCAGAGTGGGCTGTGGTGAAAGCCAGTCTTTGATATTCTTGTGAAAGGAAACTGCTTTTGCAAGAATCTATACCTCCTCATGTCCTTCTGAACCTCTCCAGTCTTCTATCCTCTCTCTCACCCACTTCAACACTATGTCTGCATGTCTCTTTGCAAAGATGCAGTCATCCATCCACACAGTAGACATGTAGGCCCCGACCAATCCAAACTGTATTCCTTTTGTATTCCAGTGCTTCCTTTAGGAAACTGTAGGACTTTATTCATTGCTTTATGTCAATGGCTCATCGTTCTTATTATAAGGCATTAGGCCTGGCATCGGCAGGACCAGTATCATTAAAGCCCGTGAGCAGTCTCCCTCATCCCTGTCAGGAAGTCCTGATACAAGTTACCAGGGTTGATTCACTGTTTTGGTTTGAATACGAAATGCCTCCCAAGGGCAAGTGGCACTGTTTGGGGAAGTTGTGGAACCTTAAGGAAGAAGGTCTTGTACAAGTAGGCTTCTGGGGAGACAGGCCTACTTCCTCTTCTGTTTAGGCTTCCTGTTTTACCAAGAAGTAAGGAGTTTAAGCTGTACACTCCTCCCACCCACCGCCATGCCCTCCAGTCACAACGGACTTTGTCCTCTCAGACCATGAACTAAAATCAACCAGAGTTACCTCAAGTTGTCGTGTCCCTTCTTTAATCAAAGGCTGAGGGATTTCAATGAGTTAGCAATCCAGTCTGCTTGGAAAACAAGCATCTTGAGTCTCTCTTAAAAATCAGCGGCTCTGAGGGGAACTGGAGAGATGGCTCAGAAGGTTAGAGCAATGGCTGCTCTTGCAGAGAACTGGAGTTCAATTTCCAGCAACCACCCAGTGGCTCACCGCTGCCTATAAGTAGTGTCCCAGGGAATCTGTGCCCAGTTCTGACCTCTATAGGGACCACGCACACAGGTGGTGAACAGACATACATGCAGGCAAAACCTTCATGCAAGGGTTCTGGTGGTTTAATTCAGGACTGAAAAGGTTTCTATTCTCATGGATCATACCTGCTACTGACAATCACAACCCAAGGACTCTTGTCCTGTCCTCAGTGACATAAACCTCCCGCTCATCTATGCCTCTCTTTCTAGATTTGTAAATGGAGACCCTATAAAGGTGACCAAGGAAGCGCTTATTGATTCTGCCCTCCCCTTAAGATACACAATACTTGTTGCTTAGGAACAGTGAGCCTATCAAACCCCATCATACGAGTAGGGTGTTGAGTTCACAGCAAAAGGAGATGCAGCCAGTCTGCAGGAGTGAGGTCCACAGAAGAACCAGGATTCAAATCTTGAAATGACTACAAGAAGCCTAACCCAGAATGCTTACGGTAACCCAGGTAGTGAGCAGAGCCATGATGTCCTAAGCCACTGAATGTGAAATATATGCATTTAGAAAGGAATGAAAACCAGCTACCATCACGGGCAATATGGAAGGCCCAGATAAGGACTTTGGATAAGTTGCTTAATGCAGTGCCAAAACCCACTGAAATGGCATATCAGCAGCAGCTGAGATGAGGGACTGGAACACGGCCAAAACGAGCTGACCACTTCCAGTGCCATTTAGTTCAGAAAAAGAAATTAATGAGAGAAACTTCAATACCAATGAAGTTGCAAGAATATAATGAGCTACGCTTGCTCCCGGGAGGAATGGCTTGTCAATGACTTCTTTTAAAAGAATTGCAGTCACGGTGTATTTGATCCATACCCGACCCACACTCTTTGGAGAATTAGAACACATTTTACCCAATGTCAAGTTAAAATAAAAACTCATCAGAGCAAAATAACTCTTTGGTCCCAGGGCTCTGAAAAGAAGTGTGGTTCTCTTTCGTGCTTGTGACCTTTTGTACTAAACTAATACTTGACAGGTGAAATCTGAGAATAATTCTCTTTGCATCATTAGCTAAAACACAGAGTGCTGATCTCAGTTTCAATCTAAGTGATAACAAAAAGAACATGATACATCTGGTCTAATAGATATGCCACTCGGGTCTAATAGATATGACACAAAGCTCAGAGCAACTGTCCTGTGTAATCAAGCACACTGCTAGGGTCCCTGCTCCTCCCATAGGTCCTCTCCAAGATGCTCCCTGACGACCATTTTCCTCTAGCAGGATCCCACTCCTTCCAAAATGGCCGTGCTCAGGAGACTGTGCAGCCATCCCTCTGCCTATGTCTTCATGTATTAGTATTGTGCATTAATCTGATTAAACACACATACACAAGTCAAAATGATCTGATTTCACCTTGATCCTAATCTGCATCATGAAAACTACTGACTCGTTGCATCACACATGGGAAAATTATGCATACAGCCCCCTCCCCAACCAACGATTGCATAGCAAATAGGAGGAATTTAAATGGACTCCATGTGTTGTCCAATGCTAACTTCCTCTTTTGTGGGTTGCGAATGCTGCTGTGGTTTGCTTTTGTAAAGGACACTCAGGATCAAACTCCAGGCCTTACACATGCTATCAAGTAGTCTACCACTGAGCCACAACTCCTTGCTTCCATGTGTGTGTGTGTGTGTGTGTGTGTGTGTGTGTGTGTGTGTGTGTGTGGTAAGAGGTAGAGGACAGACTTGAGTGTCAGTCCTCAGGCACTAGCAACTGTAGATTTTGAGAATTCTCTCACCAGTCTGGAGCTTGGCAAGCAATTGAGGCTGGCTGGGCAGAGAACCACTGGGTTCCACCTTTCTCTACCTCCCGAGTGCTGGAATTACAAGCCCATGTTGCCAGGCCAGGGTATTTTTAAAATCTGAGGTCTAAAGATCAAACTTGGGTCCACATTATTACAAAGCAAGCCCCTCGCTGACCGAACTTTCATTCTGTGTAATGTTACTGTGAAGGACGACTGGATGGAAGGCTTCTCTATAGCTTGCAACAATCTATGATTTGAGCATTATTACAAACTTAAAAGTTATTTGGAAAAACTTTGCATCCTTAAGTAATTAGTTGTATAGGGCCTTTGAAGAGGTCTTTGAGGGTAAATGGCCCCCTATGAATGGGGCCTAATCCAATCAGATTGTTCATCATGTTTAGATGGAAGTTAGGCTTACAGAAGTGATCTTAGTGTCATGTGACCCTAGAGGGACAGCCATGCAATGAGTCAGTAGTATGATGGCCTTCTGTGAGCTACAGAGAGAGGCTTCAGGAAATACCAACCTTACCTATACCTTGACCTTGAACCTCTCCAGAACTGAGAGGAAACATTTTCTGGGGTCTAACCTCTGTCTTAGGGTTTTACTGCTGTGAACAGACACCATGACCAAGGCAACTCTTATAAGGACAACATTTAATTGGGACTGGCTTACAGGTTCAGAGGTTCAGTCCATTATCATCAAGGTGGCAGCATGGCAGTGTCCAGGCAGGCGTGGTGCAGGAGGAGCTGCATCTTCATCTGAAGGCTGCTAGCAGAAGACTGGCTTCCAGGCAGCTAGGATGAGGGTCTTAAAGCCCACACCCACAGTGGCACACCCACTCCAACAAGGCCACACCTCCTAATAGTGCCACTCCCTGGGCCGAGCATCTACAAACCATCACAACCTCCCAGTGCAGGGTGTTCTGCCTGGCAAATTGATGCTCTGCCCCCATGGTCCAAGCCCTCCAATTTATTTGAATTTGTCTTAAGACAAGTCTAGCCCTCCAGCCCTTGGCATCTCTTCTTAGGCACAGAAGAGAGGATGAGCCCATTAAACAAGGACGCCTCAGGCTTTAAGCCTCCCTTCTACCCCGGCAAGGCTGGTGCTCGGGGAGTCATCACACTACAGAAAGCTTGTGTGTGTGTGTGGGGGGGGGGGCAGGCAGAAATGTGTCTGTTGGGTCCAGAGTGCACAGTGAGAAAGGCTTGGAAGAAGCTGTAAAGAAGGGGAGCTCCAGCCCAGTATGAGGCAAACTTCCTGATGGTACCGATGGCCACAGCTAATGAGAATGGAAGGAACGGGCGGGCTGCATAGTCCACAGCGCTGGAGCAGAAGGCAGACTCCTCCGGCTGCCTTGTTCTGTGGGGCCTGGGTTCTGGTCTCACTTCATCTTTCCAGAGCTTTGATGTGAATACGAGCTATGCCCACCTGTGTCCACTCTACCCTCAAGCACCTAGTCTAGTCTTGACCCCCACTATTCACACCAGCAGTACCCTTCCTTCTTGGGCTTCCAACAAGAGTCCCATCTCTGCCACCATCATGGCTCTTGGCGTTTCCTAAAGGTTTCAAGCTCTCCGGTGGAAGTCCTTGATTCTTGCCTGAGCCTGGATCACACCCCCACCAACCACCCACTGCCTTCAGAACAGACCTCAGACACACCCGGAACATGCAGCTCTCACACCCAGAGTCCCGCCACATCCAGATCAACGATTTCTGTAAAGAAGTTAAACCTATAGTTTACCCATGTGCTTCATTTATAACAGCAAAACTCCCGAAAGCTCCTTTCTAACCATTGACAACATTACTAGCATGGTATATGTTCACAAGGGAATATTTTGCATGCAGCCAGAGCCATAGAAGAATATTTAGTAACATGGCGAAAAGTTCATAAAATATTAAGAGAAATGAAATTACAAAATCTTGTTTATTATAAGCACTTTTTTTTTTTTTTTTTTTGCTGAAAAGCATATCAATGCAGAAAAAGAGACTAGAATTATATATACTTTAGAGCCAGGAGTTACTATTTGCTCATTACTCCTTTTTTCTGTATCTCCAAAATGGCCGATAGTAAATGTTTAACACATTTCCTAGCTCTTTAAAACAAACAAACAAACAAACAAACAACCCTTTGTCATTCTCTTTTCACCTTTCTCCTTCTTTAAAAAAAAAAAAAGACAATAACAAACTAAAGGAGCAACCATGCAAAAGGCCAACGTACAGAAAGTCCATGCGTCATCTCACTCAGACTGTCATAAGAAGCAAGTGTCACTTGATGTATTTTGAAATTGGAGAGACAGAAGGCCAGCTAAGTAAACTAAGCTAATGGGTGGTCACACCATGGAGCTAAGGCATGACCGGACTCCTAAAGGGTTTTTTCTTGGACCTCAGGAGTGCACAAATGGGGTTTCACCACAACCCTGCCCATTTGGTCCCTATGGCAACAAAGAGTGCCACGTGCCACCCACGGGTCATTATCCAGCCATCCTAGCAGGCTGAGCTCCACATGCTGCTGCATTGAAGTGTAGTGAAAAGGCTGCCAGCAGAGCTGAGTCCCCATTCATCTAGTTTTGTCCCATAGTAATGAGCTCCCTCAACTCCCTCCTCACTCTAGAAAGGAGGCTTCACTCTAAAAGACTGGCTTCAGAATCGGGCTAGCCTTGTGAGTGGCCCATGAAGGAATCCAGGAGGCTCTGCAAGAGAGTCAGAGGAATGAATCATTTTAGTGGAAAATGCTGCAGGGACCTGAGCTGAACTCTTTCACTTTTGTCTGCACATGGGAGTCTATACCCTGGCCATGGTTGTGAAGCTAGCACCCATATGCTGACCTACTGTGCAGGCAGCTAACAACAGGTCTGGTCTCAGATGAAAGCCCTGAAACAGTCTTTCTACCAAAAGCTAACTACAAATCTCATGGACCAGATCAGAAAATTAAAAAAAACAAAAACAAAAACAACAACAACAAAAACCACCTCGTTTTGTTTTGTCTCATAAGCCTTGGGTCTACCTCCTATCTCCCCAAAACCTAAACACCCCCCTTAGCATAGAAATCCTACTTCATCTTACTGTTCAGGAGACAAATTCAGCTTTTCATTGGCTATTTCCTTCAGGGTGATGTGATCCATTACTGTAACCAGAAAACTACTCGCTCAAGGACCTAGGGAAGCATCCTCAAACCAAAGACTAATAGTCCATCTGTAGTTACAGACACCAACTTAGCGGGTATCCGTGCTGGTTTAACAGCAGCAGAAAATACAGAATCACCATAGTTGCCACCTCAGTGGGTCCTGATCCCTCTCCAGGTACAACACAAGCCTTAACCGTAAGGAGAAAGGAGACCCGATCGGGACTGTTCATCTTTGCTTCAACAGTTCTAAGCCCTGAGACACAAAGATGTCCTAACTGGGTTTGCCTTGGATAGGGAAGGGGACATGCTCTACTTTTCTCTCACTCATAGTCTCCTTCTACAGAAAGGTCATACATCGATCTACAATACACTTGTTCAATCAAGGCATTGAGTCTAAGCAGGCCTCTGGGTAGATATGTGCTCCCAGACATCCTATCTCAGAAAGCTCGGGCTGTGACAAGTAGGAGCTTGCTAGATAGGAAGTTTATGCCAAATTCAGTTCAGATTCTATTATAACTTAAGCCTACATAATTAGCAATATACTTCAAGGCACAGTGCAGTCACATTCAGTGGTGGGAGCAAATGCATACTTAGCAAGTCAGGGCTAGAGATACTTGGTAAGTGACCATGCAACTATCTACCACCACTTGGTCAAGGACATCATTTGTCAACATGAGCAAATTGCTACTCAGCTGTTTCTTGAGACCTTAGACTTTAGGGCCCTTCCATCTTTGCAGTATAAAATGTCAGAACCTACTTCAGCAGAAAATAGTTCTTTAAAGTCTGCATATTCTTCATTTCTTCCTAATACTCAGTTGCTGGGCAGGTTGCTAGTTGAAACATTACCAGAAGTTGTCAACTTTGAGTTATAACAAATGCTGACAGTATAATCAATAGCCTTTTTAAATCCAAAACAAAAACCAAAACAACAACAAAACCAAGAAACAATTTTGATTCTTCAAAGTTGGAGTTTCCTAAATGAAGACCCCAAATAGACCTCTGTAAACACTAGAGAGTCTCAAATCCCCCTGCACTACAACACACACACACACACACACACACACACACACACACACACACACACACACACACACACACATACACACAGAGTAGATTAACCCCAAACCTCTTTAGACCAGATCTTCCCTGCTGCAAGGTCTGCATCTGGTAAGATGCAGGCAGCATCTAAGCATCTCTTGGAAAGATTTTCACAAATGAACTAGTTGCATTGCTCCTAGATCGGGCATATGAGACTTTCTGGGGATCCAACCATGGAGACCATCAGCCAGTTCTGTAAACCAGTGCTCCAGCAAAACAGGGTACAACTTTGGACCACTACACCAATCCAGACAGCAGGGGCAGTGCCTACCTATGTAGAGCGAGGAGTCCTTCCTCCGCACGTGGTCATCAATGTAGGAGACCCCCAGGGGCTGCACGGGGGTAGCACCGATGCCCAGGAGCACCTGAGCCCCAATGAGCAGCAAGTACATCATGTTCGTGGCTGTCCGGTTACGGCAGATTAGGTCCGGGTCAGGCCCCTCATCAGTGCTGGACCCATTGGTGGCACAGACATCGCGGCCTTCTACTCCCCATCGAATCTCGCCAGCCTCATACTTGTACTGGTGGGTGAGGAACTCAGGAAGTGCCGAGAGCAGTGCGCCCAATGCCATGACGATTCCACCACAGCCGATGAGGCGCGGTCGGTGCCCACGTGCTCCGAAGTAACTTACGAAGAGAATCAGAGCCAGGTTGCCGATCTCAAAGCTGCTGGCTATCACACCCACATCGGCGCTCTGAAGGTTGAACCTGCGTTCCAGTGTGGTCAACACGCTCACCTGAGGGTGGCAAAAGGAAAATTCAAAGTCCATCTTAGAAGACACGTAAGGGGACAACCCCTGCCCTTCCAGGACCCTCCCACCTGCCTGGTGATGTGGCACCAGATGCAAAAGGTAGGTAGAAACCCAATGAATCAGACAAGCATGTCCTTCATTTGATAACCCCAATTCAATGGTAGAATTCACTTTCTTAGTAGCAAAGATGATTTTGCCAATATCTGCCTCCATCTTCAAGGGTCCCATGTATCTCCATAGAGGGGACCTAAGACGTAGTCAGGAATCAGTCCCAAAGTCCATGCAACTTTGCCAAATGCATGCTATATATGAAGTCTGTGCATGCTCACGGGCATCGGAACCAGGGGCTCTTTCTACCAAGATACAGGTCCCCAAACACCTAAGTAGCATAGCAACCCAGCTAGGTTAGCTCTGTAGGATGTTTTATTTATTCATTCATGCGCGCCCCACCCACTCCTCTCCAGGTCCTAAACATGCTAAGGAAACACACCGCCACGGAACTACAGTCCCAGAATTCTTTTTGAGTTAGAATCTTACTAAGTTGGCCATGATGACCTTGAACTCACTCTCTGTAGGCCAGGCAGTCTTTGTACTTATAGGTTAGAGAAGTCTTGACCCTCTTCCTTCAGCTTCCCTACAGCTGGGATCACAGACTGACACAAACAGGCCTTGTAGTGGGATTATATTTAGCACCGTTTCCTTCTGGACATTTCTAAGTGACATAGGTTTCCCTAAAGGATATCTAATAAAACAAACAAATAAACAAACCAACAAATAAACTAACCAAAATCCCTCTGGACAGTTGTAAGCACTGTAGCCCTGATGGGATATTTTTATGGGATATTTTTATATTTCCCCTCTCTGTTGTATTCCTGTCTGCCTGTGTTTGTTTAACAATATTTACTAAACATATGCTGTTTGCCTGGCAATGGCCTGGATAAAATGGGCAGAAAAAATGCAGACACCTGGTCTTAAAAGGCCACCTTGCAGGAAGGTACACACAGAAACGACTAAAACATAAATTCAAGGGGCAATATGCTATTAAAAGGCTCATTAGCGGGAAGATGGAGTACTCTTATGTTTGTGGTACCATGACCTGCATCACAGGAGGACAGCTGTCCCTGTTATGAGAGATCTGGCAGACGACTGGGGCCCTCACTGGGCAGGGAAGAACACATGGAGCAAAGCTATGAACAAGGGGAGCAAGAGTTCCTGGCGAAGGAGAGAACTGACCCAGATCATAACAAGCCAGGAACAGCACTGTGAACAATGGAGGCGGTTCATGTCCTGTGGTGGTGGGAGAGCAGGCACACTGAGAGAAAACACAGGAGAATCCCTGCTATTCCTTAATCTGCTGTGACCTTAGCCAACTCAATTACCTTCCCTCAGCTTTGATTCTGAGAAATCAGAATCCTAGCAGCCCTCCTGTGCTGGATAAGAACACCGAAATAATAGTGCAAATCTACTGTCCAGAGAAGCCTTCCATTCCAGAGTGTGATAGAACAGAGAGATGGTAAAGTACAAGGGCTAGATCAGGTATCTCTGGCCAGACTGCATGGGTCCGTCCTAACTCTGGGTAACCAAGTTGCTTTGGGCTTTAGCTTCCTCACTGTGGAATGGCAGTAAGATCTGAGACCAGGATAAACCTAAATCACACATGAGGACAGGCTGTAGCCATTTTGAACATTCTGGTATTTCTCTGGTTCACTGGGAGCATCGAGGGTTTGAAGAGCCTAAGTGTCACACCACGTATGGGAAAAGGCAGGCTGGAAGAATGAAGAAATGAATGCTAGTTGACCAGACAGACAGGCCCTTATGGAAGCTGGGGAGTGTACAAACAAGGGCCCTCAGCACAAAGTGGCTGATAGACAAGAAACGTGGGAGAGGCTTTATTTCAGACAGAATGCACTAGATCTTCAGACTGTTAAAGAAAGGGCAGGGAGGAGAGTCCCAGAGAGCTAGCCTTCCTCTAAGATCATACACAGAGATGTGTTTATAAACACCCAATCATCTACAACCTTCTAATCCTGTCTCATCTGCTGAAATCCAAGCACATACCCAGACATCTGTGATAATGGTGACAACTACTGTGCCTCTGAGTGTCCTTACTATTAAAAGAACCGTGTGGCCTGGTCACTGTTCCTCGCTTCCTCTCAGTAAGCCCTTTAGCCCAGAGGATCTCAGCCCCGGTCAGAAGTGCTGAAGCAAGAGGTGAGCACCTGGGTTCTCACAGCATCTATGACTCAGCCAAGGCCCCAGGGTAGCTGTGAATCTGATCCCCAGCTCACCAGAAGGAAGGTGAGAGGCAGGCTGCTAAGATGGTGGCACATCATGGGAATCTTTCCTTCAGTACCGTTCCGTGGGCCAGCCCCACAGGGCAGCTTTGGAGCAACTGTCACACACTTGACCAGCAAGGTTCCCATTCAGGGTCTAATTCCACTGTGGTTCCAGCCAAGGCCAACCCACAACTCACTGGGCCCTGCTCCTTTCTCCCAATAACAGATTGCAGTTGTTGAGAACCGAAGAGAAACAGGCCCTGGCCGGGTTACAATGGCTCTAAAATGCTCCCAAAGATGTGCTTTCTGAAAGAAAGGGAAAAGAAAGGCTTCCATTATTCACTTCTTTCAGCTGTAACCAAAGCATGTACGGATTAGCAAATGCTATAGCTTTAAACAGGTGACGTGCGTAGGAGTAATCGGGTAGGTGGACTAACGGCCCGGGAGGTGGAGAACAACATGCTGAGCCGGGCAAAACGACCAAGGAGGGCTGGGTGAGAAGAGATCTGAGACTAGCCAGGTCAGTGGCCCCAGGCACTGATGGAGCGGTCTGACAGTGTCTCAACAATCCCATTGCTGTGACAAAATGCCCAAGACAAACAATATACAGGAAGATTTGATGTGGGTTTGATTTGGAGTTTTAGCCATAGTCACTTGGTTTCGATGTCTCGGGTCTATGATGGCGGTCACCACACCGTGGATGAAAAATGCAAAGATGCTACTTCACAAAGGCCAGTAAGTCAAAGGAAAAAGGAAGGAAGGAGCTGAGGATCCACGATCCCCCCCAAGGGATCATCCTAGTGACTCAGGTGTCCTTTCACTGGGCACTAACTTGGAAAGGTTGTCTGCCTCCCCACAGGCTTCAAGGAAGCCTTTAGCCCACGGCCTTGGGAGCATTTAAGATGTAAACCTCAACAGGTAGATCTTCAGGTGACATCTCCCACCATGCTGCTGGATGGCTACACAGTGCAGGAAGGGCTGAGGTGAAGTCTCATCTTATTCTGCCATGAGGCCTAAGGAGAGACACACCAGACAACATATCTGAACCCTGGCACCCTGACAAGAGCTCCAGTTCAGCAAACACGCTCCATCATAAGCTACTTTACAATATTTACCTTCATGAGGCCAAGGAAAGGTGACAGGGATAAAGACTGCAAAAAGGCAAGACACAAAATAGTCAGTTCTTCTAGAGCTAGATGATGCCCGGGGTTCCTGTCCTGTCTCAAACCGGGGTCTTTCCTCCTGGCAGCCTCTTGTGGACCCCAGTGAAGCTCATCTAGACCAGCAGTTAAAGTTACTGCAGCCATCCTGAAATGGTACTTTGTGGATCAATTAGATCGGAGGCTAATGTCTTTACTCATTTAAAGCACAGTTTTCAGAAACTGGACTAATTAAGTATGCATGAGACCATAAAAGCCACTTGTGGCTTTTTTATGTGGCAGAGACTAATCCAGCAATGGAGGGAGCGCTGAAGGGAATGGCTGCTTTTACTTAATGAGCGACGGGGGCTAAAGGAAACAGCTGGATAATTAGAGACAGAGACAAAGAGACAGGGATTCCAGGAGGAAAAGAGAGGAGGAAGCGCCCTTACTCTGGGCCGAGTGGAAAAGAAGTTAGCGTGAGAAGTGTGCAGGCTCTGTCAGGCTTCTGCTGCATTAACTAAGTGGAGGAGACGAGGTAGGGAGGGAGAGAGGGAGGGAAAGAGTTAGAGAGGACAAGAGGGAGGAAGGGGGAGATCTACACTTCAGAATCTCATGAACTCTTGTTAATAACAGTTCCCGGGGCTGGGCAAGGACTCAGTGAAGTGCTTGCCCAACAAGCTAGGAACCAGAGTTCAGTCAACAATCATGTACAAAGAAGGGCATGATGGTGCACACTTGGAATCCCAGTGCTGGGAAGGTAGTACTCCTGGGTTCCCCGGCCAGCAAGCCTAGACTAAGGTTCCAATGAAGGGACCCTGTCTCAGAAAGCAAGAGAGATGGCTTCTGAGGAAGTATTCCCGAGATCGATCCCTGGCATCCACACTCCCCTCACCACGCGCACTTGTACACATGCCCACATGCACACACATGTGTGCCCAAAGGGAGGACTTTGATCCATGTTGACATTAGTACTGTAGGACAGGGTCGCCTATGGGCAGACATGTCTGAATCTCCCCCTGCTCTCTAACGAACTGGCCTATGGGAAGTTGCCATGTACTCTTCAGCAAGAATCCAGGTTCTCAGGACTGTGGTGGAAGATTTCAACCTTCTAAGAGATAAGCCCACATTTTCATTCTGGCTTGGATGGTGGGGCTGGCGCTAGCAACTGCAATCACCTGGAGAGTTCTGTGCAAATAACAGTGCCTGCTCCCTCGGCCTCTGTCACAAAGGTGATGATTCTAACGCCCACGAAGGTAGGGGGTGTTGTATGTATACCTCTGACATGTGTGCGCTTAGGGCATTGGGTACCATTGCAACCTAGTCTATTCCTGTAGCTTTGCAGTGGGAGAACCTTGAGGTCAGTATGAAACTCCTGATTTGAAGGTACTAGGTCTTGTCAGGAGATGACTATATCCGTCCCAAGCTGACCATGAACTCACTCTGTACCCCAAGCTGGCTATAAACTTGAGATCTTCCTACCTCATCATCCTTAGTGCTAGGACCATGGGCCTCTACCATCACTCCAATCTACCTTTGACAGCTGTTCATCAAGCCAATCTGCCAGAACCCATTCCCTAGGCTTAGCAATGGGTATAACAGAGCATGTTTTTGTGAGCACCACTGGGGCCCAGTAGCCAGCACTCAGTAGATATATATATTAACGAACTATTGTCAACACTGGCATACATGATCTGAGTGCTTTCTTTAATTTAATCTGATTCTACAACCCCCAGGGCCTGCTGCGTGGCAACCCGAGAAGAATGGCTGTGATTAAAAGACAATCCATCCATGGCAAAATGAAACCATTTGGTGACAGTGGAGGAGACAGCACCACAACACAGTGGCAGAGCAAGCAAAGGCATGACAACACCGAGGAGTAGACCCAAGACACAACAAGAGTGAACTAGATTTTAAAAGACATGAAGTGGGGGCTGGAGAGATGACTCAGCGGTTAAGAGCACTGACTGCTCTTCCCTCTAGAAGGTCCTGAGTTCAACTCCCAGCAACCACAACCATGGTGGCTCACAACCATCTGTAATGGGACCCGATGCCCTCTTCTGGTGTGTCTGAAGAGAGTGACATTGTACTCACATACATTAAATAAATAAATAAATAAATAAATAAATAAATGACATGAAGTGGTAGGAGTGGCCTGCCGCAATATTATAAAAGTAAAGACCAGTGACACAAAGAAGATACACCAGGTGGAGAGCTCTGGCCAGCTTGGGGCAAGAGGAAATAACACATGACTCAGGGTACTAAATGGAGCCATCAGAGATAAAGCAGCCTTGAGGGCAACACTATGGATCTGCTCAGGGTTTGGAGGTCAGTGGGGGAAGGGAGCTTCCTCAGCAGAAGCTGTCCTTTGGAAATAGGATAGCATTCTACACAGTGTGGAATGGAGGAGAATACCTGGTCAGCTACTCCAATCGTCTTGGTGAGAAACGATATCCACATGCTTATTGCTGATATGTCACTGAGAAAGGGCACCGGTGTAGAGGTGACACCAAACTCAGATTCAAAAGCCTGGAAACCTAGGGTAAAGGGCCCACATCAGCAAGCAGATACGGCAGCGCAAGAGGTGTCAACCTCCATGTGGTCAGGACAGAGCACTGTGGCTGCCCCTCTCAGGGGTTCCTGGAAAGAATCTGACACACTTACTCTGAAAAGAGTGAGACAGTAAATATTTTAGGCTCCCAGGCCATGTGGTCACCATAGTAACACTGGCATCTGTCACTGTAGCCCAATACAGTATCCATGGCAACCTGTACACAAGTGGACATGGCTGAGTTCCAATAAAACTTTACTAACAAAAACAGGCAGAGGGCCAGATTTGGTCCATACCCCTTTGTAGACTGCCCAATAATTGCTTCTACACATTATATCTTTAGCTGATAATAAAAACTTCCCATTCATAATAAATTTATGAAACACTCTAGTTACAAATGTCAAAAAAAAAAAAAAAAACCCAAAACATTTCTAAACACTTCAATGCCAGTTTGTGAAGGTTTGGGGGTTTGTTTAATATTTATTTTTAAACGCATGCAAGTGATTTGTAAGGTAACTTTCTTATCTGTCCTTCCAAGGACATCTCTTTCTGAACTAAGGTGAATATTCTCTGCTCTCTGAAGCCAGCACCCAGTTTCTGTGATAAAACTGTAACACTGATCTCAGGTCAAGGAAGCTCAGCATGCTGCTCTGTCTCTCGTCCCAACAGTCATGCCTTGTGGTGGGAAATGGTATGCAAAACACACTCACTTATGAGGTCTGCACAGCCAGGTGGCCCAGGACACCAGTATCCCAGCCTCTTGCTCTTGCTCCAACCACATGATCTACAACTGGGCCAGGTGAAGGAGACATTTGGCAAGGCTGCTTTATGTCTGCTGCAATGATTGAGCACAAATTGAGCTCACGGGATAACTGGGCACAATTTTCAAATCAGTCTTCCTTAAAAGGCAGAGAACGAGTTAGACAGAGACGCTCTTGAGACACTGTGGCCTCAGGCCTATGCAAGCACATCAATGGTAACAAGTTTAGTAAGCATTCCTGCTATCATCAGAAGTGCTCTAACCAAACTTCATTGTTTTAAAACCCCTGAGAATAATCTCAAGGTGACTCTACTCTCTTATCGGTTATGCCAAGGGTATGTCGTTTCCCTTTTGAAACACACTCTTGTTGTCAAACCTCAGCTTCCCAAAGGCTGAGATTACATGTCTGTACCACCACACCCCCATTATGACATGTCTTCTTGCATAGGGACGAACACGGGACATATGTGAACAATGGTCTCTCCTCAGAGCGGTTGAACAAAAGCCCCGAACTGTGACAGGCACTGTGACCACAGGTAGGCCTAGTCTTGAGCAGGCTCCCCAACCCCACTGCAGGATCCTGAGTCACCACAGGTCCCCCAGGCCCCTCACTCAAGGTGTCACTCTTTGGATCCTGATCTTACGTAGACTTGCCCTGCCAGCACTTTTCAGATCACCTCGAATGACAGTGTCCGTCTCTGCCTGCTCAGCCTTACAAAGACCTCACTGACCTCTCCTCCTCTAAGAACCTATCTCTACCTCCTCCTGTTTGTTCCTCTGCATCTTTCTTGGACCATTTTTCCCTCTCCCCTGTATTGTGGGTCCTCTGGTCTTTTTTCTCTCCCTGCCTTCTCCTAAACAGCCCTAAACCACAACAGAGGCAGCAATTTTTATGATTCCTCATACTCTTTGAATTTTATGTCCAGTTAATTAATTCTAAGAGAATGTGCAATAGTTTATGATCTTCCCACGCAAAATAAAATAAAATAAAACTACCACTAAATGTAATTACTTCCGATATGTAAATCACATCACTGACCCTTCCACCACCCCGATAGCTCTTCCAGCTTAGAAAAACAGGTTTCAGGTCCCCACCAGCCCCAGACAACAGAGCTCTCTGCACTCTGTGCCTGAGCTGTGGAATCAGTGGCAGGTATTTTGGCATCAGGCCAAGTCTTAAAACAATTGATATTGAGCCTTGCACACCTCAACCTAGAGCACTGTTTGAACTCAAAATTGGTATGGTGGCTACTCTGTTCTCTTGGAGAGCAGGAGGAACTCGGTTCCTCAGCTTTCAAGTATAGGGGACAGGCACAGGCCTCTAAGAGATCTGGGAATAAGGCTCGTAGTAACCATTTCAACACAGGATTCTCAGGTAGACCTGTTTTGTGCCGCCAGCCTCTCTGCATGCCCCAGAGCCCCAGAATATCACTGTGTACGTTGAAAAGCCCCCATTTGGGCTATGGAAATAACTTACCCAGACAGTGTTTGACACACAAAACCAAAGATCCTAAATTTAATCCCTAGAACCCACATTTAAAAAAATGATGTGAGCCAGATGGCAGTGGTTCACACTTCTAATCCCAGCATTTAGGAGGCAGAGGCAGGCAGATGTATGAATTAGAGGCCAGCCTGGTCTACAGAGTGAGTTCCAGGACAGCCAAGACTACACAGAGAAACCCTGTCTCAAAACAAAACAAAACAAAACAAAACAAAACAAAACAAAACAAAACAAAACAAAACAAAAACAAACAAAAGATTATAAAGACAGAATTCACTGCTAGATCTTTCTTACAAGGGATATGACAGTAATTCTTTCAGGTAGAAGGGGGAAAACACCTGCGGAGATTCAAATATGGACTCTGAAGTAAGGTTAAAGAGATGGCTCAGTAGATAAAGGAGCCAGCAGCCAAGCCTGCAAACCTAACTTTGATCCCTAGGACCACACGATAGAAGGAAAGAGTGAACTCCAGCAAGTGTCTTCTGACTGCCATATACATTCTGTAGCATGTGTGCCTTCACTAAATAAATAAAGTATAAGAAATAAAGAACACAGTAAAAGTTACCATGTGTGCAATACAAAAGGCTGTGTATATATATCTACTCTCTCCCTTTAAAGTGATAATTTTAAAAAATCACATGGTAGAATAACATAGGAGCAGTGCGTCTACAGTCTATCCAGGTCTCACAGTCTACCTAGGGCAGTCTTACCACTCAGGAGGAGAGAGAATTGCAGCAGGCTGGAAGCAACGCTTCTGTATTTCACAAGAACTTAGTTAGCATAGCCCTGACGGAGACTGTGCTCCTTGAAGATATGTGTTTGTAAAAGCGGTCACTAAGAGAATTCTCCGAGGCACAAGGAAAAGCTGAGTTAAATAAATAAGAAACTAGTTAACCCAAAGGAGGCCAGTAAAGAAGGGACCAGAGAAACAAGGATACGATATACAAGACAAATCACAACATGGCTGGTGGAAACTCAATTTCCACGATCTGATCATGGTCCCCAAAATACATGAAAAAGAAAAAAAAAAAAAGACTGACAAAATGAAAGGAGAAATTGAGCCATAATGGCTGTAGAAGTTAACAGCCCACTCCGTAACTGAAAATCAGTAAGGATAAAGAGGATTTGAACAATGCTACCTCCCCATCTTAAGCCCAACAATAAAATGACAAACAGCCCATTTTTCAAAACAGGCAAGTGTCATTTGAATAGGCATTTCATCAAAGAATGCACACATGTCTAATACGCATTTGAAAGGATGCTTAGCACCATCAGTCTTAGAGAGATGCCAATCAAAACCACAGTGAGAGACTACAGCCTGCCCCCGACCAGAATCTGTTTAAAAAGACACAGAGACCAAGTCTTCAAATACTGCTAGTGCGAATGTGAAGACAAAATGCGTACAGGTGCTTTGGAAAGTAGTGGAGCAGTTTCTTAAAATATTAAACTTTGTTTTACAATGGAGCTGTCTCTCTCCCAGAGCTCTACTGAACAACGATGAAAGCCCACACCCCACAAAAACACTAAATTGTGGCAGTATGCGTCAGAGCCAGAAACAACTCAAATATCCATCAACATGCACAGAGAAACAAAATGTGTTATATCCAGAAACCTGGTGGTAATGTCATCTACTAAATCAATATCCACAGAGTTCCAATAGAAGGAACAGCATTCAGCAGTGAAGTTACATAAACTCTTAATACATGTGAGACATGAGTAAACCTCAAAAAGACAACATTAAGTTGTTACAGTATAATTCCATTTATATGAAAATCCAGATAAAGATTAATATATATCAAAAGGAGACTGGGAGCAGCTCACAGCTGTTTGTAACTAGAGTGTCTCTGAATATGGTGCCCTCTTTTGGCCTCCTCAGGTACTGCATGTGCATAGTGCACATATATACAGACAGGCAAACACTCATAAACATAAAATAAAAATAAGTAAGTATTTTATTTATTTAGAAATAGAATGTACACTGCATGGGGCTTGGCTAGAGCAGGAACTGACCAGAATCTGAGCACGAAACAACTTGATGGCTCATTCGTTTATTTTGGTCTGTTTTTCTGAGACAGTATCTTACTATATAGCCCAAGTTGGTCTCGAACTTTCCTGCATCTGTCTCAAGATGCTGGGATTGGAGGATAGTACCACCATGGCCAACTGAGACCAGTTTTTATAGGAATATTTCAAAATAGAGTATGATGATGACCGTATAAGGACAGAAATCTGTTAAAACTCATCTACTATATGTTTGGGGCAGCTACATTTTGTTACATGAATTATGTTAATTATTTCTGTAGTGTTGAGATTTAAACTATCTTACACAGACAACTTAAGGTTTATTTGAAGGCTCATGGAGTCTGAGAATTGTGGTCCTCGAAGAGAGAGAGAATGCATGGAGAGAATTCGTGGCAGTAGGAACAGGCCACAGAGGGTCCTCACATTGCAGCAGACCAGCAAACAGAACAGAACTAACTGCAACAGAGGCCAGACATAACCTCCCAAGGCCCACCTCTAGTGAGCTAGTTCTAACAGATAGATCTTCCCTGGGGGGTTCTGCTGTAGATAGCCCTGGGGCTTTTTGTATTTTGCTAATTCTACCCTCCTGGGAGGGGCTTCAGACAAGGAGTGAGTTACACCTGTGACTTCTTGTGAACCAATCCCCTAATGAATAAAGGAGTCAATCACTGCATAAGAGATTTCTGGAATGGAGAGGAGAAGAGAGAAGGAAGAGAGGGAGAGAGAGCTTTTTGGAATGGGGACAGCATGTAGGTAAGATGTAGCTACTAGAGTCTCCTGGTATCATGGCGGATCCGCAAGGATTCGCCACCAGAGGAATCAGATTTAAATAAGGCTTACAAGATTACGTCTTAGTTGTTGTGCCCAGAGATTGAGTTACTATTGTTTCTGAGCTAAGTTTGTGTTCTATTTTCATTCACACAGCAGTTTGTCTGGGTTCCAGAGAGTAAGGTACGGCGCCAAAGTGTGGGTTTGCCTGATGTGCACCACAGAGGTCATGGGGGTATTGAAGCAAGGGGCTGGTGTGGTAGCCACATGCCAGTGGGAACCTAGAGAGCTGGGTGGAGAGATCGTGGAGGTCCGAGCTCCATGAGATAAAAGCAGGTCGGCCATTGCTCACCAGTGCATGGCCGGTCAGCCCGATGGGATGAGAGAACCTGGGTGTAGCACGGGAACATACAATACATTCCTTCATTTTTAATATTTCCCGCAACTTCTACAGTCCTAGGATCACAGACATGAGCCACCATGCCCCGCTTAGGCTGTGGACCTTCCATTTTTGTTGTGAGATTAAAGTTTTCTCTGCTCTGTTGTAGGGGTCATTATTGGGTCCTCATCAAGGGATGAACATGCTATTTTAAGTAACATGGGAAAGAGGCCTGTATGCTATCACTGGCAATAGTTCTACCAATACTACAAAGACCCCTGCCTTACAGAGCCAGGCCATGATCTAATGGTTCTCTCATACCTTCACTGGTTATACTGTTTAGTTTTATTTTCTTTTAACCAATTATCTCTATAGACAGCTAGACCAGTGGAATAGAAACAAACAAAAAAATACTGGGAGTTGGAGGATTCTGTCTTCCTCTGAGGAACAAAGCACACCTAGAGTGAGTGGTCCTATCCAACAGCTTCCTTAGAAACAAGAGCAGACATTGGTCCTATGGACTGAGGCTGGGCTGAGATAGCTCAATGTCCCCTCACACTACTGAACGAATCTATGTGGGCACCAAAGGGAACTTTCGCATTTGTTGGAAGTGAGGAAACATCATAAAAATGCAAAAACACTGTGCAGGATAATTTAATAAGGCTGCAATGATAAACAGTGCTGCCGAACTTGGAAGCTGACTTAGAAGCAGGCTGGGTGCGTGCTTGCCACAGTCACCCTCAACGTTCAGACGCATGTCAAGAAAACAGCTCCAATCTCTCAGCAGCATTTGAAATGGGCCAGGTTATGAAAAAACAAACAAACAAACAAACAAACAAACAAAAAAACCCTACTAGAAGCTCCATGAATCAATGGTATTGCCTGGGAAGGCAGATGGCAATTCGAAACCATTTTCCCCTAGTAATCAAATGCTAGTTCCATTTACAAAGCACTTCCATAAGGAATCCTCCCTCAGTAAAACATTCCGTGCTGCCCCTGGGTGATCAATATGGTTGAACTAGCTCCTCCTATACAAGGGAATACACTAATTTCCAAACACCCCTAGAACCTCCAGCCTCATAAGGGGTTTCACTTACAGCAATGCTTGCAGCAAAAAGCATTGATTAAACTTGACATTCCCTCTGCCCATTCATTGCTTCCTTAAGGAATGGATCCACAACAGGAGGCAGGCCTTTGGAGTCAAACGTCCTCTCTGCCGAAAGTGGTCATCCCACTGTTAATATCTCTAGTGAGGCAATGTCCTTTCTCCTATCTAACATCGAGTAAATATGTTGTGTTAATAACACAGAGTGGATGCACCCAGGAAACATGCTTGCTGCCTGCACGCCCAGGGGCCATGCTGCTTTTTCATGTAAAATAGGTCCCCTCCGATGTACTCTAGAGATTGGACTTGAAGAGATGTACCCGCACTGCCACAGGCTCTGAAATAATTGCCAGGGAAGTCCATTCTCCAGGGACCCACAAAGGATCAGGGACTTCTGTGCTCTCACAGAGCAAATGTTTTGTGTCTCTGGAGGCACCTAAGCCACAAGCCCCAGAGGTGTCCATGTGGATCCAGAGCCAGGAGTTCGACCTGGAGTCTTGAGTGTCCTTCCAGGCTAATAGCCCTCCAAGACACACGTGTGTCTCAACATGTGGCTCGAGGCCCCTTGGGGGAGGGGCCAGTGATGTTTCACAGGGGTCACCTCAGACTACCTGCATATCAGATATTTACGTTGTGATTTATAACAGTAGCAAAATTACAGTTATGAAGTACAACAAAAATAATCTTATTGGTTGCGGGGGGGGGGGGGGTAACCCCAACCTGAGCAACTGTATTAAAGTGTTGCATCATTAGAAAGGTTGAGAACCACTGCTCTAAAGGTCACTGCTGGGTGCCTCCATGTGGCAGGAGCCTATGCAAAATGAGCAACCCTTGCTAGTTTACAGGAGCTCCCTGGTAGTGACACATACCATGAACCCCCACTCCTGGGTCAGATTCTGGGTTTAGCAATGTCTTCAGGTTGCATGGTCATCTGTGGAGATCAGAGGCGCACTAGCTCTAGCCACATGACTCACAAGTTCTGCTCAGTCACTTCAAGGCATCCCAAAATGTCTAGCAACCTCCCAGGATGAGATGGAAGGAGGGGAGCTCACCCAGTGAGAATTCCTAGTGCCCTGTATCACTGTCTCATTGGACTTAGGAACTATACTCTCATTGGCTATACTAACTGGGTGGCCCTCCTGTGCTCTCCCTTTTGCTCATTTCACACAGCCAATTATCAACAACAACAACAACAACAACAACTACTACTACTACCACTACCACCACCACCACCACCACCACCACCACCACCACCACCACCACCACCACCACCACCACTACTACTACTACTACCCTTGCTACCTCTTGCTAGCTTGGCAGGTTCCTCTCCTCTGTCCCCATCACCATCGCCTGTGTCCTGGCCACCATTATCCCCTTACGTGGGCTGCTCTACAGCTACCATCTCTCTCCCCGCCATCCACACACTCCACTTGCGATTAAAGAGTAGTGTTAATTCCCCACTCACATCACTGTGCAATCAGAACAGAAGTTTAACTCTGCACCCTGGCTGGAAAGGCGTTCCTGCCGCTGCTCTCAGCGTTCACCGCTCAAGCCACACTCACATTCTTCTTGGGCTACAAACAGATTACACCTGTTCCCAATGTGCTGTCATTGACTTTTGCACCTGGGACACTCTTACCCCAGACCATGACAAGGATGACACAGTCTCATACAATAGATTGAAGAGTCTCTCCTGTAAGAGATGTTTGTGTTTGAAGTGAGTTACCATGATGATGCCCAATCTTGCCAACAGCCAAGGACCAACCTGGATGTAAATCATTGTGTGCTCTTATAGCTTTCCTTTCTCACCAATAGGCAAGTGCTTTGAGAGCTAAGACTTCTACAGTCTAGAAGAGTGAGAAGGACAGAATGGAAACATGACTACAACCAGGACATGGATGGAAGGATGGATGATGGATGGTATGGTGGTCTGAATAAGAATGGCACCCATAGGCATATATGCTTGAATGCTTAGTCATCAGGGAATAGCACTACTTGGGAAGGATTAGGAGGTGTGGTCTTGTTGGAGTAAATGTAGCCTTACTGGAGGAAGTGTATCGCTGGGGGTAGGCTTTGAGGTTTCAAGTCAGGCCCAGTGGCTCTTACTTCTTGCTGCCTGCAAAGCTGGATATAGAACTCCAAGCTACCTCCGTAGCACCATGTCTGCCTATGAGCCACCATGCCCCCTGCCATGTGGGTAATGGACTAAACTCTAAAACTGTAAGCAAGCCCCAGTGAAATGTTTTCTTTTATAAGAGTTGCTACGGTCATTGTGTCTCTTCACAGCAACAGAACTTTGACTAAGACAGGTGAATTAAAGGAAGCAAGGAAAACATTGGCCTTTTTAGATTCTAGTCCTCAAGTTATGTCTACATTTTAATCACCATGTGTTTGAAACATGGTAATACTGGACTGTTAGAGTTTGAAGTTTTGGACCCTGATACTGCCCTGACCCTGACACTCTTACAGCCCTCACCCAGCACAGAAGGTACCAACTGTGAACAGGATCTACCAATGTCTTCACTGAAAACTTGCAGCCTCCAGAACTCTGATCAATGAGTTTCCGTGGTTTATAAGTTACTTTATAGTTTCTTGTTAATAGCAGTCCAGCATGGCAGGGAGAGTTGGGCAAAGACAGACATGCTTCAAATACCACATGCTCTGTAAATCTATAGTCAGCTATGTTCTTCTGTTGAAGTTCTCCAACTAAAATGTAAAAACACAAACCAATGATCCCATGACTCATGCTGACAGAGAAGGAACACAGGGAGCTTCAAGTTTAAATCAAACAAATAAACAAAACTACCATCTACCTAAGGAAGTGGACCATAGGCAACCCTCCTCTCAGCACTTTGGAGCATCTGTTGAGATTTAAACCTTCTATGGGCAAAGAATCAAACACACAGTGATTAAAACACAGACATAACTTGAGAGCTACACCACTACAGTCTTAAAAGGCCAATGTTTTCCTTTCTTCCTCTAATCTGCCTGCCTTAGGGATGGGGGTGGGGCAGTTTATCCTTTTGGTGCCACACAGAGACAGTTTCATAGACCAATACAAGAAAATGGTTTATCTAGGTCAGGGGTCCGCACACGGTGACCCTCAGCCAAATCTCACCAGCCACCTGTTTTGCAACTCAAGTGTCCCTGGACCACAGCCATGGCCTGTTTGTGCAGTCAGCATGGCTTTGTCCTCACTTCCACACAGATCTGAGAAGTTGTGAGAATACAACAGGGAGCGTATGGCCTGCAAAGCCTGAAGCCTCACTGTCTGCCTGGATGAAATCAGTGTGCCAAGCTCTGGCATAGTGGAGTAGAGATGGGTTTGGTTCCACTGTTGATTTTGTATCAAAGACACCATGAAGCTTCAAGTCAGTCTCTCTCTCTCTCTCTCTCTCTCTCTCTCTCTCACACACACACACACACACACACACACACACACACACACACACACACACACACACTCACACACAGAGTTTCATCTATCCCAGGCTGATGTCTGACCTTCCAAGTGCTGGGATTTGGCATGTGCCACCATGGCTCGTTTACGAAGCACTAAAGAGTAAACTCGGGGCTTCATATACACTAGGTAAACACTTTGCCAAATGTCTATAGCCTCAGTCCCAGGACATTTACAAATTTTGTAGCTGGGTATCATAGATTGGGCTCCCTTGGAATTGACCATGAAGGATAGTTGTGGACTTCAAGTTGAAAAAGCCAGCCCTGCAGAAGAGAGTGGGAAGGGAGCAGTTGATTGGAGATATGTTAGATTTGAGGCCAGCAGTAAGGTAGGATTGATTACCCTTGAAAAAATCTGGCGGGGGGGGGGGAGCAGCTTGGCTCTGATACACA
Source organism: Uromys caudimaculatus (assembly GCA_028551405.1). Taxonomy (NCBI): domain Eukaryota; kingdom Metazoa; phylum Chordata; class Mammalia; order Rodentia; family Muridae; genus Uromys; species Uromys caudimaculatus. The sequence goes on along the minus strand of CM052703.1, from coordinate 115,802,379 downwards.
ATAGTAGATTAGACACAGCATATAGGCAGCCTTGGATGACAGACTGGCTTCAGTCAAAGAGGCTCTTTTCAACCAAGGCCATCCCCGAAGAGAGCAGACAGCAGGAAGTCTTCTGCTTGGCAGCCATCCCAGAAGAACTTGAGACTGATCACAGTGGTACAGCAGTATCCTTGCCACCACTACCTCTCATGTACCCAATGTCTGTCTCCTAGCATTCATCCTTTGCAAGATGCCTGTAAATACCAAGGCCCTCTAGGACCTCTCTGAGATAGCTTTACCAACTTAAGTGATTCATTCATGGGCTTAATAAAACAGGAATCTGGCAGGAGCTGGGGGATGGGAAACCATAATTACAATATACTGTATGAAAGAGAATTTATTTTCAATTTAAAAAGCAGGAGTCTAGAAAAATCAGAGGGGCGTGTCTTTTACTTTTTAACAATTGTGTTTTGGCAGAATGTATACGTTGAAAAATAGAAATGATATTGGTAAATTGATATGTACTAGTTGAGTTCACTAAGAAGATAACTCTGGAATTGGGGTTGCCCCAACAACTCAGACCCAAGCATGTTTGTCTAAAAGTCTTTCCCAAGGAGCCTTTCCTTGTCTGGGATGGGCTGACCTTCCTCTGTGACAGGAAGACATGAGAACATCCAAACAGACTCCCATGGAGAAGAGCTAGGCAGCGGACCATTTCAAAAAGAGGCTTCTATTATTTATCCCAGGATAGAAAAGTTCCTGGGATAGGAGAGAGCACCAGGAGTTCAGCACATAACCATATTTATTATCTGCCTGGTAAGAGTGGGTGTGTCAGCCTTGACTGAGAAGAATGTATCAGGACTTACCTCAACCAGGGACTCCAGCTGACTCCCTCAACTTCCCCAGCTACTTTCTGGTGGATGTTGTGCGTGCCAAAGAGATGATCTGATGATGTTTCTGCAATCTGTTACTATTTGTTCTTTGACTCAGAAGCCTCATAAGGGGACAGGAACTTAGCTCTCTGCCCGGGACTCCATCTATGGAGAACCTCAGATGGCAGCCTGAAGGGGACTTCCCTAGTCAGTTTCTCTGTGGGTGTTTTGAGTGCCCAATATGATGCTATTAGCTCGGCTTCTATTTGTTCTTTTTCTTGGAATCATCTGGTGGAGGGGAAATTCTGCTTTGCCTGGGCAGTCACACTAGGGAACTCCAGCAGACTTCCTTAAAGAACTTTGACAGTTGGTTTCTGCTGGATATTTGTAATAAGCCTTTGATTTGGTGAGTTACTTTCCTGCTGTTATTTGTTCTTTTACTTGGAAGTATCAAGGGGCTACTTTCCTCCACTGGGGACTCTCTACCTGGAACTCCAGCTAAGTGCCTCCACAAGGATCCCCCACTTGATTTCGGGTGAATGTTTTGAGCACTTGATCTGATGATGTTTCATTCTCTTCTTCTTTCTCTTTTTACATTTGGCTTGCTATACACTCCATAAACCCACATGTTCAAAACTGAAAATATGGTTACAACAGGTTCCCCTCCAGACCATACAAAAACAATTATTGTCACACTATACCAGGTACTTGGAATGGATACTTTGTCCTCTCCCCACTAGGCCTTCATTTCATCTGGCCCTTAGAGCCCAACAAGGACAGTACCTGGACACCAGGACAGGAGTATGATTCTCACAAGCACCTGAATGTCTGGCAAAAGGTTTAAGGAGGCAGTCCTGACCACAGAGTTCTGGAGAAAAAAATTACCAAGGGGGAACCCTAAGGCTTCATCAGTGGGCCTTTGTGAGAGCCTTAAATGAGGCATAGCTCCTGTCTGGTGAGTGCTCAGGGGTGGGGATCAGACAGAAATTTCTCAGAAGTTCACTGATGTCTCTTTGTCTAAGGAGGTAGAGTAGCAGACAGTATATCGAACATTCTATCTCCGAAAGACAGTAAGCACCAGAGTAAGCAAAGTCAGAGGGATATCACTGTTGAGGGAGAGGGGAAGCTCTGTGGGCCATTAGCAGCCTTTAGGTCTCTGCAAGAGGTTCCAAGGCTCAGAGAAAGCCCAGAATGTAACAGGCTTCCTGCAAAATGAGCACATGGCCCCATCACTGACAGTTGACAACTTACTTAGAGTTATAATAGCAGCAAGACGATAGAAATGGATTCAGGGACGGTGAGATGGAACAGTATATAGCAAGGCACAGAGAGCAATGTGTTCATTGTGGGACCACCGCAGGGGGCATAGAGGTGTCAATTAAATCATTCAAGCCTTCTTTATGTTTGAAATGTCTCATAAAATACTGAGGGGAAATGACTTTTGCAGAGAACAAAAAAATAAGTTCATTCCCTATAAATGTGCCACATTTATTATAAAATATACATATTGACATGAATGCTTATAGAAAATATAACTATGACAAACATGAATGTGTAGAATGCACTAATGTACATGAATAAAGCAAATAAATATACATAGAGAACTGGGCACAAACAACAAAGAGAAACAAGACAAGCTGCATCTACAGTTTGTTTCTAGCTCAAAATAAATGTCACAGTGCTTCACAGACTGTGTAATTCAGGAAATTGTAAACTATTTTTCCCTTAAAGTAAGTTATTCCTTAATGTAAGGAAAGCTGCTCAGGGCAAACAGTATTTATGAACTAGAAGCCAGAGAATGTCAACAATTTCCAAGTGGTGCCAAATGAAATCATCCCTCAACGACTCCAGGAAAAAAGATCGAACCCAAAGAGCAAACTTCCAATTGAGTGGCACCGCTGAACTGCCTGGGCAGAGGAGCAGGAGGAATAAACCAACCACAAACCAAGTCTCCTTCCTGTGTCATAGTCACACCAGTCACACCTTGTCATTTATAGACAGGCGAGAGCCGATGTGAGGCGCAATAACTATCAATGACAAGATGGGGGGGGGCAGCTGCATTTGAATCAGGTCCCTCTAGCTCCAGGATGTGAGTTCATACAAGGAAGCATGGTGTATCTTTTCACCCTGCACCAGTGGCCAAGGTGACCCTGGGACGTAAGGAGGGGCAGGGTGAGCTCAGGACCTGGGACCCAGGGATGAGAATAAGGAAATAGCGGTGGTAACAGCCTCAGGAGCGACCACAGAGTCATCCAGGGGCTGGGGGGACTTGAATTATTTTCACTGCACTCCAGGTTCTGTAAGGCTGCCCAGCTCCTTCTTGCTGACAATTTAGAACTTAACTTTATACAAGGAGCATGGCTTTCCACTAAAATCAAAACCACAGAAGCCTCCATGGCCTGTGAGGGGGCTCAACAAGTAAAGGAACTTGCTATCAAAAGTAAAGACATAAGTTTCACCCCTAGGACCTACATGGTAGAGGGAGAAAACCAGTTCCCATAAGCTATACTCTATAAGTACACCATGGCACATGGCTGCCCCATACACATACATATGTGTGTGTATATATGTGTGTGTGTGTGTGTGTGTGTGTGTGTGTGTGTGTGTGTGTGTGTATAAATGCAATAAAGTTTTAAAAAATAAACTCTCAGGCTGGGAGATAGATCAGCTGGTAAAGTAAGGAGTTTGGTTTAATTCCCAGATCCCATGTAAAAATGCCAGAACTGGCAGTATACGCTTGTCTCGGCACACAGGAGGCAGCGATGGTTCCATCCCTGGGTACCACTGGCCAGCGAGTAGGCCAATTCCGGGCCAATGGCAGACTCTCTCAAAACAATGTTTATCAGCTTCTGGGGAAGAGCACCTGAAGTTATTTTCTGATCTCCTTATGTATGAGTGCATACACACATAAACACTGGCACACACATATGAACCCACACAAATGAACACACACATGTACAAATTTAAAAAGTAAATACACTTCAAGGAATAAGAGGACCCGGTGCACACAGCCACCTACCCTTTCCTTATCTGGACATGCTGATTCTGCAATCATGAGTACTCAGATACCATCTATTGCTTATGTTAATCTGGGTAAATTTTACAGAGCACCTCTTGTGGAGTGAGTGCTGTGCTAAGCACTTCCACAAACTAATCTTCCTCCCCTACAACTCCAAGGAGCGAGCACTGTCAGAACTCCACTTGGCAGGAAAGAGAAGTAAGGTTTCTCACTCGTGATCAAGCCAGTTGAAGCAGGCACAGCGCCTGGGATCCCAGCAGGCCAACCCCAACATCCCTTTATCTGTTTCAAAAATCAGGGACACACAGGTCACTTGGAGAGAGCTGCACCACACCACAGGACTGAAGTGAACGGGGAACAAGAAGCAATAGCAGGAGTATCTGACAGGGACAAAGATCACACATGGGATAGGAGAGTCAGTTGCCTATGAGAAGGTGCCAGCAGTCTTTCAGCCTAGTCTGGGACCAAGGGCACTGGGAACCCTGCAGAGAAAAGTACTGACTTGGCTCCTGATGCCAGCCTGTCCTGCATTCCAAACATCAACTGGGATAGGAGGGTGACATTCTGAGATCCACTCATTGCAATGCAAGCAAACCACAAGTGTGGGTATAATTAAAGCTCTTTTACTTTGATCGGAAAAATATCTGAACTCTGCCAGATCACTACGGATAGCGGAGTGGTGTGTCATGGAGTTTGTTTGGCTTTTTCCTCTCTTTCTTGGGAGTCTATCTGGGGAATCTAATTATCTGCTGTGTCCTCAAGGTTCAAGGTGCGTTAGGCCCTGGGCACAGTGCTCAGCACAAACATTATCTCATTAAATCTTGATCCAAACACTGTGGGCATAATATTACTGACTTCTGACTTCAACATAAAGAGATGGAAGAAGCTCAGAGAGGGCAAGGAACCTGTCCAAAAGCATACAGTTTGTGTGCCAGGATGATATTTAAATTTTAAGCCCTTGTGCCCAGCCCAGTGTCAGTAAAACCTTGTGGCTATCTCAGACCTTCCATCACAAAGACAGAGAAAAGGAAGCAGGTTTTCAAGGTTCTGAGAATTTGAATTTGTCATTTATAAGAAGTGGCAAATCACCTCTGCAGGGTACCCCTGGTGCCTGCTGAGTTTCTAAAAGGAAAAAGCTGCCTAGCCAAACTGAGATGCCACAATAAGACTAAGCATTGTGTGGTCCCAGCTGCTGTGAGACCTGTGTGCACACAGGCAGTGCCATGTCACTCAGTGGGGGATGGAATATGGGTGACTACAGGGTCAAAGTCATTAAGGCCAATGAGGTCCCAAAATCAGAGCCTTAAGGTCACTGCTGTGGTAGACAGTGGTGCTCCGAGTGGGAAAGCCAGGCAAGAAATCTCACTGTATCCTGCATTCTGGACAAATGACAGCAGCAGGGAGAGATGGAAGGAAGGAAGGAAGGAAGGAAGGATAAGAAGAGGAAGATCTTGGCATTACCTGCACACCTGCTCTTGAGCACACCTCAGATCTGCAGCACTTTAGAACCTGCCCACGGCCTAGCACTCACACAAGCCCCAGGAAGTGTTCACCGGCACCTGTTCTGGGCACATGTTGGGCCAGTGCCTTTCCATAAACAGCCATAAAAGCCAGACCAGATTCCACTGAGAAACTGAGGTTTCATTGCTATACAGAGCTCAGAGTGGAGCAGGGGATGCACTCCTTCCCACTGTCCTGGTCAGTCACCACACCAGCTGCTGGTAGAGCTGTTAACCTCAGTCTCAGGTTCCAAAGGCCCACACAACTATGGAGTTTGAAAGAGTACAATTAGACGCTCGCCAGCACCTGCCATCCAGCCGGTACTCATGACTTCTTACAGTGCCAACATTTAAATAGATAGGCAGAGTATCATCGCCACACCCCACTGAGTTCCTGCCTAGAGGTGAGCTCAATGATCCAAAACAAGGAAGGGGAAGTGTGAGGCTTTGAATCTGCCATGATAAGATACCCAGCACGGTGCCAGTGAGTGACTTGATAGTCAGTGAATTCATTGATAAACATGATGCCAGAGATGAGGCTGAGGTCAGGACTCACTATCTACCCTTTCTCAAGAGGAGTGCCCAGGAGTCAAGCACCGAGTTCCTGTAGGGGCCACACAGAGCATGGTGGGCTTGGGCACTACTCAGAGTCACATGGCTAAGACTGATATACAGACAGAACAGAAGCACCCCCACCCACCCAAGACAGGGTCGGTAGGCGTGGAGCTAAAAGGAAGAGTCCAGGAAATATCACCGAGAGACGCAGGATGTGACAGCTGATGTCACTGTCCAGCTGATAAAGTCAGCTGGCAAGAAAAAAAAAAAAAGATACATTCCTTCCAGCTTCCCATGGGGATTTTGTGCTTTGTCACTCCAGAAGGGAAATACTTTCCACTGTCTAGTTCCAAGAGACCAAGGGCAAGGGCAGGGCTCACTGAGGGAAAGAGACATCCAGAAGCCAATGGCAGGGCTGGGGACAGATGCTGTGGACACGGACTGATCAGATCTTCCCAGTTGCCCCTCTGGTCTTAGCATTTGCCTTCTGCTTCTCTGCTGGAGACTCACTGTCCTTTCCAGTTCTAACCCCAGGGCCTTTGCATTTTCTACACGCTCCATCGGAAACACCCTAGCTCCAAATAATCTTTAGAAATTGATGCTGAACTTCCTATAAATCATTTCCTTTAGATGATACCTATCCAGAGAGCGGCCATTATACAGAAAAGGGTCCATTGTATTCATAGATTCCCCATCCTTCCAGAATCATGAAAAAAGCAAATGGGAGGGACAGAGGAGCCCATGTAGACAGTCCACACCCCAAACTGCCCACCGTGCATGGAATCAAGGCAGGAGAATCCTAGGAAGATATGTCTAACAGCCACCACCGTAGATGGAATGTGAAGCCTTGAAATGTTGGAAGTCAACCAGGGGTCTATCTGAGCACTGAGGGAAGACTACAGCGGACGGTAGAGTATGGAACACACAACTGAGAGCAGTCAGGGGCACTTTCTCCTGTTTCATGCTATATCCAACACTATGGGGTCAGGCCACAGGAATAAAGAGCACAGAGAATAACATTGTCACTGGAGGCAGCTCTGAAACTTACCGTTCACTTTAAGAAAAAGAAGGTACAGCCCTCCTACTGTTAGGATTGGGTCTTCAGAAGTGAGCCATGGAGAATGGAGATAAAGAAAAGCCACTATATTGTGGGCTCTTGTCTTGGTCCGGGTAAGTAAAGTGCAAAGGAAGCAGGAAAGAGAAAACTTAGGTCTCTTGTAGATAGTCATCAAGGTGACCCAGAGAGCAGAATAAACTTGGCATCACTCCCCAGTACCACCATCTGCTTTCTGCATGCCAGTGTGGGGTGGCGAGGTTCTTTCTTACGAAAGTAGTGTAACTGCAGAAGCACCAGGCCGCATTCCCTGAAATGCAGGGGAGCTTTCAGAGAAGAGATAAATGGACCTGGGGACACCCAGGATGGGGACAGACACTGACTACAGTCCACACACTCAGTTTTCTCACACCTAAGACATCTCTGAGATTTAGCTATTCCTAACCAGCTGGTTATTGCAAGGATCCAACAGTTTGGCAGTGTCATAGTTCCCGCAGGTGACAACTTGACACAAACATAGAGTCATCTGGAAAGAGGGAGACATAGGTGCTGAATTTTCTCACAGATTGCTCTAGGAACATGTGGATATAGTATATGACTACTGATTGATGTAGTAGAACCCAGGCCACTGTGGGTGGTTCCATCCCTAAACAGATGGCTCTGGGCTACATAAGAAAGACAGCTGAGTGTGAGCCTGGGAGCAAGACAGTAACAGAATCCTCCACAGTTACTGCTTCAAGGATTTGCTTTGAGTTCTTGTCTTAGCTTCCCTGATGACACACTGTAACCCACAAACCAAATAAGCCTTCTCCTCCCCAAGTTGCTTTTGGTCATTGTCACTAAACTTTCTTCCCTGGTAGACATAAACATAATGTCTACCCTTTCCTTCTATGGTCCCAACCACAGACTAAAGTACCATTCCACCATGGTTTACTCTGGAAAACCAATGAACTAGTTACTCATAGAGCAATGGGCGATGGTTTATGATCAGAAGCATGAGTGACTTGAAGGCAACCACAGTGGGGTCTGCAGCCAAAATGAATGACGACTCCCCATGACATGCAAGTAGAACCCTCTCCCCTAGTTCTTCCCTGTCTTTATCCACAAGTCCTTCTGCAGACTCCATGCTCATGTGCAGTTGCAATTAGGATAGAAATGTACTCAACTGGCTAGGAGGGCTGGCCAGGTTCTCAGGTGAGGGTCACACGCTCCTCCCTGCCTCCACTTCCTCCTGTAGGAAGCGTCAACAGTCAACAAGCCCAGCTTTGGTGACCTTTGGCGAGCAGGCCCAACCAAACTCCTGAAGATGATGGCGGTGAGGCTTGGAGGACGGTCTAGTACAGTAGTTATGATGTTTATCCCAGCAACACAAGACAAATGAGAACAAACAGAAAATCCTCAGAGCAGTTTCAGGCGTTAACTATTAGTGTCGGAATCCCTGGGGTTAAATGAGATGAGGGACATAGGAAGGGACCTGATGTAGAACAGAACCAGAAAAAAAAAAAAAAGCTTAATTTGAATAAATCATCATGATGTTGTAAAATGTCAAAAGGAAACCAGAGCCTAATTATTAAAGCTTCTAGAGAGATGTGAATTAGGAGATCACTTAAACTCCATTTAATACCAGAAAATTGACAGCTCAGAATAATTTCTGATTTTAGTAATTCACATAATGTCTACTGAAAAATCAATAATAGTGTCTTTAAGATGAGCTTTCTATTTTACTTTTTGAAGAAGACTCTGGAGGGTGGGCACATAGCTCAGAAGGTAAAACCTCTTGCAAGTTCAATTGCTAGGACCCACATTAAGAAAAGGAAAGAAAGAAAGAGAAAAGAGAAGGAAAGTCAGATGCCACAGTACATGCCGGGCATTTGTGAGACGCTGACAAACTAAGACACAGGAAAGCCCCAAAACAGTATCATATTGACCATTCTGATCCCAATTTGGCCATTGATGACATTGCCTTGTGAGAATGTGAAGGAAGACCTTGTAAATCAAGCCAGACCTTTGTATTGGTCAGGCTGCCCACAGGGTGGCTTATATGGCCAGCATAATACCACTTATAAATGCCATTCTGCTTGGAAACAGTTAGAACCAAGTTCCTGCACACCCACCAGTAAAACTCGTGACACCATTTTGAGAGTGTGAGTCACGTGGGGATGTACTGCCTTATACTTACTAAGAGTTATAAACACAGACTTGGAACTTATCACCGACAGTCACATATAGTGACATAAAGCAAGAAATATAATGACACATAATTGGGGGGGGGGATTCCCTATGAAAAGCTGTTAGGTGGAAGGAAGTTTCTAAAGGCTCCAGTGAGCTAAAGAAAGGCAGGTGTCACAGAGGGGTTTTCTAGGGAAGAACCCAGGTATCGGGTCAAGAAAATGAAGTAAAGGACTGCACGCTTCAACCCCAGTGTGATGCTGCTTTACCAATGAGCCTAGGGTTCGCGGCATCTCATGGTACCTCAGCTGCTACAGTGACATTATAAAGCGGACTGTAGTATCTCCGCACCAAGTTTCTCTCTTCATGCTAAGGACAAATGGGTTCCAAAAAAGTAGAATGTCTATCCCTGGTGTAAGTGAACCCAGGTTGTTTACTGCCAGGTATAGAAATGGAGTGGATGTCTCGGAAACACGAAGGTTGAGATCAGCTGACACAGAACTGGAGTCTGGACAAGGGAGAAGCTAGTGGCTCCTTCCTAAGACCTTGTAGCTCACCTCTCTGCTTACACAGGATGGTGCCTGCCTGCTCTCTGGCTGCTGTCCCAGCCATGACTTCCCTCTTCCTAGGCTCTTTTGGAGCAGCACTGTCAATTTCTGATAGAGCAAGGTGATACCACAGCTCCCTGGGATCTGTCTACAGACACGATGCCAGAGCTCTCCAGGTCACAATTCAACCAGCTTGAAGAAAATTCTCCTAGCACATTTTCATCAAGATCCGTGAACTGAAAGGTTCTCTGTGGTAGGGCTGGGGGTGGGGGAGAGAAGGCCTGAAGCTAATGCCATGTTAGTAAACCGCATAGCTCTCCACTTGACCATCTATTCACTGGGTTAACAAATATTTACTAAAGGCCATCAGCTGGCTAACCCTGAATAGAGATCTTTGAGCACAGAGAGAAGCAAATACAGGGCTTCAACAATACATCCTTTAAAGTGTGTGAATGGCTTGTCCCCAAGTTCCCCTCATTAAATGTCCCTGCTTATGAAGAACATGTTTTGGGAGGGGACATGAACTTCCTGTCCTCTCCCTGGCCACCAATCCCCACAAACGGTCCTCCACATGTATGGATTTCCCCATGTAAGGGGAACCCTAGTCTTCTGGGGTTATCCCTGTTTACAGGCCCCTGTCCCTGTCTAAACATAAATCTCCCAGACAGCTACAGAGCATCCTTGGGTAGCAGGCTACCTATATACAAAGTTGATCCCATCCACTGTTTCAGAACCAAACTCTCTAGAAAGGAGCATTTATATCTGAGATATTTGAAAGGATTTATTTTTAAATATTCTAAAGTTCAAAGGGAGAGAAACCAAACATAGCCCAGAGAAGGACAGGAAAGCTGGTTACACTTAAGAATGGCATCCCAGGCTAGTATTCAAAGATAACAAGGGATTTCTGCAAGATAATGACTTATGTTGCTTCTGAGGGGGAAAAGGGGGTTCAAAGGTTCCTAAAGTTGCTTCCATTTCCTTTCTCAACCATCTCTACTTGCTCTTTGTTTGCCACGGGACAGTCACATCCTGTTAGCCTCAGTAGAAAGTCCTAGAAAGCCTGTGAACTCATTGATAGACCAAGAGTCCCTGGTGTTAAAAACTTCCACTCCATCACCGGGGATTTTTGAGTGGTTTTTAAATAATCCATGTCAGTGCAAAGCCTTTCCTTTCTGCGGGTGGAGGTGGAGGGAAGAACATTCAGTCTGCTGACTGCAAAAGACACGAGTAAAAAAATGTCCTGTAGCAAGTCTCTGGGTCTGTCAGTTTAGCCCAATTCCAGATTAACCTCAAACCGGAAGCATAGACCTATGGCTGAGGTGCTGAGAATGGCTTGGATATTTAAATGCTTCAACTGCTTACCAACTTCAGGGCTTTTTTCTTCTTCTTCTTCTTTTTTTTTTTTTTTTTTGCCAAGTGGCACACATATTTGAAAATGAAAACTAGCCAATGAGGTTAAAGAAGAGACTCTACTCTGCTCTCTGTCTTACAGTGAATTTCAACATCTCAATGACCTTCCCCCAAAGGTCTTAGGGGTCCAAGTAGGCCAAGTATCTGGTATCATGTCCTCTTTTATCACAGGCTAGCTCTCCAGGAAAGGTGACTGTCCACTCCTCACCTTGTGAGCACATACAAGATCAGTGTGGATGCACACAGGTCTTAAGGTCCAGAGCTCTCAGGTTACCTCTATAAGGAGACTCTGTCTACAACACAGGCACTCCATCCTGGTGCAGGATGCAGTTAGCCTGCTCCACAGCATGCTTTTCTCTAAGATAACACTGGCCCTGCTGCGGCCGGACAGAACCTTGCTGAGAACTCTGAAGACTGGAGCCTCTCACAGTACTTCCCCACTCTGTACTGAGGGCCCCATCAGTGCCCATGAACACTTCTGGTTAAAATGATAAGCATGGCCCAGTGTCTTTCTAGGTGGGACTGATACATCAAACCAAAGTACTTCTGTACCAAGAACTATCACTCAGCAATAAAGAAGGATGAATTATTAATACATGCAACAACTTGGATGGATCTCAAGAGATTTGTGCTGAGTGAAGAAAACCAGTCTCAAAGGGCTGTATGATGAATGATTCCATTTTGATTCCATTCTTAAAACGATGGCGTTGGAGAGATGGAGAAAAGATGTGTGGTTCCCTGGGCAAGGGAAGAGGGGAGAGCATGATTATAAAGGGACCATGACGGTGACCACGTACATCAACATATATGACACACACACACACACACACACACACACACACACACACAATGAGCTCAGGTAAAATGGGGATGTCTTTGTACTGTAATACTCTGGGTTCCCTGCCTATGAGACTCTACTGCCACAGATCCTTGGTTTAAATGAAAAAGACCTAGGTGGGACACCTAAGCACTTGTAGTAATCAGACCACATCCTGAAAATCCTAAAGAAATCAATGTGCTCAGCAGCTGGAATTACATGAATCCTCTGACTTTCCTTTTTGTATTTTATTTCTCAGTTTGTAACATTATATACTGCACATGTATCCAGCTAGCTACAACTGGAAGAGTTCACTGCTCTCTTAAACATACTCATAATTTCCCCCAAGTGCTGTATAAATTTCAACCCATTAAGTAAAATGATTTTATACTGGCCTTTTGGATGTTCCTAACCCTCACCTCCACAGATGACATCAGTGTTTCCATAGTAACTAATGTGCTTCAAAGTGGCACATGCAGATGGAGGCTTTAAAAAAAAAAAGGTGACAGAAACCAAGCCCATCACAGTGTCCATGGTAATGCAGGACATCAATTGTGGGTGCCAGTTCAGGGACAAGAAATAAATAATTCAAGAGAACCCTTACACTGCCAGGTATGCTGTGTGATAGTGGTCTATCGAATTATACTATTGGCTTTGAAAAAGCAGCTGCCTGATTCACCATGCTAACTCCTGAACATCTACATGTGAGCAAAAAGCCTGTGAGCACCTACATGTGGGTCAAAGTCGTGTTTTCAAAACAGCCATGTAACTTGAAAAAAAGATTGTTGGTGGGCCTAACAGAGAATGACTAGTTTCAAAGTATCTTTAATGACAGGAAGAAAAATGCAGTTGATTAAGAGAGAAAACTGGGAGAAATAACTGACAGGGGGAGAGAGGGATAAAAAATAAACAAACAGCACACTACCACAACAGAAGCCCTGATTCCTATGTCTTAGATGAAGACATGAAGTGTAGTTTCTGGTAGGGCCTTCCTCTCCTGTGGCAATGCCCCTTTTGATGAAGTTCAAATACTTTCTCAGTTCCTCTAAGGTTGTTTAGACATCTGTGAACAAGGCCCTTTCTTGGTATGAAAGCCCAGGCTATGCGTGCTAAGGCAGAGAACTTGGAAGTACCAGTTCTAGTTTCACACAGACCAGAATCTGGTTTTAACATAAGTAGGGTGGGAATATTGATCTGTCCCTGTCAAAATGTCACTCTCAGCACTGTCGAGTACAGAATAGAAGCACCAGAAAGTCTCCTCAGCTACTGCCCATGTTGCCAAAATCAGTGTCTAGGAGAGGGTGATGACAGACACCCTGTCTCGCATGCAGCCAAGGAGCTCATTCCTCTTGGTGACCTTATGTAGCCACCAACGGAGCCTGTGGAAAACACTGACAGATTTATCATGTCACTTGGCAATGATCTGGCCTCTACAGCACGGGCCTTCGCCTCATTTTGCAGTATAATCTCTGGGCCTCTGCCTAGTGTCACCTTCATGAAAACTGCTAAGCTCTCCTGCCTATGGGCCTATCACTCAGGGGTCAGAGGACTTCCCATCTTCACAGCTCCCCTGACTTCTAGCTATGTACTCAGATGAGTCCATGGTCCTTGGGTTAGTTAGCCTCTGGTCCTATGATATTTTCTTGAGATAACTACCTTAGGGAGACAGAAAATTTATTCTGTCTCACAGCTTCAGAGCTTTGAGTCCATGACCAAATGGCCCTGTGATTTACGGGCTTGTGGGAAAGCATGATGTCATAGAGGGGGGGGGGGGAATGGCAAAGGGAACCTGCCCACATTAGGGCCAGCAAGCCAAAAATCAAAACAGGGAATGGCTGGGACCTTACAGTAAATGTTCAAGGGCATACTCTCGTGGCTTAAATATCTTATACTAGGTTCCACTTCTTAAATGTCCAACCATCTACCAACAACATCAAGCTAGGGACCAAATATTTAACACACAGACCTCCAAGGGACATTCCAGATAAAAACTATAGTACGTCTTAAAATGCCTTGAGGCTCTTTGAGCTGTGCTCCTCCTGACACACCTTTTTCTACAGGGCACAATATTATTCGTAAAAATGAATGAAGACTCATTTTTGTCTGCTAGGATGAGCCTAGAACTCAAAGCCTCTCCTTACCTACACATAACTTTCACCTAACCCAGACATCTTCCTTCACTGTCCAGAGTGGCCCTTGAGATATCATTCCTTCCTCCACTGCAAGCATTTGTCCGCTCTGCAGTTTATCTTCCATCTTGCAGGGTCCGTTTCTATCTCTGCCCTACTTCCCATGCAACTTCAAAGGCTGCCCTGTCTGTACAAAGTCCCTGTTAGGTTCTTTTAAGAGTAGCGCCACACCTCTGTTGTCCCTAGGAAAGCAACACAACACATTTGCCTTTACTGCCCATGTGAGTTTATCTACCATCCCAACAGTGTCTGAGAGAATGTCTAGTAAGTCAGAGAACGATGACTGTCAGCTCCAGAAGGAATAACATAGTGTCAACGATAAAAACATTTAAGGGTAAGCCAAAGGAGAAGGAAGTCTAGTGTTGAAATAAGAAGTGGGGGCTGGGATATGGCTCTGCTGGAATGGTGCATGTCTAGCAAGCTTGTCAACACACTTCGGTTCAGTCCTCTGTACTGTATAAACCAGATGTGGTAGTGCACGCCTGTAATCCCAGCACTCAGCACGTAGAGGCAGGAAGATCAGAAATTCAAAGGCATGCTCAGCTGCATAGTCAGTTTCAGGCCAGCCTGGGCTACATAAGACCTAGCCTGGGCTACATAAGACCTAACCTCAAACAAAGAAACGAAGTACATTAGAATTGTCATCTTCGCACTAGATTAATTTACACTTTAAGTAGTTATTTCAGTTGTTGGGATAATAAAATAAAAAGAGAATGACCTTTTTGGAATTTGATTAAATCAATGCTTCTGAGCAATAAAAACTATCTTGGTGGTCAGGAAAGAAGCTGAGTAACAGAAGCTGAACTTCAGAGAATGACCACGGAGACAAGGTCTGTTTCTGTCCCATGTAAGAAGGAATTTACAGAAATGAGTTTTTATACTTTGAAGACGTCAGAGAGCTACATTTTCACTGAACAGTAGAACCCTGAACACAATGGTAAAATCATAGTATCTATAATTACTTGATGCGGTTGGGTCAGCCATGTGAACAGAAGGAAGGCCTCTGATCAGGGATGCTCCAGAACACAGCACAATCCCACAAGGTGGCAGACAGGGGTGAGGGGAGCGTCTTCTAAGGTCACCAGGGAGGTTATTCCTATCTAAAGCACAAGCACAGGCAGGCCTAGTCAACTGATTACCTGGGAGAAAAGGCTTACATACCTGAAGACCAACTCTAATGGAGGGCCCTTTAGGATCTCCAGTGTCCCAGTTGGAAAATCCCGAGTCCATGCCTACAGATTTTGCAACAGGCTAGATAAGGAAGAGCCAAAGCAACATGCTTGAAGAAAGGTGCTTTCCTTTCTGCCATACTAAAAATGCTATCAATGCCTTTTGGTATTGACACCCAGGAAGTAAGAGCTGAGAACAGCAAGTAAACAGGCAGGTGGTATTTTACCTGGGAAGCTAAGTCCAAGACGAGTGAGACTCTGGAAGACCAAGGTAAGACCTGTAAACGTATTCTGCAGAAGCCCAGACTAAAAGGCTTCACAGCCCCTGTGGTCTGTGTCACAAAATCCATAAGAGTCAGCATGGTTGTGTTCCAGTATGGCTCGACACCCGTAGTCAGACGGCAGGCTGGATTCGTCTGTCATTTGTGGTTTTAGGTTGCCTGCTCTAGAGCTACTGTCACTACTCCATATTCACTGACTTTTAGCTACCACCTCAGTGCTTCTTTACTAGAGGGGCTTGTAAAAACACTCACAACAATAAAGCCTCATGTGCTGTCCCCACTGGCCTGTGGAAGGGTCAGCAACAATAACACGGCAGATGGACCATTAGTCCATACTTGGTATGTCACATGAAGCAACCTACTTCACACTGAGGAAACACACCTGTGGCAGGGACTCTGATCACCCCCAAGTTATAGGCAGGGAAACTGAAGACTCCATAGTGGGGAACCCACCCGCAGTCACCTAGAATGGACAGATCATGAGTGGAATCCAGGTAGTCTTGCACAAGAACCAAGTAAACTGGAATGGCAGAGCTGACACCAGGCTACCCAGCTGAGGCAACAAACCACACCACACACAGAGAAGTGAGAGAAGAGAAAAAGTATGAGAGACAGACCTCAGAAACAACGTCGTTATAAAAATCGGGGAGAGTCCTCAATACAGAGTTATGCATGGGAACAGCACTGCCATGTTTGTGGGCTAACCAACCCAGATAACGAGGGCATGAGGGATGCATCCTGTGCCAGCCAGAGGGGACTCTCAGAAAATAGAAGACATGGTGTCTACTGGTGAGGACTGTTTCCTCTGTGAAAAGGATATCCACAGCCATGGCTTGTCACCGTCAGGAGAGTGAATCTCTCTCTCCTATGAAGAAGTCTGGAAGTATCACCCCTCTCAATTCACGGTTAAACCTCCCATTGTGAACTAGGTCCACCAGACACTGTGCCGTGGGGTTCTGAAAGTCCATACCAGTTTTTTTTTTTTTAAACATCAAGTAAAACTCAGAAATGGTAAAGCAAAAAGTAACCTTCAAAGTACACAAATACAGGGACAAGAGGACAGTGGATATAACCAGAAGGAAACAGCCAAGTTCAGAACAGGGGGCAGTGTTCTAGGGAGATAGAATCCACAAGCCAAGAATCAAATAGGATCAAAAGCCGAGTGTGGTGGATCACGCTTGCAGCGCCAGGAGCAGGAGGAAGAGACAGGCGGATCCCAGGAACTTGGCAGAATTCCAAATCCTATTCACTCTAGGTGGTGAAGAAAAGCTGGCTGTATTCTAACAGCTACTCCTCAGGCTTGGTTTTGAGAAACCGGAACTTAGAAGTACAGACAAAAGTGGAATTATTCTAACATGACATAATTCACACCACTCAACAAGCGTCCAACATGTGTTAAGACGGTGCTGTGCCCATGTTTACATCTGAGAAGCCTGAGCTACCTCCATCAGAGGTCTTATAATAAAACCAAAATGGGACTCAGCACATCCTGGAGAATGCTCTCTAAGCAAGGGATGCAAGTCCATGCTAAGATTCGGAGAGGTGACCATTTGTTGGACAAGTCAGCACTTACAGGGAGTCTGCTCAGTCTAGCACCAAGCACACTGTAAGTCTGCGGCGATTGAGGAGGCAAAATTCTTACATAAGGGCTCTTGCTTCTGAGTGGCTGGCTGTTCAGACAAACATGCAAGTGAGGTTGAAAGTGCAGGTGACAACATGCAGGAATATTTTCAAAATACTCTTGTCACCTATAGGTGCCACCATGTCCTGACTGGAAAGGAACTGACATCCCGGGCAGTTGTGTTCAGTGTTTTCGTAGGAAAAAATAAAAAATAAAAGGAGTAGTGTTTTCTAACAAGTAGTAACATATTTAGACAGCATCAAAACACTCAATATGCTTCAACATTCTACTTAGCTCTGGGGCGGGGTGGTGTGCCATCCCCTCCCCCTCCCTTCTTCCCTTCCCCCCTCAGGACTGAGCCAGGAAAGGGCTATTAAAGCAGACAAATAAAAAGAGCTGGAGGGAAGCTCTAGCTAAAGTAGCCAGCTCCATCACCCACAAGACCCTTTACACACCCACTGGAAATGCCCAACCCCAGACTGTTGGAACTGATTTCGGATTCTAGAATATGTATAAATATATGACAAGTGACCCTGGGGTCAGGGCTCAAGTCCAAGTAGGAGAGTAATTCAAAAGTCACCCCTCCTTATACCTGGCCTGAAGGTCATCTCAGGTAGCATCTTCTTTGAGCCTGCTCTGCTTTCTGTTGAACAGTTGCAGAGTTACAGTCATGGGTGGAATTGTCCACTTGTGTTCTTGTGGTGGTCCCCCTTCATGGTGTCTCAGGATCTGGGGGTATTTCGGATTGCAATGCACCTTTGACTTTCCGTCTTAGAGCTAAGGATGACCAGACTGTGGTGGGATCTATGTTCCCACATCTGTGGGAGAACTATATCACATCCACACATACTACCCCCCCACACACACACACATACCCTCAAGACATCTACTCCCCTCCCACGGAGGCTCCATCTTGGCGATGTTCTTAGGACGATCCCTTTTAGTCCCCTCAGACCACCCCATAATTCTGGGTATCACAAGAGGGAACAGCAGACAACAACTCTGAGACATTACCACCCAGAAACAGGGGGCTGAGAGGCAGGGAGAAGGCATTATGAAGACTTTGGAATGTTATCAGAGAGTTTCTAATTAAGCAGAGACAGTGAACATCAAATGCAAAATTCCCAAACTTAACTCAATTTAAAGCAGAAATATTCACAAGGCAAAAAGAGTGGGAATGGGGGCAGGGGGAGAGAGGAAGCACACCTCAGTGTCAAAGGCCTTTTAAAAAATGCAGAAAAGGAAGAGGAACGTGACAGGGAGAGGAAGTAAGAAAACCTTGAAGCCTCACCCCCAGTTCCATAACAAAGAGACAAATGCAGAATTAAAATCACCAAGTATGGAAGGGGGCAATCTGAGGAGTTATGTATAGAAGTCCCTTCACCTAAAGAACTTCTACCAGGAAGAAAAGGCAAGAGGGACTCTGGTAAGTCTGGTACTGGATCTCTGCTGGAAGTAAATGAAGACTCTGGGGTACACAGGGAATCTGATGGCTGATTTCATGTCCCAGCACTACTACAGCATACAGTGTGTGCTCTAGTAGGCTGAACCTACTTCACAGGACCTTTAAAAGATCCAGAAGTAAAAGTCACATCACCCAGCCAAGCTGACCGGGTGCTGGGAATACCACCTTCATAGCTTTGCTCCATCTCAACCATAGGCTACAGAAAAAAAAAAAAAAAAAAAGAAAAAAAAAAAAGCCCTGAAATGGAAAAACAGGCTTTGGACTTCGGTTTGGTGACAACAGGGAAGGAAGAGGAAGCTTCATAACAAAGATATGAGCAGCCTTCCTTAGACAACAATAAACAAACAAATTACATATGTTGGGCAGCTATAAACATAGATTCCGTGGGGAAAGGCAAGGCAGTTAAGACTAGGAACTCAGCCTAGCAGAAAACATAACCAAGAAGGATCCAGAAGGTTTCTGTGCCATAGGATTTAACAAGCGTATGAGGTCAATACGCAGAGAATAAAAAGGGAGAAAAAAGAAAAGAAGAAAACATTGACAATTGTGAACCTAAAAAAATAAATTGGGAGCCAAATAAAAACATGCAGTACAATCCACAGAGAACCAAAGAACCATCAGTTTGCTGACTGGAGACTTAAAAGCAAGCACAGTGGATTTAGAAATAAACAAAGAGTCCAAGCAAAGCAAACAACTGCAGAGTGCAAAGCCAATTCAGGACACAGATAGCAGGTGCCCTTCCTTCAGAGAAGCAAGAGAAAAAAGTAACCAGACAATACTGGAAAATGCTGAGTGCATCCATCCTTGACTCTAATGGCTGAAAGAATATATCTAACTAGTTCCAAAGGAGAAGGCATCCACCATGCTTGAGAAAGCTGGGTTGGGATTCAGCTACATGCCACAGATTGAGAAACCGTTTTTCAGTTATTTAGTTTGAGGGCAAATACTTAAAAGGGAAAGAAAATCTCCAGAAACAACCAAGCATGGAAGACGTTGATTTGAGTTCCACTGAAGGGAATTCTCTGCTGAATTTCAATGAAATTAAACGTACTCCTTTGTACTCCTTATACATGGTATAAGTTATATCGAGTCTGCTGTTTTTCCATGTTTAATAGAAAAAAAAAACACACAGAGATGAGGCACAGGGGCCCAATTTACAAGAGCTAGACATATAAACATTTTATAATTATAGACTTATAATTCCTTGACTTCATGGTGGTGCAGAAGTCTTCCTAAACAACCCTCTGGAGAATTCATCTTTAGTACAGAATTCAATGAATTACAGTAGCACAGAGTACATTGTGCAGTAGACAAACAGTTCTGTCCTGCTCTAAGCTGGTGTTCTGAGCTCACATCTTTAGTACAGCATTCAGTAAGTTACAATAATATAGAATACATTATGCAGTACACAGACAGTTCCGCCCTGCCATAGCAGGTGCTCCGAGCTCATTTGAGGTAGGCTGCCCTAAGCTATGGTATTCAGTGGATGGAGGGGTAGCAAATGCATTTTAGGCTTACGATGTTTTCAACTTAAGATGAATCTGTCACCATATCACCACAACCCCACTACAGGTCAAAGGGCATCTGTCTTTCTGCCACAGCTTCTTTTCCAGTTGACACAAATGAACTATTCTGACAAAAAACAAGTGAAGGGAGAAGTGTTTATTTTTAACAATTCATAGTTCAAGGCCTGTCCATCATGGCAGAGAATCTAGAGAAGCTGAAAGCCTATGTCCATAGTCAGAAGAGAGCAGGGAATGCATGGGTGACGATGCTGGGCTCACTTTTTCTATTCCACTCTAGAATGCCATTCCCAGGGAACAATGCCACCCAGAGACAAGATGTCACTGAAAAATAGTGAGATCTAAATGGGAGGTACCTAGGTCACAGGAGGGCACTGTCCTTGGAAGAGATGGCTGGAGTTCTCACAAGACCATGTTAGTTCTCATGGGGATAGGTCATTGCATACATCTGGTCCCTCTGCAGGCAGACATTCTCTTTCTGCTTCTTTGCTATGTTGTAGTGTAGCCAGGGAGACCCTTGCCACATGCTGGGACCATACCCTGTGAACATTCCAGTTATCTGAATCACAAGCCAAATAAGCTGCCTTACTCTGTAAGCTACCTAGGTTGGTTATCTTATGAGAATAACAAAAATCCAAGAGAAAGATAAATCAGTTAAAAAGAAACCAGAAAGAACAGAACATGGAGTTCCGCACCTAAGCATTACCAACAACTAACCATACAATATACAACTGAGCCTCCTAAAAATGGAAGAGATATCAGTTGCAATTCTAAGAATTCAAACTAACTAACTAACTAAACCAACAAACTAGACTAGGACACACGTTTACCATGTTAAAGAAGTCCTTAACCAGTCTCAACTGCCATTGGCTCTGTTCAGAGGCCAGCTTCTCTCCCCAGTCCTAGTGACTGCCTGTGCCAACAAGGTCCTCTGCTCTCCACCAGATTCTTTCAGAGGGCACTGCTGATGGATGTTTCAACTTTAAACTGCACACCCACTTTTTATTTGGAGGCATTTCCTGTGTCTAAACACAGTTTGTTCTCTTACTGGCTTTAAAGTTATCGAAAACCGATATATCCAAGGCCAAACAAAAGTGTGAAAAAGAAAGCCAGCTAATTCAAAGGAGGACTTCAGTACAGAAG
Organism: Uromys caudimaculatus; assembly: GCA_028551405.1. NCBI lineage: Eukaryota > Metazoa > Chordata > Mammalia > Rodentia > Muridae > Uromys > Uromys caudimaculatus. The sequence goes on along the minus strand of CM052703.1, from coordinate 115,781,066 downwards.
GATCACTGTGTCCTCAGGGCCAGGAGCCTAATCATAGATAGGGCCCTGGGGTTGTCATCCCCCTTTGTCAACCCCAACCCTGGTGAACAGCATGTTCCAAGACAACCAAAGTACAGAGGCCCTAATCCTATGACTACCTATGCCAACAGGGGGTGCAGCCATACCGTGCCATGCTGTCCTCCTGGGTTTGAGCATGCCCCTGATCCGATGCAGCTTTCCTCTGCTAGCTGGCAGGCTGGATTCCAGTGGCATCTTACCATACCACTCCAAAGCTGGGAGGCAGGACAAAAGCTTTGCCAAGACAGGTGCCAGCAGCCCCAACACTACTGACTGGTGCGGAGACTCCAGAGTACCAGTTCTGTGGTTGTGGTACTGGTTTCCTAGACTGCACCCCCCCCCCAGAAGTCCCACTCCCACCCATTTCTGAGGCCTGTCTCCATCCACCTCCTGCTCACTCTATCTATGACCCAGGAGGAGAAGATCATCTTATCTCCAACTACAAACATTATCTCTACCCACCCAGGCTCATCTCCAACACCTTCCACTTCCAGCCTGACTCTTTGCTTCTGGGACCTGACCCTACACTGGCCTGTGAAGAAACCAGACCAGATGCAAGATTCAGCCATGCCTGGATCCAGGACTAAAGACATTCTAATAAGGGAATCATTAATAAAATATGATAGATAGGCCATCTTCCCTGTTGGGAGATATAAACTTCATAAGGGTCATCCCTAAGCCCACTGTATATTGCTTGTATCACCAAAGAAAGTTGTCAAACTTAATGAGTTTGGCAGAGACCAAGCTAACGTCATTTTTAGAAAGAGCCTATGCTAAAATAATTCATGAGAATCTTATCACTCTCATCCCACCCCCAAAAGCATGGAGATAGATGGAAGCAGAATGCAGGTATCTGGCCCTGCTATTACGCCTACCTGACCATTCTTTCAAACACAAGGCCTATCTCATCCTCTCACACTTTCTTACTGAACCCAAAACCCTTAAGACTGAGGTCCTCAACCTTCCTAATGCTGTGACCAGACAGTTCCACATGTCGTGGTGACCCCTCAACCATAAAATTCTTTTCGTTGCTACTTCATAACTGCAATCTTGCTGTTATAATGTAAATATCTGTGTTTCCCAAAGGTAACCTCCATGAAAGGGTCATTCTACACTCCAGGGGTCACAACCCACTGGTTGAGAACTACTGCCTTAAAGGGACTGAAAGTCTTTGTACCCTCATTCTCTGGGATGCCCCTGTGTGCTCCTCTTTCCCCCTGGCACTTCCGTTTAAGTGCTTACCTCCCCCAAAGACATGTTCAGATTCTGGTTCCCAGTGTCTGTAGACATGGAAGCAAGCAGATATAAGCAAAGTGAAAATGAGGTCATTAGGCCTCACCCTAGCCCAGTCTGACCTGTGTCCTTATAAGACAAGAGACATAGGAGAAATGCCACGTGGTGACAGAATAGATGAGTATGACACAGTTGCAAGCCAAGGCGTGCCAGGGGTTCAAAGGGTCACCACCAAAAGCTGGACAGACACAAGGAAGAGCCCCCAGAGCCACAGAGAGGACATGAGCCATTGGGTTCAGACTTGCATCCTCCAGGCCTGAGTCAGAAGGAAATCTGTTCTTCTAAGCCACTGGGCTTGTGATTATTTATTAGAGTGGCCCTAGGAAGTTAAGACACTATCTCTTCCTTCAGTAGTGCTCAGAGAAACACATCTAGGATGTGTGCACCCTCCCACTTATACCACCAGAGGAGACTGCAAATCAGCTTCTCTTAACTACAGAAGTGTATACACAATGTGTACATAAATTATATATATATAGTTATATAGTTATAAAGTTATATAGTTAAAGTCATGTAGTTCTATGGTAAATTTAAAAATATAATGCATTTTGCCTAACATCCAAGACACCAAAAATAGTGGAGAGCAAGAGTACCATCCTATGACCTCTACAAAAACAAGGATTTAAATAAAGCGTGAGGGACCCCGCCCCAGTCCTGATCAAGAGTAAAGTACAGGAGAGCTGCTGGCTGGCAGGGTGAAAGTGGACCTGGGGTTCAAAGACTTGTATGTAGGAGATGAAGAACTCAGCTGCATGGTCCACAGAGAGGAACAGTGGGGATGCAGAGAAGGCAAAGCTGGAAGCACCACCTATCACACAAGTCTGCCTGGAGTAACCAAGTCACCAATACATGCCGGAGACCTACGCCTGTCTCTATGACATCCCACCAAGCCAGACAAAGTGTGGTACCAGTAGTATCAGGGGCAGTGAAGAGAAAAAGAAAGGAATAACCTGCCGAGAAGCAACAGGGCTGAGCTGTACACCTGGGTCAGCCTGGCTCAGTTCACTTGGAACAAAGAGAAAAGTAGCCACAAAGGCAGAGAGGACCTGAACACAAAACACTCAGCCTCCTCGCCTGGAGTCAGAATCATCCTTCTGATTCTGATAGCCTTAGGCACCAAGGGGCCTTGAGATAGGTTTAATTGTTGGCCTTTTCCAGCACTTTTTTTTATAAGGAACGTCCTCCCCGAAGTGTCAAAGAGCAAATAAATATGAATGTATATATTTTCATCTGCTCCCTAGGTAACAGGCTGATAGGATAACCACTAGAAAATGTGAAACCTGTTCTTCTCAAAACCAAAAATGTGGGGATGGAGGGAGGGGAATTTTGAAAATAAGAGAATTGTGTGGGTTTTTTGTTTGCTTGTTGGTTTTTGGGGAGGTTTGTTTTGTTTTGGGTGGGTTGGCTGTTTTTGGTTTTTTTTGTTTGTTTATTTGTTTGTTTTGTTTTGTTTTGCGTTTTCACCAAAGTCATATAGGTTCACCAGAGTTTTTATAAAATGCTTGGACCACAAATGCTTCACATTTGGGGGATTCCTTTTAATTTATTTATTTGTTTGTTTGTTTGTTTTGATTTTGAAATATTTACACAAAGCTAGCAATGAGCTAGCTAGCGAAATCATAGCCAGGTCTAAACATTCAACTCATTTATGTTTTTTTCATGTACATTCCTCATACACATGGTCTGAAGGTAATTTTATACAGTATTTTGCTGCAGCTACATCTGACCACCTGTCACACAGGAGTTCAAACCTGGAATGTTCCAGGCATGGTGTTGGGTCAGCACTCAAAACTTTGACAATCCGAGGTGCCTTAGATCTCAACATCAAAGGCGCCTAAACTGTGTTTTGGTTCAGATGGATTTATGATCATTAATTTTAAGAGATCTTTCCACCGGCTCTGCTTCCGGGCTACCTCCTTACACCTGCCAGCTGACAGAGGCAGGTGCTAGAAGTGAGGGTGCACATTCGGGGAAGTGTTAATTCGGTGGCCCAATTTTGTCTAGCATGAGAGCAACAAGTGTGGACATACCTGCTATATGTTCTTCTGTAACCCCAAGGGACAGATTCCCGGGACACCCCTCATACCAAATCTACATATGTTCAAATCCCTTCTATTAAAAAAAAATCCCCCCTCTTATAGAGACTGGAGGATGTGGCCCAGTTGGCACAGTGTTTGCCTAGCATGAACCAAGCTCTGGGTCATTCCACAGCACAGCATAAAAAAAAAAAAAAAAAAAAAAATCAAGCCAAGTGGAATCTGCCAATATCTTAGAACTTGAGTAGAAGCAGGAGGATCAGATAATCATGGCTACATAGAGAGTTTGACATCAGCCTGGACTACATGAAACCGATACTTAAATCATTTAAATAATTTTATATGTATAAGTGTTTTGCCTGCATATATTCATGTACATGTAGCATGTGCATGCCCAGTGCCTCTGGAGACCAGAAGGCATCAGATCCCCTGGAACTGGAGTTAAAGATGGTGGTGATCCCTTGTGAGTACTGAAAACTGTCCTCTGGAAGAGCAGCCAGTGCTCTTAACTGTGGATATCTCTCCAGCTTATTAATAAAATTTGTTAAAAGGCCTGATATGTGAATGTGTGCCTGAATGAGCTTAATACTACCTCAAAAAGAACAAGATAAAACAAATAGTATTTGAACACAACCTATATTGATCTCCTTGTATTCTCTTCACTTACTATAATTAAATGTGAATACTATGTGTCTTAGTCAGGGTTTCTATTCCTGCACAAACATCATGACCAAGAAGCAATTTGGGGAGGAAAGGGTTTATTCAGCTTACACTTCCACACTGCTGTTCATCACCAGAGGAAGTCAGGACTGGAACTCAAGCAGGTCAGGAAGCAGGAGCTGATGCAGAGGCCATGGAGGAATGCTGCTTACTGGCTTGCTTGCTTCCCCTGACTTGCTCAGCCTGCTTTCTTATAGAGCCCAAGACTACCAGTCCACAGATGGCACCACCCACAAGGGGCCCTTCCCCCTTGATCACTAATTGAGAAAATGCCTTACCGCTGGATCTTATGGAGGCATTTTCTCAACTGAAACTCTTTTCTCTGTGATAACTCCAGCTTGTGTCTAGTTGACACACAACCAGCCAGTACAATATGTAACTGGTTACTATACTATATTGCCTATGGAACAATAGCAAGACAAAGTCTGTTTATGTTTAGTTCCAAGGCAAGCCCTTTCCCATTATTTTTGCCCTGGGATTGGCTGAATCAATGAATAAGGAGTATCAGATACAGACACCCAACTATATTTAAAAAGACCTATGAACAGATCTCTGAATGACAGGCCCAGGCCAGCTGAGGGCAGAGACACAATATGCAGCTAGAATGATCCATTCTACCTGTGCATGCAGCTGTGCTTTGGCTTGATCTGAAGGTTGCAGGCTCTATAGCGTCACTCTGGGCTGGGGTATAAGGCTAGCCTTCCCACCTGCTCCTGCCAACTGCCAGCTGCAGAACTACAGAGTTGCTCCCCAGTCTCTGATCTATTTATACAAATTGACACAGCTTGGCAAAGGTAACTGGAAGGTGCTATTTTGTGGTTTTGGTTTCTATAAGATGCCCTCTCTTTGGCTGGCTGAGACGTGTGTTGTTGGTGTTTTAAGCCTACTTACCTACACAAGTATTTACCAGCACTGGGAAGGCAATATACATACTGCATAATAAATCAGGAGACATGCCCTAATTTCTTTTTCATAAGGACAGGAATGTCGTGTTTGAAGCTCCCTACATCTATTTCAAGATACCTAGTTCCATTGAAGTCTTTTCTTCCCAATTCTTATCTTGTGGGAAAAAAAAAACCCATAGCCTACATTTCAGGAGGTACCTTGCTTAACTCAGTTCAGTTGAGTGTTCTGTGGACCCCACACACACATCGTTTCAAGGGAAGAATGGCTAAGGTTAGAGGATTTTTTCCTCAGTGCTGCATAAAAGCAAGCAGGGTGATGCACACCTGTAATCTTAGCACTTAGGAGGTGGAGACAGGAAGATCATCCTCAGCTATATCGTAAGTTCAAAGCCAGCCTGGATTACAAGAGACTGAGAGTTGGGGAGAAGACAGCAGGTGCCACACTGGAACACATGCAAATTGTGTGCATTACCCCATAAGACACAACAAATTCCCGGGGGTTGAGAAATGATATAGCCCAAGGATGGTGTCTGTCACAACCAATGGTGTATAGTTATACCTGCAGATGACCACTGCATTTCGAATGCAGTCTCTAAAGGTGGCGAGCCAAAGTAACCACAGGCCCAAGGTAAGCCTTGTACATCCTTGAAGTCAGGGAGGCCTAATGCTGAAGCCTTGACCAGCCTGGACCCTGGGGGATTGCTAGAGGTGGCCCTGTGGGTCTACTTCAAACAACAGTGACCAAACAGGCTGAGTGCTTAACTAAACAGCATCATTCTTGATTTTACAGGTTGGATCACAATAATTGAATCTTACATAAGGAAAAACATATGGGTCCAACTGTGTAGAAATTTTTGTCTTCATTAAGGGAATTCTTAGCAGAGTAAACACACAATTTCAGGTACAGTATTTCAAGGCTTATGTAATCAGCCCAGGGCAGTTTTCCAACTTGCTTTTATCCAAGGTGGTAATTTCTCATTCTCATCAGCAGAAGTTGGGAGAGCAGATCCAACAATTAGAGAAAGAGCAATGCCCGTTTTACATAAGCCTCTTCCAAAGAAGGGAAAAGACAATAGCCATCCCCTATGAATAATTTACAACAGTCTTTAATTGAAAAATACCACGTGACACACTGTTCTTCCTACACCAAGCCTGCAGGGGCAGGGGCAGAGGTAAAAGAGTCATTTCTCCCTTTGGAGGATTTCTTAGACATGTGGACAGTGATGTAAGAGGTTGCCCGCCATATTTCTATTTTAGGCTGTATCCCCAGAACTGTCTGCTGAACGTCTATTGGGACCCTACTTATTTCTCCTAACTCCACAAAACCAGAAGCTTGGGTATCTATGAAGAGGGACTACGTAGGCTTTAGGCGTGTTAGGTTTAGAAATGAAATGTCTCCTTAGGCCAGTGGTTCTCAACCTTCCTAACACTGCGACCCTTTAATATAAGTCCTCATACTGTGGTGACCTCCACCCATAAAATTATTTTCAATGCTACTTCATAACTTTAATTTTGCCATTGTTATGAATCATAACTATGATATGCAGATGGTCTTAGGGGACTGCTGTAAAGGGGCATTTGACCCACTGCCCCAAAGGGGTTGTGTCCCACTGGTTGTGAACTGCTGCCCGAGGCTCATGTGTTGAATGTGAAGGCCCTATTCTAGAAGGTGGCAGAAATTTTTAGGAAGTGGAACATGGTCTGATAAGTAGGTCACTGAGGTGTCTTTGAGGATTGTACCTGGTTCTCAGTCCCTCCCTCGCCTTTCCTTTCCGCACATACCCACTTCCCTGACGTTCCACCCAAATGCATTGTGTTAAGGTGCCATGAAGTGAACCTTCTGGAAAAAGGAGCAAAATAAGTCTTCTCTCTTCCAAGTTGTTCTCGCACATATTATAATCTGTCTTAGTCACAAAAAAGGTAATTAATACAAAAGCTATCAAGGAAGACTCCCAAGGGCTACCTGGACAGCCAAGTTCATCATCTAGAGACACAAAACCATCCTGAAGGGCAACTTGCCAGATGAACTAGCATCAGCCCCGACACTGTAAAGTGCTCACAGGGAGTGTGGAGAGAGAGGAGAATGAGCAGACATGCCATGGTAGGACAAGCCCCATACTCCTCCAGAGTTTAGACTGGGCTCTCGTAATGGCACAGTGAGGAGCTGCTTGGCCCTTCTGCCATAATCGTGTGGCCCACTCATCACTGCCTATTCATGTCTGCTTACAGCTATAGCTGCCCCCAGGGTTTTCAAAGAGTTCATGGTTACGATTTAAGTAAAAATCAATACAGTCAGTGTTTGCTTCGATTCTTTACCAGGTGAATCGAATGGTACCTTGCTTGCCTGGGGTACAGAGTGCCAAGAAGTAATGAATAGCTATTTATGGAGAAAACAGGAAGCAAAGAGAAGGGTGGGCTCCCACATTACCCTCCCTCATCAAACACAGGGCAGGTGACAGGCCATGGTGCCTTTGCTTTAAAATATTTTCAATATGTGAGTTTTGTTTAAACCCAGGGAAATTCTAACCATCAACTATTATACCTTAAACAGAGAAATCACTATTCCAAAGCCCAGAGAGAAATGTCCCATGACTGGAGAAACAGTCCTCATGGGTTAGCATCATTGTGATTAAAGAAAGTGATCAACTAGGTCCTTAGGAAGGGTTTCCATTTACAGGGGAACTAGGCCTAAAGCCATAAAGAAGAGCCAAATGGCCTTGGAAGTTGCTGCATACTGAGACTCATAAACAAGGGGATGCTTTCCCTGTATATATTGTCACTGGAAATCCCAGAAGAAGCCTCCCAGGTTGGCTTGCTGCAGGCCATAGCCTCAGAGGATCAGTGCTTTTAACAGTATCACCACAGAGTCAGAAGGCTTTGGGGGCCCTGTGGTCCTCTGGGTACCCTTGACCCCTTGGGAAACCCCAGGTCATCTGAATGGGGATTGAAAACCTTTCCTGGTATATATATGATAATTCAATTCACTAACATGAGCCCACTTCCTTCTTTTTTCTTCCCAAGGGCAGGCTCAACAAGTCTAGGGGAAGGAAAGCCACTGGAAAGGCTACACGTGGAAGGGCAGTGGGTTGAAGCTATGCTCCTGAACAAATCCCAACAGCCAGGAGCAAAGAGAATGAGGACACTGAATGGGAAACAAGACCATATCAACAGCTCTTTGTTCTGCTTCTGAGAAATCAAAGGTTATGGCGGTAGACATGCTTACAAGTGTGCTTGTAGAGCCTGGTTATTGCAGCAGGAAGCATCTTTGAGCCCTGTGGGAAACCCAGCTGAGCTTCCAGGTTTCCAGGCTTGTCTGATACAAGGCTCCCTAAAAGGCAGCGTATGTCCCAGACATATGTTCCTTGGTCATCTCCCTCCTGGCATCTCAAGATCCCCTGAAGTGGCCACTCAGCTTATAACCACAGAAGTAGAACAAACCTCTGGAGCTAAGATCACCACATTTGGAAACAAAAAGCAGATTGTATGAAAGATCCCAAATCCTACAGTGCCTCAAAGGAACCTGTTGGTACTCATACTAGAGTATAACAGAAAGTACTCCCCAGGGTGAGATCAGCAGCACACTTGTCTCTCCCAACCAGCAGCTCTTCTGACCTGTAGTATCATAGCCCATCAAAGGACATACATACATACATAAATGACTACTGCTATGGCTTGCCTACAGACATTACAGACACACACACACACACACACACACACACACACACACACACACACACAAACAGACTCACGCACACACACACAGACATATACACAGACACACGCACAGACAGACATTCACACACACACACACACACACACACACACACACACACACACAGAGCTCATTTTTAGAGTCTTTAATTTAAAATGAATTGTTGCGTTAAGCAAACAGAAGAATTAGAAACCAAGATTTAACTTACTTCACACTTTCAAAACCATCTTTTTTTCCTCCCAGACACAAGTGTTTATTTAGAAGTATAAGCTTCCTATGTGCTGCATCTCACTAGACCAAAGCCAGAACCTGACTGAAGTAATTTTATTATTCAGTAGTTGGCACTACAATATCATTATTTGCTCAGGAAATGTACAGCCATGTAAATAATAATGGTTAGGTTGTATTGGGTCCTTACGATACTCCAGATGAATTCCAAAATGCTTTACAGACCTGCAGTAGTGAATCTTAGCAGTAATTGCTGCGAGCATAACTATCCTCATTTTAAACAACAACAACAACAACAGGGAAGAAAGAGGTAAAGTCACAGGCCTACGGTCAGAGACATGGAAAGGGACAGATAGGAATGAATCTCAGGTGTTCCAATAATAACCATCTAATCAACCACCACTGTCAAACACATACCATTCTCTACCTTGGGCTTTTAATCACTTAACCTGTGGTTTTAATCACTAACAAGCAATCTCTCCCATGCTAACACATGAGCACGCAGGCTGCCTGAAATACATGTGTCTTTGAAACACATCAAACTCACTTATCCTATGAATCGAGTTCAATAATTACTCTTCTGTAGATAAAGAAGTAGAAAGTAAAAACAAAACAGACAGGGGCAGGAAGCAATGCTATCTCTCTGAGGCACAAATTACCAACAGCATTTCCGAGAGGCAATGGATATATAGCCAAGTAGTCTCGAGAGAGCCTAGGGTCCATTTGAAGACATACTTCAAAATTACCATTAAGGACTTCAGCGTGGTGAGAGAGCACTTGCCTAGTATGTGCAAGGTCCTGAGTTCAATCCTCAGCATGATAGGAAAAAAAAAAATCTACAAAATCATCATTGCAGTATTTCTTTCAAAAAAGGAAGTAAGTGGCATTGAGAATTGGCTAGACATGTATGCAAATAATGGAAAGCACACAGCCATGCCCACACCATGAGTACCAATGCAAAGCAGGAGCAAAGGAAGTTTAATACCATGACTCCTCTTCAGAGGAGTGTGCTTATTAAGTGATACCACCTGTAAAACCTGTCCACTTCAAATAGAGATACGTGGCCAGTCAGGCTCTCCTGCATCAAATGAGCCTCCATCTTCATTGTTTTCGAAGCATTACACTCACAGAGCCCCTGACTACGCTGCAGAGTGAAGAAGACCCTGATCAGAGCAGAGCCTCCCAGTCTGCCATCAGATATAAATCCGGAGAGCTTCCGGCTGGAACACTGCCTGCTCAGTTCACTGACTGACCATGCAAGAGAAACCTCATGAAACCTGCCCTAGGAAGATGCCCTTCCAGCAGCAGGTAGGAGGAGCCAAAACAGATCAGAACAGGCAGTCCCACATAGCCAGACCTCTGGACCCTTTTTATAAGGTACCAATGTTTAACAGGGTTGTGGAGGCAGAGTTAACAGAACTCAGGAAAGAACTCTTGCTCACTGTACAAGTAATCCACTTAGATTATTCTATTGTTAAAACACAAGCACCTGCTCCCCCAAAAAGCAAAGGTATGTCTACAAACCTGGTTGAAGAGAACTCTCTGAAATACATATTTTTCCTTAAGGAGTATTAGTTAGATATATATTTTAAACCAAGTTATAATGAAAAAAGTTAGAGTGATTTTTTTTTTTTTTACTACCTGGGGCTATAGAGTAATTATGCAAATAGCAGTGAATTTGTCATTATGACTAACCATAAGTGTATAAAATAATTTGATTAAGTAAAAGACAGTTACCTTAGTCATCATACTAATTTGACAAGGGCTTTTAAATGTTTTTCAGCCGTCAGCTTCTAGACTAGCTATGCAAGAACCCGTCTTCAAAAATGATGCTTTCTTAGAGAAGAGAGAAACTAACACAGATGACAGCTGCACCTCACTCACTAATTGTAAACCTACTGACAGTTCTCTGGCCTAAAAATAGGTGACTACAGAGCAGAGAGACAGAGCCTCATTACCCTATAAACACAACCTCAGACACACATCTACAAAGCGATAGAGGGAGAGGCCCACCTCAGCTTCACAGGAAATCGCCTGAAGACCAGACTCCAGAGACCACAACTAGGCTTCCTTCCATTTGCATTCCGAAGAAATTCAAAAGCATCTGTCAGAAGCTCCATTCGTAATTGCCTAAGGTGTCAGCAGTTTTAATTTCCTGTCCGCCTCCTTATCTCCTCAAGTCCTCAGTAATTCTATAACGCACACAAAACAGTCTCTGCAGGGTTACCTTTCAGGAACAGCCGGCGTGCCACATCTCAGTAAGCCTCCAGGATGCACAGATAAAGTCTACACCAACCCCACAAATACAAGCTGGAGCCACTGAAAGCAAACACCCAGGTACCAGAAGTACACATGGCCTTGTCTTGGGGGACAATAGGAAACCCAAGGACCATTAAATTCAGTGGACCTCATCTTAGGCAAAATCATCATCACCACCACCACCACCACCACCACCACCATCACCACCACCACCACCACCACCACCACCACCACCACCACCACCACCACCACCACCACCACCAAGCTGTTTAAGATGCTGTAACAGAACACTGTTCTAAGTGCTGATTTCAGAGTCCCTGGTACACAGGGTGGCACCTAGATTACCTTATCTGTATTGTCTTACCAAGATCTAGATGTCAGGGCCCAGTTCTTCACTTCCTGGAAGGCTTTGGGACCCAAGCAAAACGTGACAGATTCTTAGACTGTGCCTTGTTATATACAGCTCTTTTGAGTTTTCTCCCCAGGCAGGTTAGGAAAAACCAGTCTCTCTCTCTCTCTCCCTCTTCCCCTCTCCCTCTCCTCCCTCCTCCATCTCACCCTTCTTTAACCCCCACCCCCACCCGGGCGAGAGCACACACAGGAGTCCTACTTTTCAGGACAGCTTCTCAAGTCACAAGCCACTTCCTGCCTCATTTCTGCAGTTGGGAAACATACACCAATGTCGCCGAGGACACACTAAGGACAATGAGAAACCTGTCCTTGCAGAACGAACGAGAAAGCTGAAATGACAGCAATACTGAAAAACGAAAAGGCACCCAAGGAGATTAAATACACACACACACACACACACACACACACACACACACACACACACACACACACACACGGTAGCTACATGGACTTGTGAAATCAAATAGGAAATAATGGTTCTGGCGTCCAATTTGCAGCCATCCTCTTGGCTGAGAAAGGAAGCACTGTTGGCAATGACACATAGCCAGCCCTCCATCAGATACCTGAAAACACTTTCCCGGAAGCACATGCTGATCCCCACCGAAAAGATCAGTATCCACCCATGGACCACCTGTGTTCATCTACAGACACAGGGTCTTAGGTTTCCTGGGACAGACGCAATGGAATTTTAAAAGGAAGGAATCTGCCATTCCTTCAACCCCCCCCCCCCCCGTAATAATTCAGTTCCCCAAATATTCACAGAGAAGGCTCCTGTGGCTTTAAGAAAAGCAAAACTTCCCCCCCCCCCAACCAAATGACAGAGGATAGGAAGCCTCTCCAGAGACCCGGGAGATCAAACCTGTAGCAAGCTGACTGGGCCAATCCTAAGCCACCATTCTTCCTATGAGGTTCTGAGAGAAAGGGGCCTCAATGGCACCAGGCAGAGCAGGGTCCCTGAGAACCCTGCGTTTGTGCTGCTAGTCATCAAAATCAATCCAATGCCCTAAGCCTGTCCTCTCTTGGGCCTCCACCAGCTTTTTGCAGGGCACCTGTTGGCTCTTGGTACCCAGTGCCCGCCCTCAAGCATCAGACTCTCCATCAGGGACAGACAGAAGTGCCCAGATGCCACCAGCAGGTGGATTGAACCTCCTGTCCTTTCCTTGTCCTGAGATTCATGCTGACCCATCATCTCCCAGGGCCAGCCGTGGTGGAAGCACTTACTTTTTAACTTTCTAAAAGAACAAAGTCTGCTCATCTGCTCAAGGCTCTTCCTAACTCCCTCCTAAAACCCTAAGTCACTAGAAGTGAAAACTCCTGATCTCAGATATGCAGCATTCCTGGGATGAAAAACTATATAGACTTGCTGCTTTTGCCACATAGGAATGCTGTACCTACCCATAACTGAAACTGGTTTGTGGCAAAGAAACTGTTAAAATAGGAACCGGCTGTTGATAGAATAATTGCCTCGTTGTACCTGAAGACCTGGTTAGCTATAATTTAGTTTGCATATGCTACGCTACAGAGTCACACTTATCAGCATTAGTGTGCATTTGCCTCTAGTGATGTGTGTGCCTTCCAAGTGTTTTAACGGTCAAATCTCTTCTTTCAAAAGCTGATTCTCCAAACATCCTCACCCTTAGCAAGCAGATTCCAAAGTCAACAGCTTAGGATGACAACGACAGAACAAATGCATACATTTGAGAAAACAGAACACTCATGCTCTTTTGGCCCCAGGATTCAGTGACAACTTTATACACGAGACAGAAAGGGAGACTTAAAAACTGTATCTGAGAAGGAGCGACAAAAATACATACGATTTCTCAAATGCTCTAGAGTTCAGTCGCCCCAGGAACAGAACTGACTCTGTAGAGCCCCACCCCCACCCCCAAGTCACCACATAACTAACTTTAACCAAGTGCTACTTCACTTCACCTTAGCCTGTAGGAGCCTTGGGAAATTGTTGAAGGTACTGGTTACTCAGCGTCTGGCCCTCATTAACGTTAACCCTGGGCCAGGAATGAGAGATTCATGAGAGCATTAGGATACACATAGCTCTCTCTCTCTGGATATGGTTATCCAACCGCTCCTGAAATCTTGTCCGATTTGATCTCCATCAAATGTGCTCACTAACACTTAAAATCTATGACATTTGATTCCACTTTCAGGTCAATAGCCAAGTAATGATTTAACACTATCCACTCTGAGACAACTTTTCCTGGTTAGACAGGATAGGTCTGGAAGTGCACTGTCTGAAACTCAAGTGCGGACCACCTGAGCACCACAGGAGAAAGCGACAAAGTAGGTACTTGACAGTGCTGAGTCCTTACAAGTGGATTCCTTGGGTATAGTAGGTGTCCATTGGCCTTTGAGCATCAATAATCCCATTCTGGAGACAAATAAAACAAATACAACTGTACAATGTGATCCACTCCCCATGTGGGCGAGCGACTATGATGGTGAATTAAGCTAGAACTACACAAACTCGCAGCTGCTCTCCAGGTACTATATAACTTTATTCCTCCACTGAAAGATGGCTATTGGGATCTGGGTGGGACTAGTCGCCCTGAAACCACTGCTCAGCTCAGGGCCACACTCGGGTGTCTTTTCCTCTAAGCTGTTAAATTCACCCAGCAATTGGCGGATGGAGAAAGAGCCAGGGGGGAAAATGATGCATAATGATTCGTTCTCCGGGCGGATGAAACGGAGAGTAGAGGACGCAGGATGCTAACTGGCTTTTCCTCCCATGTGCAGGTCACCTGAACCGCGATGCCTTCCAGTCTCTGAGGAGGCTCCCTGAACTCGCCATATGGCTCCGTTTTCAAGAGGGGACAAGAAACAGTTTCATGCCCACCTGCCCGCGGCATCTCCTCTCGGGCACCCCTTCCCCAGCCCCTGCCCCGAGCGCGAGCTGCCGGCATCCACGGTCCCGCCCGCTCCGGGCTGGGGCCCGCAGCTCCCCCGGCGGCCGCCTCTGCACCAGTCGCCAACCTCCGTGTCGGGCCGAGGTCATGCCCGCCTGCCCCCGGCGCGGGCGAGGCCCCTTCCCGGTGCCAGGCGGCAAGCCAGAGAAGCGCCGGCAGGGAAGAGGGTCCGCGGCAGAGTTGGCACCCGGACTCACCAGGTAGGCGCCCACCGTGCCCTGCGCCAGCATCAAGGCGCACTCAGACACCAGGAAGATCTTGATGTTGGAGAAGCAGGACACCTTCTTTTTCTTCTTCTTGTTCCTCTGCGCCTCGTCCCCCTGCAGCTCGCCGCTCCGGCCGCCGCCCGACGAGCCGCCCGGCTTCTTCCCCTGCATCCTTCCCCCGTCGTCGCCGCCGCCGCCGCTTTCCCGCTCGCCCCGGGTGTCGTGGCCGTTGCCGGGCGGGGGTGCGTGCCGCGAGGCTGCGTACTGTCCCCGCCCCGGGCCCGCGGCGGCCGCCCCCGTCCTGCCGCGGCTAGAGAGGTTGAAGGCTCCGCTCCTCGCCGCCGCCGCGCTCGCTCTCTTCCTCCTCCTCCTCCTCCTTCTCCTCCTCCTCCTCCTCCGCCCTCCCTTCGCCGCCTCCTCCGGCTCGGGCTGTGCCAATCACAGGGACTCCTCGCGCCGCCCGCCGCCGCCGCCGCCGCCGCCTAGCCTCTCTCGGACTCCCGCCGCTGCCTTCATCGGCTCCCCCTGGCCCGCCGGCCTTGCCTTGCCTTCACCCCTAGTGCCCCAAACCCGGGCCGGGCCTGACTGCCGCCTTGAGCCCCGGGCTCCGCCGCTACTGGCTGCGGGTGCGTCCCTGGGAGGCACCAGGGGACCTGCTTGGGGCATTAAGGACTTGCTGATGATCAAGGCCGGCGGGGTCTAGCTACCCCGAGAAACTGCAGAATCGGGGAATCCTGATGGGGTGGGAGGCTGAGCGAGGAAGTTGCTACCCGGCCACTAGGAGGCACTGTGGGGCCCAGGGCGCCGCGGTGGAAACTGGGTGGTAATAGGACTAGCAATGGGGTGCAGAGATGGGAGTGCCCAGGCACCCTACTTCTAGTGCGGGTACCTAAAGCTTAGGCACCCAAATACTAGGGCGAGACAGGAGGAGCTATTTCCATAAAGAGAGTATCCCGGGTACTGGAGCTGTATTCGGCTTGGTTCAGGGGATTTCTAAGGACAGACTTTGCACTCTGGGGCTCCGGAAGATGCCAGAGATAGGAACTGCCAGGGGCTCCTTCAGTCAGCCAGCCTCTGCTCCTGCATTCAGTGGCTACTGGACATAACTAAATCGCCCATTCCCCAAAAATGGGAGAAAGAAACGGAAGCTCTAAGAAGGGAAGTTAGATCTTTAGGGAGTCTCACAGTCAGTCTCTCTCTCTCTCTCTCTCTCTCTCTCTCTCTCTCTCTCTCTCTCTCTCTCT
>CM052703.1:115742973-115764574 GCA_028551405.1 Uromys caudimaculatus | reverse complement strand
CAGTACCTGGTGAGCTGTGGGGCGTGTCTTTGGCCCTCTGCTGGGTCTTGCGATCTCCTGAGAGGGATCTTTGTCCCGGCGCCGATTAGCTGTGGGGCCCTGTGGCCCAAAGACCTTGCATTTCTTTTAGATTTTCAACCGTGTCTCTGGACTAGGTAACTCTTTAGAGTTACGAGGAAAATACTGCTATTAAGGCCTTGGCTCTCAGATTCTTGTTTTGTTGGCTACTGACAGTATTCTGGATACTGGAAAGCCACATAATCTTGAAATATGACTCAGAAAAGCCAAAATAAGATTTCCTGACATGGAAAAACAAACTGACCTTGGAGTCCTAAAATATTAACATGAATAGGTAAATATGAGTGGCTAGTATTTGGAGAACTTATCCCTTCCACTGAAGAAGAGAAGTGGGTTAAATTCTTGTATACACACACACACACACACACACACACACACACACACACACATGTATTCACACATGCACACACACACCATTGTTCACATACACACACATAGACATGCGCTCCTGTACATGCTTACACCACACAGACACAAACACACATACACACATTCACACCACACACACACACACACACACACGCACACACACACACACACACACACAGTAACAAAATCTTCCACTGTCACTGGGCTGTGGCAAGATTTCACAGCAAGTGGCCCCGATGTAAGTCAACTGACTGAGAAACTATTGTCCAAGTAATTCACATGAGTCATCTTTTGCTAGCTCAATTTTGTTCACAATCAAATACAAGGTTGAAAAAATGAATTCATAGAATGATTTCTGGATTTCTGATTGCCATTGGAGTGGAAAAGTAGATGTTTAGATTCTTACCCTGTAGATGACATACATATTTTTTTCACACACACACACACACAAAATATATATATATATATATAATTGAAGTGAGGCCGACTCCTTTAGCTTGAAAGTAATGTTTGTGCTGAGCTGAAGTTTGCTTCTGTTCCTTATAGTCTTTTTTTTCCCCATACCAGTTTGCCTGGCAATGCCTGCCTGTCCACCATATCCTTTGATAGGTACCCACTATATCCTGAGATTTATATTTAAATTATTTCTATTAATTTAAATCTGTTTTTACAGCTAGACAAAAAATAAAGAGCATAAACATCTATGTGGATCAATTTGCAACCAGGTGAGTCTGAAGTTCATGTGGAAAGGAGAAGATATGAGAGCATGGGTAGAAACTGGAGAAATAACTGGAGATAAGTAGAGATTTCGAAATATGCTTTATTCATGACAGATTCGTTTTGAGGTAAAAGGGAAGGAAGAAAAATATACTCTTAGCACTGTTTTTGCTTTCAGATCTCCCTTCAGGCTCAACTGCTACTTTGGAAGTAATTAGAATTTGTTTACTCAAATGGGCTATTAGATTCTTAGTATAGAAGAAGTAGGTACACACGCATCATAACTTGAGAAAAATCTGCCTAAAATCGGGTTGAAAAAAACCAATATTGGATTTTATTTTAGTGTGATATTTGTATTTGTGTCTGGTTTTCAGCTTTTGAAAAAGAGCCATCTTCAAGGGAGATGCTGGTTATTTTTATTCTGATGGAGACATCACATTGCCATCCTGTGGAGAAAGTGCCTGGCCACTAATGACAGACTGGGCACTTGGGGATAGCGTCCACTTGCTGTTTGTCTTGTGTTGAACTGTTGTTTCCTCAGCACATTTGAGCTACAGAATGAAAGGATGCTGAACTTCAGATCACAATTATCGCCCTGATGTTTCTTTTCCAATGGCTGTTCAAATACCCATGAGCATTCCAAAACGCTATCAGGACATACAGGGCATAAAACATTCAGGATGCTGAATACAGCATGTCAGATTCCTCAGGAAGTTGTCCTTAACACAGAAGCAAGAATGAATACACTGCCCCTTCATAGGGAGGAAGAAGGTGATTGTGTAGGGATCCAGGGTAGCTTCTCAACCAGAAAGCCCTAAGGATCCCTCCTGACCCGCCCACCCACACACCCTACGTTTTCATCTTCCTGGGTCTACCTGTGCAGTTGTAGCTCCCAGCAACACGCCACAGGGACTGGGTGAAGGGAAAGGAAATTGCAGAATATGGAAATGATATAATAAGATGTTGATATGGACAATATAGACAGCATTGTAGTTATTATCGAATGTCATATAGCAAGCCAAACTCTGAGTGGTTTAAAAGAGATACTGACTTTGATCAATATTCATTCTTCAGTCAGCAGTGGAGACCCTGGGTTGGTTGTCAGTTAAGGCGACTGGAAGGCTGTGACAGGGGATCCTGTACCTTCTCACTCAGATTTCTATGACCGTCTCTTGGTCTAGGAAGACTCAAATACCTGAGGGCAAGAACATCTGGAACTTTCTATTAGTTATTTTGCTTGTTGTCATGAGCATGTACCTGACAGGAAGCAACTTCAGGGGCTTCATTGGACTTCCTATTGGAGGTTCTACATTCTGTCTGGCAGGAAGGACATGGCACTTGGAACTGGGCATGGCCGCACTCATTGCATCCATAATCAGGAAGCAGAGAATGGACGCGAGGCTTGTCCCAAGTGGCCCACTTCCTCCAGGGAGACTCTCTTAAAACTGCCAAGCCCTCCCACACAGCACCACCAGCTGGAGGCTGAATGTTCAAAAACATAAACCTATGGGGGAACATTTCACATTCAAAGTATGTCAGCTTCCTTGGACAAATAATAGCAGAAAGCAAATCTGAGCTTGATTTCTTTTTTTAAAAAATAGAGTCAATTTAAACAGTAGAAAACATTTTAGGCAAAATTGCTAAATAAAAAATACACAGACATAATTGTGAAAATTTTTTTTTGCCTATAAAGGATGTTTTTTAAAAACTTCTACAAACACCGAGGGAAAAATACAAAGTCTACGTAAGATGAGAATGAGCACAATGAGTTGACAGTACATAACAATACTGAATGCCCCAAAGAGAACAGTCTAAGTGGTACTGGGACAGCACTTATGACTAAAATGTCAATTTGTGAAAAAGATAGTACAAAGGGAAGCAATCTGGGAAGATCTGAGGAAAAGATCCCCTTGTGTACTTTTATTGGAAAGCCAAAAGTTCCACTCTAAGGACGCAATATGTAAAGGACAAAAACTCACAAATAGCAAAAATGCATTCAAAACGATCGTGACAGCCCCGGGTAAACATACCAAATTAAGTTCTGAAATGTTGAAAGAAACATATTAGACTAAATGCATTTTTTTTTTTTTTGCTTTCGCGAGATTATGAGAAATAAACGCAATTGTTATTTTTGTCTGTGGTTCTAAATGATATGGCAAAAATATCTGAGGAAAGAAGGGAGCTCTCTGTTGGTAAAGTGTTTAAGTGGGCAACCACACAGCCTGGACTCCATCCCTAAGACCGCACAGCCTGGACTCAATCCTAGGACCACACAGCCTGGACTCCATCCCTAGGACCACACAGCCTGGACTCCATCCCTAGGACAGCACAGCCTGGACTCCATCCCTAGGACAGCACAGCCTGGACTCCATCCCTAGGACAGCACAGCCTGGACTCCATCCCTAGGACAGCACAGCCTGGACTCCATCCCCAGGACCGCACAGCCTGGACTCCATCCCCAGGACCACACAGCCTGGACTCCATCCCTAGGACAGCACAGCCTGGACTCCATCCCCAGGACAGCACAGCCTGGACTCCATCCCCAGGACAGTACAACCTGGACTCCATCCCCAGGACAAGCACAGCCTGAACTCCATCCCTAGGACCACACAGCCTGGACTCCAACCCTAGGACCGCACAGCCTGGACTCCAACCCTAGGACCACACAGCCTGGACTCCATCCCCAGGACCACACAGCCTGGACTCCATCCCTAGGACCACACAGCCTGGACTCCATCCCCAGGACAGCACAGCCTGGACTCCATCCCCAGGACAGCACAGCCTGGACTCCATCCCCAGGACAGCACAGCCTGGACTCCATCCTTAGGACCACACAGTCTGGACTCAATCCCCAGGACCACACAGCCTGGACTCCATCCCTAGGACCACACAGCCTGGACTCCATCCCCAGGACAGCACAGCCTGGACTCCATCCCCAGGACAGCATAGCCTGGACTCCATCCCCAGGACAGCACAGCCTGGACTCCATCCCTAGGACAGCACAGCCTGGACTCCATCCCCAGGACCGCACAGCTAGGACCACACACACCACATGTTGTGCACAGCAGTTATCCTAGCAGTTGGAAGATCAGAAGTTCTTCTCAGCTGCATGGTAAGTCTGAGGTCAGCCTAGGCTACATGAAGCCTGTATAAAGGAAGGGAAATCCATTAGGGGGGAGTCTAAGGAGGAAGCCAGAGCTTTCGTATTGCTGCTGAGCTTGGTGGCGTGCACCTATAAACCTTTGGGGAAGCAACAGCAGGAAGATGGCAAGTATGAGGCCAGCTTCAGCTACAGAGTAAGCCTCCACCTCAATGAACGTTCCAGGCTTGGTAGCCATTCATCTGTAATTCTATCATCAGGGAAGTAGAGGCTGCCGGTTCAATGCCAGTTTATGTTACACAGTGATTTCCAGGCCAGCCTACATAGCAAGAACTTATGTAGAACAGCAATAGAAGTTAGAAGATTTATGAATTGGAGCATTAGAGAACGTATATGCCCAAAATGGTCACAAAAAGTATTAAAATACAGGGGCCAGGGAGACGACTCAACAGGTAAAAATATGCACGGTCAGTCCTGTTGACCTGATTTTGATTCCCCAGGACACACATAGTGGAAGGACAGAAACAGCCCCCACAAATTGTTCTCCGACCTCCACGCACCGTGGGACTCACAAGTGCACCTGTGCACATACACATGTGCCCCGGGACACTGGATAAATGTAAGAACTTTAAATCCCAAATTAGAAGATGATATACTTAGTGTCAGCGATTTCTGTCGTCGTCGTTTTGATGGATTCTAGAATCGTCTGAGATGTGGTCGTTTGTGCACACCGTGAGGGATTATCTTGATTATGCGAGTTGATGTAGGAAGATCCATCTAAATCTCGGGGAGGACAACTACCTGGACAAGGGACGCTGGCCTGAGCAAAGTGGAGAAGAGAAGCTGATCCCTCCTTGCACCCTTCCCTGTCTCTTTTCTGGATTGTGGTGCAATGTGACCAGCTGCCTGGAGCTGCTGCTGGCTTCACTTCCCCACCGTGACAGGCTGCGCCTTGAAATGTGGGCTTAGACAAACCCATTCCCACCCAAGTTGCTTTTCTCCTCTCTCTCCCTCTCTCCCTCTCTCCCTCTCCTCCCTCTCCTCCCTCTCTCCCTGTCCCTCTCCCTCTCCCTCTCTCTCTCTCTCTCTCTCTCTCCCCCTTCCTTTTCTTTTCTCTTCCTTCCTTCCATCCATTCCTCTCTACCTACCTCTGTGTCTGTCTGTGTCTGTCTGTCTGTCTCTGTGTGTGTGTCTGTCTGTGTCTGTCTCTCTGCCTCTCCTTCTCTGTCTCTCTCTCTCTCTCCTTCCCTCTCTCCCTCCTTCCCTCCCTCTTTTTCTTTCTGTGGTTTTTAGAGACATGGTTTCTCTGTGTATCCCTGGTTGTCCTGGAACTTGCTCTGTAGACCAAGCTAGCCTTAAACTCACAGACATCAGCCTGCCTCTGCCTCCTGAGCACTGGAATTGAAAGCATGTGCTAGTATCACCACCAGGTTCAAGTTGCTTTTCCTCAGGTTGAATTTTAATAACTTTTCTCTATCCCCCTTCCCTCCCTCCAAACCTTCTCAATGTCTTCTCACTCTCTTTCGAATTCATGGCCTCTTTTTTCATCAGTCATTACTTGGGAATAGTTTGTCACTGCAATGGAAAAAGAAACCAGGGCACTTATAAAAATGGAGAAAATAAAAACCAAGAAAAATGTAAGATCCAAGGTAACATCGTGGGTTTCTGAGTCAAAGAAGTAATGTTATTTGCTCTCATGAGCTTTGGTCTGGATACTTTAGCAATACCTAGAACCCTTGTTCTCTTGTCTATAAAATGAAGAACTTTTATCACTCTAGAGAGTATACAACAGCAAAGAGAAAACAAAACTGGAAAGTATAAAAAAATAACAGAAGAATTTTGTAAATTATGAACATACTATTTAAGAAAAAGCAAATGTACATTTTCATGGCAAATTTTTTCACTTGAGCCTAAAGAGAGGTCATGAACTTGGTATCTGCACACAAATATATGGTCCACCTATGTCTACATTTTGAGGTTACAGATGTGCTGCCAAACCCAGATTTTATGGGGTTCTAGGGATCTGAACTTGGGCCTTCATGCTTGTAAAGCAAGCATTTTGTTTAATGACTCATCTCTCTAGTCCATGAGTTATTATCTTAAAATATTAAAAAATATTTTAAAAAGGAAAATTGGAATAATTCATTAGTAGGCTTGCCCTTCTGAATACTAATGCGTCAGCAACAGCAAATGAAATTGAATACTACAAGCTCAGAAACTGTCAAGCAGAGCGACAGTAGAGCAACTATCCTGAACCAGACTCGAGTATCTATCCCAGCTTAATAAAAGAAACACAGCAACAGCATTTATTTTTAAAAAGCTATTCATCAAATAACTGGGAAAAAATGACGAACTCAAGCCATGGCCTCATCATGATCAGGGCCTCACACAAAAACAATAAAAACGGATTGATTAAAGAAACACATAGACAAACCATTTTTAAAAATTAATGGCTCTCTGGTGAAGAACAGGCATTCTAAGTTAAAAAAAAAAAAAAAAAAAGAAAAGCCATGCAAGTAATTACCAGGGAAACGCTAGACAGATTTTACTCTGACACCACTAAAACTGCTAAATGCTCTACCTCAGGAAATGCGGCTAGAAACAATCAAATGACAAATTGGGAAACGTAGTTGAAGCAGCAAGGCAGACTGAGGATATCATTAAACGAGCACAGAATGCACTCTTTCAAATCTGTAAATAAAATCCTAATACTGCAAGGAAATACAGACAAGAGGCACTCAGAACACGCAGACTCCAGAAAACAGGAAAAAAAAATGTTCTCCCCACTAATGAAAAGAATATGAGGCTTATTTTGTTTACACACACATATGGCAAAGCCCTCTTTAAATTTATTGATTGATGAGCGTGTGTGTGCACCTATGCCACAGCACAGGTAACAGAGGACAGCATATCAGTTCTCTTCTTTCACCAGAGGAGTTCAAAGGACCAAATTTAGGCGTGGCATCCAGTGCACTGCTCTATCACGCTGGCTTTATTACTTAAAAGAGAAAGTTCTGGGAAGGTCTTATGGAAAAGGCTGCTTCACAGATTGCTGTCCGCAGTGTGAACTCTCACATATTCTTTGCAAAGTGATTAGCTACTATCTACCTAGATCCTCAACTCACTCAATTCCTTTGCCCCCTAAGTCCCTGCTGATGCTTCTAACCTAGGAAAGTAACTGGAGACATGAATAGAAAAGACAACTCCTGTGTTTTACTGTACAATGAGTATTGAGTCATTTTGATAAAATGGAAAAATTGAAGGAATCTGTGTCTTACAGGACTGGCAAACTTAGTTTTCCCTTTCATTCTGTTCTGTTTCAATTACGTACCGATCCTTCTTTTTTTCTTTTGATACAGTATCCCACTAAGTTGCCCAAGCTGACCTTAAACTCACTCTGTAGGCCAGCAGACCTTAATTGAGCAATCTCCTGCCTCAGCATCCCAAGTAGTTGAGATTACAGGTATGTTTTGTCAGGCCTGGAAAAAAAAACCTATATTTTTAAGCTAATTAAATTATCAATGATTAAAAAGTCTTTTAAAAGAAGTGTACGATTGTGGAAAGGTTCTTGATAAGGTGAGTTACAGAAGGATTTCACACTGTGGAATTGCTCAACTATAGTACCACACACACTTGAGACTGTGGGTTCAAGAATCAGGCAGACTGCATGGATTTGAACCACAGTCTGCCACATATTAGTTTTGGGCTACAGATAATTAATAAGCCAGACACAAAGGCTTTACTATACATTTCACTTAAAGCCAGACATAAAGGCTTTACTATACATATTACTACATTTATCTACCTTGAAGACGGGAATAACCATAGTTAGCTTAGCATGTTGGAAAGATCAAAGTATTATTTAGTGTTAAATATCTTCCATAAACCTAGCCCATAAATGGAATATTTTATATTCAAACAATTAGAAATGAACGTGCATTGGGAGTATAATTTTGAAACATTTTTCATTATTTAAAGTATATTATACACATTTCATCATATCTGGACCCAATTGTCTTGATTTATGGGCAGCCTCTGAGAGCACCACATCCCTCTGCCTCTCTGCCCCCACTCAGTAGGCTAGAGTGAAACTGAATAGGTGCCCCCTTGCTGTCTTAGAGATCATATCTGACCCTACCATGCTCTCTATTTTCTAGCCTGTGTCTTCCACATTCTTATTCGAAGCCCTTTTCATATACGGGAAGATGATAAGGTCCCAAGATAGTGACCCCTCAACTTGTTGGGAACTAAATGAGCTAAGACCAATGCAAATCTTGGACAGTTTCAGGTTTCCCAAATGAAGAGCTCAGCAAGCCTAGGGTAGGAGCCCAGAGGAGCACTCATCAAGACCACGTGAAACCAGGATCTGCAGAAAGGATCAGACTAACCGAGATGAAGTTGGAGGAGTGTGGGTGTGTGGTGGGGGAGAGCACCCATTTTCCCCAAGACCTAATGAGGAGAATATTCATAGAGTTCAAATTTGGAAGAATTACAGAGAGACATGTTATTGCTGGTAGAAGAGGCACAGAGGAAGGAGCAAAGGAGGGTCGGTCTCCTGATGGAACCCCAGACACAGACGAGTTGTGTTTTCAGCAAAGCCAATTCCTTCTTGGAAGAGAGAAGGCCAACATGCCATCCCCCTGACCAGTTACTCTTCTAGGGCACAGAATGCATACACTTTCCAGCTGACCAACAATGTATCATGTGGCCTGAGACCTGTACTTGGTTAGTTTGCTTCTTGGGGCCATAGTGAGATAGGTAACAAAGATCAAGGGTGTGAGTCCACAGGTGTTAGGTTCCTGTAAAGATAAGTAGAAACCATAATTTAATCCAGAGCTAGAACGACGAACATGTGAAGTTCAAGCTACAGTCATTTGTTAAATCCTTATATTAAAAAGTCTTAGTGCTCAACAGGATTTAATGCACAAAGATAATCGGGTGCAGTAGCTAAAATGTAATAGTGGTATGATATGGTAATGGGCAGACTTGGGGGCAGGTTTCTGAATCTAATAGTAGTACTTTGTTGTCTGTCTTCCTTCCTCTCCTCCCCTCCCCCTCTCTGGAATACCGAGGCGCTACAAATATCAGAGATACAAAACAAAGGTGCCAAAAGGACTAATGAGCCAACTTAGAGGTTTCCTTCTGGCCAAGCTAAAATGTGAGCATCAAAAAGAACATGATAATTGTAGTTAATTGAAATATGATGAGTTTGTGGAAGGCCATAATTTCATAACGATATTCAGAAAGAAACTTAATTTGAACTATACTATTGGTAATTAGGATGAACACAGAAGTTTAGCTATAAAGGGATATGTTTAATCTCTTATTAATTTTAATGAGAGGTGGTTAATATAAATTGGCATTTTATTTCTTCTATTAACTCTGCTTGATCTTTTTTTTTTTTTTTTTTTTTTTAAATCTAGTGGAGCTCATTTTTATCAGCCTGAGCACAAAAGGAAAACTATCAGGAAACGGTGAGTTAGGCAAACTGCCTTGGGAAGACATACAGAAACTCTAGAAACACCAGCAGAGGCAAGTAAGCACCAGTGGACACACACGAAGCCAGTCAAAGTTTCAAAATGGAATTCTAAGAGAAGGAATTTGTCAAATGTCTTAAAGGAAGGGTCCCTGGCACTACCTGAACTGAACCTCTCCCAACACGAGGTTGCTAGTTCCCACTGGGGATGTGTGACTTTCGGGAGAAAGAGATGAGCAAACTTCTCCTTGCCCCAAATAGGACACAGATGACAGGCGAGAGACCCAAATCAATCCAAGCCTAGCATGGTAAGCCAATGAGTTTCTTGGGGTTACTCAATCATGGGTGGAGGATTATCTAATAAGGAGTACGGAGGTGAGGAATTTGTGTTACTAATAAGCTCACCCCAGCATGGATAATAGCTCCTGAAAGCAGCGTCTGTAACTTTTTTTTTTTTTTTTTTTTTTTGGTTTTTCGAGACAGGGTTTCTCTGTGTAGCTCTGGCTGTCCTGGAACTCACTCTGTAGACCAGGCTGGCCTCGAACTCAGAAATTCACCTGCCTCTGCCTCCCGAGAGCTGGGATTAAAGGCGTGCGCCACCACTGCCCGGCTTGTTTTTTTGGTTTTTTTTTTTTTTTTTTTTTTTACTTTATTTTTTCAAAACTCATTTTTTGTTTTTTGTTTTTTGTTTTTCGAAACAGGGTTTCTCTGTGTAGCCCTGGCTGTCCTGGAACTCACGCTGTAGACCAGGCTGGCCTCGAACTCAGAAATCCACCTGCCTCTGCCTCCCAAGTGCTGGGATTAAAGGCGTGCACCAAACTCATTTTTAATGATGGCTCTTAAATGCTTTAACCTCCTTTGTAGCCCACCACCCACAAGAGGTAATGAAAAAGAAAGGATACGAGGGAAGTGGACCTGTTTAGAAAGGTTCTTGGAGCAACTCCTGTCTGTGTTGTCTGGAAATCAGCAGTTCCGTTCACAGGTTTGCAGGCAGTGGCAGCTTGATCCACTCGCAAACACTTCACAGATACACCAGCAGTCCAGTTTGGTAGAGTCTGGATAGCAAACAGGAGTCAGCAGTGGTGGCACTACCTAGGAGAGACAGCCAGGTCTCAGCTTCAGCTCCAGGCAGCAGGAGGGGCCAACATGAACATCAGGAGAAGTTCTCAGCTGTGCCTCTTTCAGGAAAGCAAAGATCAGCGAGGACTTGAGACCCACAGTCACTGCACAACCAGCTGTACCAGCAAGCCAAGCTCTCTCTCCATCACCCCTTGGAGTCCTATTTATGCCCTCCAAACATCACCTGCCCTTCCCATGCCTTGCCTCAGCATGAGTTTTGCCTCAGCACATGCATCCATTCAGCCCGAGTCCATGGACGTACACCACCAGAACTGTTTTGGTGTATTTCTCTCTATGGCATCCTGACAAGTGCAGCTTAACTATGCAATACCAGGCAGAGCAGTCCATGCGTGTTGTTAGCAAAGAATCCTTCATCACTTCCTTTCATGTGCTTGCCTTTGCAGATCCCCCTCCCTCCTGTGTCTGCTTCAGAGAAATGTCCCTTCACAAGTCTGCCTGAACCTTTCACACCTGTGTCCACTTTCATGCGTTTGCTCCAGCAAAACACCATCCAACTGACTTTCCAAAGAAACCTTAAGTTTCCACTTCAAGCATCACTAGAGTTCCTGACACAACATTTGGGCAACTCCTCCGAAGAATCTTCTCTTCCCTATAGCTGCTTGCTGCTTGCTGTTTTTATCACCTTATGACAATCGCCCTCATTCTGATGATTTCTTAGAAGTTTTGCGAGCCTCCGTCCTTTCTAGTCCATGAAGAAATATTTCAATCCAGAGGAATCAGCTACTCAAATACCCATTAAATACAATGAACACCATTTACGGTGTGTGTGTGTGTGTGTACACATATATATGTTCATTTTGTGGGGATAGAAAGAAATGGTTTATTTCCACTTATAGCTTATGGAAACTCAAGCACGGCAGGAACCTGGAGACAGGAACTGGAGCAGAGAGCACAGAAGAATGTTTTTCATTGGCTTGTTATCCACCCCTCCCCTTGTTTGGTTTCTTTTATTTTTCTTTCATTAAAAATAGATTCTTTTCTCATATAATATATCTTGATTATAGATTCCCGTTCCCTCTACTCCTCCCAGTTTCTCCTCACCTCTTGTCCCTTCCATGTCTATTTCCTTTCTGTCTCTCATTATGAAAAACAAAAAACCAAAACCAAAACCAGACCAACCAACCAAACAACAGGCTTCTAAGAGTTAACAACCAAACACAACAAAATAAAATATAATAAGATGAAGCAAAAGCTATCAATATTGATATTAACCCAATAGGAGGCAAAGAGTCCCAAGAGCAGGTAAAAAAGACAGAGACTCACTTGTCATAGTCAGGAGTTATAAAAACACTAAACTGAAAGCTGTAATATCTACACAGAGGATCTGGGGAAGACCCATGCAGGTCTGGTACTTCTTGCCTCATTTAGCTCATGTGCATCTTGTTTAGAACTCAGAGGGCTGTGTTCTCCTGGTGTCCTCTAACCTCTCTGTCTCTTAAAAATCTTACCACCTCCTCTTCCATGGTATTCCCTGAGCTTTGATGGAAGAGATTTACTGAGACCTCCAATTTAGACTCTTTCCACATAAAATCTGGATGTGGGTCTCTGCATCTGCTCCCATCTGCTGCCAGGGGAAGCCTCTCTGATGATGTCTGAATAAGGCACAGATCTATGAGTATAGCAGACTATCATTAGGAGTCATTTTATTGATTTATTTTAGACTAGTTGTATTTGTTTTATCCTAGACCTCTAGGCAGCTAGTTTCTGGTTCTCTGTTACCCAAGCAATAATAGGTATGAGTTCCTTCTTATGGAGTTGGCCTTAAGTCAAATCAGATATCAGTTGGCTACTTACGTAAGTTCTGTCAACACTGCTTTAGCAGATTTTGCAGGCAGGACAGATTGTAGGTCACAGGTTTTGTGGCCGGATTGGTGTCCATGTGTCTCTTTTGATAGCCTACAGAGTACCTTTCCACACCAATCTAGAGCATAGAGGTGAAGACTCCACACAGGCAACAGTTTGACATCTCCATGTCCAATGAGCTGTGTGGGTGTTTCCTCTGTAATGCTGCCCTGTTGTCAGTTTTTGGAGAGTGACCTATTAGCATCAGCATGGGTTGTTTGGAGATTTCCAAAGGACCTTCTTGGCCAATAACTCAGTTGAATGACACCCAATCCTACCATGGAAACCTTGCTGCTATACATTTAAAATAATACCAGTAATTCAGACAATCGTCATAGGGGTAGGGTGATGGCTATATTATGCTGGCCAAGAAAAAATGGCAACATCTCATGGGATGTTCTAGATTATTCAGAACCAAAACAATGCACATAGAGTGAACTTGAGTATTTTTCAATTGATATAGAAATATCAAGCTTTCAGTCCTCCCCTAACCCCTCCATTGGGACTCCCAGGCTCAGTCCCGTGGTTGGTTGGCTGTGAGTATCTGCACCTGTATTGCTAATGCTCTGGCAGAGTCTTTCAGGGAACAGCTATACCAGGCTCCTGTCAGCAAGTGTTTCTCAGCATCAGCAATAGTATCTGGGTTTGGTGTCTGCAGATGAGATGGATTCCTCGGGTCGGGCAGTCTCTGGATGGCCTTTCCTTCAGTCTCTGCTCTACTTTTTGTCCCTGCATTTCCTTTAGACAGGAGTAATTCTGGGTTAATATTTTTTGAGATGGGTGGGTGGCCTCATCCCTCAACCAGGTGCCGTGCCTTTGTTGGGTATTTCAGCTAATGTCATCCCCGTTGTGTCTTGGGAACCTCTTGCTTTCCTGGCATCTAGGACATTCTAGTGGCTACCCCCAGTTCCCCATCCCCCACTGCTATACACCTCCGTTCAATTTCCTGGCCTCTGTACATCTCCCCCCACTGTCTCCTCCCACACATGATCCTGCCCCCTTTGCCCTCCCTCTCCTCTCTCCCTCCTAGGTCCCTCCCTCCCTCTACCTTCCATGACTATTTTGTCCCCCTTCTAAGTAGGACTGAAGCATTCACACTTTGGTCTTCCTTCTTCTTGAGCTTCATATGGTCTGTGAGTTGTATCTTGGATATTCTGAGCTTTTAGCCTAATATCCACTTATCAGTGAGTACATACCATGAGTGTTCTTCTGTAACTATGTTACCTCACTCAGGATGATATTTTCAAGTTCCATCCATTTGCCTGTGATTTTCATGAAGTCATTGTTTTTAATAGCTGAGTAGTACTCCATTGTGTAAATGTACCACATTTTCTGTATCCATTCCTCTGTTGATGGACATCTGGATTGTTTCCAGCTTCTGGCTATTATAAATATGACTGCTGTGAACATAGTGGAGCATGTGTCCTTGTTATATGTTGGAGCCTTTTTTGGGTATACGCCCAGGAGTGGTATAGCTGGGTCCTCAGGGAAGGACTGAGGAGCTGAAGGGGTTTGCAACCCCATAGGAAGAACAACAATATCAACCAACCAGACCTCCCAGAGCTCCCAGGGACTAAGCTACCAACCAAAGAGTACACATGGAGGGACCCATGGCTCCAGCCACATATATAGATAGGTATGTTTCCCTTCCACAAACCCCCTATATAGGTAGGGGGATAACATTTGAAATCTGAATAAATAAAATAACCAATAAAAAATAGAAAAAAGGAGAAATATCAAGCTTTAAAATAAACTTTCAGCCTGGTATCCATGTTTGTGTCCTGGGATAAGTTCCACAGACTCATGCCTTAATCAAGAGGTCAACCAAATCCTATGACCTTGGCTGTTTCTTTTCTTCTTTGTATAGATAAGAAAACTTTGACTGAGAGAGAAATGGCACAAGGGTAAAGGGACAGACTGCTCTTACAGAGGACCTGAGCTCAGTTACAAGAACCCACATTGGGCAGCTCACAAGTGCTTATTACTCTATCTCTAGAGGACTCCAATGCCTCTACATATGACCTAGACACACACACACACACACACACACACACACACACACACACACACACACACAGAGAGAGAGAGAGAGAGAGAGAGAGAGAGAGAGAGAGAGAGAGAGAGAGAAAACAAAACAAAAAAAACAACCTTTAAAAAGAAAATGTAGGTACAATTAAAAAATAGGGAAGAAGATAAGATATTGACATTTTAGGAAGGTATATAGGTAGAAATACAGCGATAGTTTATATGACCATTATATTTGTATATATTTTGATTGGTTGTTTTACATTGTTTAGAGCTCTTTAAGGAATGTCAAGGAAAGCACATCAAAATTTCCTTTAAAACAAATGACACATGGTGGATTTTTTTATGAACCTTTCCAGGTTAGTTTCCATTGCAAGCTGGAGAGTAAATGTCAGGGAAGAATGGGTTATAAGCTAATATAAAAGAATGTGGCAGAAAAAGAAAATAAATGAGACACTTATCATGGGAGAAAAATTTAAGAATGGAGAAAAATTTAAGAATGTACTAATAAACCAGGGAATTAAGATTAATATTTTAAGACAAGATTTTAAAAAGTCAAAACCAATGCAAAGGAGTCTATGGTGAACAAAGCAGTGTTATTTTCAATTCAAAATGGAGACTAAGGTGCCCATAATGGTTTTAAGGCACTATTTTAAGGAACTAGTTTGTACAGGAAATAGGAAAGGTTGTATAGATAAGAGAAAATGCAAGTCCATGGAGACAAGTTGTTTTGCTTGTTTGCTTTGGAGTCTGAAGACTCTTGCATTCTACTATCCTGCTTAGCTTGAGCTTTCAAGTAGACACAGTCCAGACTTACCTAAAGGAGCCTCAATTTGCCGTTGGGGTTGGCCAGATTGGATTGTGGTCATGTATGTAGGAACATTTATTGATAACTGATCTAAAATCGCCCAGACCATTGTGAATGGTAATATCTTTAGGGCAAGGGGTCCTGGGCTGTGTAAGTATGGAGACTTACTACTGTGGAAGCTTCTTAAAGTAAATATGAAATAAATGTAAATGGAGTCATTAAGTAACAGGGGGAAATAATGCCCCAACTAGAAATCTTTTGCCAACAAGTGAAACATCCAGTGCCAGAAATGGATTAAACCACAGTTGAGTCATTGTCCAAAGGAGACCTGAGGAAGCTCCCAAACAACTCAGGCTACTGACAAGGCTATTGGTTGCATTTCACAAACTGATAGTAAGGTACTATGGCTAAAGCCAACATTTACATATCTTGTTAAACACGAACAGGTTGAGCTGGCACCTAACTAGAGCCATCATCCTACTAACTAGTGCTCATGGTACTGGAAGGTACTCTGAATGTTACCAGAGAAGAAAAGCAGCCACCAACCCTGCTATAAACCCTGGAACTACAATGGTGTCCTGGCTGCATGATATACTTGTGCAATAGTGGCACAAATGTTGTGGAGATAACCAACCATTCTCTGATTAGATTTAAGATCACTCCATGAGATAGAACACATGACTGACACTGCTCATGTGCCCAAGAACCTGAGACTAGATAGGTCATAATCAGAGAAGCTTCCTCTAGCAAATATATGGGCACTAACACAGAGACTCACAATTAGACAATGTGCAGAGAGTGAGAGACCCTTGGAACACTTCATCAAACTCCTCCTATCAGGGCTTAGAAAAAAAAGCAGAAGAGGAGACTGAAAGATTTGACGCCAAGGAAACAGTGTCTGCTCTACACAACAAGAGTAATGCACATATGAACTTACAAAGAATGCAGAAATACACAGGGCCTGCACAGGTTCAAGCCAGATTTGGTTGAGTGGGAGGAACCAGCACTGAGACAGGAAAGTGGACATTAGCTCCAATCTCTAACCAAGAAGCTATGTGCAATTGACATTTACTTGCAAAGAAAACTTTGTTTTCTCCAATAGAGTCTCACTGAGTATATAAGAGTCAGGTATTGGCCATGCCTAGAAGTAGCTGGCCAATGCAAAATGAACTCGATGGTACTTTTGTAGACTTTGTGTGTGTGAGTTTCATGTGCTTTTTCTTTGTTTTAATATTTTTGTTCTGTTCTATTTTGTTAGAGAGAGAGAAAGAGAGAGAGAGAGAGAGAGAGAGAGAGAGAGAGAGAGAGACAGACAGACAGACAGACAGACACAGAGAGACACACAGAGAGAAGTATAGACTTGAGAGGATGGGAAGGTGGAGAGATCTAGGAATAGTTGGGAGAATGGAAATTATGATCAGAATACTTTGCATGAAGAAAATTGTCTTCAACAACAACAACAACAAAACTATTAAAAAAATAGAGAGCTAACCAATCCTAGGGATCATGCCACCAAACAATGGTCCTCCATGATTTCTGCTTCAGTTCCTGCTTGAGCTCCTGTCTTGACTTCCATCAGTGATAAATTATGAGGTGGGACTTGTAAGATTATGCTTTTCTTTCCCTAAATTGGTTTTGGTTATGGTATTTATCTTAGCAACAGAAAGCAAATTAGAACACTAACATAACTAGCCCCATGCTTACCAAGGAGGTGGAAAAGTTTGGGAATTCTGGTGGTGATTCAGGCAAATGAGGTCATTCTTTGGGCAATGTTCTTGAGTAGAATATTGAGATTTTTCCCCTCCGATTAGAGACACGATGTGACTAGCCACTTCATGGTCCCACAATCATTTCACAGCTCTCAAAGAGATTGACTTCCTTTCTACCTTCCTTCCTTCCTTCTTTTCTCCCTCCTCCCTCCCTCCCTTCCTTCTTTCCTTTCTTCCTTCCTTGCTTGCTTTATTTCTGTTTGTAGGAGAGAGAATGGTTTACTTAATTAAACTTCCACGTTACATTCCATCATTGTAAGGAAGTCAAGGCAGGAACTTCAAATAGCTAATCACATCATATCTGCAATCAAAAGCAGAGAGAAATGAAAGTATGCATGCTCGCTTTCTCAATTTCTTGACTATAACTCCCCCCCCCCCCTTAAAGGAAAGTAGGATATCTTCTATCTATTCTTGGACAGCGTCAAACATATAAAAAGTGCATCTTGATCATATATTCTACCAACACCCCTCCTGTTCCTTTCTGGCATCCCAACTGTGTCTCCCTCTTATCTTCATGACCACTCAGATTTTCTGTGGGTTTGTCTTTTAAACAATTCACTGAATACAACTAGTAAATTATTGACTGATCTTGTTGGCTTGACTGTATTCACCTCTGGTGCAGATCACCACTGCCATAGTGCATGGTCATGTCATGTTCAGAAGACAGAACTTTACAGCATTCCTTCACCTCCTCAGCCTCTTACATTCTTCCACCTATCTTATGTGAGGATCTTTGAGCCCTGTGTGGTATGGGAAGTTGATCTGGATGACCCATTTAAAGAAGAGTACTTAATTGTCACTTATGCTCCCAGTGATGTACCTCTGCATTAGGTGCTGACCATTACAGAGAGACGCTTCTCTGGCCACAGTTGTAGGCAGCACTAATCTATCTATAATCCCTTCCTTTCTTAAGTGGATTTGCCAGTATTTTAACATAGCAGTGAAACATAATGGATACAGATGTGTATTAAAGCAGTGAAGTTTGAGAATCACTGCCTGATTCTCCCCTAGATCCCCTTCTATACTGCTCTACAACATTTATAGGAATGTACTGAAGGAAATAGTGAGGTAGAAAGATAATAACATAGCTCTGACTTCAGATAATAGGCAAATAAGATGAGCTTTTCTCTCTAAGAACCCCGTGCCTCCATTTTTCCACATTAAAGCTAATCACTTATCTGGTATTTGTTGTTAGGTTCTGTGCTGTCCTAACCTTAGGTCCCAAGAGCTGAGGGATGCAGCAGCAGGGATTTTTCACCTACTTTCATTTTTCTTTGAAATATGGGGCAGCACTGGGGAGAAACAGGCCTTGTATGCTGGAGCACAATTCTTCAGCTTTTGTTCTGAGACTTCAAAGTTTAACATTGGAAGGAAAGGTTATTCTCCACAAGCAGATGGATTTTCCCAGGAGAAAGGGACAGATTTAAGTTTAACCAAATTTGGGGAATGATCTTGGTGTGAGCCAGCTTCACTGTCTTCTTTCTGGAAGGACACAAGAGCTGCAATACCTGAGCATGCATGTTGGATTTGTGCTTGCTGGAGGTACAGCAGGCCGCTCCACAAACATGACACTCCACAAGCTGACAGGAGAAGTCAGGGTTTATTTTCTGGTCTCTTTTTGTTTCAACCCAAAATATTTAAGTACCTGAGATAACAAATAGTACAGTTATTTTGGATGGGGCCATAAGAAAAATATGACAGAGAACTCTCTGAAAAGGTACTGATGGTGGGAAAGGATTCCTAGCCAGCTCTTTACTCATTGCTGTGACAATGTACCCGATAAGAAGCAACTTAAGGGAGAAAGGAGTTTATTCCATTCACAGTTTGCAGGCATAGTCTACCATGGAGGGGTAGGTATGGTTGCTGTGATGGCTCTCATGCTGGCATGACAGTGAGGCAGCTGGTTGTGGGGCAGTGGTCTGTGACAGGCAATCTGAAACCTGGTTGAGCATAGGCTGGAAGCTCTGGGAGACTCAGTGGAAAACCCACGAACAGTGGAGCCACCATGAGGGACCAGAATTCATGCTTCTGGCCAAAGCTCCCGGAAGACTCCTGTAAAACCAGCCACAGCCTTTACAACCCCTGTATATAGAGAGGCCTGGCGTGTGAGATTTGTCACGTAGAAAGCAGCCCTGAGTCCCGGGCAAGCAAATGAGGCACCACAAAGTCCCCAAACCGGGCCAATGGAAAGTTTCGGTTACCAAACCTCTGACCCCTCCCAGACAGTATTTTAGGGCATCCTGACCCGAGTAGCTCTCTCTCTCTCACCCTCTTCCACCTGTCTGCCCTGTCCTCTCGCGAGTGCCCGCTGCCTGCCATCCAGAAGGAATAAAGGTGCAAGCTGTAAAAAAAAAAAAAAAAAATGCTGCAGCAGCTGGTCACATTGCTGTCACACTTAAGAAGCAGAGAAAGATGGTTGCTGGTACTCAGCACACTTTCTCCTTTTGGATGGTACCCTAGCCCACAGGATGATACCATCCACTTTTAAAGGTAGGACTCCCCTCCTCAGTTAAACTTCTTTGGAAGCATCAGCACAACTCTATAGACCCGAGAACAACATCAGCTGGTGGTATAATTTCCAGTGGTCCAGAAGACATCCTTGGAGTTCTGACATGGACGAGCAATGGAGAAGTTCATGTGGCTTCCAAAGCACAGGTGAGAATATATCCTTCTTTACTCTGCCATTTTGTTATAACAAACTCCCAGGAGGGTGGATGGTGCCCCACCCTGAGAGTAGATATTTTCCATCCTGATCATCTGCTTACATATAGTTTCTAATAAACACTCTCACAGATACACCTGGGGAGGCCCAACACTCTATTTACACACACAACTCTCCAGGCTACGCTTTTATTATAAGAGGAATGGGGATAGTATCTATTGAAGCATTGAACATAAACTGCTTTAGCAGCTACCTGAGTGCTTTGTAACTCAACTTTGGCATCTCCAATCAGCCAGCTCAAGGATGTCTGTTCATTTTATGTTCTCATAACCAAACACTTCATACTGGATAAGTCAAGGGAACAGAATTTTATTTTCTCTTACTTCTGGAGGGTCTACAGTCTAAGATCAAGGTACTGTCAGCTTGTCCTGTGAGGATGACACTCTCTTTCCAAGATGACATGTTATGCAACCTGAATAAGGAAGCAGTAGTATGTCCACAAGTGGTAGAGGGGTAAGTGAGCAGAATTCTGCACAAATCCCCCTTTTAAGCCCTTATTCACACTCATAAAGGTAGAGCCCTAAAGCCTAGTAACTTCTTACAGGGCACATTCTTTTTTTTATTAACCATTTTATTCATTTACATTTCAAATGATATCCCCTTTCTAGGTTACCCCCCACAAATCCCCATTCTATCCCTCCTTTGCCCCCTGCCCTTTGCCTCTATGAGGGTGCTCCTCCACCCACTCACCTACTCCTGCCTCACCACTCTAGCATCCCCCTACCCTGGCGCATCAAGCCTCCAGAGGATCAAGGGCCTCCCCTCCCACTGATGCCAGATAAGGCCATCCTCTGCTACATATGTATCTGGAGCCATGGATCCCTTCATGTATATTCGTTAGTGGTTTAGTCCCTGGGAACTCTGGGTGGTCTGGTTAGTTGATGCTGTTCTTCCTATGGGGTTGCAATCCCCTTCAGCTTCTTCAGTCCTTTCCCTAGCTCTTCCATTGTGGTCCCCAGGTTCAGTCTGATGGTTGGGTGGGAGTGTCTGCATCTGTATTGGTCAGGTACTGGCAGAACCTCTCAGAGAACAGCCACACCAGGCTCCTGTCAGCAAGTGCTTCTTGGCATCAGCAATAGTGTTAGAGATTGGTGTCTGCAGATGAGAAGGATTCCTAGGTGAGGTGGTCTCTGGGTGGCCTTTCCTTCAGTCTCTGTTTCATTTTTTTGTCCCTATATTTCCTTTGGACAGGAACATTTCTGGGTTAGCAATTTTGAGATGGGTGGGTGGCCCCATCCCTCAAGTGGGACAGGCCACATTCTTAAGACAATGACTGTGTGGAGGCCACACAGTCAAAGCATGAAGCAAATACAAACCTTAACATGAAGAAGAGTAGACACAGCATAAAGCAGGAGGGGAGTTGACTGTTTGAAGCAATGGATGAGCACTGGATAAATAAGTGAATCATAATAATCCCATGCCTCCTATCAGATCACTATGGTTTAAGGCTGGTCTTCAATGGCAACAATAACAACAGAAAGCCCACATACACATGGAAGCTGAACAATGCTCTACTCAATGATGACTTGGTCAAGGAAGAAATAAAGAAAGAAAT
>CM052703.1:115719812-115742473 GCA_028551405.1 Uromys caudimaculatus | reverse complement strand
AGTTTGCCATCCCATGGAGGGAGCAACAGTGTCAACTGGCCCAACCCCCTTCCCCCCCCTCCCCCCCCCCCGTCCTCCTGGAGGCTGGAGCACCTACCAAAGAATACACATCGAGGGATCCATGGCTCCGACCACATATGTGGCAGAGGAGGGCCTTGTTGGCCATCAGGGGGAGGAGAGGCCCCAGTAAAGAAGAGTGTCAAGGTGGGAATACGGAAGTGGGTGGGTGGGTGGGTGGGAGGGGGAATACCCTCCTAGAGGTGGGGGGGTGATAGGGGGTTTCCAAAGAGGAGACCTATAAAGGGGGAAACATTGGAAATGTAAATAAAGTATCAAAAAATAAAAATAAAAAAAATAAGTGAATCATGATTTATTGGTGTGCTATTCACTGCCTTATCTCAAAGCTGAAGGCTCTTCTCTGAGTGAAATCCTCATGGCAGCATGAAGTGGGGCAGAAGTGGAGAAGTTTATTTTTCTAGTGTATAATTGCTTACTTGGAGTCCAGATGAAATGAAATTAAGGAGGTTCTCCTTTTCCACCTAACACTGGATAGAGATACAAGAAAGGAATTTGTCTATTCAAAAACTGAAGGCCTATCCCTCGTGACCATGTGCCCTACTTTTATTTGAAGATGACAGACAACTGACAACCAAACCAGGCAGTGTTCTCTAACTTTCTCAACTCCCTAACCATACCCTTGGTCCCTGGGACCACACACACCAAAATGCACACTCATTCACACACACAGAGAGAGAGAGAGAGAGAGAGAGAGAGAGAGAGAGAGAGAGAGAGAGAGACAGAGAGAGAGAGACAGAGAGAAAGGGAGACAGAGAGAAAGGGAGACAGAGAGAAAGGGAGACAGAGACAGAGACGGAGACAGAGAGAGACAGAGAGACAGAGAGAATTCACACAACCCAGTACAAACAGAACAAGAAAAGACTGAACATATGTTCAGGAATCCCTGTGTTCTCAAACTTTAAGATCAGCAAAAGCTTGGTTGAGAAGAAGAATGCCTTTCATTTCAACTCATTTGCATGAGTTATAACTCACCAATTCTGTGACAGAGTGAAACAGACAGATCTTCATTGTGCACTTTTATTGTGCAACTCTTAAAGCAGAATTCTTGAAATACAAGAAAAGGTTTCCCTATTGCTTGGTTGTACAATGAATGGGAACATGCTCTCTCTGAGTTTTGAGGTAACTCCAAGTTACTGGGTATTGCTGGGTATTGCTGGCTGTAGATTCATATTATAAATGAGATGTGTGTGCTTCTGTTCCCCATCACATATTTGAAGTCAAAGAAGATACCTCTGGAGAATAGCTGGGTGAGCACTGGCTCGTGCTCAGCTAAAAGAAGATTGTTGGCATGGTGCCTGCCGCGCACCGGCTGGAATGTGTGCTTGCAGGAACCCATTTCCAATTGTACGTCTCCAATGCCATGTTCCCTAATTCAGTCAAGTCTTAACTTCCCCAATGAGCCAACCTGAGTATATCTGTCCATTTATGTTGCAGTAACAAAATGCTTCACACTGGATAACTTAGAATAACAGAGCTTTATTTTTCCTTAATTCTGCAGGCTGTGTAGTCCAAGATCAAGGTACTGTCAGGTTGTCTAGTGGGGATGATGCTCTCCTTCTAAGATGATATAAAGAAAAATGATGTGAGGACTACTGTGGGGTATTGACCTTCACTGTTGTTCCCCAGCCTTTCACAAGCTGTCAGTGCTGAATATGGAGCACTGATGAGACTCTGGTACCACTGTAACTGTCCTCTCAATATAGCAATGCGACACTTAGGCACTTTCACAGTTCTTTCAGTTATTTCTATGTATTACTAGAGATGGCCACTGATAGTGGATAAAGAAATGGTAAGAGAACAAGTCTGAGAAAAATGGCACATGATGGGTGGGAGCAGTTATGTGCTATGGAGAAGTGCCATGCTCTTGATCAAGGCGGAAGCAAACAGCTGAGGTCAAGGCAAATTGTGTGTGAGAAACAGGGTAGATTTGTATGAAATAGGCCAAAAGAAAGCCTGACCCCTTGAGTCAAGCAGAAGACAACAGATGGGCACTCAGAAACCAAGGCATTCTTCAGGCTGAAGGCAAAATATCGAGTAAGAAGAATACAATGAGCCTGTAAGGTAGAGGAATCATTTTGACTGTTGCTGCTGCTGCAGCTCAGGGAGACTTCCTACCCATTCCATCCATGCCTGCCTTGGTCAGGGTGCAGACTTTCCCCTAAAAAAATATCACATTTCTACTTGGCCCCAGACAGATTTCTAGGGCCATCACAGTGGGATGTCTATGGCTATCACACACTGTGGACATCAAGTGTCTGATACAGGTTGTAGACTCACACACTGGACATGCATTCCTAGCTGGTGATGCTGATCACAAGGGCGCCATCTCACTTATCACTGAGTTTACAGCTAAATAAACACTGAAGAGGTAGGCCCTGTGGGCTGGCTTAGAGGAGGCTGCTGTGGGCATGTCTTTGAACAGTGTACCTTGCCTCTGTACCCTTCCCTTTGTGTGTGTGTGTGTGTGTGTGTGTGTGTGTGTGTGTGTGTGTGTGTGTGTACAAACTCACATGCATGTTGATCCAAGCTTGTTCTCTAATTATCATCAGACCTACCTTTTATAATATAACTAAGTATGCAGAAAGAAAACCAAATATCATGGGAAAGATCGCCCCCAAGCATTACCAAGAGGCAGTATGAAAACCCCGGGGACTCTCAGCAGAGCTTCAGTTAGTGCATTTCTTCTTTGTGCTACATTCTGGAGGCCACAGGATGGGTTGGGTGTGGAGAGCAGCTGAAGAAGCTAGTCTTCACTTCTTACAATTGGGCGTGTCCCTAAAAACCACACCCTGTCCACTTGGAGCTGATAGATCCACTCGGAGCTTCTTCACACTTAAAGGAATCTTTCCTGGTTATGTTGATGAATTACATTGGGGATGGAGCTGGGATTGAAGGTTGAACTTCTTTGATGACAACCTTCATTAATGGGAAGTGAGGCTTCAAGTTAAATGAGTCTGTCTAAACAAGCCCTGGGACTTGGGAGATAGACTCAAACAAAGAGTCAGAATGAGACCCAGGTTGTACTTCCTCAGAAGGAATTAGAATGTTGAACTAAGAGAAATGTTCTTGGTGCCAGGGTTGTAAGCCCAAGATTATTATGAAAAAATGCATTCAATGCAGTGTTTATAATTATTAAACAAATATGTAATTTATTTTCCCTTGTAAATGAAGCAGCAACTTTACTACTGTTCCCAGGGAACACCAGGAGGTATATGCTACTTCTGCAAATAGAGGCTGTGTACATAAACAAGTCCCAGAATGGAAAACAGGTAAAGCCCTCCTCACAGCCTTGTGTAGCGTGGGAAGAAGAAAGAGAGGAAAGTGTGCACACTAGAAGTTAGATCTAACCATACTGACATCCTTGCCCAGTGAATACCTAGGGAGTACAGGACCAGGCAAGTGTTTTTGGTCACTTCATTCATATCAGCCTTTGGCTTTTTCTTCTGCATAGTGTGTGTGTGTGTGTGTGTGTGTGTGTGTGTGTGTGTGTGTGTGTGTGTGTGTTTCATTTTAGTGTGCAAATGTTTGCAAGCCTTTGCAATTCTCTTGCAATGAAAGGAAATATGCTTCCATTACAAAAATATGTAAAGAAAAATAGTATGAAGACTCAGTCTTGATAAGTGAATGCTTTGCAGTTTTAGGAAGTAAGTAAAGGGAACTACAAGGAGAATACAATGTGAATCTAGAAAATCTTAGAGTTTTCCTTTTCTATATTTGTTTCCAATAACGCGTGTATTGGGTGGGCACGTGAGCATGGGTGTGCACGTGCTATATGTTGTATGTGTGGTGTAAGAGTGGCAGGCATAGAGTCGATGCTAAGGTTGCTGAATATTGCATGAGCCTGGAAGTGACAATTTCTATTTTTTGTACATTTCCACGGAATCAGAGCACGTCGTACACACACCCCATATGACATTGTCAGAGAATTAGGACACAGTAAAGTTCTCTAAACAGTAAAATGTTCTGCACATAATTTTAATCTTTCTTTCATTACTATTTTAGGCTCCTGCACCTCTGGGTTATTACTATGAACATAAGTTATTATCGTGCAATTCTGAAAATCTAGGTTGTTCACATTTTTCTGGCTATTTTATTCTTAATGAATGAGAGTTTCTGAACAATACTTTAATTACTGTCAGAATTAAAAATGAATGTGCAGGTCATTCTGAGATTTGATTGGGAAAGCAGAAATGGATCCTCAAATTGTGAAGAACATGAAATGTGCAACTTACAACTTTTTGGCAATGATTTCTCAAATCCAACCCACAAGGATTCCCAAGAAGGAAGAAGGCGTGTTTACTTGAGTAGATGAGAGCCTTTAAATGGTGAGATTTCATTGTAGCAATGCTTGCAGATAGCAGTCAATTCACTGAGACCAGAGGCCATTTCAGATCGGAGTAAGGATGGGAGCACAAAGGTGCTGAGTAGAGACCCTCACTTCTCAAAGCATCAACGTGGTGGCCTGTGGAATACTAACATCTACATCCTCTAGTTCTGGCTAGAAATGCAGGATCGGGAGAAGACTGGGCCATTGAGAGCAATGCTGCTCTTTCAGAGGATGGGCGTTCATTCGCTAGCATTGCGTTTCACTAACTTTCAGCTTCAGGGACTCTGATACCCTCTTCTGACTCCATAGGACATTTTCATACACAGTGTTTGTGTGTGTGTGGGGGAGAGACTCCAGTCCTAATAAATGAGAGCTTAAATCACTCAGTGATTCACAGACAAGTCTGGAGAAACCTTGCTTAGCATATTGCTTGTATTATTTCCAAATGAGGCGGAAAGTATTGTCTCCCTGCAAAAGTCCTGGTACCATGAAAATAAATTTGGTAGATTGTAGAAATCGTTGGTATCTTAGAAGCAGATGCTGAATTGCAGTTTGAACACTAATCCACCAGGATTCATGCTGTCCTTACTGTGTGGTAAGGCCCAAAGAGCCCCCGGATGTGATAACCTCTAAGTCCTGACAGAGTCCAGCAGGCTACAGACAATCGCCACAACTGTCAGTGCCTATTTGCCTCCCGCTGTTGTGACTGCCATCAATGGAGAGTATCACTTTGATTCCTGAAGTTTATATGACTATTAATAAGGAGAAATAGCTTTACAAAGATTTAATTTTTAATTAAGAATGGCATTTTATTCAAAAGTTGTTACTATAACAGAATATCTATGCCTGAATAATTTAAGAAGAAAGAGGTTCACTTAAGCTTGTGGTTTGGAGCTTATAGCATCTGTTGAGATTCTGGTGGCACACTCATATTACAAAGTCAAGTGTTTATATGCAAAGACAAGCCAGTGTACATGAAAGAGGAAGCTAGAGACTAGAGACTTGCTTTATAGCAACCTGCTTTTGCAGGAACTGTGGGAGGCCTTTGTAATGGGGGAGCCATCTAATTATCCTTTCCACACTATTACACTGAGACTCAAAGTTCAGCCTGAATGTCTGAAGGCACAGATCACATCCAAGTCATAAGAAGAGGCTTCTGTGAGCAGAACACAGACACGGCATTTCTAACAGGGCCTGATTTTGTGGCTATGGCATATTTAGTATTGTGTCAGGCCTTGGGGAACCAAAATGAACTATTCTCTTATAAAGCAACTCAAAACTAGACGCAGAAGCAAGCAGGAAGCCAACAGTTTTCAAGCATCAGAGGAGGAGTCCAGAAGCTCTCAGGAAGCACAAGATATCCCCAAATGAGTTACTGAGGCAGGGGTCGTGTCTAACTTGAAGAGAAAGGGCTGCACAGTGCTTTACATATAGGGATGAGAGGCTCCTGGGTAGCAATCAGGGGCAAGGATAGAAGAGGAGGTAGGGACAGGAGTTGAAGGGCCTTCCTGTGTTGCCATGTGGCTAGGAACGAGAAAGCAAAGGCCATGGTGTGGGTGATGTAAAGGTTCTCGGTATCCTTTGAGATGAGAGCCTGAGTGGAGAATGAGAGCATCGTATAGAGTGAGGAAAGCAGGAACACAGCGCCATGAGGTCATCTGCTGCCAGTGGGCCTTATGAAGACTGGGGAGATCACGGCTGTATGTGTTTTAATGAAGCAAATTCACTCCGTGGAAATGCAATACATTGCCTTACAACCTGTATCCCTTACCTCCTTGGTTTTGTTTGTTTGTTTTCATTGTTGTTATTGTTTCTTGGAAAGTGATAGTTATGTAATTGATAACTGCCAAATGAACGACTTTTCAAAAACTCAGAAATGAGACATTTTGGTCATTTTACACTCCCATGGAGAGTAAATCTGAACCGATCAATCACGATTTTTACATGTTTGAATGAGAATCACCTCACTTTGTTGAACTGAAGTTTCCACTCAGCTTTTTGGGAGATGCTAATTATGGAGCTTAGTACATTTGACCAAAATTGTTTTAGTGTCTCTACTTGACAGTATTATCCAATTTTGTTAAAAATCAGTGACAGACATGAATCTTTCCCCCAAAGTGTACTTAATTAATTCAGCTGGATTTTAACTTTAAGCACAGCTGAAAGGCTTGTTTACTCTGGAATATTCAATAGTGGATGAGGACATGCTGGGATTAAGTGGCAGAAGC
The DNA here is from genome assembly GCA_028551405.1 of Uromys caudimaculatus. NCBI lineage: Eukaryota > Metazoa > Chordata > Mammalia > Rodentia > Muridae > Uromys > Uromys caudimaculatus. The sequence continues at coordinate 115,735,840 of CM052703.1, read as the reverse complement.
ATAAAGTATCTGTATAAATACATTCAACACATTGCTTTTATTGACAGAGAAAACCCACCATTTATTAAACATGAGCTATGTCTGGGTTACTCAGCAACTGTCACGGTTTGAATCTGAAATGTTTCCTACAGGTTCATGTCTTTTTCTTCCCTGAGACCGGTGACACCTTTTGGGGAGACAGTAAAACCCAAGACCCAGGTTCTAGCTAGAAGAAAAGTCTTAATTTGGAAGAACTATTGAAATTCCAAATGCTCTCTGCTTCCTGGTCTACCACAATGTGGATAGTCTCTGCCGCACGTTCCTGTAACCATGCCTTCTCCTGCTGCAAGGGGCTGAATTCTAAACATAGTCCAAATAAATGTTTCCTATCATAAGTTGTTTCTTGTGTATATTTTCATCACAGCATTGAAAAGTAAATAAAACAGTCACCTTGGCATGTGACCTTCATTTCACTTCCAAAAGGGACCCATGACAAAGGTCCTTCCAAGCTTATGGGTAAACCTCAGCACAGGCAGCGGATGGTGTGAGGTATTAACTCATGGTTTCTGGGGTTCTCCAGTTCCAACTTAATCTTAATCTCAGTGGCCACACCATTTTGCACACTGCTACCTCTTGAGAAAAAGAACTTAATCACTTTTTTTTTGGTTATGATAGTAATTATATTTTCCAGGAAGCAAAAGGTGAAATAAAAAGGGAAGGCATATGGTACATCATGCCTGTGAAAGTCCAGTGCTATCCTGTGAGTTGATTTGAGATACAATGGCTGACTCTGTGTCAGGAGGAGGCTGCCTCGGAGTTCTTTGGAGGAGTAACAGCTGTGAGTGTGGTGAAAGCATTTAGCGGGGAGTTGGATGGTACAGCATCTGGAAATTGACTATAACAACAGCAGGTCTTGCCTGACGACTGCCTATGTGAAAACACTGACATGTTAATACCTTATTGTAACCAGTTGGGCATTATTCCTGAGACCACCATCAACTCTAGGATTTTGATTTTCATGAGCCTGTTGGTTTCATCTAGACCCCTCCTATGCCTTCTACGATAAAGGGAATGGGGATTATTTATTGAATGGTTACTGTGAGGGCCCTGTGGCCACTGTTTCATTTCTGCATCATTCGATCAATCTCTCCTTTGTCATGTGAAGCTTTTACTGTTCTCACCACCCAGGGACACAGAAACCTAAAGAAAAGACAAAGCCTGCTTAAGATAGATAATAAGTTTAAAAAACAAAAAACCTGTCTTGTACTGAGTTCTATTGATCACAAAGCAAATTCTTAGAACATTTACATGCTTTACCATATACATACATACATACATATATACACACATATGCCATATGTCATATATATGCATACACATACATACACTTGTATATGAAGGCATATGCATACATATACAAACATGACTTTTCTAATTATTTGTTTATTTCACTAACTGTAAGCCAAATCATAGTACTAACTCATATCTCAGGCTTCCTGAAGCCTAAGTCGGTGGCTGCCACATAGAATTAGCAGGAAGAAAAATGAAAGGATAGAGAGAAGAGAAAAGAATGCAAGAGGGCTATTGTTAATATTTAATGCTCCATCATTCTGGTTTTTCTGCAGGTGAATACAAATATTTCTGCATGTTTAGTGTTTGTTAAGCTGCATTTTAACTTGATAGCATGCAGTGAGCTTCTTTCATGCCGTTATTATTCTGTAAAATTGACTCCCATGTTAAGCAAGTAGTTTATGTAGTCATCATTCTTCTTCTCAGTGGAAAACAGCCCTTTTATTGAGAGAAAATATAAAAATGCATTACCCTGAGATTCTATCATGAGCTGTGTAAGCTCTAAGAATTTAATTTTATTTTATTTCCAACTGAATCTTTACACACACACACACACACACACACACACACACACACACACACACACACACACACACACGCTAATCTAAAGGAAGGATTACATAGTTATAAGGGAAAGATTGAAAATGTTTTTGCCAATTTTATCTCATCCCTGAGCCACAGCACTTGATAAAATGGAGTTATAAATTCTACAGCAGCGTAAGGGGAACCATTGAACTCAATCTATGCTGTCAGTACTTCCAGAATAGTTTTGTTTTCAAGGTCTAAAGCGGCTCATGGCAAAGACTACATATTTCAGCATGCACAAATGTGGCTGGTGTTCACCACATGTGGCTTAGCCACTGATTTGGAAGCTGAATCTCTTGCAGCTTTGCTTTCAGTACTCAGTGTTTTCCCATCAGGGCTTAGGGGACTTGGAACCTGATGATTTAATCCCAGCATGCCTAGGTTTGGAGAGTCCAGGTAGCATTAGCATATCTGATGAGATCTAGACTTGTGGTACCTGCTCGGAACCAACCTCCAGCCTTCTTTCCGGTGGTGGAGCAGAGACTGGCCTGAAATAACCAGGGGAGAGAGAGGGATGGATGAGTGTGATGATGGCTTGTTCCCATTTGCCTTATGCCAAATCTTGCCCATTCTTTCCCCTCTGCAGGTAGACATGACTCATCCCATCCTGAGTAGCATTGCAATTTCATTTGTCTTGCTATAACCAAAATACCTGGTGCTTTACAAAGAAAAGAGATTTATTTAAATCATCATATTCAAAGTCTTAAGACCAGGCTACCTGTTGCCCTGCTAATTAAGGTCAAACTCTACCACTGTCTGGGTAGCCTTCTGGGCTTTGCACAAAATGGTGGACTCCCCTTACCAGCAGGGCTTCTCCTTCTCTGATCTTGTCTGGGGAACCCCAGAAACACGCCCCCCCCCCAAAAAAAACCTCTACCTGCAGAATGTCATATAGCTGTGGTTAAGATTACAGGTTCAGCTTTCTTTTTCCTGATAAGAACCAGTTCGAATAGCACCTGGGACTCCTGAAATGCTTCCTTATGCTAATGAGGCATCTAGGTACCTTAAGCCTTTAGCGAACACATTTGCCCACCCTGGATATTCCTACTCCCCCCACCCCAAAGCTATATAACCTTGAATCACCCAAGTAAAGTTGATCTGTCTCCCTACAGTTGGCTCTGGTGTATCATCATTACCAGACATACTCACAGGGCTTCTGAGCCACCCCATTCTTTGTCTCTGTTCTATTTGCCCTTGTGGACTGATCTCAGCAGATGATTCTTGGGGGGAGAGGGAGTCACAGCCATCCATCTGCCTGGCCTCTGGTGAGGGCCTCCTGAGCCACATCACAAAATGGTTGAAGCATGGAAAGGAAGCTAGTCTAGATTAGTCTATCTAGAATAATCTAGAATAGTCTATCACCCAAAAATATAGACTAGGCTTTATACCCCAGTATGTGAGACCAGCATTAATTCCTTCTGAGATCAGTGACTTCAGTGACCCACCCCAGCCCATCTCCTGGACCCTACCTCTTAAAGTTTCCACAACCTCTCACACTGCCACATAGATAACCAAGTTTCAGTGTATGAACCCTGGGAACAGGCTTATTCAAACCATTTTGTGCTGTGGGACTGGCTTGATTTTCAGTTGTCTGTGGAAGCTTTTGGCACCCTTAGGCTTCATTTTCAAAGTTCTGAGAAAGAGTGCTGGGGGTTGTGTCTCTGACTGATTATACAGTTCACACACAGGATATGAGGTTACAGAGATTTGGAAACCTAGCAACGTAGCCCCACTAAGCCTCGGATTGCCTCTGCAAAACAAGAATAATAAATACACTTTTACAGCAAAGCTGTGAGAATTAAGTGAGAAAATAAGCGCAGAGTGAACATTGTAACATTAGCCATGGACTAAGGTCTTCATTTATTTAATCAATAAAGTATCAATTTTATGCCAAACACTGAGATTCCAATGATGAGACAAACAGATATGATTCTTTTCTACAAGGAGATTATATTCCAGTAAATTTAGCAAATGCTAATGAGATTTTACTGTTATCAGATGTTCTATCAGTTATTTACTGCAATGCAGAACATACCAACAGCCGAAGGTTTAAACTCATAAACCTTTATTATCTGGATTTGAATGAGCTAGGAATTTTGGACAGGCAGGCTGCGTAGTTGAGGCTCAGGTCCACTAGTGATATTTCCTGGGCTTGTAGCTCTCTGAAGTCTTAACTGAAGCTGGAGGACCTGCTTTACAATGGTAAAACATGTCTCTTACCACACGCTCTTCTCCTCATTGATGCCAAAGACTCCTTACAGTATGGCAGCCAACTTCTCCTAGAATGAGAGTTCTACAAAAGAGATCCATATCCTGTCACTTGTCCAACAGTTTATTTTTAAGGACTAGAGTAAGAATTCTAACCACATTTGATAGGAAGAAAATTGGCCTTCATCTTTTAGAGTGCAGAGTTCAGAAGAACTTGTGACATTTTTTTAAAGTACCATATAAATTATGATGAAGAATTGAGAGACGAAAGTAGGGTGGTGGGTGGGTGCCAGACTCACAGATATCAATCAGAGCTTTCTAAAGCGGGTGGGGTGGTTTCCTGCTAGAGATCACAGGAGCTAGTGTGCTGATTCTGCAGAAAACCATATCCGACTATGAGCTTGTGAAGAAAACATATTAGGATAATGAAAGTGTTCTTTATCTGAGTTTGTTCTGTTGTACTAGGTCCAACAAATGTTGAAGACCAGCTTTCTAGAATATCCCTGCCTTCCTTTCCACTCTTGCTTCTCTTAAGATCCATGAGAACAGCCTTGAATTTTCTGAGATCTGGAACACTGAACTCAAGTTCCTTAAGTCTTTAAAGAAATTTTCAAGTACAAAAACTTGTTAACATTCATAAAGTCAGAGTGCAGCGCTGAAGCTCATAGCACAATGTTCCTGATTTTCTTTGACATGTGGCGAACTTGAGACTCTCTAGCCCTTCCTCTTAGGTTGTACTTCTCTCTGACGTGATGCTGATCACACAGAAAAGAGACGAAGCCTCCCTTTGATTTGCCTTCTTGTGTTGATTTATTCCTCCCAGGATGGCAAATCTATCTAAAAGGGCCTGGGATCCTTCAACAAAGAGAAAATCCCCCACATCACATAAAACTGCAGACATGAGCTGTAGTGCAGGGCATCTGCAGAGAGGTATGGGTGTCTGATGGAAGCACATGTTTGCTCTTGGTATCCACCACTTTGAATACAGAAGATAAACCTGTTTCTCTCTTAAGGGGGATTGAGGAGTGAGACAGGTGAAAGATTTCCTTTGACAGAGCATCTTAGAAGCCAGGTTGAGCCCTCTAGATCTTTACAGATTTTTAAAAATGTATTTACCTTATTGCTAATTGCCTATGGTTAGATTAATGCCCTGGAGAAGGGCCAGCATCTTCTTTAAGGCCCTGTTATCCACTGGCAATGTAAGGAAGACATTTAGTACCTCCATTGGTAGCTCCATGTGTTTCTGCCCAAAGGGTCTGCTCAGCCTGGTCCTGTCTCTTTTCTGTCTTCATTTTTAACAACTCGCCCTTTCCTCTCTGTTCAGTCATGCTCCTTCTCATGTCCCTTGTGGCTCTTTTATTGCCTCCTGTATAGGACTTCTGTACATACTCTTTATGTTCTTACTTTAAGTCCCACCTTCAATTAAATCCCAACTGGGGCTCCCCACGACCATGTAGATCTTCTTTTTACCTTTTGTCTGCTGCTATTTGAACATATATCAATATGTATTCTGGTGAGGTCTGTCAATGGTATAACACGATTATCTGGAATCCCACCCAATTCAGGTAGAGCCTAGATCAGATTGGCCTGTGGGAATGAATGTATGTTGGGATCATCTTGACTGTTAATTGATGTAAAAGGGCCTGTTTTAGAGTGGACAGCATCATTCCCTATGTAGTGATCTTGAACTATATAAGAAAGCTAGCTGAGCATACATAAACCTGCCTGCCAGACAGCAAGCAACACCCTCTATGCTTCCTGTACCCTTCTCTGGCTATCAAATTAATTCTTCAGTCTAAGGTGATGCTATGTGCAATAGCAAACAGGCATACATTCAAGTTTTTGCTTTGGGTTTCTGCTTTCACTTTTTTTCAATGGTGGACCACAACCTACATTGTAAGATGAAGCAACTCCTGTACTGACTAGTTTTGTGTATCAACTTGACACAAGGTGGAGTTATCACCGAGAAAGGAGCTTCAGTTGAGAAAATGCCTCTATGAGATCCAGGTGTAAGGCATTTTCTCAATTAGTGATCAAGGGGGGAGGGCCCCTTGTGGGTGGTACCATCTGTGGGCTGGTAGTCTTGGGTTCTATAAGAAAGCAGGCTGAGTAAGCCAGGGGAAGCAAGCAAGCTAGTAAGTAACATCCCTCCATGGCCTCTGCATCAGCTCCTGCTTCCTGCCCTGCTTGAGTTCCAGTCCTGACTTCCTTGGGTGATGAACAGCAGCATGGAAGTGTAAGCTGAATAAACCCTTTCCTCCCCAACTTGCATCTTGGTCATGATGTTTGTGCAGAAATAGAAACCCTGACTAAGACAACCCCTTTATTCCCTCAGTTGGTCTTTTGATACAGAATGTCACAGCAACAGAAATGAAACTTGGACAACTTGTGTAATTAATTTCCCTTTAACCTTCTTGGCATATAGAAAGTAAAGACTAGCTGTTGTTAATCATGCTGATCCCTTTGTATTCTGCTCAGTGTCTGGGATGTCGCAGGTGCTTTACGGAAATTTATGAAGTAAAAGTGTTGAGACACCAAAATTTGCCCTCTTATCATTGCTATTTTTCAGTTGAATGAACTTGGGGCCATGACTTAACTTTTCCATAGTTAAATCTGTCCTCTGTAGATGGAGGTGATAATTCAGGCTGCCCTCATGAGGTAGCCATGAAGATTAAGTGAGGTAATTAATGTAAAAAATGACACTTAGCACAAAGCCAGACATGCAGAAGGAAATAAATGTTTGAATGCTTACATTAATCTTCGGCTATCACATAATCCCTTTCAAAAGCACAGTGGCTTTCCTGTACTTAAAATCCAATACAATGTTTAGTTCAGTCTGTACTAATGTATTTCCATTTTTACATAGAGAGAAACAGAGAAAGAGATGGGTTTAGATTCTTGGCCAAGGCCAGTGGTTGTCTAAAGTTCATTGTTCATTTTTGCAAAGTCAATGTTACCTTCTTAAGTGTGGAAATCTGTGGACATTAAGGAAGGATTGCATACTTGAGGAGAGCCTGAGTTACCTAGTAAAACCCATAGCAAAACAGCAAACAAACCAGTAACGTGCTTAACGTAAAAGGCTAGGTGATTTTTCTTTCTCTTCTTGACTTTACCCTTCAGAGCCCCTTCATCATTTTTGGATGAGATGTTTCTCTTGCTGCATTGTTACGCTTCAGTAAATGAAACACGAAGACCTCTTCTTTCAAACAACTGAATTTGCGTTTGTTGCTAAGAGGACACAATTCTATGATCTGCTCTTTAGTTTGCATTTATTACCAATACACTGCATAGGATAGGGTCTGAACATGGCAGGGTAAGCAGGAGACTTTCAAGTGCTGGTCTTGGGCTGATTGTGTTTCCCTTGGTGTCTGGCAGCAGTAAGTGACAGCAGTAAACAGGTGGGAATGACAGAGTGAGCAGACACTCATGGGTTAAAGTCCTTGACCAGATCTCAGGTATCAGGACCCTCAGCTATTAGAACTGGTACACAACCCTAGGATGTTATGGCTCCTTAGCCCTTGCTTGCAGCTGTTGCATTTCCAGTTTGGCTTAAGCCTTAGATTCCTCAGAACTTGTCAGTAACCAGTGTTCCAGTTTCTGGACCATTGTCTGGGATCTTGGCCCCAGTACTTGACCGTTCTCTGGAACCCTTCTAGAGACTAGGGCCTTCTGTGTCTCTTCTCTATCTCTTCATGTAGCCTTTATCCATCTCAAGTCTAAGCTCTCAGCCCTCTCTATTTCTGTGACACTTCTTCCTCCCCTATCCACCTTAAACTATTCAGTTGTTCCATAAACTCTCAAAGGCTTGGCTGCCTAGCCTGTAGGAGCCTTGTCGAGTGACTGTTCAACTGTCCCTGCCACTGCCTCTCTGCTGCCTCTGCCCTCAGAGTGCCTCTGTGTCATCCACTGCTTCTTTCTGTGTGTTGCCTACTCAGTGCATACTTCTAAATGCAGGAGAGAAAGGACCACTGGAGAGAAACCTTTTGCTGAGCCCCATATTATAACACCAGAAAAAGAGTCTCCAACCTGATTTACTGAAGAAGCTTGATCAGTTCGCTCTGTAGCCTGAGAAGGGGTATTTGGATCATTCATAGCCATTTGTTTTGAACCATATATGTCAATCACATCTGTGCCTCTTAGCACCAATCAAAGCCACTGATCCTGGTGTGCAGACCAATCACAGCCTTGCCTCTTGAGCCCCAGTCCTAATAGTCCTTCTGCTAGGCTCTCAGGAAATGTGTCGTTCTTCTGACAAAGGTGGAACTGGTTGAAGTCTTGTAGAGTTCACTAAGGCCTGTGATAATTAAAACTCTGGGGGTGCAAACTGTTTTGATGAGCTCCTGGTATGGCTATGCTTTCGGAGCTAGGGCAATTAGGCATGTTCTTCGTGTCATTTTCTTTTTAATTTGAGAATTTATTCATGTATACAAAGCATTTTGATGACTTTACTCCCCATTCCTTCCTCTAGAAACTCCTCATAAGTACTTTCCTCCAGGTCTTCTACCCAAAATCATGTACTCCGGTCTTAAAATCACTGAATCCAATGGGTACTACGGGGCATATGCATAGATCTAGGGCCATCCACTAGAGCATGGGCATCCTACCCAAGGCCACATTCCTGTAAAACCCCGACTCTCTCTGTCACCCAGAGGCTATCAACTGTCAGTAGCTCCTTAGACAAGGTTGGGGCTTCATGAATCCCTCCCCCATCCACGTTGAACTGTTAACTGGCTTGATCTTGTACAGGTCTACATGCAGCCAAAATCATTGTGTATTCTTGTGCCCAATGGACCTGTCATATGCAGGAAATACTGTTTCACCAGACTACCACTCCACAAGCTCTGGTTATCTTGGTCTTTCCGTCCCCTCTTGTAATATGATTCCTGAGGCTGGTGGGAGGCATTGTGATATAGATGTCGCTTTTAGGGTTCATCATTCCATAGTCTCTTATCCTTTTTAGTTTGAATGATCATGGGTCTAATTAGTGCCATCTACTACAAACAAAACAAAACAAAACAAAACAAAAACTAAAAACCTCTGATGAGGTTGAAATCTACACTAATCTGATGGTGCAGGGAAGCCAGATCTCCCATGTCATCCTCTTAAGTCTTCCACAGGCTGACCACAGTGCTGGTGTTGCCATGAAGGTAATCCAGCTCACAGTCTTTTGCTGTAGCAAAGAGAATAGCAAGGATATCAAGCCAGGATGGCAAGAGAGATCTCAATAGCTCCTCATTGAAGGAATGCTTGCATTGTAAACTTATACAACATATCATTAACACAAATAATGATTTATAAGAGATTTGAAGAGTGGTTTAACAATGCTTAACACTTTCTCAGTACCTAGGGAGAGGTATGACTCCTCCTCTGTCTCGTGTTCCCAGAGGCAAGATCCTAGAAGAGAAAGATGGTGTCAACATGGAGAGATGTCCATCAGTCACATCTATCATATTTGTGCCAGCTACTTTGTGAAATTTAAAGCAATAAAGTGTGTGATGATTTCAAAAGATACTGTTAGGCTTTGGGATCTATAGAAATAATATGTATGGTTTATAACATTTACATTAAATTTTATTATGCTCCATTTTATAGACAAGGAAATTGAAGATCAGATACGTGAAATGACTTTTTTAAGGTCACTCAAGCTATATGTGGCTGTGGTGGTTGGAATATGCTTGACCCATCAGTAGTGGCACTATTAGGAGGCGTGGCCTTGTTGGAATAGGTGTGGTCTTGTTGGAGGAAGTTCATCACTGTGGAGATGGGCTTTGAGGTCCTATGTACAAGCTCCCAGTGTGGAAGAGAGCCTTGTCCTGGCTGCCTGTGGAAGACAGTCTCCTCTGGCTGCCTTTGGATCTAGATGAATAAATCTCAGCTCCTTCTCCAGGACCATCTCTACCTGGACACTACCATGCTTCTTGCCATGATGATAATGGACTGAACCTCTGAACCTGTAAACCAGCCCCAATTATATGTTGTCCTTTAAAAACCTAACTAAGACAGTGGCTGATACGAAATGTGTCAGACACTGAAGCTTTACCCCATTTACAAGTCACATTGTGTTTGTGAGGTGTTATCTTCATTTACCCTTTCATTTTTTTCTCTTAGCTCCTTTGGTTCTCATACTCAGAAGCCAGTCTCTATATGTAGTTCTCATTGGACCTACCCTTGTCCTTAGAGAACTAAGATTGTATTAAGTACTACTGGGCATTGATAGTACTACCTTACTATCAAGTCTAAAGTCTTTCATAGGTATTGCTGCTGAGCAAATAAGAGAATGGAGTGGGATAGAGGCAGAGAAAAGTGAGGTGACAGGATGGCTGGGAAGGGTAAAGAGACAAAGGATGGCAGAAAAACCTATTGGACACAAAATGCTATTCACAGCAAGTAAACATTTCTTCTATGGGACATATTTATAATGAGGCATCATCCTCCATATTCAGGACCCTTAAGTATTCTCACTGAGAATACATAGTCTTATTTCATAATGGATTAGTCCCCAAAGGACTGAATGGTAGCAAAGGAAGTGGCACACTAGAAAAGTGATTGACACTAAATGTGTGTGGTTGTTTTAATGCCTCTGTTGAATGAGCCTACCAAGGCTTTGGGGACCATCAGTGATGAAGCTCCAAGCAATAAAGTGTGTGCTGACTTCAAAAAAATACTATTAGACTTCAGGATCTATAGAACTATGAGCCATCTTCACTAAGCATAATCCAACCACCATCTCAACTGGCTATGGCCATTTACTTTTTGCCACAGGGAAGTCTTTTTCTAACCACAAGACATTCTGTAGCTCAGGGAGAAGTATGGACTGTTTTCATGTTAGACAGTGTCCTCATTGAACACAGACAGAAGACAAAGGTAATCTGTTTGTCTTAGCCTGGTTAGTTTCACCATTGGGCATTTGACAATGGCCCAGAGGACTATGGCTGTTTCCCTAGGAGCATCCTAGTGAGGCACTGTAGACAACAATACTGAACCTTTTTATCCAGTGACTGTTGGTTCTGGATGCTGATGCTCTAACATCCTAGACTTGACCTCTTTGACTTCACAGTGCTACTTTTAGACCTCCTCAGTTATATCATATGTGTAGAGAAATGGAGAGTGCTTTTAAGCGGGATAAGGACTGAGATAATGTTCAATCTCTTGATAATAAGGAAATCAGTGTTGTGCCTGTTCCCAATTAGCAGCCCATGGAGGAGGAAATAATGGTGGTGGTGGTGGTGGTGATGATGATGATAGAGACTGATACTTCTAGTATGGTTTCTGCTTTCTAATAGACTTTAGTCTCTGGCAGCAGAGAGAAATTTATGGCTGAGGTTATTCCCTTCTTGTAGTAACAAGGCAGTGTAAGTTTTGATAGTTCTCATGTAGCTCTTTAATATTTATTTAATAATGATGAAAACAGTGTTTTTGAAATCTTCTTTATTATTTATATGTGCCACACATTATCTATTTGCAGTCCCCCACCTCCTTTTTTTCTCTCCCAGGTATTTCTTCTATTCTCAGATGACTAGATGGCTTCTTATTCTTCTATCTTTTCCTTCCCCGCTTCTCTGATGATGGACATTTTTTCATCTCTCTTCCTGCACTTTCTGAGACGATCACTCAGGTAGACTCACAGTGAACAATTAAAATGCCACAACAGGCAAAAAAGGTAACACTCAGTTAGACTATTATGATAAAAAACACAAAGAACAATTTTCATCAATGGCTTCATGATCTCTTATTCATTCCTTTCCACACACAACTAAGAATTCTTTAAAAAAAAATCAGATACCATCTTCTTCAAGAAACCCCATCACTCTTTATATTATCTAACATATACAAACGTGAACCTTAACAAAGCCAGCACTGGGAGCTGGAGACGGTACAGAGGGAGAGTATTACCCAGGACCCTGGGTTCAAACCCCAGTACCATCAAAATCAAACAAGACACCACCACAAAAGTTGGCCTTAATAGAGTAAATGGGTACTCTATATTCATAACATTGGATTTATTCTAAACAAGATGGTTTTTGTTTCCAGTCTGGCAAGATGTGGGACAGATGCCTAGAAAGGCCAGCACAACCAAAGGAGATGTGATTTCTTTCGCACACACCCCCTCATGCTAATTCCCTGGTTGTCTGCTCATTCACACATATTTCCGTCATATGCTACACTGGGCGCAGACAAAACCAGCACCCAGCTTCTTTTGCAATCAAATGTCTCCTAGCAAGTGGAGGAGCTGCTGTGTCTTGTGTCTAAACTGGGTTATGAACAGATACATTGCCAGAGGCCATTTTGCAATGCTCTTCCATGTCTGCAGAAAGAATAAATCTAAATCGAATAAATGTAAACAAAATCATCTTGGTAGCCTCAAGGCCAATCTCAGCACAGTATTATCTCCAAGGGACATAACTTAGACTCAAAGGAGCTTTGAAAAGTAATGCATTTGAAAAGTAAGTCCGTTGGAGGAGGCAGAAGCAGAGGGAAAAGAGTGTACAAGTGAACCACAATACTCAGCCCCTTTCCAGCTCATCACTAGCATGAGTGACACCCAATGCAGGTATTCTGTTTGCAATTTCTTAAACTAAATGCTGCATATCCAGAGGGTGAACAAAGATATCTATCCCAATAAGATAGAGACAAATTCAAGGAGAAATGCTGGCCACAATGTACTTGGCAGTTGCTTGTTATCCAAGAGTGGAATCACCAGAGTCGTGTTTTCTGCCATGTATGAACCGAGCCATACAACAAGAGCCACATTTTATGGGTACCACACTCTATCTCTATAACAAGAAATTCCATTTTGGGAGAGGATAAGTTTCAAAATGGGGTAAAATGGTTTCCCTTATTCTGTCTCTTATTCCCATTAAAGCAATGATTTTATTATACATTTAAAAATACCTTGTACAATATCATAAGCTGTTACTTCAAAATGGGAGTGGAAAATTAAGATGATGGTACATGTTTCTTTCTTCCTTAAGGAAGATCCAGATCTGTATTAGGCATTCTATACTTATCTATGGCTAGCTACTGCATGCTATTCAAATAATACATTTTTTTTTCTTCAAGGTTTATATTTGTACATCAACAAAATAAAATGATATATTATCATTGGCTTACCACAATGACTGATTATACTATGTTTAATTTTAAATTTAATTTAAAACTTATGTGTATGGTGTGTGTGTGTGTGTGTGTGTATGTGTGTGTGTGTGTATGTGTGTGTGTGTGTATGTGTGTGTGTGTGCATGTGTGCATGTGTGGGTCCAAGCACAACCTCAGATGTGGACCATTACCTTTTTCCTTGTTCTAGACAGGGTCTCATGTTAAGCATTGTGTACTCCAGGATACCTGACACTTGAACTCCCAGGTATTCTCCCACACCTGCCTCCTATCCTGCCCTAGGAGAGCTGGGGATACAGACAATGGAACTGCACCCAGCTTTACATGTGTTCTGTTGATCAAACTCAGCCCCTCACATTTACACAAGTCCTTAACCCACTGAGCCATCTTCACAGTCCTAGAATAGCTTTCTTTTATTCAGCACTGAAGATTGAGTCAAGGGCCTTCTTAAAAGAGACAAAAGAAGAAAAAGAAAAGAAACAAGGGTATCTTTCTCAGCAGCTTAAGGATCAACCTAGATTCGTATCTGTACTTCAGGTACACTGTCTTGGCTGGGAGATAAGCAGGTTGAAGGGGCCACACTGTAATGTGCAGTCAATGTAAGAAATAGATGTAAGACCCACTCTAGAAGACCATCAGGTTGAAGGTCTCTGTAGTCTAGTCAGCCTGGCAGGTTTCTAGTTTTTCTATGTAGAAGACTGCTGATGTGGGGCCATAGACACGGATTAAAGGAGCTGAAGCAGAGATGGAGGAAGCAGAGGAAAAGGAGGGGCATGAGAGGGGAGGAGATTGAACACTGAGACTAGTAACCAGAAGAAGCCCTGGGTATGCAAAGGGAGTATGAGATGCAGTCCAGAGGAGCAGACCTATGCTTTGTCAAGACTTGCTGGTTGACGTCCTTTATCTGTTCCCCAGGTGATGCAAAAGGAGATGGGAGGATCAGGAGGAGCTCAGTGTCTTTCCAAACCATGGATGGCACAGCAGAAGCATCAGTTATGCATGGACATACTCCAAGTATCAGCTGAGCACATGGCTGTTCAGCAAATTCATTTTCCAGACCTCCTTGCAGCTGGAGGGAACCATGGCAATTTTCTGTAAGAAATCTGGTGTGCACAAGTTCCAGAGACTGCCCTGAAGGAGGAAAGTTGTTATCTTTTACTGTCCTAGGATTAGAGATGTAAAAGCTGGAATGGAGCAGGCATCTTGCACCAGATAGTCATGGCTTTCTGTTGACAATAAAATTTAACATGGAAACATCTATCTCCAAGCTGTATATATATTTTTTGGAGGAAAATGCAATTTTTCTTGACTTAATATATTTATTTTATTTTTAAAGCAGTTTTAGGTTCATTGCAAAATGTAGAAAGTACAGAGTCTAATATTCCCCATTTCTCACACACTTCTAGCTTTCCTTATTGTCAATATCTTTCAACAGAATGGTTTGGTTCTTTTCTACCACACAGCCTCGTCATTATCACTCAAATACATAGTCTACACTAGACTTTGTTCTTGGTTCAGTACATTCTATGGCTTTGGACAAACATATCATCCCTTATAGCATCAAAATATTTTCAGGGTCCTACAGACCCTCTGGGATCTGCCTATGCATTTTTTCCTATCCCTAGCTCTTGGTAACTCCTAATATTTTGTCTTCATAATTTTGCCTTTTTTTAGGATACTACCCAGTTGGAGTCATACAGTATACAGTCTTTTCCTGTTGGCTTCTTTCATTGCATCATATGCTGTTAGGTTTCCCCTACCCCCCTTATGATTGATGGTTTGTACTCCATTATCTAGCTGTACAGCATTTGCCAATTGACCTACTGCAGGACATCTTGTTTGTGTCTATATTTTGGCAATTATGAAGAAATCCACATTCAGTATGTTTTGGGGAAATACTGGGTAGCATGATGGTGGAATCATAATGTAAAAGCATAATTAGTTCTGTAAGAAGCTGCCAAACTATCTTCTGAGTGTCTGCAGCATTTCACATTCCCACAAGCCATGAATAAAAGTTCCCCTTGCTCTACACTTTTGCCAGCATTTGGTGTTGTCAGCTTCCTGGATTTGGGCCATTCTTTGGCAAATATTTTTTCTCCAGCTTGTGGTTTGTCTTTATATTCTTTTGACAGTGTCTTTAGAAGAGTTAAAAAAAAATAGTGAAGTCAAGCTCATTTGTCCTTCTGTTCTGGACCATTCTTCTCTGTCTCTCCCACTCAGAGGAAGGGGCATTGCCTTCTTCAACATCACTTCTGTTATTGTGCTAAAGAGTAGTGTTGACTTTCAGTTTGTTCAACTTCTTCCACATTGGTAGGTTGGGATGGGAGCTTCTAGATTTCTTCCACTGGCAGTTGAAGTCAGGAGTCCAGTACATTTCCTTTTGTTATTCAGTCCTCTGTTCTTTTCAGTTTTCAGTTACCCTCAGTCAATAGGAAGGGATACAGGTACAGAAGGAGGGGGGCAGGAGTCTGTTGTTTTTAGACTTGTGATCACAACATTCCTTTCTATTTTAGTTTCTCCATTTTCAAAAGGTGTGTGTGTGTGTGTGTGTGTGTGTGTGTGTGTGTGTGTGTGTGTGTGTGTGATGGCTAATCTTAATTATTAACTGGACAAGACCAAGAATCACCATAGCAGCAATTCTCTGAGCATGCTTTTAAGGGGTTATCTAGATTGTGTTGAGGTGGGAAGATCAGCCCTAAATTGAGTGATACAATTCCATAGACTGGAGTTCCAGACTGAATAAAAAGGAAAAAGGAAAGTAAGTACAGGTATTTATCTCTTCCTGATTCCTG
>CM052703.1:115681938-115719312 GCA_028551405.1 Uromys caudimaculatus | reverse complement strand
TGATACAATTCCATAGACTGGAGTTCCAGACTGAATAAAAAGGAAAAAGGAAAGTAAGTACAGGTATTTATCTCTTCCTGATTCCTGGCTATGGGTCAGATGTGACTAGCTGCCTCCTGCACCTGCCACCATGACACCCCCACCATGATGGACTGTATCCCTTTGATATGTGCATTGAAATAAACTCTTATTACCTTAAGTTGCTTCTTGTTGACTTTTTTGTTTGGTTTGGTTTTCGTTTGCTTGCTTGTTTGGCTTTATTTTGTTGTTGTAGCAATGAAGCAAGTAATGAATCTACTGAGGAGATAGAAATCTGATGGGAAACCTCGGACGGGTGAGAGACAGTAGGGCTAAACTGGTTTCTGTTTCTCTTTTCCCAGGGATGTATGACAAGGCATTATGGGAAATCAAGTACCCAGAGATCAAAGACATCTTATAGAGTCTGGGTGAAAAAAGCCGAGGTTATGAGTATTCATTCGAATGTTAGAAAAATGCCCTTTCCCAATTTCAAACATGTATTGAGAATGCCCCTGTCCCTCTGTGAACTCATGGCAAGGATTTCCTGGAACCTCTACCATATGGCTGATCATCTTTTTCCACTTCTCTTCTATGTCTGCCTCTGCTCAGAAAAGAGGCGGTCTGGGGATGAATTCATTGCCATTACTCTAATGACTTTGCATTTTAATTGGATTCTAAGAATGAGCTAACTTCTAGTGTGTTTGGGGGTATGATTCATGATCTCTAGTAACATTCAAATGTTCTTAATGTCTCAGAACAAGGACAGTAATGATTATCCTAGGCAATGATTCCATTCTTCCATCCAGAAGCCAAGGTGCTTAGTCAAGATGAAGACCTAGCGAGCCCTTTTCTTTCCATTACTTTGCAATCTGATTTCTAGAGCCCCTAACCACCATCTCTATCCTCTGTTGCTTTGAATGTTGTGGACGGGCATTCTTTTGCTTTAGTTTGCCTGCTTCTTGTCTCTTCCAGCTTAGCTGTTTCCTCAGTGCCCGATCATTTTTGCCTACCCTATACACCTTAATACTTTTGTTAACCATTATAAAAGCATACATTAACTCTGAAGGTAGGTAGTTGATTTCCCCTGCCCGACGAGAGGAGAAATAGATTCTTAAAGCCATCAGAATAAGAGGAGAAGATAAAATTCAGTGACATTTAAGTTTTTTATACAGTCCAATGCATATAATCATGTAGTCAGTTGTTTGAGACAGTGAACAAATTGTTACTCACAAGTGTGAGCAAGGGGGCTCACAGGCAATGATTCAGTAGAGAGGACAAAGCTGCCTGAGAAACGGGCAGTAAATGTAGACTTTAGTAATTAGGTGACTGAGAGATGCTAAAATATACCAGTGAGGACATTTCCTTAATTACTTATGCGAGGCTGCATAAATCGAAGTCAGGTCCTGATCATCCCTAGAGATAAGAGCTGGAGGTATAATGAAACCCACCAGTGTGTTTTCTCATCACTGACAGGCCTAGGTGCTGTGCGGCCAATACATTTTATGTGTGCTATTGTGGGCCATGCTCAGAGCCTTCCATATAGAAGGTGTGCGGCCAATACATTTTATGTGTGCTATTGTGGGCCATGCTCAGAGCCTTCCATATAGAAGGTGGTATGCCTTCTCCACACAGAAGAGGGACAGACAAAGATGGGGAGAAGTTACTTGTAAAGATTATTAGCTGAGTACAGGACTAGACTCAACAAGATCTACCTTTTCAGAGTCCAGAAGCTTCACATTTTGATGCTGCAGCAAACTGGATGCTTGCCACTTCCTGTAGTTTCCTCTTTCATCTTTGATCCACCCCATCCGCCATGGTAAGGCTCTGCCCTCTAGAAGGTCACAATCTGGTGTCTGGCAGGAGGGAGTGAAGCTAGAAGCTGAAGTTGAGAATGTAGTCTGCCTAGGGAGTGCTGTTTATGGCTACTCCTTAGCCATGGTCTACAAAGCATTTACCCAGGGTGGTTTTATTTTTCCTGGGAGGAAGAGAGAGACTCCAGGAAGGTGCCAGGTTGATATTATCCTAGGCCCTGGGAGAAATTCGTTCTCCGAAAAAGAAGCAAAACTAAGCACAAATGAGTAAAGATAATTAGGCTCAGATCAGGAGAGCACTGAAGGCTCACAGCTCACTTGTTTCTGAGGACTTCAGCTCAGGCTGAAGTTGATAAGTGCTGCTCCCTCTGTGGAAAGACTTGCCTGTGAAAACCAAGAAGGTGAAACTTTATCACTTTGCTGTCTGTAGCTTGCTTGTTATGTCTCACTTTGAGAAAGATCAAAGTGTAAAAATAAGATGTACAAGACTAGGTACAGTTATTCCTCTGTACCTGTACTTTCCACATAGGCAGACTCACCACACTTGGATGGAAATATTAAGGAGGAAAGCCATACTATAGCAACAGAAATAATATAAGTGAAAATATGGACTAGCAATTATTTATGTAATACTTACATTGTGCTAGGTACCAAATGTAATCTAAACATGGTTTAAAGTTTATAGGTTATATGTAAATAGTAGGCCATTTGCTACAAAGAACTTGGACTTTATGCATTTTAGTACCTGAGAAAGGGTCTGCAGATGCCTGCATTAGGACCATGAAATGGAACACTTCATTTACATAGTATAATAGAGCTTTCTTTAGGTTATGAATATTAAGAGAGAATCAAGCTTTATACCAAAAAATGACTTTAAAACAAAACAAAACAAGTAAGGTTGGCTTTCCCACCAACTTGAAATCTTTTGGTGAGAAAATGCAGCCTAAACATAAACATCGTGAAGACTGAAATCAGAGGAATGGATACAGAAAATGTGGTACATTTACACAATGGAGTACTACTCAGCTATTAAAAACAATGATTTAATGAAATTTGCAGGCAAATGGAAGGAACTTGAAAATATCATCCTGAGCGAGGTAACTCAGTCACAAAAGAACGAACATGGTATGTACTCACTGATAAGTGAATATTAGCCGAAACGTTCGGAATACCCAAGTTTCACTTCACAGTAACAGCTGGACTGAGAGTGAGGTCCCAGGTGGAGGAGTTGGAGAAGGGACTGAAGGAGCTGAGGGAGTCTGCAGCCCCATGGATGGAGCAACAGTGTCAACTGGCCTGAGCCCCCCACCCCTGGTCCTCCTGGAGGCTGGACCACCAACTAAAGAATACACATGGAGGGACCCATGGTTCGGACCACATATGTGGCAGAGGAGGGCCTTGTTGGCCATCAGGGGGAGGAGAGGCCCCAGTAAAGGGGAATGTCAAGGTGGGAATATGGGAGTGGGTGGGTGGGCGGGTGGGTGGGAGGTGGAATTCCCTTATAGAGGTAGGGGAGGGGGAGGGGATAGGTGGTTTCCAAAGAGGAGACCTAGAAAGGGGAAACATTGGAAATGTAAATAAACTAACAAAAAGAAAAAAGAAAAAAAAGACTGAAATCTATGCCTAACCTCTCACTGAGGTGAATGAGGTTTCTAAATCTGCTGGAACATCCTCTCTGTGCCAAGAACAGTGTCATTCTAACCTCTCACCATCGTGTCCATAAAAATCTAGGGCAGCCAGCCACACTATCCCCACTTGGGATGGTGGAAGAGTGAGCTCCTGCCAAAGGGCACACTTGGGTTATTGCCCCAGAACCGTGTCAGATAGCTATTTAAATTTTTAAATCCACTCTTAAACTGTGGGCCCCTGACAAACACTGGTTCAGTGACAGGGCAAGAGGAGTGATCCAAGTTGTTTATGTTGCTGAGGCAGGGGGATCAGATGAACCAGTGGCCTAAGCAACACTGGGATCATACAATCTCAGTTACCCTTTACTGTGGCTCACATTACAGCTGCTAACACTCACCTTTCAGGTTTAGTTGACTGGAAATAGCACAGATGTGCTAGAGTCAACCATTGCTCCCTAGAAGCTCACCTCAAAGGCAAACCCTGAACCAACTACATTCTGATGGCTGACCTACAAGGTCTGCAGCCTAACAGGTTAGCCCATCCATTTCTCACTTGAATTCATCAACTTGTCCGACCTAGACTCCACTGCCACTTCTCCTCTGGAATTAAGCTTGTCTGTTTTTAACCATGCTACCCAGATTTGGCTTTTATGTGGACACCGTAGTCTATTTTTACTTGTGTTGGATTGTTATCTCCGGCACATTGCCTAGTGCTTGAATTATCCCTCCTAGGAGTCTTAGGAGGGATAACCACTGCCAAATGTTAGCACAAACTCTAAAGCCATAATAATTAAAACAGTGTAAGACTAATGCACAAATACACAGACAAATCCCAGCGGCAGAAGAGGTAATCTAGAAAACACAGGATAGTATTTTCTTGGTATCACCTGAGGCTGCTTTCAGGATCTTTGTTGGCACTGTAATATGAAGATACTTAAGTCCCCCATAGGAAACGATGTTATATTTGTGTAGAATGTATTTTCCTTTGCCTTTATGCTTTGAAATATATATTGATTGCTAATGTCTAGAGCAAGTATGTAAATAGTTCTCATGATATAGTTTTCAGGGATTAGTGATAAGAAGAAAAGTCTGTTCAGAAGTAAGTTCATGTTGTTTTGAGATAAAGTCTCACTCTGTAACCCAAGCCACCTTCAGACTCAAGGCAGCCCTCTGACTCAATCTCACTGAGATCGTAGAAGTCAATTTTCACCTAGTAGTCTTGAATCATAGTTAAATCTATGAATGCAGAGCTTGTGAGTGTAGAAAGTTGATTATGTATATCTGAATCACAGTTAGTTGGATCTATGGGCACAAAGCTTGTGAATACAGAGAGTCAAATATGTGTGTGTGTGTGTGTGTGTGTGTGTGTGTGTGTGTGTGTGTGTGTATGTGTGTGTGTGTGTGTGATTTTGCAATTCTTCATTATATAAATATTTACTGAGCAAGTCTATGTACAAGGTATAATAGACCATGGAAAACACGAATGAATAAGCCATTTATAGGCCTTGTCCTAATGGGGCTGCCAGTATGTAGTGGAAGAGTTAAAAACTTCATGAGTGCTCATGAAAAATGTGCTTCATGTTTCCATGTGAAGAATTTGGGGATCATGGCTTACTAGGTTTCAAATTCTCCTTTTCCCCTTTCCCAAGATATCTAGATTGGTTTTTACATCTCTTGTTCCTTTCTTTATTGAACTGTCTTTTCTCTAGAAAGTCCAAATATCAGTCCTGAGCTGGGGTTATGGCTCAGTGTTAAATGATTGCCTAGCATGTGCAAATCCAGAAGTTCAATCCCAACAGAGAGAAGGTGGGGAGGGAATCTGAAATGTCAGTCACTGTCATTCTCTCCAACGACCGTTGACTCTTTTTTTCCTTTGTTAGACTTCTCACTACCTAATCTTATTTTATTTATTGTTTGCCTCTATTAATTTGTTTATTACTTGTTCCAGACACTAGCTTCTTGAAAGAGAGAACGATATTCATATCTGGATACCCAGCACTTGGAACAGAGTCTGCCTAGGAGCAACTAACATGTACACTGTACATGGGTAAGCATTGATGTTGAGTCATCTTTCAAATCTGCAGAACAAAGACCCATTAATCAATAAGCAACTTGAGAATAAAGAGTGCCCCATGCGCCTTTATAATATGCTTCATTTATCAACAAATGCTATGTGGTTTGAATTACATGATCCATATTCAGTGAAACATAAGCCAACAAAGTCTTGGCTTATGGAAAATGCTTCTCATAGGCTGATAGCACTACTACTCTCGTGCTGGAAGAAATGATACATCCCAACAGAAGCACCTTTAGAGATCCTCCAACCTTGAAACCCACCCATCCCAGTCTCCCAAGACTGACCTAGTTTCATCACTCCAAGTCTTGCAAATTGCTGTAGGTCACTTTTATCATCACTTTATGCCCCAAATACCCCTCCTCTGATGACCACTATCATAGGTTAGCTTTAGCTGCATTATACTTTATACAAAGTAACTTGTATGGTTATGCTCAAAAAGACTTTAATGAGTTTTGTTCATATTTTAAAAGTAGAAAAACTCATTTATCCTATTTCTTTATAATATTTTCTTTCTTTATTCGTTCCACTCTTGATGAGTAGTTATACTATTTCTAGTTATTGGCCATTATAAGTGAGGCTGATATGTGTGTTCTTGACCATGTTTTTTTGTTTGTTTTGTTTTGCTTTTGGTGAGTCTAAGCCTGTATTTCTATTGGGTGCATCTTTTTCTGTAATTAGAACTTCTGGATCATGGCTATTATCACATTAACAGATACTGTCAGAGTTTTCCAAAGCATGTCCAACCAATTTACAGTCCATAAGAATTTCAGTTCCTCCACAACTGACAAGTATTTAATGTGATTAATCTTCTTAATTTTATTCCTTTTTTTCTGAGTTTGTTAAACGGTATATGATTGTGGATTCAATTTGAACTTTTCTGCTGATTGTTGCATGCCTTCCAAGTTGCCTCTTAAGTTTTTTCAACTGATTTTCTATTACATTTTTATATCTGCTCCTTATTCATCTATCTTCCATGGATTTTGGGTATTAATCTGTTTTGGTTAAGTAGATACAGTATTCAAATTTGTAGTACATAATTATATTTTCTGAGTAACCAGTGTATTTAATTTTCTTCCTTTATGAGTAGTGCTTTTATTTTTCATATTTTTATTAGAATCTCTTATAGTATCCAAAACGTATAGCTTTAAATTACACTTTGTTAATTTTATTAAAGAATTCTGTACGAAAATAAATTCTGAAGACTGGATTCTTTATCATATATGCCTGTGTAAAATAGAGTTTCTCTGTGTGTCAAAGCAGGGATCAAATTTTATTTTATTTTTGCTTACATATAACACTGGACTCAGCATCACTATTTGATCCTGTCTCTGATCTAGAATGTTATTTCTGTTGTATATCAAATGTTTGTAGGTGGGTCTTTCTGTTGCAATAATGTATTTATTTCCTCCTTGAATAAATCAGAACCAATTTTACTTGCAATGTCTGTTAATAGCTTGGCTTTTATGTAGAAGCAATTTAATTTTATCCTGAATATTCTTAAAATTTTATATTTACATATAAATTTCTAAATGCATATTGCCCATTTCCACACTCACACAAAGAAACATGCTGGAGTTTAGATCAACTTGGAAAAATCAAATTCGTATTAATCCTTCTAATCAATGAATATATCTCTTTACTTATTTAGGTTTTGTTTATATTGTTTCCATATTGCTATATATGTTTATTTTTAGTTTATATTAACATTTCTTAAGTATCTGAAAATCATTGGATACTAATCTATATGGATTATAGATTAGTTCATTTTAAACTTGTTCTTTGCTGTTATATGGGAATACAAATTAGCTTTAATATTGACCTTGTGGCCTTTAACTTTGTTAAATTCTCTTAATAATTCCAACAGTTTTTAAATGTTTATAATTATGTATTCTTGGAACAAAATGACAGCTTTATTCCCATGTATTGCTTTCTAGACTATATTTATTAGTTTTATGAATTATCATACTTATATATGTATTATGATGCCCACAGCCTATAAAGCAATATCAAACAGAAACAGAGAGATCAAATATCATTCTCTTGCTTCTTATCCATCTTAAAAGCTATAATAGAAAATATTTTCTCAAAGACAATCTTTTGGAATATTTAAATGAAAACGACACTTAAATTGTGTATTGGAAAATTCAAGGTAAAAGGGTAAATGAGAATGGCCCCACTAGGTTTGCTCATGTTTGAATAGTTGGTCTCCAATTGGTGCAACTGTTTGGGAAGGATTAGGAGGTGTAGCTTGTTGGAGGAGGTATATCACTAGAGGCAGGCTTTGAGATTTCAATAGATTTGTCCCATTCTCAGTGTGCTCTCTGCTTTCTATGTGCAGTTTTAAGATGTGAGCTCTCATCTGTTCTTGTGCTTAGGCACTTGCTCCACCATGGACTCTAATCCTCGGTAACTACAAGGCCAAATAAAAACTTTCTTTTATAAGTTGCCTTGGTCATGGTGTCTTAAGCACAACAATAGAAAAAGAACTAAGACCAAAGATTTCCTTCTTCTGGAGAGACCATTTCAATTTGCTTTCTTATAGTCACACAAGGCCAAAGGTTCTACTGAAAAGTGGAACTGTGTATTAGAGAACAAAGTTCCCATACTTTATCTATTGATCTGCCTGTTTTTTTTTTCCAGGCAAAGGTTGAAAGAAATGTACAGAAACAAAGGAAGACAATGAATTGTGACATCTTATATTTGGCAGTGTGGGGTTCGGTCTTTAGTTTTGTAGACTCAAGACTCTTTCGATCTAGGTCTTGGTCAGGATTCACATTAATGTTCTAAAGAACACCAGTATGTAAACTAGATGCTAACTTGTTACTTTGCAATGGGAAAGGGACTTCCAGAGTAGCCAGGACTGGTTGATTTTTACCGTCGGATGTATTCATTCTCTTCCATGAGACTAGGTTAAGGCAGGAGGACAAATTGAAGTTATCAGAAAGTTTTCAGATAGAATTTGAGACTTAAATAGGTTTTAAGGCTTTTTAAAAAATCATGATTAATACACATTAACTCATTAGTACATATCTACCTAGAAAGGTTGAATTAATATAGAAAACAGGCCAAAAGCTATGATCCTTCACAGTGATCTCCTGATCTCTAATTTAGATGAATGTTTTCAAGGAGTTACTTATGATCATTAGTGGATGTTTAGTCAGCTTAAGGAATGATAGCGTCTTATTATGAGTGGAACAAACTAGACTCAAAACCAACAGTATCAAAATTCTTTTGAAAGTAAACATTACATGAAACTTTTGTTTTGTTATGTACGATATATATATATATATATATATATATATATATATATATATATATATATATATATATATATATATATACACACACAGACACATGTAGCAGATGAACCTTGACTCATAATATTGAAAGATTATTTCTTACTGAAGGTTATGTGACATAAGAAACTTAAAAACACTGACCTAGGAAAAGTGATTTTTGTCTGAGATGATTCTGAGAAGCATTGAAGAGCTCTAACTCTCAGACTTTAAATTTTGCTATCATTATCACTTTTAATTAATAATAATAATGTAAGAATGTTATCATTTAAATGTTTTTATAATATTTTTCCTCACAAAATTCTCATACCTAGTTTGGGTAGAGAAAGTAATGACCTCTGGTTTGGAAATGAATATGCCACTCCTAGAGTTTAGTTGTCTTGGCCCATTCTCCAGGCCATGGTATTTCTTGAACCCACATCTTTGTACATGCTCTGTAGCTTTCCTATCTTTTCCTGTCTCCCCAGAGCTGCAGAACTCCTTCCTCAAGTAGGCATAGGGTTTCTAGGATTATCCTCTGGATATACTGCTTCATACTCTGGGCTCAGAGAACCCTCCCTTCATAACCACACCTATACCTCTCTCAGAGAGTCAGGCACTATATGGTAGATTTACAGTTCTTATCTGGGAGGCCACCAAGGACCCTTCACTTGATGGTAGGGCTAGAAAACAAAGAGACAGGACTAGTCTCAGATGCTGTTTTGCCTTTGCCCGTTTCTAGCTTCCTAGTGTGGGAGTAATGAATTATACAGTTATCAGACAAATGGGACTATGGTTTCTTAAGGTCTTACAGTGTTGGATAAGTCCTGGGTGACTAGAAAATGTCTTCTTTCCCTGAAGAACTAGAGGCATCTGGAGAGAGGCAACAGAAGGTGACTTTAGGCCCAGCCTTTGACCTTTAGCGTTCAGAGCCCTGGAGGTCGTTAGTCATGTGTACCCATTGCAGGCCCCAAGGTCTGTGTAGCAGCTGTTATTATTTGAATGTGAAATATACCCCACCACTCCCTCTTATGTTTATGAATTTAAATATTTAGCTCCTAGGTAGAGCACTGTATGAGAGATGTGGAAACTTTGAGCAGATAGATAGGCGTGCCTGGCAGAGGTGTGTCACTGGGAGCAGGCCTTTGAGAGCTGTACTTCTGCACTTCTTCTCGGCCTACGCTCTGTTTCTTGACTGCTACCACAATGTGAATAGCCGCAAGACCCTACTGCCACATTAATTGTCATGTTGTCCCCTCAATCGTGGACCATACCCTCTAAATTGTGAGCCAAAATAAGCCCTCAAGATGCTTCCATCAGGTACTCTGTCACAAAGATGCTACAATAACTGAGCTGGTTCTGCACACAACCAGTCAGAATCCCAAAGCCATGCTTTTAGCCACTGTGACACTGGCTCTGAACTGAGTGAGAAATCTCACAGAACTTGATCCTTTGGGGTTTCACAGAACAACCAACCCAAACAGGAAACTGAGGACTGGGTATTCTGGCTGGTTATGTGTGTCAACTTGACACAAGCTGGAGTTATCACAGAGAAAGGAGCTTCAGTTAAGAAAATGCTTCCATGAGATCCAGTTGTAAGGCATTTTCTCAATTAGTGATCAAGGTGGGAGGACCCCTTGTGGGTGGTACCATCTATGATTGGTAGACTTGGGTTCTATAAGAAAGCAATCTGAGCAAGCCAGGAGAAGCAAGCCAGTAAGAAACATCCCTCCATGGCCTCTGCATCAGCTCCTGCTTCCTGACTTGCTTGAGTTCCAGTCCTGACTTCCTTTGGTAATGAACAGTATCATGGAAGTGTAAGCTGAATAAACTCTTTCCTCCCCAACTTGCTTCTTTGTCATGATGTTTTGTGTAGGAACAGAAACCCTGAATAAGACACTGGTTAAGTCTACCTAGGAATCAAGCAGTATCTGACCAGCCCATCCTTTGTGCTGCCAATGTCCAGAAGCCAGAACAGTTGAAGATATGAGGAAAGAGTGGATGTTTGCCAAAGAAAGTCAGATAGATGAACCAAAGAGTGAAAACATGAAGACAAAACCCCTCCCAGCTTTTGGAAAAATGGCCATCGGGGTTAAACTTTTGTTCCTGTCACCATGACACAGACATAAGTTTGAAGATCGTCTTAGTTGATTCAGTCTGCTAAAGCAAAGTACCTTAGACTGGGTAACTTATAAACTACATACATTTGTTTTTCATTCTAGCTGACCAAAAGTCCAAGTCCAAGGTGCTTGAAGATATGGGGTCTGCCAAGGGACCATTGGTTGGTTCATACAGTATCTTCACATGGTGAACAACGAGACAATCACATCCATGAGGGAATCTGACACTTCCTAGAGAGTCTGTCTCCTAATACTATGGGCTTAGAATGAGATCTGAGAGGCTCTGTCTCCCAAAACTATGGCCTGGGAATTAGGTCTTAAAACAAGAATTCAGGACAAAGGATAGGGCATAGATATCAAAGTCATAGTAAAGCTGATAGCATGAAGCCACCATTCCTGTCTTCTCTTCCTGTAAACCAACAGTAAGCAGGATAAAAATAAGCACTAAAAATGCTAACCCAGTTTCTAGTGACAGGACCCACTCAAGGGTGAAGCATCTGGAAGAGGTCAGGGAGCCGAGGGAAATTCCATAAGGCCTGCCTTCTCTCCCAAGTGCTACTGCTCTGCCAGGTCAGAGCAGATTCCTGCTGGGAAACAGAGACAGGGACTGACTGTTCCCAGTGACCCTTGGCAGACACAATTAAAAATCCCTTCAGGCTTGGCTGGTAACTAATACTAATGACGATTAGATGTTGGGTTTTCTTATTTATTAATTTTTATGGTCACTCTAGACCAGATTCATAATCAAGGGTGATATGATTTAAGAAATCAAGTCTTCTACTTGGAAGTAAGGAACCAAGCTACTTAGGCAGGGGAATTTCCAAGCAGCATATCACCATCTCCTCCTGAAGACTGACAATAGGTCCCTAACAGAAAGAAAAAAGGAGAAAGGTAAGAAAGGAGGAACTGGGTAATCACTGTCCACTGTCATGACCGAGGAGTAGGAGCAGGGGCCTCAGTGAACGGTTTTCTCAAGGATCACGAATCAGCAGCTTTGACATCCTAATTCATAATGTTAGATAAGGGTTTTAAAGTAGCTAAGCATCTCACATGTGTTGATTGGATATATTGCTCACTGGCAAGTGTTTTGAGAGGTTTCTGGGGATGTCTAGGTCACAGGGAATTTTCAGCTCTAATGGTCCAAAATAAGACCAAGAGAGATGAGGGTGAGGGCGGTGACTGGAAGAGGTAGCAATTTTGATCCAGATTCAGGAGAGAGATGAGAATAACTCAAGGTATATAAGGACGTAGCAGCAGTCAATAAAATCACCTATGACTGATTCTCTAAAGGTTAAGCATCTTGCCATGGTGGAGTGACACTCGGCACTCTTTAACGCGAATACTTTAAAACAATTTTCTCACTCTAGATCTCAAACCAATGTGAAAAACACCCATCTAACTATATACCTGTCTATCATTTACCCATTTTCCTGTGTATAGATTCCCCATCAACTATCTATTCTTCTACCTACTCATGCATGTATCCACTCATTCATCCACCTATCTTCCCATCCGTCCATCCATCCATCCATCCACCTATCCATCCTTTCATCCATCCATCCATCTATCCATCCATCCACTCATCCACCTGTCTGCCTATTCATCATCCATTCATCCATTTAAGTATGTGCTAGAAGCTACATAAGGCAGGTACTAAAGACATAGAAATGCATAAGACATAGTCCATTGTACACAGATTCTCAAGGTATTACACAAGAGCAATGCAACAGCATGAATAATTACAGTGAAACTAAATTAGTGATATGATCTAGTTAATAACCAAATACATCAGAGAACTGGGTGTGGGTGTTTGCCTTAAGGTGTGGCAGATATTTCTTGCCTTTATGGAGGGCCAGACTCATACAAGGCATTGCTCCTCTTGTTTGAGGGCTGGAACAAACCTAGCTTCTTAGTCTTGTCAAAGAAACATGCTCATTGTTCTTTTCTTATTGTTTGGTGGGCTGTCTTCCTTAAGGTTAGGTAGTCTGGCGTCAATTCAGCTAACAATAAATTTAGAGAGTGGTAACTAAGGAACCCTGGGGAAATTCTTACCTGCAGTTGTGTTTACTATGTTAATGTTAATTCAGTTTAGCAATAGTAATTGCTTAGGTAGGACTGGAAATTAATGCTGGCACCAAATGCTTACTACACCTACAATTAATTTAAGGTGTGTGTGTGTGTGAAAGAGGGAGAGAGTGAGAGAGAGAGAGAGAGAGAGAGAGAGAGAGAGAGAGAGAGAGAGGAGAGAGGAAAGAAGAAATGTGAGAGAGGAGAGAAAGGATAGAGATTATGTATACTTAGGTATATAGTCTGTATATATGCATAAACATATTTTATGGAACTGTGTTCATGTCTAAGCTTAAGTCAGATCTTTAGAAAACCAAACATAATTTTTTTACATCCAAGATAATTTGTAAAAATGGAGTTCAGGTTTTCTTAAAAATTTTCTTTACAATGTAGAAAGAAGGACTGTTCTGCATACCTAAGAACTTGCTGTAACCCAGACTTGCTTCATAGTCACAGCCTTCTAGAGTAGGTCCTGCTCCTTTCATTGTAAAAATGAACAGACTTTAGAACAGCTAAAGTTTAGAATTTTGATTACACAGCTAGTGATTACCAAATGTACCAAATGGATCAGTGGCAATTTCTCTTTCTCTCACTTTATGCTGTCCAGGACATTGAGAGGGCAGAATTTTAGCCAAGGAATATAAATTCGGTGGATTTTAAGATTATGTACCTAAAAGACGTGGTCCATAGAGGACTTGCACAGTGGACCTGGACAAGCTATTCACACACAGGGCTGCTGTCTTACATAAAGCTTTCGTGATGTCAAAGCAGTAAGGTGCTGCACCACCTCCTAATTTGTCAGCCAGCCACGGCAGTACTCAGACTTTATAAAGGGTCACTATCTCATACCCTTCGAGTAGATGAGCATACAAAATGACTTCTCTGCTATCAATAAACTTTGTGAAGAGAGAAACCCAAACTCTCATGACAATATGTATCTAAGAACCCACACATATAACAGGAAGAAGAGAAGCCTATTCCAGAATACTTTTGTAGGAAAAAGAATGGCGTTATGTGGATCCCCAAAGACCATTCAATTTAACAAAAGCTTCCTCCATGATGATAATGCACTTTGTAATTCTTCATATATAGTTGCAAGGAAGATTGACTTCCTTCCTCATCTTCTGGGAATATTACTGCTTTTGGTGAGGAAAGACCTTGTTTATTTCAGACTGCTTTACAGTAGAGGGGGTGCTAGTGATCTTTGGGAAAGAGCATGTTTCAGTGGGATATCGGGGAAAATAGAGAAAAGCATTCTGAGGTCTGGTGTGGGCATGGCAATGACAAGAGATTTTGGCTTCTTAACTGGGACGGATCCACCACCGAGGACAGATGTTCGGTATGGGAACATCACACAGGCATGAAGCTCATTCTTATAAAACCTGCTCTTGGTCTAAGCCTTCCTTAGGCTTCTTATGTTAAAGCTGTGTGCTAATGCAAAGCTCACCAAATCAACATTGGTACCCTTCTCATGCCAGAATTCCCCCTTTTCTTTCTCCCCCAACCCTTAAAAGTTCTTCTGTACTCCACCACTGGAGTCCATATCATATGTGACCTGATATTTGAACTATCTCTATTTATGTTATAGCACCTTCAGTTATAAACTCAATAAGGGAGAGAGTCTGTGTCTGTAACTCATCATTCCTGACATAGTCTGGATTTTGTTGCTACCCACAGCAGAACAGGGCACACTGCACAGTTTGGTAGCACCAATTCCCAGAAAAAAAGAATCATGGTAAAGTACCAAGCAAGTTTTTGGTGAATTAAAGTGTGAGATGCTGAGTAAGGGAATGGGGAGGAGCTGGCAATTTTGTCAGTTTCTATGATAACAAGTAGACTTTGCCTCGGGCCTTGATGGCATCAGTGACTCCCATGGCTCCTTAACTTGTAGTCTCTTAGTCTGGAAACCTAAGACAACAGGACCCCTGACAAGAGTTAAGGATTTATACCTAGCACTTCTATTTTAAGCCAGCTTGAGTGCAACCCTCTCAGTCCTGAGACCCTGGCCCAGTCATTTCCTCAGGGTGTGTGTGTGTGTGTGTGTGTGTGTGTGTGTGTGTGTGTGTACCATCCTCCTCTGGCCTCTCATGGACATCACTGGATCCCTTCTAGCTTTCCTCATACTACCCAAGTGCATCTAGTCCCTTCCCTTTATTCTATCTTAGTCACCACCCCTAACCTAGGCCTCGGATTTGGACAGATACATATTTTAGGCGACTGTCATCAGATGCCAATTGTGGCAGCCGGCAAGCTCCAACAAGGGAGCTATGGAGGTCTTCAGCTTGCTCTCAATGCAGGAGGAAATGTCCAAATTCAGACTTAATAAAACGCCAGATTCTTCTATAAGCTCTAAAGAGTGGATCATTGAATTTTGCATGTATGAAAACGTTTCACCTTTTCCTGGCCTGGGCCATTGCTTGACCCTAGTTCCAATATGGGATCAAGGAAAAAACCAACATTCTAGAGATCACTAACCAAGGTTCAAGTTTCCCACCCTGAAAGGGACATTGGGAAATTTATTTGAGCTCATTAAGCTCACTTTTCTCAACTGCATGAATGTTGATGTTGTCATATATAGTCAAAGCATGCTAATAGCAATTAAATGAGAATATTGAATTCAGAATCTAGTCAAGTGTTTGGCATGGAAAGTGTACCACCCATGTTCCCATCCCCTTTCTAATATCCTCTCTCTCTCTCTCTCTCTCTCTCTCTCTCTCTCTCTCTCTCTCTCTCTCTCTCTCTCTGTCTTTCTCTCCTTCCTGTTAGATCCAGAAGCAAGGCTCTTATCCACAAAAGTTGGATTTTTCCGACCACATAGAGTCATATTGGTAACATAATTCAGTATTTCATTTAGCAAGTTAGCTGATTGGTAATCTCTGGCCCTAAATTGTGAACTTTGGAGGAGGCATTTTTCAGGTCAGAGGCAACCTTGGGCACTAGAAAGAGGTAGTGGGAGAAACAGTTAGGGAGCCAGTCAGTCAGACCAGGTGGGTCCACCGTTTACTTAGAAACTTCCGGTCATGAGTCCTGTGAAGACCAGGGAGGAGAAAAATTAAACCTTTTAGCAGGTGCCAACTTGGGCTGTTGCCAAGAGTCATCCGGGCCACTGTGAAGAATCTTTGGTATGCTCCTGAGCTACGGGTATGGTATCAGTGCTAAACATTAATAATAAAAGGCCAGAATCTTCCATGAGCTCTAGAGAGTGAGTGTCTGGAACTTGGCTCTATTTTTAATACCAATTTTCTCCCAGTCTTGTTCCTCTCTCATCTATAAAGATGACCTGAACTGCAAAACTGTGATTCCTCTAAAGTGGGAGAGAGCCAGAGAATTTCTAGTTGATTAGGCTTGGGAGTTTTTTCTGTTACTGCTACAGTTAAATAGATATTGGCAAATAGTGTAACCTGCAGGGAACCAAGCAGAGAGAGCATGGCCGATGTAATTAGAAATATCCATCACTCCTTTTCCCTGAAGAGCAAGAGAGGGGTATTTAAGGGGACAGTGAGGCACAGTCCACGAGCAGCCTTAACTCAGGAAACAGTTGAGAGGCACCTTCTAAATGACTGCCCATTGTGCAAGGGTAGTTAACTCTTTCTAATTTTTAATAACACACCTCAAGCCTGGTTGATGGCTACCAGAGATGAATCTGGAGGCCTGGAAGCACAGTACAGCTCCATTTCAGCAATGAATCACCTACCTAAATAGGCAGCTGTTTTCACAGTTTGTACTGTGCCTGTATGCATTGAGGGGACAGATGATTATCCTGTTATTTAGAAAAAACCAAGACAGATACATTTAAAACACATAAAAGAGACCAACTTATTTGCCATGACTCTGAAAAAGGCAGTAGGAAAATAATCTCCTTATCGATAAACAGCCAGGTTCAGTATAGTTATATTAGATAAACACTGATTAAACCAACCTTGTGCCCCACTTAGAGAGAGCAGGGGCAATAGATGGTGGGCTGGGTGGAAGAAAGCTGAAGTAGTCAGTGTTGCCCAATGGTTGTGGAGGTGGATTTTGGTGGGTTAGTGATTAGATATACATTTTCTTTAATTTCTTTTAACCACATGACCTTAAGCATGTTACGTAGCCTTTTCCAGTCTTGGATTCTTTATTAGTAATCAGGAATAAAAATACCTACTACATTTTTAAGGTGGTTAATATGAGAGACTGCTCAGGGACCACTAGCCAAAAACATGGGCCCTGGGGCATCCCAGATAAAGCCTCTGTGTCAGAGGTATACTTGCAAAAACATGGTTTTGTCTCTTCCCCACAATATGTGGAACCAACTGCCTTTCAGATTTCAGAGCATTTTAATTTTTATATTTATGTGGACTTTGCTTGTTGAGCATCCTAACCAGAAAGTTTAAAATTTAAGTGTTCTGAATCTAAAACTGTTTTAGTCAGCACATCTGTACCCCAAAAGTATGAATGTTAGGACACCTCAGATTTTTGGATTAGTAATGCTCCAACTAAAAGATATTTTTAATACAATCTCATAAATCCCTATGATAGCGCTAATATTTTGCCACCCAAGTGTCACTTGGGCTTGAGTACCCTCTCTGAAGCTGGTGCCTTGCTGAAGCTAAAGAAGAAGAGAAAGATGAGGAGGAGGAAGAAGATGAGAGGAGGAGATGGTCGGATGAAAAGACCATCCCAGACACCGAGCATGAAAGGCATATAAGCGAAGAGGCACACAGTTCTAATGCAACAGGAACATGGCCGCTGTTCACAGGTTCTCCCAGGAACTCTGAGAATGACAGCACAGAACAGTGTGAGAAAGGAGAGAGAAACCAGGGCTGGGGCCAGGTTAGCAGGAAAACACAGAGACACAGCAACGAAAGCCATGAAATACTTGCTTATCAAAAGTCTCTGAGGCCCGAACATCACAGAAAATGAAGGAGAAAAGGGCATTAGGTTTGTTGTCTTACTGACGTGGAACTCTGTTGATGAACCCTTGGATTATTTCACTTCTTTTTTCCTACAATAAGCACCCAAGATAACTGATTTACAAAGGAAAGATTATTTCAACTCCAGGTTGTTGTTGTTGTTGTTGTTGTTGTTGTTGTGTAGCTGTAGTTGGTTAATCTGCTCTTATCTCCCCATTAGCAGCACATGCTCCTTGTTACCTGCCCCAGTGCTCTGGCTTCTTGAATGAAAGAACACACACACACACACACACACACACACACACCCTTCTATTAATATGCCTTAAATAGCGCAATGGCTGGGCCAGTCCCAAACTTCCACATTGTTGTCACCTGCCCTCTGATATTCCTGAGTTATTACTTACCAAAATCTGTATTTGATCTTTGCTACTCTAGACCCAATTGGAGGGGGCTAGGCTCGCTCTTCCCTGGCTCTTACATGATTGTACGCTCTCTCTCTCTCTCCTTCAGCTCTCAAGGCTGAACCTCTTTCTCTCCAGACAATGGTGATTCCTTTCTTTCTCTGTCCCCTTGCAAGTGAATCCTAAAGTCCCACCTCTGTCTCCCTGCACAGCCATTGGCTGCTGGCAACTTTATTTACCAACCAGAACCGACTGGGGGAGGATAAGGATTCACTATGTAGCCCAGGCTATCCTGGAACTCACTGTGTAGCCTAGGCTACTTCAAATTTGTGATTCTCCTGCCTTGGCTTTTTAAGTATTGAGATTTCAAGTGTGTACCACCATACTGAGTTAAGCCTGTGACCTCTAAGGCCTGTGACTTCTATCTTTCTAAACATTTGTCTCTATCTTTGGCCCTAACTCTCTTGCCTTCTTGGTCTGCTCACGGTAATGAAGTTGGAAAGACATATGTGGCAAGGAGCTGAGTGTGACTCCAGTCAACAGCCAGTGGAGATCTGAGGCCCTCATTCCAAAAGCCCACAAGTTCTGCCAACGGCTCTGTGAGTGAGTGTTGAAGAAGACTTTTCTCAATCATATCTCAAGGCGACCATCACCCTAGGAGACATGTCCAAGCTGCCTCACACCTGTGTTCCTGATCCAGGAAACTGTCATGCAACTGACAGATACTGTATCAAGTAGCCAAGCTGGGGAGTGACTCTGTGGGAACAGGCAACTAACATGAACTGAGCAGTGCTCCAGACCCAGAGTTAATCTTACTTAGTTCCTTATTTTATTTCTGAGAAAAGTCTCTATTTAAGAGCACAGGGTATTTTAGAAATTTCCTACCTAAGGAGTAGAACCCATCAGAGAATTGGAGGATTGATTAGCTTCTGACCTACACAAAGCCCCAAGGTGTATACTTTCAGTAAAGACTAGCTAATTGTGTATGCTAGAGTTAAAACTTTGTCAAAAGATGTATTATGTTAAAAATTTTTAAAGAAAAAAATAAAAAAGACTTAATTTTTATGTTTCAGTATTACCGTAAACCATCACAAGCACAAAGATAAGAATAAATAATAAATAATAGTAACAGTAACTACTAAAGCCTTGTACCTGCCATCCACCTTTGTGAGACATTGCCATTTTGTACAGTTTTTTCACATATTTTTGCATTTTAAACTTTTATACATTTTAATTAAAATATTATTGCATCACATTACCCCATCCTCCCTCCAGCTTCTCTCAGGTTCTTTCCTGTCAACTCCTTTCATGATCACCCCCACACTCTCAAATCAATAGCCTCTTCTTCCCTGATTATAGATACAAATGGGTGTGTGTATTCTATGTATGCATAAACAAACACATATAAACTTCTGGGTCTGTTTTGTTATTTGTCCATCCCATACATGGTTTAAAGGACAACCACTTTGTATTAGATAGCCAGTGAAGGGACATTTACAAGTAAAGCATTTTAGATAACGCTGGAGAGCTGTTTGAAATAGATCTAAGGTCCCTTTCTATTCTCCCACACTCCCACCCCCAAACCACAACCCTAGTGCTGTGGGTACCATTTCCACAAAGACTTTGTATTTTTGCCATATACTCATATGTGTATATACAAATACATATGTGTTGGAATAGGCTTCAAGAATGAAGTCCTGTGAGAATTCTAAGTGTTTATAAGAAATCTCCAAGAAAACAAGATAAGAGCTCTGTGACCTCAGTTTCTTCAAAATCATGGAGCTGTTTATGGATTGTGGCTTTCATGCTCCTCTCACGTGTAACATATAGTTTACTTCAGATTATTCATTCCCTCTGGCTATTGATATTTCTTTCTATGCTTCTATGGAGAAACATGTTTCTGCCATGTGTTGTGATTGTACATGTTACTCCTGTGACTTGTCGTGACCCTCAGAGTATAAATTGTCTGATGCTTTGACTAAAGTTGGCTATTCAATGAAACTTTAGTCAGCCTCATTCTCCCAGGTCTGACCACCTCTAGAGTGGTAAACACACACCTATATGTACATATCTGCATATGGTAAAAATATACATGCTAGCATGTATTAGGAAAACATATGGTAAATATGTGTGTGTATGTGTATGTATGTAAACCATGTGTAACAGTTTACATGTATTAATTTAAACTTCAGACTAAGGATATAATATTCTATAAAACTTTTCCAATATGCTTTTTTAATTTTTAAAAAGTATTTTTATAATTGTATTGCTTCTACTAGTGTATGCTGTGTTCGTGCCACTGTGTGCACGTGAAGGTCAGAAAATAATTTCTGGGAGTTGGTTCTCTTCTACCATGTGAGTCCACAGGGTTGAATGGCAGTTGTGCTCAGACTGAGAGGCAGGTGGCCTTTCCTGCTGAGTTGCCCCACTGGTCCTGCTTTCTTAAGCTTTATTTTTATTTTTAAATTATGTCTGTATGTTGCATGTTGCATGTTGCATGTACTTGTTAACATGAATGGGTGTCCATGTGCGTGCACTCATGGAGACAGAGTCCTTCATTGAACCTGAAGTCAATTCATTCGGCAAGAGCTGGCTGACATGGGCCCTGCAACTCTGGGGTTACTACAGGTATGAGCCACTGCTCTTGGCTTTTTAACATTGGTTCTGGGGAATCTGAACTTAGCTTCTTGCGCCTTAAGTGCAGGCACTTAACTGACTGGACCATCTCCTTAGCCCTTTATTTTTATTTAAAAAAAAATGGTTAAACACTTGCATTGAGATTTTACATATTTGAATATATAATCTATTCTGGTTATTTTTCTATCAACTAAACATAAACCTGAGTCACCCATGTGAGGGGCTTATGGTTGTTGTAAGAGGGTCTTGCCCACTGCGGGTAGTGCCAACTCCTGGCAGCTGGGCCTGGGCTTTATAAGAAAGATAGCTGAGCAAGCCAGAGAGCAAAGCAGGACGCAGGATCCCTCCACGGCTTCTGACTCAGTTCCTGACCCCAGGGTCATACTTGAGCTCCTACCCTGGTTTCCCTTGATGACTGACTCTAACTTCTTTTCCTCCTTGGTAGCTTTTGTTCACAGTGTTTATCACAGCAATGGACAGCAAACTATGTCATAACCCCATTTCATTCATTTCAGCGCTGTTCCCTTTTGATCCTATGCAACCCTTTAAATTAAACTCTGCCTTCTGTTGATATATATATATATATATATATATATATATATATATATATATATATATATTTGCTTTTACTTTTCCTGTTTCTGCCACTACGCACAATGTGGTAATGGAATTCTCCTGCCTGGCTACTCATGTTTACAGGCCAAAAGCATTACTATGGAAATGAAGCTTTGCTGAGCAGCAGAAGATGCACGCTTCCAGATTATTGCATATTGGCTTAGGGCCTTTCGAAGCAGTGCTACCTGAATGTGGTGCTGCGTGCTTTCAATCCTTGCAGTTCAGGAGGCTGAGTTGAACCTGTGCTCTGGATGCTGGGGTCTTTCCTAATGTGCGCTCAGGACCTGGAGGAAAGCGTGGATATGAAGCACATCAGACTAAGTGTGTTGACGCTTTCCCCTCACTCCGTACAATGGCTTTCTCCCGATTGCCTCCTAAGGATTCATTGTATCATTTTAAGCAACTGCCTCCTTGGTCGCTCACATTGCTCATCCTTAACTTGTCTGGGGAAGTAACTGGAGACTCCCCAAAATAGTTCAATGAATCTACTACATTGGGCCTCACATTCCATTTGCTTCTTTTAGCGTTGTGTTTTGTTGATCCAGAAGCTGACTCTGGAGCTCAGATTGGCTTGGAACTCATTATGAAGACTGGCCTCAAACTCCTGACAGCCCTCCTTCTCGCCTCCCGTGTGCTGGAACTTTAAGATACATTGCCAAGCCCAGGTCCTAAATTTGAGGGGATTAAGAAATTTCTGAAAATGAAATAAAAGCTTCTCTCCCTCTCTCTCTCTCTCTCTCTCTCTCTCTCTCTCTCTCTCTCTCTCTCTCTCTCTCTCTGCTATTCTGAAAGGGCCATTGACAACTAAAGTAAGTCTATGGAGCTTTGTGGCTTTTTCTGGACAGACCTATGTTGATCTATTCCAGGGGAAGTGCTGCAGAAGACATTACTGCACTGAAATATTATGTAAACTTGGCATATTAAACATAGACTCCAGTACTCTAGAAATTTGTAGAATTTTTTTTTACATAATGTTTATAGGGGTATTAATAATTTGTTATTATTGATAATATTTTATATGTAATCTTATTATTTATTTTATTCACTTTACATCCTGGTCACCACCCCTGCCTCCTCTCCTCCCAGTCCCACCCTCACATCCCCCTACCCCTGCCACCTCCCCTTCTCCTCAGAGAAGAGGTGACCCTCCCATAGGTACCAACCCACTCTGGCACATCAAGTGGCAGCAGAACTAAGCACATCCCTTCCTGCTGAGGCCAGACAAGGCAGCTCAGATAGGGGAATGGGATCTAAAGACAGGCAAGTGTCAGAGATGGCCCCGCTCAAATTGTTAGGGGACCCACACGAAGACTAAGCTGCATATTTGCTGCAAATGTGTACGGAGCCTAAGTCCATCCCGTGCATGCTCTTGGGTTGGTGGCTCAATCTCTGTGAGCCCCCATGGGTCCAGGTTAGTTGACTCTGTGGGTCTTCTTGTGCTGTCCTTGAACAGTACAGCTCACGTAATCCTATTACCTACTCGTCCACAGGACTCCCCATGCTCTGCCTGATATTTGGCTGTGGGTCTCTGCATCTGTTTCTATCAGCTACTGGATGAAGCCTCTCAGGAGACAGTTATGCTAGGCTCCTGTCTGAAGGCAGTGCAGAGTATCATTAATACTGTCAGGAGTTGGCGCTCTTCCATGGGGTGGGGCTCAAGTTCGGCCAGTCATTGGTTAGCCATTCTCCCATCTCTGCTCCATCTTAGCCCTGCACATCTTATAGGCTGGGCAAATTTTGGGTCAAAGGTTTTGTGGTAGGTTAGTCTCCCCCGCCCACTGGGAGTCCTGCCTGGCTACAGGAGATGGCCATTTCAGGCTCCATATCCACAGCTGCCAGGAGCCTCAGCTAGGGTCAGCCCCACAAAGTCCCAGGAGCCTCTCCCTCCCCAGGTCTCTGGTTTGTCTCAAAGATGTCCCCTTTACCGATCTCTGTACTCTCTCCCAGCCCTACCCCCACCCTACTTTCTTCACACCTGATACCCCATTCCTGCTTATTCCACTTCCCCAACCCCAATTCCCTCTTTTCATCCACTCCCAATGTCTATTTTATTTCTTCTTCTGAGTGCGATCAAGCATCCTCCCTTGGGCCTTCCTTGTTACTTAGAATCTTTAGTTCTGTGGATTATAGCATGACTATCAGGTACTTTATGGCTAATGTCCATTTACATTTTTAAATATAGAATTCCAGTGACATTACATGGTATTCTTTTCTACACAGTAGACCAAAAGTGCTAGTAGTATACAATTCATCTCTGCCCCTTCTGTCCTTGGTCAGGTAGATATATAACCCTCTGTGGGGGTCATTTTCCTCATATCTCCAATGAACTCATATCCCAGTGGATTCTTTTGAGATTTAATCAATGTTTTTTTAGTGTTCGATAAGTGGTAAATATTTAACCAGTGTTGGTTTTCTCTGCCCCTTAAAACTCACCTCGTAGACCTATGCAAAGAAACTCAAGTTAGGATTTCCCTGTACTGTGAAGCTCCAGTGAGACTGCATATAGAATATATCTTGTTAATCTATCCATAGTGATTTCCTCAAAAGAAATCCAGGGGATACATTTTGGGGATCAGACCAAAGTTCAATATTATGCTTTTCTAACACTTATTTCTATGCTCATGGGATCTTCTAGCTTATAGGTCTTACCAGCCCCTGGGCTTCTCTGTAACAACTATTTACTTCCTCATTCCACCGGGGCTGTAGCTGTCTTTGGTGATCTCCACGGATGCCTGGAACTGTCTTGATGTATTCTTGGGTTTGGGGGAAGCTCCTGATTTTCCAAATGCCTTTCCCTGACATGCATTGCTTCAGACACCTGTAGAAATAACAGCCATGAGTTATTTATAGATGAGTAGTAATGCTGCATCCATGCTGAATCTCTTTATCTGTATAAGGCTTCAGATAGATTTGATAGAAATTTTTCCCCAAGTTATAAATTATTTACTCTGGTTATTCAATAAAATCCATACTCCGGAAAGTGACACCTCTGACATCTTTCACTTACAAACATTAAGAAAGGATTTTGAAGAAGAAATAGAATTACTAAACCCGTTCTATTCCTGCCTCTATCAACTCTCAAATTCTTGCCCAAAACAGTTCTTAAAAAGAGAATCACTATCTTAAAGACAGATCTACACAAAATTCCCAACACCATTAGCCCCTCCTGTGACTAAAGGATCAATATATATCTGGCAGGGAGGATCCCTTAGAGTTTGGTCACTTCAGGCCCTTCATTTTCCAGGTGGCTAGAAAAACAATGGGGTGATTGGTTTTAGGTCGGTCAGGATAATGCTGACTAAGATATGAGATGGCATGCCAGCAGGTGTCCATGACCACTGGGCCACAGGTTGGAGAGAAGACAGTGAAGTTCAAGCTTTGTCTTTTATGTTATAATATCAAGGGATAATGTTTACTCATACTGAAAATGTTGGTGACATATATGAAAATTGTCATCCTAAAACAGAGAGCTTTGGTTCAGTTATTGAATCAACAAACACACGAAAGGCAAAATCCTGCCCAGAGTTTTCTCTGACTTAAGTTCAGCCAGTTGATCTGTGTTAGCTAGCTACCTGGATAGATAGATAGGCAGGCAGACTGAGAAGTAGATAAATGGGTGTGTACATAGATAAGCAATAGATAGAGGCAGAGACAGATTGGTAGAAACATAAATTAAATCATTGATTTCATTGATTATTTTTCAGGAACTTCTGATAGTTTTTATAAAACTATAGTAGAGATCTAAATCTTTTGTCACATCACCAGTGAGACATTTTAATGGAAAGAGATATGCTTTTCCATCTTACTGGCTTTGGTTTGCCTGTGGGTGATCTGCCATTCCCAGAGCATGTTAGTGATATCAGTAATAAAGCCATCACTGTTCATCCGCACTACATATCTTTCTGGGAGGTCAATGCTCCTCTAAGCACCATTGACTCATTCACGTTTTGATTCCCAGGAGACAGAGGGCATAGTCTCTACCCTGGAAGAGCTAAATGTTTATTCCATAGAACATGGACACTGTCAGGGGGACCAAATGCAATATTTGACAGGATCAAGATTCTAAATGATTTTGATGAGCTAGATTTGGAACCAAAATTAAATACAGGTGTAAATATTTGTGAAGTATTTTATGAAGTAAGTGTAAAAAAAATGTGATTAATTTTATGCAGTCGAGCATAAAAATAACACAGTATATAATAACAAAGACTCAATTTGTTTGAAACATCTTTTATTTATTTATGAGTTTACTGAGGTGATTTTTTGTATGTGATATACCTTTCCATGTGTACATGTATGTATATTCCAGTGCCCTTGTATACTCATGCAGATTCCAGAAGTTAATGTCAGGTGTCTGTCTCTATCGTTGTCCACCATATCTTTTTGACAATCATTCACCAAATCTGGCTCACCAATCACTTAGACAGTCTGACCAGTGACTCCAGGACACGCCTATCTCCATACTCCCACCTCATGCTCCATGCTAGGGTTACAGGCACATGCTACCATAGATGACTTTATAGTGTAGTTTTAATGGAATAGACTCACAATTCTGATGCAAATTTTTATAACTCCATATTCACAAAGCAAAGACCTACTAAAATTTTATTTATATTTAAATTGTTAAAAACATAAAATTTCATTTAAATCATTTTTATACCTGGGTTTCCTAAAACAGTGTGAGGAAGAGCTTATGTATTTTCAGCAGGTAGATAGAAGTCTCAAGAGTAAGATATAGAGGTATAGTCAATGACAGAATAATATATTAAGCATAATTAACCACCAATTCCCAGTATCTACTGAATTCTGAGGGGCCCAGGGACATAGGTATGAAGGGCAGGAGCTCCAGAAAGCCATGTTACTGTAATTTAGTTCAATGGAAAACAGGAAGAGGAGACAAACTTATCTGGAGTTCTGCCATGCCTAGGTTACAGATTGACTCAGTGGTAGTAATTCTCCCACACATACCTCAGAGTTTCACACCGATGGATAACAAGGTGTGTCTATTATGTGGACTGACAGGATGGCCGAGGTTGGGGAGAAGCAGTTGCATGCATGAGGAAGGCAGGTACTGGCAAGATGTACCTGAATAAAATCCAAACCCATGCTACACTGGTTGCTATAGACAGAGCTGGGGGAAGTCAATGCAGCTGAGAGCATTAGAAGAAGTCCAGGCAAAAGAGAAGCAAGGTGACAAACAGGTACTGACAAGTCTCCAGACACTCTACAGGCACTAGCGAGTACAACTTTCACACCAGCCACATAAGCTGCAAGGCTCAAAGATGTCAACTAACTTGCATAAAACTGCGCAGTCTAGAAAAATGTGGCTCACTTAATATGCATGAGGTCCATGGTTCAATTTTCAGTCTCACAATTAAAGAATAAGTTTCTGATCTAGGCAGGGATGGTTATGCCCCTTTAATCCTAGCATCTGGGAAGTAGAGGCAGGAGGATCAGGAGTTTAAAGTCATTCGTGACTACATAGCAAGGTTAAAAGTCAAGCTGGGCTACATGACACCCTGTGATCCAGTGCCACTTCTGTTTCTATAATAAAACACCCCGGCAGAGGTTAATTTAGTCCACAATTCCATGTTACAGCCCATCATTGTGGGTAATCAAGGCACTTAAAGCAACTTTTCACACCACATTTATCATGAAGAGCAGAAAGAAATGAATGCATGTACATTCACTTGCTCGCTTGATTGCTTGTGTCTACTATTACACAGTTCAGGGTCCCCTTCCTAGGGAATGGTGCCGCCAACAATGGACTGGGTCTTCCCATATTGATAAAGTTAATTAAGATACTCCTTCCCCAATATGCCACAGGCCAACCCAAGGCAGAAAATTGCTACTGAGACTCTCTGTTTTGGCGAGTCTAGGCTGTGCCAAGTTAAGAGTTAAAACAAGTCATCATGGCCAAACAAAACACAAAAGGTGAACCGAAGTTTGGATCCAGATCAGATCCAGATTGGTGTATTCTTATGGATTCTTTGAAATCCTGCACCACACATCATCCTAACCACTGAACTATGCTCATTCTTTTCATCATATACCATTCCTATTACTGAGGTATTTTGCTGAAAAAAAGAGTTTATGAATAAGGTGGCCAAGTATGAAGAGATAGGAGACCCAAATATCAAACTTGGTCCCATGGATAGACAGACTTGGGTAAATTTATGAGTAAAGAGGCAAGGTGTTTCTGACTTGGCAAAAGGTGATTGGAAACCGAGTGCTCTATGCTCTGTACCTGCTGTAACCAGATACTATGGCACTTTATAGCACATATATTCAGAGGACGGTGGCATTACTGCAAGGTGAGAGTGGACTTTCATGACTGCTGTTCTCAAAAGGCAATCACTTTGTATACTTGCACAGGTTACAGTGACAAGTCGGTGTTTTTCAACAAAAGGAGACACCAAAACCTTGAAATATAATGGAGGCAACTCAGATGGGCACATCTCACAGGCACATATGTATATACAGCCAAGGCAGTGGGACACTAATACATTGTTCACCTGAGTGACATCCCAAGTTGGTGATGTTTAAGCAAGTTAAAAGCAAGTGAAGCTAGAGTTTTCCATCAGTTCGTATTTTGTGAATGCATTTTAATTACGTTATCAACCCTCAGTCCCTGGAAATTTTGAATGTTTGTATCCACACAGCTGAAGACTGGAATCTGGAACAGAGGGACCCCATGGAACAACATGCCAAAATGTATTCTAAGTGGTATCTCTGCCTTGTCTCTCTTGGTCAGTCTTAGGATGCTTGCAAGGCTGTCAGAAGATCTGTTGATCTATTGAGTTGTCCCTAGGGGTGTAGGTTACAGGATTCAAATTTCAGCTCTGTATAAGTTTTCATAGCCTGCCTGAGGAAGTGCAAACCCTAAGTGTCAAAAGACCTGGGTAGATATGACTGGTTTCCACAACAGAAAGATCTCATTGGGTCATAACTCCATATGTAGTTCATCACTACCGGGTAGCCACAGTCTTTTCTTTGCTAGTGGACATGACCTCCCTCACTCAATCTATCCATCCATCCTCCCTCTCTCCCCTTCCCCATCCATTCTTTCAGCTTCTCCATCCTTTCACT
Source organism: Uromys caudimaculatus (assembly GCA_028551405.1). Classification (NCBI taxonomy): domain Eukaryota; kingdom Metazoa; phylum Chordata; class Mammalia; order Rodentia; family Muridae; genus Uromys; species Uromys caudimaculatus. The sequence continues at coordinate 115,690,685 of CM052703.1, read as the reverse complement.
ATTTCCTTTATTCCTCATTCATCTTTCTTGTCTCCTGCATGCTTCTGCATGCCTGTCCTCTTAGACTCCTCCCTAGTTCTTCCTTTCAATGGTGAGCAACAGACAAAAACTCTGGACATCTGAAGCACAATAGGATTTATGGGAAAGATATTACAAAGAGAACCAGAAATTAGATAAAACAAAACAAAAAATCCACTTAGAAGTAGAGCATCATAGCACATTGACCCACTAGAAGCCTTTGAATGAATAAAGCCCATATGCTTTTCTTCTCTGCCCATGCATCATTTAAGCATGAATGAAGTCCCAAGGAAACACAGCCTGGTGGTCACCTCTGGCAGCATGTGCCACGAGAATAAAAAGAAATACCCAGAAGAAAGGCTTTGCGGGGATTCCTCAGCTTCTATGGTGAGAACATAGGCCATTAGTTCAAAGGAAACGGGGAAATATTTATGAAAAGATGGTGCCAAGGGACAAGAATGTTTTTAAGATAGTTGTCCTGTTTAAAGCCACCTTCCACTTTTCGCCCCACTTAACCTACGAAGCCTGTAAGATGCCTCCTTGAGCCAGTTGCTCCTGGTGTAGATCTGTGACAATGATATACATTCATCCTTCCAATACCAATATATTATATGGCACAGCGTCTAACAATCTACCATATATTTGCATATGTGTTATCTCATTAGATATTTAAATTTAACCCATGCTATAGGCTGAATTGTGTTTTTCCTTTGAAAGCTAATGTTAAATTTCTAACTCCCAAAGCCACTATGTAACTCTATTTGGAGTTGGGCTTTCAAAGGAGTTATCAAGTTAAAAATGAAGCTGTTATGGTTGGGTTCTAATCCTGTCTGACTTGTGTTCTCTCATGACGTAGAAATTAGGACATACACATTATCATGGATGCAATTAGATGAAAGGACTTATGAGGACACAGAGAGAGGGTGGCCATCTGCAAGCCAAGCCCAGAGGCTTTAGCAGGAAACCGAACTTTCCAATGCCCAATTTTAGGTTTCTAGGCTCAAGAATCCCCAGAAAATTCAAATTCTGTTGTTCAAGTAGCCTACCTTACAGCATTTGTTGCGGTAGCTGAGGGAACTTGCTACACTTACATAAGAGAATCAAGAATGAAAGAAACCATGACAAGAATTAAAGAGGCCAAGTCCCACAGCAAACAAATAGCAGAGATACCGGATTCTGTGGTTCTATGTCAGCTTTCCCTCAGCTTCCCCATACCATTTCTTTCCTTCCATTGTTAACAAACTTCCTCCCCTTCAGTTCATCCAGGACTGATAAAATAAGACAGTCCTTGAACGCGGCCACTGCTGTTGGCAGTCACCAGAGTAGCTGATCTACTCCTCACTCTTGGATGCGAGATCTCCTCTCACGGGTGCAGCACAGACCCCTAAATGCTTGCCACGTCCCACTGATTTTTCAACAGGTAATCTTACATCAACAGTGATTGGCCGTTTGCTGGGAAAAAGTCATAGTAAATGTGATATATTTGTGAAGAGGATGTGTAACAAATAGTTACCGTGAATGGAGTCCAGGGTCAGAACAAAGGCCCCATGTCTGCAGCTCCAGTCATACTGCATTCCGTTACCCAACCTTACCAGGTGAACCTCTTGCAATAATCCAGATTATACATTTTTAATTGAGGTCGGGCAGGAATGTTTTATTTACAAATAAAGAAAACTTCTACCTGAGCCTGTGATATATGAGCTAATACATCAGCTGCCCTCAGGTTCCATCTCTGTGCTGTGTATTTCGGATCTCAGTGCTCCTTTGGCATTGGCCTCTGTTTATAGCCAATTTTTCCTAACCGGCTACCCCACTGAATAAATGTGTACTCCATTCATGCCTGAAACCTTATATTTCATAGAATAGAGTGGATCCAGATAGTTTGTTCTCATTTTCACTATTCTGTGTAATAACATGCCCAACAGGAAAAGTTGTCACTCAAACACACACACACACACACACACACACACACACACACACACACACACACACACACACACACTTGAACCCTTCCAAATAGCTGTGTGCTCCTGGTTTTGGAGGCTCCCTATTGTATTTGAGATGATTCCTAAGGATTGCGTCCTCATAAAAGATAGAATTAGGGTCACATACTTTAGAATGTGCTGGAGGATTCTTAGCCAAACATAATTGTTTCTTCCAGGTCAATGATTATGTGTAACACTTTACAACCAATGGGCAATGCTCATTGTTTCTGACGCGGTAGAAGACAGATTGTTCCAACATGTAGCGGCTCGATGCCATAAACAAAGAAAACGGGAATCAGTCGAGTATAAGTCATAACAACAGAGCATGGTCTGATGGTAAGAAGGATACTTGTGTCTGTTCAATGAATTTACTCCCATTAACTCTGTTTATAACTACTGCATGAATAGTGTTTATAGTACAATTAGCATATTTTAACCAAAAAAATGTGTTTTAAGGTGTGTCTGTTGGGGGGAAGGGGATGTATGCACATCCCACAGTGCTTTAGTGGAGGGAAGGAGGCAACCACAGATGTCAGTCTTCCACATTCACCTTCACAACTTAGTGCTCATCCCCAGGAAATGAGTTTTAATGGAAATACCAGAAAGTGTGTACGTATACCTTGTTTGAGATGGAGTCTCTTTGTTGTTCTCCACTGTGTATGCCAGGCTACTTGACTCGCAAGCTTTGGAGATTGATTCTTCTCTGTCTGCTTCCCAATTCACGGTGGCAGCACTGAGGTTACAAGGTTATGTATGTCGGGGAATCTAAAATCTGATCCTTACACCTTACACACTGAACCACCTTACTGACCCAGGGGAAAAATTATGAAAATTTTCATGAATAAACAGAACATTAAAGCCAAAGAGATCATGGGCATGGGGTTTTTATCTAGCTGTATATTGGTCAAATACTAAGAGAAATTTAGAAAAACACATAGATCTTTTCAAAACTTTAAGATGACCAGACTCCCAATGTTTGAAAAACCAAGTCACTGGTGTGAATTTTATTTTTAAAAGTGTGTGGTGCGTTCAGGTTTGTGTTCACCCATGCATGCATGTATGACTTGTGTGTGTGCCAGTTTGTACTTTGAAAACAGGAACACACAGTGACAGCTTATGCTTTTCAGCTAATGGATATATTTCTATAATATAATTTTAATTGTTGGGTTCATAGTGTTCTATAATATGCAGTGATTTATTTAACAAATTCCCTGTTCTTGGGACCTAAGAAACTTCAATACTGTAAAAAAATACTGCTCTAGTGAATAGCTTCACAACTTCTAGGAAATGATTTTGATGGAAATATCTGAAAATGTGTATAGTAAAAGTTAAACTCTTTAGATTGCTATTGTCGCCATGTCATATCAGGGGAGAAGTTGGCTTGCAGTTAAGAGGATTGGAGCTCAGTTTCTAGCACTATGCCAGGTAACTTACAAATGCCTGCAACTCAAGCTCCAAGGGGAACCAATGTAGCTTGTGTGTACAGATTCTACCCCATATACACATGCGCATAATTAAAAACAAGATTTAAAGAATGTTACACTAAAATTTATTCTCCACTGCAATATGTGTCAAAATGCTAGAAGAATTGGCTACTCCAGCAGGTAGCAATGCATTGTACATACTCTCTCCCCCTATATATGCATGAAAATGTGATGAGTCACCATTAATTTGTATAAGTTTGATTTTGTGTCATTTAAAAGATCAATTTAATTTATATTTCAATAAATAAATAGTAAAATCTTTCATCCAGACAATTTTGATTTAATTACTTGTCTTTATACTTAGACAGTAAAAATCTTGCCAGTCCACATTACCACAATATGTACTTATACAGACAGACAACAACAACCAGTGCCAAAGAATCATTGTAACAACTCCCAAGTATCAGAACACTCCAGATTCTGGCTGCTTTTGTTTCTACCTGATACCAATGAGACTGAGGGCATGCACAAGCATGTATGTAGGCGTGAACAGCATACCTGATAGCGACAGTTGTAGAAAAGAGTCCAAGAGATTCTAAAACCTGGGGATGGTTGGAAAGAGGTTGGCAGTCAGGAGCCTAGGATAAAGGATAAAGAAGAGGCTCTAGTGGCTGCCTCCATTGTTGTAGATACCCATTGGGCAGCCCCATGCTTCTCTGTTTCTTTCCTTTACATGGTACTGGTGGGCTATGAATGAAAGTAATCTTTACTGCCATGGGCTGTGGCTTTTGAAACACCCAAGCATAAGACTTTCAGTCTCTCTCTTGCCCCATGATATTGGCATGGGGAGCAAGGCTCAGACATTAGAATCAATCCAGCGGGGTCGCTAGGAGCAGAACTCTTTACCTGTTGGCCACATATGTTAGGAGTAAGAAATGAACCTCTACTGAGTCCTGGGGATGGACATTTTATAGTTTAAATTAGTCCAGTTTAATTAACACTGAGGTCACAAGGGGTAAAGGGAGGAAACTAGATTTATAAGCAATCACCTAGAAAGTATTGCTAATCGTGGGCCCTTTCATTTCACAGTCTGTTTTGGAAGCCATGTATATGAGAGCTAGAAGCAGGACTGCTTTGGGGAGTTCTCCTTCCCCACATGGCAACCATGGGCAAGCCTCTTCAAGACCCTCTAAGACTGGTTCAGAATCACTGGCCTGAACATAAATAACATCTGTAGCTGGCCAGAGTGTTTGGCCCAGATAAACCATTCTACATTAGGAGATGACTCAAGCTGTGTCAAGTAAACCTGAGATTCTCAGCTTCCTGACTCTATCACCAACTGATCAAAAACAGACATGGAGATGAAACCAGAATAAGTTCTATGTCCTTAAGGCCACCAAGGCACAAAAGAGTGGCCAAATGGACACTTTAAGGGGAAAGAAAAAGTAAGTCCCCACTGGTCTTTTGATTTTCTGGAAAGGGCTTTGTGAGAGATATTTGTAGAAGTTTTACTTTTTGTTCCTTAGTGAAGCACCCTGGGGATTTCAAGCAGTGGGAAGCTCAGTGGAAAGCTTGCAATTAACCAATTAATATGATGGAATGCAAGGGAAAAACTCATAAAATGGGCCAAGATGAAGATCACCCTGGCCCTGAATGAAGAGAACAGGCTGTTTACATCTATCAGGTTAGCAATGAGAACGCCAAGCTCTGCTTTCGATCATGCTGTGTGGGAAGGTGCACAGGTCTGCTCCATCCGAGAAGCGGGTTTTAATGATGTGTGTTTTATAATGAACAGCGACATGCTGCCTCAGAAACTTTGCTAAGTGAAGTCTGCTGGAACCAGGTTTCAGGTCTCCCTTTTCAGTCTGGAACACTTGGGCCATATGTGTAATATATATACATATATATATATATACACACACACACACACACACACACATACACACACACATATATATGTGTGTATATATATTAATATGTGTGTGTATAATATGTGTACTATATATCTGTGTGTGTATTTTTATGTATTTATATATGTGTATGTATATGTATAATTTTATTTATTTACATCCCTTCTTGTCACAACCTTCAAATATCTGGATCCCTCTAGATGAAACACTTCTGCTATGCTACCTTCTATTAGTGAACCACTGTAAGTTTAAGTGTTGAAGAAGTACAAATTGGGACATTTTAGAGTCCATAACTTGGATTACTTCTCTTGCTGTTTTGACAAAATAACTGACAAATGTGGCTTAATTAAGTTGGGGTTTATTTCGGCTCACCGGTCCAGAGCACAGTTTACTGTGGCAGAGACGTCATTACGGTAGGAGTTTGAGGCAGCTGGTCGCACTGTATCTACAGTTTTTAAAGGAGAGAGATGGATGGTAGTGCTTAGCTCACTTTCTCCTTCTGAGTCAGTCCAGGACTCCAGCTCAAGAAAGGGTGCCACTCCCACAAGTAGGGTCTTCAGTTAACCGACACAAGATACTCCTTAGATATGCCCAGAGGTTTATGTTCTATCCTGTCAAATTGATAATCTATATTAACCACTGCATACCTTCTGCTTCTGGTATATCTCATCACTACTCCAACACACACAGATTATAGGGGTAAAACATCTACCTTATGTATGTGGTGTCTTTGCTTATCAGCATATTTTACCATCACAGTAGATGTAATGGCAAGTTTATATGCCAACCTGACTCAGCTATGGAACACGCAGGTATTCGTGGACACATTCTGTATGTTTCTGAGTGAGAGAAGTGAATCTAGTAAAGCAGATTATTCACCCCAGTGTAAAGGGGGCTCACCGAATTCTTTGAAAGCTTGAGCGTGGTCAAGGAGCCACAGCATCCAGAATGGTGAGATGGTCTCTTGCCTGACTGCCTAGAATTCAGATGCCAGCCCTACCTGAGATACCAGCCCTCCTACCACTCAGTCTTGAAGCAGAACTTCTGCTCTTCAGAGTTTAAAGCTGACATGGCTTCAGATGGCAACTTAAGGCACATTCTCTCCTGAGTGGTCATCTCTGATTACAGGTCTTGAGACTTGCCAACTACCATAATTGCATGAGCCAATTCAACAGATTATTTCTTTTAATGTATCTATCAGTTTTTCAAATGAAGTCTGAAAAATAACAGAAATGACACATCAAATTGAACAGAAAGTCATACTATCTTTTACTGACTAGCAGATAGGGTATTTGAAATTAAAAATACCTTCTAAGGTATTTGGAGGCTGATGTCATATCGGACACTGGTGACACTGAGTGGTCGCCTTAGGGTTTGCTTCAGAGTTCCTCTTTTACTTAATGTTGTTAATTTCTAGAGAGAATTTATTCATTTCTGCCGAACTCCATGGCTAAGGAGCAAGAATGTTGGATGCTTTCGATACGCACGTGCTACAGTACCAATCTCTCTAGAGCTAACACTTGTGATCTAGTTCTTGTTGAGCTAAGTTTTGAATTTTTAATAATTAAAAAGTTGTGCTTCAGATTGATTTTGCATTTGGCTAACAATGTATGACCTTAAAGTAACAGATTTTATTTCTCCAAAATCCTGTTCAGGGAGACACCTTTGGGCTTTTTTTTGGTGCCTTTGGCCAAAAGATTTACAGATCAACTATGTGGAAAAGGTATTCATCCTTCATGTTCTACCTCAAATGCCTTTTCGGGGAAAATTCCTTCCTTATTCCTGAGGAATCCTTGGAATATTCAAGTTACCGCAAGCTTATGCCTACATTATCGGGGTTACCATATTTATTTTATATTTTCATTTCTTTCTTTAATTTTTATTCTTGAATATTTACTTTATATACATTTCAAATGTTTTCCCCTTTAAAAACCCCCTATTTCATCCCCCTCCCCCTGCCTCTATGAGGGTGCTCCCCCACCCACCCACTCCCATCTTCCCTCCCTAGCATTCCCCTACACTGGGGCATCTAACACCCTCAGGCCCAAGGGCCTCTCCTCCCACTGATGGCCAACAAGACCCTCCTCTGCCACATATGTGGCCAGCACCATGGGTCCCTCCATGTGCATTCTTTGGTTGGTGGTCCAGTCTCCATGGGGCTGCAAACTCCCTCAGCTCCTTCAGTCCCTTCTCCAACTCCTCCATCCAGGACCCCATGCTCAGTCCAACAGTTGCCTGCAATCATCTGTCTCTGTATTTGTTAGGCTCTGCCTGAGCCTCTCTGGAGACAGCTTATCATGCTCCCATCAGCAAGCACTTCCCAGCATCCACATGTCTCTGCCTGTCTAACTGTCTGTCTGTCTTTCTGCATGTGTGCGTGCAGTTGTAGGTGAGAGGTCAATGTCTACTGTCTTCTGCAATCCCTTTCCACTTGATACTTCGTTGATACAGGGTCTCTCATTGGTCCTAGAGCCTTCTGATTTGGGTACACTGGATGACCAGAAGTCCCAGGGATCCCCCTGTCTCTGTCTTTCATTTCTGGGATGTACCATTGGAACCAACTTTCATGTGAGTTCTGGGGGAGTCAAACTCATGTCCTCATGCAGTCATCTTCCTAGCCCCATATCTTGTCATTATCACCTTTGCTTTACCTGTGTGGACCGAGCCTCTAGAGACAATATCGGTTGTGTATCTGCCCCATGTTGTATTGCTACCATACGAATGCCAACTTGCATGAATTAATGAAGGTACTCTTTTGACAATGCTTATAGGTGAGATTTTACAAACCAAGAAAATTGATATTTGGCTATGTGGAGAGGTTAAATAACTTCTTTAATCCTTTTTTTTTTTTTTTTTTAAACTGCTATGTGTCTTCCCTATGTTGCTGGGATTACAAGCATACATTGCCATTATGATACTGACTTACTGATGGGTACATCATTATTCTCTAGTTGGTGGCTCTATAGCTACCAGTCTAGAAATTTTCGTCATGGACAACACTCCAGGAGTCTTCCTGCAGTGGGTCTAGAATTTCCTTATTCCTAAAGAATGAGGATTCATTCACTGCAATGGGTTATACCCTTCCATAAAATCTGGAGCCACCACCCAATCCCCACAGAGGACTATTCAAGTTCAAGGGAGACTGATCAGGTTCAAAGAGTCTCCTAGAGGACTAGAAGACAATAATTTACAACACTCTTAAAATATAAATTTCTTTTTCCTTTTTTTTAAATTTTTATTTTATTTTTTTTAAATTTTTGACACTTTATTTACATTTCCAATGTTTCCCCTTTTCTGGGTCTCCTCTTTGGAAACCCCCTATCCCCTCCCCAACCCCCCTCTATGAGGGAATTCCACCTCCCACCCACCCGCCCACCCATCCCCATATTCCCACCTTGACATTCTCCTTT
>CM052703.1:115665380-115681438 GCA_028551405.1 Uromys caudimaculatus | reverse complement strand
CAGGCCCTGAGAAATAGGGAAGATGCTGCTGAGTCACTGGCTAAATGCTTAAGCAGGAACATGTTACAGGGGTAACCCCATCTCACAGAACATTTGTCCCTTGGAGGCAGAACTGTTTCCTGAGTGCTTCAATTATTGTTTAATGATGCCAGAAGTAAAAAGGGTTATTTAAACTCAGAGATGAGCATAGAAAATAAAAATTTGTATTCACTAATTACTTTCTTCTCTCTCCTTGCCTACTCCTCCCCTGCCTCATGTCTCATGCAGTGACTTTCGTTGCTTGCTCTATCAGATGACGAGACACCAAGAGCCACACCTGTGAGATGAACCTGCATTCCAGGTTCTTCTAAATTATAGCCTGCATTTCCTAGCTAAAGAATGTCCTCTTAGCAGGCCCTTCTGTGTCAGTGAAGAACACCCCTGGTGAAATCTTACATGTATATATTTCCCACCAGATAAAGGGAACGTGCCCAGAAGGCTGGGTCCAATACTTGCTAGCTGGATGAACCCGTCTTCCCGCTGAAGCAATTTGAGTTCTAAACAAACCACTACAGGTATTAAGGCCCTGACACAGGATACTGCTTAGTGTTCCTTCCAAATAACAGGCTTTTCCACAGAGGACACCGAGATCACAAGCTCCAGATGGAGAAGTGACAGTCAGATGTTTTGTCATTTGAGTCAATCTAGGACACTGAGTTCTGAGAGGGGCATTGGGGTATCAGTGACTTCCTGTGCTGTTTAGAAAGGTGACAGAGTCCCAGAGGAACGCATTGCACTTAAACTTGATCTTCAGAGCAGACATGGGAGCATCCTCCGTTATGATTTCATGCACAGCTATCACTGTGACTAGTGTGAAATGAGAATTGGTGACAGGGGCTTATTTTAAATGTCCTTGCTAGTCAGCATAGCTCATGGACCATAGGAAACTTGGAGCTGTTCTTTTCTTGTAAAAAAATAAATAAATAAAAGTAGCTAATAAATATGTAAATCATACTATCTTTATTCATAACCTGGCAGGGATCAGACATGAAAATAACAGCCAAAATCCACTATTTTATCTATAATATTATGTTGAGTTAATATCTCAAAACTTCAAACACCGAGGAAAGAGCATGGGAAAAAACCCATTATTTTCCTAGTCAACTTCTTGGTGAGCAATATTTAACAGGTCCATCAATTCTCTCTGTGCACAGGCTCGGAACCTGAAATTGCACAGGTAGGCATATATATCTGTATTTCTCCCTTTCCTTACCAACCTTGTACTTTCAGCTAAGCATACATTGCCTCATTCTTTAAAGGCAAAGACTCATGTTGCCTCACTCCGATGATTACCCTGCTGCCAGATACTGCTCCTTCAGCCGTGGCCCCATCCTTCTTACTATTATTAGGACATTCAGAAGTGTCAGCAAAAAAAAATCCCTCCTGCTTTTATTTTTTACTTGGACTCTGGGACCCTCCAAGGTGGAGGAAGTCCTTTGGGACAAAGCTTTCGCTGCGGTCTCATCCATCCTCAGCCCCCAGTTTGTTGGTGTCTTTCCCTGCTCCGTCCTTATGCAAACCCTGGGGACTCCATCACATTGCTAGTGGGGCTGAGAAATGACCTTCCTGTTTCCTTGGGAGGTGTGTTTTGTTCTGTGCCACCCAATTATTCTCGCCCACAAGAGTAAATACTGCAAGACCATGGGCCTTTGGAGTTGGATAGTATCAGAGGTTACCCATCTGAGTTGGCACTGGGATCTCCTGAGGAAAGAACTTGAAGAAGATGGAGATGAATTCTTGCCCCCTCTGTCATTTCATCAGCTTTGTGACCCAACCTCAGCCAGTTCCCTTTCTTCTGAGCCTGTACTCCTAATCCACAAGATTGCGCTGATAATGCACAGTTATAAATGAGGGGAGCTCATGAGGTGAGTGTTAGCAAGGTAAGGGGCACGGAGGAAGTGGGCAGACAAAGTACAGGAGGAACAGACATGGCACAGATGTGAAAGCTAAGAGAAGACTGACTGTCTTCTTGGAATCTAGGAGGAGGGTCTCAAAGCCCATGCCCACCGTGACACACTTCTTCTAACAAGGCCACACCTACTCCAGCAAGACCATACCTCCTATAAGTGCTACTCCCTGGGCCAACCATATTCAAACCCAACACAAGCTCTTACCTTCCTTGTACAAAGCGTGTGTTGTGATTCCCATAGCAAGACTTACAGGGACTCTGGGGCTTAATTCCTGACTTAGATGATGATCTTGCTGGTTAATCTTGATTGTCAATTTGATTGGATTTAAATTTACCATGGAAAAATACTTTGGAGTCCATCTGTGAGTCTGCTTTTAGAAAAGTTTAACTGAGGAGAGAAGCCCCCACAAATGTGGGCAGCACTGTCCCATTGACCGTGGTCCAAGACTGAGTAAATAAAAGAACGTGAGCTGAATACCAGCATTCATGTCTCTTTAGCTCCTGCTTGCACATGTGCTGTGGTCAGTCACCCCATGCTGTCCCACCATGCCTTACATGCCACGATGCACTGTATCCCTACAAACCATGCACCAAAATGAACCCTGTTTTCCTTAACTTTCTTTAGGAACTTTTTCTGTTGCAACAAGAAAAGTACTGAATACAATGAACAAGGAGATGTCTGTTCCCCATAGATGTGGTGACCAATACAGCCAAGCACATAAGTTCATAGTCAACTCCACAGACTCCTGTTTTGCTGAAGATAGAGCTCCACAGGGACAAGAGAGGTGACATGATTATCCAAGTGTTCAAATCTAAGATCACATACTCATGCATGAAGTGAGTACCCAAGACTGGCTCCAGAGAGTACCAGGATGGACACTGGGAAGTTTGACCAATCAGTTACTATCCAGAAGCTACCTACAGCAGAGTTTCAAAAAGGGGGTGGAGACTAGAATATAAGTCATTTGATGTCTTTATAAAAACTTTCTAGAATCCAGAGTCCATGGCCCCAAGCTCCAAAGTCTAGAATCAGTTCCCAGAAAAGTTTTGTTACCCTAAATATGAAGGCTTCTTGAGCCCAGGCCACCGTGAAACAGTTCCTGTTTCCTTTGACTCATCAGATGGAAGACCAGTGGATTTTTCTCCTACCCATCAGAACTTGGCATAGTAGAGCTTTTGTGTTGCTCAAGAAGAAAGTCCCAGCACACTGTGCTGTGCCAATAAGTGACACACATTTTGCTTCTATGGGTTTTTTCCTTCCTTGCACAGTCAGTTTTTATTATTAGCCATGGCTATACTTTATAAAGTCTCCAGGAACACTGAATTAGTGTTCAACTATAGTTTTCCATGGAAGTTCAGGTTTAGGATTGGAGCCCCTGATCACATACTCATCAGGTGATTCATAGCCTTTATGTGCTCTACAGGTAAAATGTGTGTGTGTGTATGTGTGTGTGTGTGTGTGTACACGCACGCACAGGTGTATGAATTACTTAACATAGAATTTATGTCACACAGCATTGTATGTACCTCATGCCTGAATGGAGCTATATACTTTTTCAACAGAGCACATTCCATCTGCCCTGCCCTTACCAACCTGGTACTTAGGGGGGGCCAATCCAAATAGCAAAGCCAGCAAACAAAACCACAAACTCAACAGTGGCAAATCGTGTTTGTGAACAGACCACAAAGGGCAATAGTTTACATTATGAGAGCTTGTCAACGCAGCAGTTCATTTAACTTTAAGGTGGGTTTGTGAACATTGATTTTCATGTTCTTTATTACTCTGTGCATGTCCAGAGCAACCAAGATGTGTCATGAGCATTAATGTTGGGCTTACAATGGACTTTTAGTGTATATGTGGATCTACAAAGTAGAAACTGTGAATAATGAACTCTGCTATTAGTGACTGGTTAGTGATGCTATGAGGTTTGGGGGGGGGGGAAAGATCAATGAGCCAATGTCCTTTAGCAATCAGTCCATCAACACTGAATTAACTTTACCCAACACTGGAATTTGTGAGACAGCCGGTAGTGGATAGTGGTTATCTGACTATCATCTAGGGCAAGAGTTGGTCTTTTTTTCTGAAAAGTTCTGATAGTAAGTGATGAAGACTTGCCAGCCATATGCAACCAAAGACAACTGCGTATGAATAGATGTGACTGAGTTCCAAAAGAACATTATTTCCAAAAGCAAGAGGGATGTTGAGTTATCCAGAAGATTGCAGTTTTCTAACCTCTAATATAGGTTTGTATTTGTGTGCAAAAAGAGTGGTCTCCTAGCTGCTTCTTAGATGTGTCTTCTTACACAAAATTCTACAGGATGCCAAGCCTTTCAAGAAGCCTTTAAAGAAATGTTGGTAGGTAAAGTAATAAAACATTCTTTAATACTGCTCTCAAATTACTCTTTATTTTCCACACAGCATCCTGGAAGCCCAGTTGTTGCGTTTTGAGAGGAGAGACAAATAAGCGGAAGTTACCACTGTCGCCATCATTATCTTTACTTCACCACCAGTGCCATCATTACCAGTACCACCACCAGTGCCATCATTACCAGTACCACCACCAGTGCCATCATTACCAGTACCACCACCAGTGCCATCATTACCAGTACCACCACCAGTGCCATCATTACCAGTACCACCACCAGTGCCATCACCATTAGCAATACTGTCATCATCACCATCCATTATTACCACCATGACTCTCAACAAGTCACTTATTAAACACTGTATGTGGACAGTGCTTTCAATATTCTCCATACTCACACAACAATGACCATAGTAGATCTATTTTTATCTTTATATTATCAGAGAAAAAATGAAGGCACAGAGATGTTAAGCACTTGGGCTAGTTACAGTTAGGGACTGTGCATCCTGTGTTTATAGCTGATGACTTTTCTTTTTTCTTTCTTTCTTTTATTTTTTCATGCTACATGCAGAAGTCACATATGCAGACCCGTTTCCATTTTCAAAAGTCTATCCCATGGTTAAAGGTAACTCTTGGATCTGCTGACTCTTTTGTCTGGATGCCCTTTTACTGATGCCTGCCTATTCACCCTTGAAAACATGTGGAACACATTACTTCTCCTTTGTGAATTATTTCCCTGTCTTCTTGTTTTCACCCTTTCCATACACAAAAATAGTGACTGAGGGAGTCAGTCAGTCTGAAGCAATTCTGAATCTCCTACATATTTCTGACATAGGACAGTGAATTGCAAATATCTGTGGATGTGTACATTGGTCCTACTCATGTTTGTGTCTTTCCAATGTAATATAGTTTCTAGCACACAGTATGGGCTTAATAGATGCTTACTGGACATAAATATCTTACTGGCCTATTTAGAGTAACACTCAATGATCATCTCTAGAATAAGCTATTAAGTAAAAAGAAAAAAAGAATGTCATGTTAGTTGGACTTGTGTCCCTCTATAGCTCAGAGAGTTATTTGAAAGGGGCAATTGCTTTGTTCTGCCAGAGAGGCTGCGTCATTCTCTGGAATGTCAATCTAAAAACCATCTAGGATGTCATCCATGAAATTACCTCAACTGCTCTATAATAAAACTGACATTCTCATTTTGCTGTGTCTACACATCATCTATTCATCATTTTATTGTCCCCTCCAGGGGGCAGAAGTTATAGGTGGCAACAAAATGTGGCTACTATGGCTAGAGAGACCTGGTTCCACTACAACCTTTCCCCATAAGGCTCTGGGACTGGGGACAGGATCTTGGTTGTTTTGACTCATAGTAGTCTATATAATATGAGACCTAAAATCCCTTCTTTGCAGGGCTGTCCCAGATTGTAAATGAGACATCACATGTCAAATATGTTGGGAATATGCAGAGAATTTTGAGAATAGTGTTTCTATAATCAGGTTTATTAGTATTTCATTCATTATGAATCTTCTCAATATGTGAATTTATCCCATTTTCACAGACTCCGTGGCACAGTATGGTATGTGTGTCATTGCTCCCTGCCCCAGTGTTCATCATGGCAGACAGTACTAACCAACAACAGCACTATCTGGTTTTTCTGATCTTTCTAAGCACAATGCTTAATCAAGGACATATTTCTCAAATTATTGGTCCTGGACAGCAAACTTTGTCTCTTTTGTAATCACCAAACTCTTACACATGGGGACATATGTCTACTGTACAGGACTATCACAGAACCCACACTGCACAAGAACCATGATGCCAATTTGAGAACACGGAACACAGTCCAAAACCTGCTGATGGATCACATTTGTGGATATTGTGTTTGCATTAAATTGCATGAAGAGTTTCTAAATGGTTGGTTTCACCTTCTGATCTTGAGTTAGGCTTTGCAAATTGTTTCTCCACCTAGCAGATTTCTGTTGGTAGGGGTTAGCTTATGAAATTAGCCCCTCTGATATTCCTGGCCCCTGTCCTTCTTCTGGAAAATGAGATGAATACCATAAGTCATGAAGACTCTTAGGCGAATCAAAGGCGACAATGCACAAGAGAGCCCTTTGTAAACTCTGTGGTGCTATCCAAACTTAGCGTATGACTTTGATCCTGATATGCATTTCTTAGTCCTTGAAAATTAGATCACAACACATGTAAAAGCTTTGCTCAACAAACACACACGACTTTCTCATTATTACAGTCTTTTCTTTGTGTTTGTTTTGTACACCAAGTATATTCATAATTGTTTTATGTTTGTCCTGGTTAGCTAGCACTTTAAGCCTATTATGAGAGGATGTTAAATGTCACTTGCTTTCAGCAGGGCCCCACATTTATGAGAATGTAATAGGTGTCAAGTACTCCTCATCCTTGGCAGGGCATGGTGGGTAACTGGAAAACTTGTTCCACTTCCAGGCCTGAGGGGGGAAAGTCTGGGGGGGGGGGGAAGAAGGTTGGTCTCCGCTCTCTGTGCTCTAAGTGAGTGGAAGGACTTCTGCATGATTTGAAGTCAATGGAAAGGACACTGAGGGAGTCACCCATGGAAGCCAAACTGAACACACAGAAGCCTAAGTGAAGACTCAGCGAAAGGGACCAAAGACGATGTCCTAGAGAAACAATATGGTCCCAGATGCCATGAGAGAAAAACAAAGCAAAACATGTGCTTTCCACCCTCCATCCATGGGAAGCAGTGACAGGTCACAGCAATTCCTGCTGGAATGTCTAGTTCCTTTAGCCTCTGAGATCTGGCCTGTGATGTTCAGAAATCAGAAATGGATGGCAGATGCCAGGCACTCAACTTGAAGCAAATTTGAGTTGAGAGAGGAATTCCCAGTGTTCTGATAATCCTGTTTTACCCTGCTGGACAGAGTGCTTTAGGATGGACTTAACATGAGGGTTCTTAATCAAGGGATTCTTTGTTATCTCAACTCCATTAAGAAAGCAATAGTGTTTACCAGCTGGAGTAGTTCTCTGGTAGAATTTTTTTAGGTCACTTATGTATACAATCATATCATCTGCAAATAGCAATACCTTTTACATCTTCCTTTCCAATTTGTATCCCCTTGATCTCGTTTAGTTGTCTTATTGCTCTAGCTAGAATTTCACGTATTTTATTGAAGAGATACAGACAGAGATAGCAGCCTTTACTTGTCTCTGATTTAGAGGAATTGCTTTAAGTTTCTCTCCATTTAATTTCATGTTGGCTATCAGCTTGCTGTATATTGCCTTTAGTGTGTTTGGGGAGGCTCCTGTGTATTTGATCTCTTTAAGACTTTTAACATGAAGGGGTGTTGGATGTTGTCAAAACATTTTTCAGCTTCTAGTGATATATGATCATGTGGGTTTCTTTCTTTCAGCTGATTTATATGGTGTGTTCCATTGATGGGTTTTCATATATTGAAATACCCATGCATCCCTGGGCTCATAGTGATCATAGTGGATGATGCTTTTAATGTTTGGATTCAGTTTGGGAGTATTTTATTGAGTATTTTTGAATCAATGATTCATACAGAAATTGGTCTGGAATCCTCTTTCTTTGTTGAGATTTTGTGTGGTTTAGGTATCAGGATGACTGTGACCTCATTGATTGAGTTCAATAATGTTCTTTCTGTTTATCTTTTGTGAAATAGTTTGAGGAGTATTGATATTAGCTCTTCAGAGGAGAAGGGGCTCTGTGTGTGTGTGTGTGTGTGTGTGTGTGTGCGTGTGTCTGTAGGGGGACTGGAAGGAAAGGGTGGTGGCAGCGATCAAGGTGTAGTGGGAATAAATAAACAAATTAATGAAGAAGAAAAATAAATCAATGGTCCTGTCTGAGTTTTCATTCTAGACAGGACATGAAGTTGAATTTGAAGAGACAAAGGAAGAAAAAATTAAACCGTGTTCAAAGGACAGAATTTGCCTGTTGTACTTTCCTGGGCTTCTTGGCAAATCATTGCATTAAGAAGGTTAATGGGCTTGGGGAAAACATTATGATTATGAAGAGAGCACTGTGCCTGCCACAGCGTCCTTCCCGGGCTCTTCCTTTATCTGCTGTATCAGCATCCTCCTCCTCTGACTCAGCCACAGCCTGAAGGCACTTGCACAGCTTCCTAGCTCCTATTCCATGTACTTAAAACTATTACACTTTATTTATCTATTTTGTATGTGCAAAGGGGCAAGTGTGCCATAGTAAATTTATGGAGGTCTGAAGCTGGCTTCGACTTATGAGAGTCAGTTTTCTCCTTACCACAAAATGAGTCCTGGGAATCAAACTCAGATTCCCATGCTTGTCAGTAGGAACCTCTATCTGTTGAGCCATCTTGCCTGCCATACGTGTACGTGGATTTGAGACTGGAATTGGTTTGGTTTCTCTTAACTGGTACCTGTATTCTCCTGCCTGGTCCCTCTTATAGGTAGCTTTCATGTTTCTAGTGATACTGTATTAGTGTTAACAATGCAATTAGCTAGGTTTAGGGTATCACTTTATAACTGGAAGGGAGGATGCTGTTTGAGAGACAGACATGGAAAGCTTGACCTTTTGACTCCAGGAAGGAATACTCATTGTAATAGATGCTTAATCTCTGGCCATGTCATGCAGTCCTGGAGTATTGGATCATGAAAAGAGGAACACACAAAAGGCACCTTCTGTAGATTGAAGACTCTTCTCGAGAAAGAGCTCCTGTGTTTGGATATTCACTGCAAGCAAAAGTGGCTGCATGTAGAAGAAAATGAAATGACATTTTTTTACTCATAATAAAATTGGAGAAACACTCTAGTTATTTAGAAAGTATCCTAAAATATATGAAGTGAGACTATCACTTTAAATAAAACTGAAAAATTGACTTGTCAATGCCAAAATTTAAATGAAAATTAGAATTTTCAAAAATTCTTATTTGCTACCATGACCTTGCCAGGCTTTTTGATATTGAAAAAATGTAACTTTTTTGATGTTGTGTTAAAAAGACACTTATAAATCATTATGACTCCATGAATTGATGCATGTTTGAAGGAGTAAAAATGTTTATGGATTAAATATATATGCAAAGGACAAAACTAAACTGATAGATTTTAGTATAACAATGTATAGAAAACAACTTTGGCAGCAGTTTGTATCCTCTGCTTGAATTAATCTTTAAAAACTCCTTGCTTTCTGGGATTGGCTATCCTAGCAGAGAAAAATATTCCTAATTCATAAAAAATGGAGGGAGTATTAAACTAGCTTCCAATTTTCATCTACCAAACTGAGTGGAGTGAAAGAATCCAATAAAGCTTTTAAAGACCACACACCAGTTAGTTTTAACTATTTGTTCTCATTTGAAAGTCTGAAAATTGTTCATGAAAAGTATGGTATTTATCTAACTGGTTTTTATTTAATTAGTAGGTGAGCTAAAAATTTCCGTCTTAACTCTTTAGTAGTAAATTCTTATAGGTATGACAAACAATTTCTTTTTGAGTCTGAAATAAATTTTAATGAGGCAAAGTTTTCGGAAAGTGAAATTCTTAGACTTGGAAAAGTGCATCTTGTGTATCTCATGGAGACATCAGTAAAGAAATATTTCTGTGTTATGGCTAAATGTTCATTGTGGACTTTGAGATGTGTCCTTCATATAGGAGGCTATGCAAAGAGAAATAGACAATGCCAATGACCCTGTTTTAAGGGACTTACAGTTTGGTAGGGTGGGTGAACAGCTAAGTAGTTCAAAGAAATAAATGCAGTTTTAATGTAAATTTGTTCAAGATCCTATGCCTATGCTGAGTAAGGACTATGAGCCTGATCTGAGAAGCATCTTCTCATATTTAAAGATTAAGTACCCTGGCACAGTCAATCATCAAGGGCAAATGATCAAAGCTGACAATTAGTTAATGGAGGACCCTGCTCCAGAGGAGGTAAAGACCAAATGATATCTCCATGGAGAACAGAACTTAATCTAGACAAGAGAAAAGAGAATGAGAGGAGCTGGTATAGACAGTCTAATAGGCCTAATAAGAAGAATACTTTCTTTCTTGATGCCACATACTGAAAGTTATTACATTCGAAGAAGGGAAATCAATCACTCTACAATCAACAGATGTTCCTAGATCATTTCAAAAATCTCAACCTTCATGCTTTATTACACTGGGCAAAGACCATGACTCCTTCATGACCTGTAGTGCTTTGCTTTTTGGATAGAAAATGTAAATTATTACTAACCCTAAACTTCTTAGTGGGCAAAAAAGTTCTACAAATAAATGTTCTCAAGTCCCTATATAAATAGCCTTTGAAATCGGATAGTTAACACCGAGTTTCACTCTTCTTCCTTCTTCCTGATCAGCATCACCATGTCTCTTCTGTCCCCTTGATTGCCATGAGGCCCTCTTCTCCTTTGTTGAGTACAGAGCAGTTCTTGAACAGAATATATAATTGTATTCAGGTCTAAAAGATGACCAGCCATTCTGAAGATTGAGAAGTATGGTTCATGTGGTCCTAACCTTTGCTGGTAAGGCATTTCCTTCCTGAAATGCAGTTCTTTTAAAAATAACAACATCATATAATAGAATAAGAGAAGAATGAATGGAGGTGGGGTTGGGAAAAGCAGCAAAGGTCTTATTGCTGGAGATTCTGTAGTTTGTATGGGGTGTATTTTTATTTTCCTGTCTAAAAAGCAATATGGAAGCATTAAAGAATTTAATTTTATATGGTCAAGCTATTATTTTAAAAATGATAAGTCACTTATAGATAAATGGCTGGAGGGAGGAAAGAGAGGTCACTGAAAAACCAATAAGAGCTGCTTAAATGCTCTACGTGACAAATAAGGCTTTACTCAGTGTCTTAGGGTTTTACCACTGTGACCAGATACCATAACCAAGGCAACTCTTATAAAGACAGCATTTAATTGGGGCTAGCTTAAAGGTTCAGAGGTTCAGCCCATTATTATCAAGGTGGGAGCATGGTAGCATCTAGGCAGGCATGGTGCAGGCAGAGTTGAGAGTTCTACATCTTCATATGAAGGCTGCTAGCAGAATACTGACTTCCAGACAGCTAGGATGAGAGTCTTAAGCCTATGCCCACAGTGACACACCTACTCCAACAAGGCCACACCTCCTAATCATGCCACTCTCTGGGCCAAGCATATGCAAACCATCACACTCAATGAAGCATCCCCAAGTATCAGCAAATTAGGAATGTTTTGCATGGAGAAACACCAGGACGTGATATTACAGGAGGCTTATAGAAGACTGTGATGTTCTTATTCATGGGTAACAGAAGAGGCCTGGCAAGGAGCAGGAGTCCTGTGTTCTGAGTGAACATACCAACTTGAGCTGCCAGGGAGTGACCATGCTAGACATGTTAGTAGGCAACTGTACAGACACTTCTAGAGTTTGGAGGAGCAGGCTGGAATGTGAAGTAGATGCTTAGAGGTTCTCAGAATGTGGGCTGTAAGGAAGCAGTGGCCTGGGAAACCTTGACTAGCTAGAACATACAGGGTAGGAAGGGGAAAGGGTGGGGGAAGGGTGCATAAAGTAAATCTTGGATGAGTGAACGGAACATTGAGGCAATTAGCATGTGAACTGGCACATTACGGTGTATGGAAAGAGCGTGTAGAAAAGTATGTAAGAATGTAAACTTAAGAGAATGAAGAAAAAAGAAATATGTAAGGGTTAAAGGAGTGTTTTTGATAAGAAAATCTTCCTTCTTCATTCTCCAGCAGGTCCAGTACAGGGTCCAGATGGACTCTTGTTGAGAAACTCCCATGATACAGCAGATTATTGGCTTAGGAACAGAATCTGGATCTATTTCATAGCAACAAAAAGAGAAGTAGAATGTGTTCCCCTTTCCAGCACGTAGAGTCAACGCAGTTCCATCATAGTCCTTTAGGATTTCTTGCCCAGCTGTAGTGACTTGAGTCACATATGAGAGGGCAATAGGCCCAGTGAGATGTCTCAGTGTGTAAAAGCACTGACTGCCAAAGCTGAGGTCAATCCCTGGGGATCACACGAGAGAGGGGAATTGCTCCCACCACATTCAGAAAGGATGGTTTGGCCTATGAGAAAATGCAAAGTCCTGGGACCTAGCTATCAGGGTGATCATACTGATCTCTACTTTTGGTGGTGGTGGTGGTGGTGGTGGTGGTGGTGGTGGTGGTGGTGGTGGTGGTGGTGGTGGTAGTGGTGGTGGGTGTGTGTGTGTATGTGTGTGTGCACACGTGTATGCGTGAGTGTGTTTGTGTTGTATTTCTGAGGATGAACCCAGGGCTTCATGCATGTTAGGGAAGCATTTTACCACTGAGTTTTATTCAAGCTCCTGCATTTTTATATTAAATGCCATAAAAGACATGAGGAGAGGGCTTGGGTGAAGGGTCAGTCAGTAAAGTTTGTTAGTGACACAAAGCTCCGAATCAAAGAAGCAGAGGCAGTAATGAATATATACATGGTCCAAATTCTCTTCCTCCCCCAAGTGCACTGGGGAGATGGAGGGAAGACAAAAGTATCATGTGAATTGCCACTTGTAGGCCCAAGAGAAGGGAGAGGCACGCAAGCTCCCAAGGAAACTTCAGATATCCAGGTTAGGTGAAAAGCTTAGGCATGGTAAAATCAAGAATCCAAATAGTGATTTTTGTAAAGAACATCAGAGATGGCTTTCTGAAGCATGAGCACTCCAGTGTTAAGAAATACTATGGCTTGAACATTCGTAATCTCCAAATCAGGGTCTGAAATGCCCTGAACTCTGAAGCTTTGAATAAAAACATGACATTGCAAGTGCAAAATTCCAAAACATGAAACAAAATTTCATGCACAGAATTATTCTAACATGGTATAAAGTCAACTCCAGGCTATACACACAAAGTATACGTATAACTTGAGTACATTTCCTGTTTGGAAGGTAATCTCCACCCCATAATACTGTATGTGTATATGCAAATACATACAGTTTTTCCTCATGGTCAGTCAAGTGCATGATCTAGAAATCTACTACTGATTTTAAGTGGGCCTGTGACAAGTTCAAAGGGGAGGTAAGGAAGACTGAAGACAAGGAGTCTGGAACACAGAACCAGTGAAGGATAGTCTATTACCCAGGACTTGGTAGATGGCATTATTGATAGGGGCCCTGGCCAGGGCAGAAAGACATTAGGAAGATGTCTGCTGAGGAGCCTTTGTAAGATTCTGAAAACCTCACCCCATCTGCATGCAGAACGCTTACATCTATGCTGAATTCTACAGCAGAAAGTACTCCAGACACCAGGTACTACTGGGCAGAACTGGGCAGCCATCACATGTGTAATAAGGCCCAGCCCAGGAGCACAACAGGACACCTGTGCTGCTATGGGCCTCCCTCCTGGCCTTGATGTGGGATGAAGATTGAGGAGTAGACAGGAAGAAAAGAGTGAATCTTGGAGTGTCACTTTTTTTTCCATTAGAAACTAATAGCTTTGTTTTTTATTTCACCTGGAGGTCAGAGGACTAATTTGGTGACTATTAATTACCCTTTCCTCCCTGTTCTGATTTTAGCATATGTAGTAAAATTAGGATAAAGATTTAACTTGGACAGTTTTTGTTCCTTAAAAACAGAAAACAGCCAGCTAAGTGGTGGCACATGACTGTAATCCTAACACGCAGAGAAGAAGGCAGGAGGGTCAGGGCTCTGAGTTCAGCCTGAGCTATAAGCAAGATCCTATCTCAAACCAACAAGCCAAAATGAATGAATGAATAGATGGATGGGTTAATTATTCCATAATGCCAATAATTTTTTCCAAAATCAATCAAAATAAATTTTAAAAGAAGCCAGTAAACATTGGCAGGTTTCCCTCAGTGTGGTGCTAAGCTGCTTGGATCTTTGTGAAGCCTGCCCAGTAAATGGCAAATGGTGGTCTCTCTGGCTCCTTTGCTCTCCTCTCTTCCACACAGCCCTGTGGTACAGGGGGAGTCACTAATAACATCACATCACCTCACATCACCCTGCTTTTCTGATTTCTTTGTGACCAGGATCTGATTCCCCAAAGTAGTCCTAGTATTTCCGGTCTTCTTGGCCTTCTCACTGGCAGGCGTGGAGCCTGGAGGGCAGTTTCCAAAAGTTTCCCGAGAAACTTCTGTACTTGATTAACTACACAGATAGAGCATTTTTCTTAATATTTTTATACACGAAAAAGAAACTCCTTTGAGTGGTTAAGTAAGGAAGCTGTCTGAATGGTTTGTCTGAATGCTTGAATGGCTTCAGTCCCAATTATTTGTACTTAATCTTTACATTGAAACGTTCTCTGGTTTGGGGGGTGGGGCTTGGATGGAAAATGTCTTAAGATAGATCCTCCCCTCCCACTTCTCTTAGAGAAAGAGAGCGCAGTGCACTGAACCTGTGTGGGAGGTGCGTGTGGACCATGCTCACCCCTTTCTTAGCCGCTGCTGCTCCGTTTCCGAAAGCTACTTTCTTTTGCTGTACCCCTGTAATCAAATCGATTTTCCTTGCATGAATTCTGCCTAGAGGGAAAAAAAGGAGAGAAAAACTCCATTAAATCTTGCCTTACCTACTCCTGAAAAAACAATTAATAATGATGCTGACAACAAACAAACTCAATGGCAGTTGTCAAAAGTGGAAAGAAGAGCCAAGAATTCAACCATGACCAAGAAACTTATAACTATCACAGGCATTTATGTACTTTTTAGCTGTTTAATCTGAATTTCTGTGTTACATATGACATGTCAATGACTTCACTGCCTAAATTATGAACAAAAATACACCTTGTTTTTTTTTCATTTGGCTTGTTGTCTGAGATAGCTGAGAACAAAGACACCAATTTTGTTGAGTTGGTAGAGGTGAAGGTCACATAGCTTGTCATCAGTGTGGCACATGCCACCTGCCTTTGTGGTCACAAAGGTGAAGATCTGAGAGGATTTATAATGAATGAACAGAAGGACACAGAATGATAAGTCACAACACAAGAGCCTTGAATTGGGACTATGTAGGAGAGCTCAGAGAGCCAGACCAGAAGTGTGAATCTCACCACCACAGCAACCCAGCTTGATGAGATCTCTGAGTACAGTGTCCAGAGAGACCGGCTGCTGCCGTCGCTATGGTTTCGCAGAGCCTATGAATCACTGTTTCAAGAAAATAGATGTAAAACTGTTGTTCTTTTCATTTTGGATCCCTAAACATGGTGTTATGAGTGCTTTGTTTGGCTTCTTTGCCATGCGAACCAAATATCCACACTCATGTTCCCTAAATCTGAGCTAGGACAAATTACTTAACAATCCAAACTTTGGTTTCTTCTCTATGGTTTTCTGTATCCTCAGTTCCCCCATGGCTTGAAGTAATATTTTCCGGTGCATTTTACTCTCTACAATTTCATGAAGAGAGAGTGTTCTTACAATTTTAAGGGCTGTGATTTTATAGACAAATGTCTGAAAACATACTTCATTTTTACCAACTATAAAATGGGGCACAAGAGAAAACTCTCTTCATTTCTTTAATATGTCCTGTTTGTGATTGACATTTAGTAATTTATTTGCTATGACAATTGCCACTTGCTTTTTTTTTTTCTCCTTTTTTATTTTTGATACTTTATATACATTTCCAATGTTTCCCCTTTTCTGAGTCTCCTCTTTGTATACCCCCCATCCCCTCCCCAACCCGCCTCTAGGAGGGAATTCCACCTCCCACCCCACCCCCCGTCCACCCATCCCCATTTTCCCGCCTTGATATTCCCCTTTACTGAGGCCTCTAACATCCTCAGGCCCA
>CM052703.1:115646323-115664880 GCA_028551405.1 Uromys caudimaculatus | reverse complement strand
CTCCTGCTCCTGCTCCTCCTCCTCCTCCTCCTCCTCCTCCTCCTCCTCCTCCTCCTCCTCCTCCTCCTCCTCTTCTTCTTCTTCTTCTTCTTCTTCTTCTTCTTCTTCTTCTTCTTTTCTCCTCCTCTTCCTTTTCTTCTTCTTTCCTGGCTTGTTTTGGTTATTGTTGTTTGTTTGATTTTTGAGATAGACCCTTGCTTTGTTGTTCACTGTCTAGGCTGGTCTTGAATTTGTGAGGTTAAACAATCTTCAACGTGTCTGAGAATTAAGAGTATGATACCACTTTGGATTCAATTCTCTTCCTTGAACACTGATGAGAAGGAGAAAGGAATTTACCTTGGGATATCTTTAATGTACTACACAGCTTCTTATGACTTTCTTCTGTATCTGATCCAGTATTTTTGTCAGTAAAAGGCAAAATTTTGGGCTGTCAGATGATCATTATCTCACTAGCTTTCACCAACCCATATGTTGAGAGTGTCAACAGATAACATTGGAAACACACAGCAGAGATTTCTCAGTTTTGCTGTAACCCATGAGCTTGATGTTCCCACCAATGAAATTGGTCAATGGCTTTAAAAAAGTTTGTGACCGTAGAAAGTTCTTGGAACATCTATGGAGCAACATGTCATTTTTGTTACATGAATCCTTATTCCTGAAACCAATTCACAAGTACAAGTAGACAAAAGTCAAAGCTCCATTAACACAAGATGTTTTAGTTGTTTTTGCAAATTCTAATGGTGAGGCTGGTGTTTGTCATACAAATACAGGCACTTGAAGATGGGTCCCTGGTACCCATGCTAAAGCTGGGTACAGGAACAATGCACTTAAAACCCCGTTACTGGAAGAGTAGAGACAGGAAGATCTTTGAGGCTTGCTTGTCACCAAGTCTAGTTGGAAATATCAGCTCCAGGTTCATTGAGACACCTTGTCTCAGGAAACACAGCAAAGAACAACTGAGGACAACATCTGATATCAACCACATAAATGTGTACACATGTCTGTCAGCACCCATTTGCACTCATACAGAGTACAATCCATGCACACAGTAATCTGTACTAAGAAATGAAGATAGCAGAAAACACAAGTTTTCCCTCAGTTCCCCACATTTTAATGCCTGAAGTCAGTGGGCTTCCCAGAAAGGAAGCTTCTGAAAATTTGCATATGTTTATTTTAATTCAAGATGTTCTGTGGCTTTCTCATACTCTCAAGGAATTCAGACACCAACCTCCAATCTGTATCATTGTTCTAGAGAGAATTTTTTGTCCAGTCCAGGGATGTCACCTTATTGATTACCCATGATGTCTCCATTAAAAATAAAGACAAACTTGTTAATTTGTTTCAAAGATTATTATTTTATACAACTTGTTTTATTTTATACTTTGGAATTGTGTGTCCATATATAATCTTTATGTTGACATAGAAATATAATTATACATCTACATATATATATATATGTAGTTAGCTATATATGGCATAAAATGTATCAATCCAAGATATTAAAAGTGTTTGTGTTTATATACATAATAAACAAATACAATATACATATTTCACTCACACACTTGGAGACACACACACATATATACACACACAAATTCACAAGTTGAATTCTTAATCTAAAATGCTTGGGACCAGAAATATTTCAGATTTTGGATGTATATATTTTTAATTATAGAACTTTGACTTACATCTAGAATGTTTGGCTTATATATCCTTATATACATAATGGGACATGTCAGGCCTGAAAGTTATTTATGTTTCACATAGACCTTACATACACAGCTTGGTCATAATTTTTTATACAATACCTTTGATAATTCTGTACATGAAAAATTTTGTGTATTAAAGGATATTTGCACTGAAGGCTAAGTGTGGCATTGTTCATTTTCAGTTACTTGGGTAAGGGATGCTCAGTTTGTATAGAAGGCAGAGTTACCCAGTGTGCCTCTGCTTGAGTCCTCTGGGTGGTCCTGTGCTCTGCCACTGCGATACAGTCTGCAGAGCTGGAGCCTCTCATCTTACCTAGCTTCTCAAACACCTTCCTCACTGTATTCAATGTTTCCTGTTGAAAACAACAAAACTGCTGTTTGGGCATTTGTTTGAGTGTCTGTTTTTGCATATCACACTCATACATTTTTGTTAGTGTTTTTTAAAAAAGGAAAGCAATGTATGTTGATTCAAAGGTAGAAAAAAAAATCTGAAAGATATTCCCTTGAGCAGGTGGCTCACTGTAAAAAAAAAAATTCACTTCTGTTCAATGTTTACATGGGTTTAGACCAGACTTTAGAAGGAAAAACAGAGGCAATTTGAGTTAACTAACAACTGAATGTTTAACTTGTCTTCTTTGGTTTTGTCTTGTGTTTTTAATGGTTTGCTGAAATAATGGTCTCTCCTCTGGGTTCTCATTTGCTTTTTCATGGGTGTCAGGATTCATGTGGAGTTGTTCATGCAAGAACAGCTCTACTCTTTCTGAGTTAACCATGTTAAGTTTGGGAAGTGCTTGATGACTAAAGTGAAAGGAATCTGTATTTGAGGCTCAACTGGTGGTACAGCTTAGCCCTTCTGAATTTTAGTCCCTTCATGTTTAGTAGTGGGGATAAAGTGATAGACCATTATGATTGTCAGTAAAACAACACCATTGTGATAATAGGTGGTGGCAATGTTTAATAAATAGGCTTTTATATGATTATTAATTAATAAATACCATTCAATATCAATTGTTTGGTAGGTTGGCATCTTACAGCAATTGATGATAGGTCAAAGCAGACCACTTTCTGGATCTTGCTTCATGGTGATGATACTTCATCTCCTTTCTTTGCTGAGTTTGTTTGTTGCCTGTATTGATTCTCTAGCCCTGGGAGCCTCAGTGGAGCTGGGTTTGAGAACTACATTAAAAATATTAACCAAGAGAGGCTGATTTTTCAGGCAAACATATAATGAAGCTTCAGATGGCCCCAAATGATGTTTCCCCATGGCTATTCATCATGACCAGTGAATAATTTTGCAGAGAGTGAAACTAGAGATTTCAGAAAAGGGTATGATTTCTGGTTTTATGGGTGTACAGGGAGCATTCAACAACCTCGACCTATCGTGAGGTAAGAGGTCATTGAGTCTATTTAGTTGTGGGAGCCTGTTACACATACAGTCTCTTTGTAGTAATCCTTATAAACAGGACCCACTGTTCACCACCATGATATATATTTTTTTCTCATCGTTAGGCAGAGAGGCAGAACTTTAGTCTGTGACTGAATTTTCCCAAATGGAAAGTAGCCAGAAAGGTGCTTCAAATGTTCTGACTCAGAAGTGATTCTGTACCGTGATCTGTTGTCTGTGATTTCTGAAGAAAATGTAATTTTGAACTATGATACTTATTTTTAAAAGGCTTGCACAATCAGTATAATGAATTTACTCACTTTCCCAACTGTTAACATCATTTAAAATTGGCCTACTTGTAAAAAAAGAAGAAACTCATGCTGCTACAGTACTACTATCTAAACTACTTATTTTTGCCAGGTTTAATGGCTTTCTGTTTTGCACTCAAGACACTATAGTGTATGTGTCTTGCATCTCTACTCTTTAGTCTGATCCACTATAATCAGTCTCCTTTTCCTTGTTTCTCATGACCTTGACACTTTCAGAGGTCAGACATTTTAGATGTTTTTCAACTTGGGTTTGTTTGAGCTTTTCTCGTGAGTAGATGGGGGTACGGGGATTTAGATTTGGGTAAAATACTTTGGACACCATATTCTCTCCTCATTGTATCATTTTGGGAAGCACACTATTAACATGATCCGTTGGCCTCAGTCACTTGGTTAAGGCTTGGACTTCTCATTGAACAGTTAGTTTTTTGTAAGCTTCTTTGGGAACGTTGGAAATGAAGCCTAAACTCGACTGAAGGGGATGGGAGTTAATTTTTACCTCTTTGAAGAGAGAAAACCTGCGTGTATTGTTGGAGATTCTATTAGAAAGACAAATCCCGTCTCCTCCACGTAGTTGTTAGTTCAGTTATTTATATCATTGAGGCCGTAAAAAGGTAGACAATAACAACCTCTGTGTCTTGGGATTATGGTGTGGATTCATCCTCGTAAAGTACCAAAAACAGGCTCTTTTTTTCCTTTGATTACAGAAGATGCTGTGGCAGATAGACCAAGAAAAGAGAAAAGAAACTCTATATATTTTATTTTGAATGGAGTGTTGTAAGAATTACCACAGGAAAAGAAGGAAAATTCATATGCTAGAATGTGTATTAATAGCTCTGAAAAAACATAAATCTCTATGATGTCTGAAGTCCTATGTTTCAGTCTACTACCATTTGACGAACGGGTCCCCAAGGGATAGTTTACTTCCAGTAGATGGACTCTCAGAAGATGAGGCCAGGTAAGAGGAAGTCTTGGACTTTGAGCCCATTTTTTGGTTGTCTCTTTTTCCATTAATTACCATCAAGGCAATATATTTCTAATCATTTCACAAATACTAGTATACAAGGAAAAGAGACTGGGCAACATTTTCAAAACAGATAATCTTATCTGTCCATTGGGATTCCTAGACAAATGAATAGCTGGCAACTGGGAGAATGGCACCATATAGATGGTTATTCTAAAACCTCATGGACCATACAATAATGACAAATAGTGGGGTTCTGCAACATTTTCTGAATGCTTCTCTCTTTCTGCCTACCCATACTTGGGGTGTCATTGGTTTTGCTCATTTCTAAAGACTGCATGGGGATCTGTTTCCTGGGGCACAGTGCTGGAAGAGAGGAGTAGACGTAGGTCAGGAGGGGCAAACAGAACAACCAATAAGGATAGTCACCCTGATTGCCTTATTGAAAGATTCTCTCCTATCCCTCATGCTGAATCTCTACCATGCTACCTTTTGCTATAATGGCAACTCATAATAAACAGAATTTATCTTGCTTATTCATTTATCTGTTCCCTGTTTGTCTTCCTTACTAGAATATAAACTCTACAATGTAGTAACCTTTTGTCTCATCATTTCTGTACCCTGGTGCATGAAACAATGCCTATCCCCTAAAAGGTTCTCAGTGAATATTAGTTGAATTCATGATTCATAGGAAGGATTCTTCCAGTCCTGTATGCTATCTTTCATTGTGTCAATAAGTGTTCAGTGGCTATAAGCCATTCTGATGATGATAAATCTTGTTTCCAGTCATCCCACAGTCTGCAGAGCTCAGTGGTTCTGATGAACATTATATTCTGTCAGTCTAGGGACCCACTTTTAACAAGTCAGCCAGCTGTGGTGGAAAATAGCTGTGCTCTTTGGAGTCAGGCAGATACATCTCAATAGCTTTGACCCCATATAAGGTCATGAGACATTTTTCAGCTGTTTGGCATATACTTGCATAAAATTCCAAGAAGGGCACATGGATGCCATCTTTTACCCCATTGAGAATGGGTCTTTGTAGCCAGAGAAAGAACTGGTCCCAGTCCAATATAGCACTGGGAGATTTCCTCAGCTAAACATCAGGAACAGGGCTGTATTGTTCTACTCCCCCATGTGCCAGGGTTATCTTAACTCCTCAGTTCCCATATCCACTTGACCTCAATCAGTGTCAAAGGGACAGCAGTCAATCTCCATATTCTGGGCAGTCTAAGGTCAAATCAGTGGCTGACTTCCTTAGCCCTCCCCTCTGTGTTGTTTAGCAAGTGAAACAATTGTATTCAAGATTGAGCTGCTCAAGGATCACTAGCAAGGCACTGTTTTGAAGAGGCAGGATTCAATTTGTATTTTAGCTATCAAAATGACAACAAGAATCTGGGTATGGTGGCACCTGCATATGATCTCAGCAACCAGGATGGAAATCTAGCCTCAGCTACATTGTGAATTGTAAGCCAACTGATGGTACAGAGGACGACCTTGTCTGTAAAAACAAACAAATGAACTGAAACAAAAGAACAAACATTCACAGGATTCATGTGGACATTGACCAGAACACATACTGTTCTTCTTCTCGCCAACTGGTGCCTTGTTTTGGCTACATGGTGAAGGCCAAGTGGCAGATACAGGACCACTATGCTAGAGTGCAGTAGGAAAGGGATCACCTGTGTGTTAGTTAGTTAGTTAGTTAGTTAGTTAGTTAGTTAGTTAGTTAGTTAGTTTCTCTTTGCTGTGTCAAATATCTGATAAGAGGTAACCCAAAGTATTAAGGGACATAGTTCATCATGTAGGGAAAGACATGGCAGCAGAACTGAGGTAACTGGCCACATTGGTGCAGTCAAGTACCCTTGCCCATAGAATTATGCTGCCCACATCTAGGGTAGGTATTCCTACTTTAATTAACATAATCTAGATAATCCCTTACAGACATGCCTGGGGGCTTTTCTCTTTGGCGATTCTAGGCCCTGTCAAGTTATAATTATTAACCATTAACAAATTGACTATATGTGTATTATCTTTCAAATCCATCTTCTAACAGGATTTCCACATTTCAAAGAGATAAGATCCACCTGGGCCCTGTCTGAGACTGTATAGGTCTACTGTTATTCCAATTGGTCCTTGCTGATTTATGTGGTGTAATGGAGCAAAGAAAGTGTCTCCTCTCTCAAGGTTGAAAGCTCACGGGGCAAGGAAATTCCCATCATCTTTCTGCTCTATTCCCCTCTGGATCTACAAGACTGACACATGGGGCCATGCAAAATACTTAGCTAAACAAATACAGAAATTTCCAGGTAAGAACGGAAAGAGAAAGCGTTCAAGCTAATTTAAACCTTCATTGCCTCTTTGAGCAAAGGCATTGCTAACATGGGCATAGATGGAAGTGTATTGGCAGAGGTGAATTTTTAAGGGGATGGAGGGCAAAGTGGCATGAAGGTATTTCTCTGGGAGGAAAGCTAGCAATGGTGTTGATTAGTTTGGCATAGTTTTCAAAAGTAAGAAATTTTTGTTGCAAGAACCATCTTTTATTCCCATCTCATTTTATTATCTGTGCCAAACACGCACATCCTCTGATTGCTGGGGCACTGGTATGGTTGCAGGCATCTGTGAAAAGGGCAAACATGTCGGAACGTAGTCAGTTTCAATATGATATATAGCCAGAAACTGTAGAAAATCTATGAACGGCATATGTCAAACCGAGAATTATCAAGACATTGTGTTATTTGCTGTATGTTTATCTATTGGTTAGTTATTTAAAATGTACAATTTGTTGTGAACTCTTCCTGCAGTCTAAATAAATCACCATTTATAAACTAATTTAAAACATCGATAGCAATTGCAAGGATTAATGATTTTTCTATCATTTTAGACACACATCCGTCATGCCTTTTGTGAATTCACCCTCCCTGACAGTTTCTTGCCCTTCGCACTCTTTTCTCATTTTTCTAGCTTTGAGATTGTCGTCAGTATTTCCTTTTGTAACCCACAGAGGATGGAAAGCACACTGTATTTGTCTTTGTGTGCTTGGAACATTTTGATTAACACAATGATTTTCAATTCCATTCATTTTTTTTAATATACCACGATAGCATCCTTGTTTTTGTGTGTATACACTGTTTCTCATTTATCTGTTTATCTGATCATTGGCAGGTAGGCTCGTACTGTGATGATCACTGGTGCGTTACTATCCCTTTTATATGCTGACTTCATTACCTTTGTGTGTGTGTGCCAGGGATTGGTGCATCTGGACCATGTGGGATTGAGATCAGCTTTATGTGACTGATTGTGTATTATGTTGTCTAATAAAGACTTCCAAATTGTAGGCCTCAAGACAGTAAGCTCTCTTTACCATGTATTGTGCTTGAAGCTCTCCAACAGTGAGCTTGGCCTTTACTTCTGCCCTTAGCACAGATGTTTGCACAACAAACAATTGGACAACACTTCTAATTCCTCCAAGTCTGATGACCCTGTTGCCCACTTGAGGAGAGCCCATTCTTGCTGCCAAGGACGTCTTATCCACTCTGGTTTACACTTCCAGCTTCTGAGACTTGTCTTGACTTGAGTCAGGTAAGCAATATTGTATCTTGGATACTGAAGGTAAAGAGAAATTCAACAATTGAGTGTAAGAGTAAGGCTGGGTCCTTCCATTCAAGGCTCCTTTACATTGTGATCTACGCAAGTTTATCTAGAAAACATGTTCCACACAAATATTTTTATAAGTTTTATGCTTTAATCATTTAGTCGTGTGTATATGGTCAAAGTGCATGTGTGTGTGTTGGAGAGCGGTGAAGGCCATGTGGATGGTGACATTCAGGTGCCGGTAGAGGCTCTAAGATTGGATCAGATTTCCTAGAGCTAGAGTTACACATGATTGTAAACCACCTGATACGGTTTCTAGGAACTGAACCCGAAAGTAGCACAGACTCTTAGCTGCTGAACCATCTCTCCAGTCCTTATTTGTTTCTCTCAAAGAGCATGATACAGGAAATCATGAGGAAATGTCTGGTTTCTATGGAAACTCTGTTATGTCATGGGATGTTTGGCGGAAGCAGAGCAGTGAGAAGATGTTTAGTTGAAACAGATACAAGTGAGGGGATGTTTTGCTGAAGCAGACACATGAGAGAGTATGTGATGTTTAGAAATGATGTAAGTATAACCGCACAGACCGAGGGACGAAGCTCCTGCCTCGGTTTGCCTTGCTCTGCTTTGCCAGGTTTTACTGACAACATCCTGTTTGCCCACCTTGCCTCATGTTGCTGATACTCGCTTGTCATGACTTTGTAGAGGGGAACTTGCCAAATAACTTCTCATGATATTCTGACTGCCTCTTGCCGCTTCCATGGACTTGTGCTGATCAGTGGAGCTTTGCAGTTTCTTCTGCTACTAATCTAATTCATGTTTGAGGTTTTGCTAGTGGACTGGACTGCTGATAAGGAAGATTCTTGCTCCAAAGAACTATTTCTAAACAGGTCCATAATCCCTGTTTGCTATGAATATTTCTTTCCCCTCCTCTGGTGGGTGGTGGACTAGAAGGAAGATTGGAGTGTTAAAGAAGTATAATTAAAGTAGGTTTTAAAAAATCTAAGTCTACAGCAATGTTTTTATTGGGCAGCTGTGGTGTTGCCCATAGAGCAGGGGTGATATTGGCATGTTCTTTAGTAGTGTTAGCGTTCTGTCTGGATTTGTCTGAGGTGGATGTTAGCTTGAGTGAGGCCTCCCCAAATGATTGCACTGGGATTGTGCCCAGATGAAAGGAGATTTGCTGATGAGTTTACAGCTTAGTACCACCCATGGCATTTAGGTTTGTTCTGAAACCAATAGAATTTAATGGACCCATTTTAGATATGTGGTGAATTAAACCCCTTTAATTAACTGAGCAATTGAGCACCTACTATATACCAGACCCAAGAAAAATATAAATTTATTATTTTCTTTATTTTTATGAAACCATTGCAAAAATTAATTAATGGGCTGGTGAGATAGCTCAGCTGTTAACAGCACTAGTTGCTCATGCAGAAGTCCCAGGTTGAGTTTCTAGCACACACATAGTAGCTTATAACTATTCATAACTCCAGTCATAGGGGATAAAACACTCTTTTATGGCTTCTATGACATCCAACATGCATGTGACATATAGCATATATTCTGGTAAAGCACTCATGCATAAAATCAAATAAAAATTCAAATATCAAAAGGACACAGAAATACATGCAAATAAAATGAAATGGTCTTTTGATGTTAGCCATTTTGATGCTGTATTGTGCATGTTTTAGGTATGGGCTAAGAATTTTAGTACGTTTTTCTACTGAGTCTAGCCTTCACAATAATCCTGAAGTGGGTGCCCTTGTTATACTTCAGATACATCTGTTGGGGTACAGAGAAGTTCCACAGAGTCACATGGCTCAACAGCAGAGTTGCAATTTAAACCCAGACTTGAGCAGATGCTGTTGGTGCAGCCACTTGCTTTGTGGTATCTCGGATGTATGTTGTCATAAGCCATGGGGTTATTATCACCACCCTCCCAGGATCCCATTATCGTAAGAGAACAATGAAAGATGTTCTTATGTAAACGTTAAAGACATGGAATGGGCTCCTTTGGTTGTAAGTAGCTTACACCTGCCAGAAACTGGAACTTTAAAAATGCTTGCAGAGGAAGCATTTAAAAACACCAGAGGATGCAAGACAGCAGTGACCCTAGATACAAGAGCAAGCAAGAAAGCAGTGACCTCAGAAGCAGAGGAACAAATTAAGGTGAACTGGGTGTCTGCCAGCCTGTCTCCTCAAGGTTGTTTGATAACATGTTCCCTGGAACATAGAAATTAAAGATTGTAGCTTGGGCAAACAGGAGCCTAAACTCCTGTTAAGAAGTTCAGATTTGAAAAGCCCAAACCTCCAAGGGGAAAAACAGTATTGCAGAGGAGTAAACCAGGATTTTATCATGCATTAAAAAGTAGATAAGGGAACATCATCTAACCTGTTCCCAGCCTGAATTATGAGCTTACAAGGTTAAATTGCCTTAATAACAAAACTGAACAAGTCTGTCATCAGAAATCACATTATTTTCCACCTCTCTCATTAACTCGAGTCTTTACCAAAACTGCTAGCAACCAGAAGAGCAAGATATTAAGAGGGTAGTATTTTACAATGGAGTAAGGATTATTGTAAGATTGAAAAATCGGCTTAATATTTGGAGATCGAGGGGTACAGTTACTAATAATATGAAAATAGGAGATAATCGTGTGGTCATTTCAACAAGTGCATATAGTATGTATCAAAGAATCCATATTCATTCATGAGAAAACTCTTTAAAATTTTTATTTATTTTATGTGTATGATGAGTGTTTTATCTGCATGTAATCTGTGTTTCATATGCATTGTCTAATGCCCTCATGTACCCCGGGGTTTGAGGTTACAGATGGTTATGAGGTTCCATGTGGGTGCTATGAATAGAACTGGGTCCTCTGGAAGAGCAGGCAGTGCTCTTAACTACTAAGCCATCTCTCCAGACCCCCAGGAAGAAACTTTTAATAAAGCAGAATCACGAAGAAATATACTTAACATGATCAAGGTTATCTAAAGGAGCCCCACTGTTTCTCTCAGTCCTAATAATGAAACATTAGAATTTTCCCCTAAATATCTGAAATAAGAACAGTATTCCTTCTAGTATCATTTTGGACCATGGAGGGTCATGTTATGTCGTCCAGACTGGTTTCAAACTCATAATCCTCTTGAGCCAGGCTCTCCAGTACTGGGCTTACAGGATATAATGACTAGTTCACTTGTCATTTTTATCCAATGTTATACTTTGAAAATATTACCTAATGCAATAAGTAAAGCAAATAAATGAAATAAGGACTGAAAGAGAGACATAAAATTATTATTATTTGTATATTACATATGTGGATATATGCATACAAAATGAGTAAAAAATGCCCCTTAACGGTTAATGAGTGTGTTAGACTGAATTTTGTTCCTGTGGCAAATACCTGAGAAAGCCCACCTAAAGGAGGAAAGATTTATTTTGGCTCATGGTGTCAGAAGTGTCAGTTGATGGTTGGTTGGCTCCATTGCTCTAGGTCAGAGGAAAGACAGAAACACAATAGTAGGAGGAACAAATGGCAGAAGCTGCTTACCTCACAGCAGCCAGGAGGCAGATGTGCTGAGAAGGCTGGGCAAGCGCAAAGGCAAGCCCTCAGTGATTGACTTCCTCTCATCAGGCCCCTACTTCTACAGAGTCTCTCCTCTTCCAGTAAAACCAGCAAATTAGGAATCTATCACTGGATGAACCCACCGATTACATCAGAATCGTCAGGATCCAGTTACCTGGATCTTAATGACTGGCTCCAGAAACAGAGGAACAAGCCTGTTCAGGAGTTCGAAGTCAGCCATGGCTACATAGTGACTCAGAGATCAGCATGAGTCATATGAGAATCTCCAAAACTAAACAAGGGCCAGGGAAGTAGAAAAAGATGGTAGATGGCTTGTCTGCCATACAAGAGGTCCTGTCCTGAGTTCAATCCCCAACACTACAAACACCAAGCATGGTGGAATACACCTGTAATCTCAGTACTCAGAAGGGAGAAAACTCAGAATGAAGATTTTGAGGCTATCCTCAACTAGACTGCTAATTTGAAGTCAACCTGGAATACATGAGAATCTTAAGAAAATAAAATAAAAGGACCAATAATAGTGTAGAAGAACAAACATCTAAGGAGTCTACTACCTAGTTTCAAGAGACTGTGAAGCTTCACTATTAGAGTGGCATTACTGTAACAATAGACAAACACACCTAAAGGACAAAATGGGCATAACAGGAAGTACTAGAAGGTCAATAGCAAAGATCAGGAGGCCTCCATGTACTCACCTTCTTCAGAGGGCAGTCCATTTCATTGACTACCACACCTGACTGCTCTCTCAATTGTGTACACCTGGAGAGTTGTCAAGTCACAGAGAGGACCTGCGACTTGGGGTACAGCACACTTAGGAGCACTTCAACTGCTCTGACTCAGATTTCTCATTGATGGGATTGCCTCTGGAGCAGAACAAAAGGAAGCCATCTGTTCGAGAACATCCCAGGAGATGGGATGATTCAGAGCACACCACTGTGTGCATGGATGGAAGGCATATTAGCCAAATTGGTAGGATCCTGAGTACTGAGGAGGAAGGAACTGAAAGAGTGGAAGCATAGTGAAATTTGTAAGAGAAACAAAAACAATGTCTGAAGTTAGTAGCGATGCTGTTTTGGAATGAGGAATTTCTTCCTCTGTGAGGAGGGAGGCTTAGAGGTCAGTCAAATTGCAGGGAAGGATGCCTGAGAAGCCACCTGCTGAGATGGCAGCCAGCCACTTACTGAGGACACCAGCTGCCAGGCCATCTCCAGACCTCCCACTGCCCTCCCTACTTCTTGTTGCTGTGTTTAAAACACACACACACACACACACACACACACACACACACACACACACACACACACACACAGAGAGAGAGAGAGAGAGAGAGAGAGAGAGAGAGAGAGACAGAGAGACAGAGAGACAGAGAGACAGAGAAAGAGAGAGACAGAGAGAAAGAGAAAGAGAGACAGAGAGAGACAGAGAGACAGAGACACAGAAAGAGACAGAGAGTCAGAGACAAACAAGGAGAATCAGAGAGACAGAGACAGAGAGAGACAGAGACAAAGAGAGATAGAAAGAGAAACAAAAGGATGGATAGAAAGAGAGACGGAGAGGGAAGGTTTTAGATTTTTACTACAGTGACATATAAAACTCTCCTAGTTAGCTTCAATGTTAGCTTGACATAGCCTAGAGTCATCTGAGGGAGTCTGAATTGCAGAATTTCCTTAATCAGACTAGCCTGTGGGCATATCTTTTTTTCTTTCTTTATTGCTGATGTAGGAAAGCCCAGTTCACTGTGGGTGGTACAACCCGTGAGCAGGTAGTCTCATGTGGTATAAGGAAGCTAGCAGAGTAAGAGCCAGAAAGAGCAAGCCAGTAAGGAATGTTCCTCTCCTCTGTGGTTCCTGACTCAATCTCCTGCCTTGAATTCCTGACTTGTCTTCTCTTGACAATGGACCACAAGAGGACGTAAACCTTCTCCACTCCAAATTGCTTTTGGCCATGGTGTTTATCATAGCAACAGAAGCCTAGCTAGAATAAATGTGTCGGTTTTAACATTGTGGAATGCCTTTCTCATTCCTAGCATATGGCTTGAAAATTCTTTCTAGTGTCCAGAATGATAAAAACCATAGTGGGAGGGAGAGGAAAAACTATAATGGAGGTGAATATGATCCAGGTGCAATGTACACAGGTATGAAAAATTCATAATTAAATTAAATTTATCTAATTATTTGCTATTAATATATTCTGCCAAAATACACTTTGAAAATGTGTCTTTTATACTAATGAAATGACTGGTGACTTTAATTATTTGGGAAGTTTCAAAGTGGGGACTGGTCACAAAATAGCTCAAGACATCATTGGGTGGATAGGACATTCAGCCCCCACCTCCAGCCTCAGGGAGTAGAGAGCAGAGAAGAGCCAAAGTTGGGTTATTCATCAATGATCAATGATGCCTTCATCACTGTCATGCCTACAAAATGGAACCTCCCTAAGAACTCAAAGGACTGTCCTGGGAGCTTCCAGAGAGATGGATGTGTGAAATTTGAAGGACACCTGGCTCGAGAAAGCACAAAAGCTTCACTATCCCTCACTTTCTTTTATTCTTTGCAGTTCTCCCATCTGTATTTTCATGAAATCCGTTGTAATATCATATTTTAAACAATTGGGTAGCAACAGGTGAAGTGTTTCCTTGAGTTCTGTGAGTCACTTTATCAAATTATTCAAGGCCAAAGATGGTGTCTTAGTTAGTTTTCTATTGCTGGGATAAAACTCCATGACCAGAACCAAGTTAGGGAGTTAAGCTTACATTTTATAATCTGTCGTGGATAGAAGTCAGGGTAGGCACTCCAGGCAGGAACCTGGAGGCTGGAATCAAAGCAGAGGCTATGGAGGAATTCTACTTAGAGGCTTGCTTCTCCTGGCTTGTTCAGCTTGCTTTCTTATACACCTCAGTATCACCTTCCCAGGGCTGGCACCACACAGAGTAAATGGGTCCTTTCACGCCAATCATCAATAGAGAAAATGTACCACAGGCTTGCCTGTGGGCCAAAATTATTGTGATGTTTTCTCAATTAAGGCTCCTCTTCTCAGATAACTTCAGCTGTAGTCAAGTTGACAAAACTACAACAACAATTACAACAACAACAAAGCAGATGTCGACATAAGAATCCCTGGTTTATAGTTGGCTGGTCATAAACAGACATGTGTTGTGGGTGCATCTGAAGTAGAGCTAACTTAGGACTTAGGATTTAACCTGTGAGATTCAATGCTATTTCCAGGTAGATAGTATCAATAATGAACTGAATTAGATGACACAAGATGGCATCTGCTGCAGAACTGCATACTTTCTCTGTGTGTCTGTTTGGGGTTGGGGGTGGGGAAAATGCATCCATAGTGCAATTGATAGTTAGCATATGAACATGGGGAGATATCTTTAATGAATTTTTCTTTTCCCCTGGAATCATTCAGAGTGATTTGGTGTTACTTAGCCTCTTCTTTGCTGTACTCTTCTTATTCTTGGAGTCTACAATCTTGTAGATGTTAGCAGAGATCCCTACACACTATAACCTAGCACAACCCTGAACACAAGGCACTAAACAGTGCTTAACCTTCTTCAGATTGCCTCCAAGACAACTTATCGAGTGGCGGAGTCACACAGAAAGATGACAAAATGCATTCTTCAAGACCTCTGGTGAGTCACATTGATGTCTTTCTATTCTTTGGGAATTGGACAGATTTACTTAATTCTGCCAAGTTGTCAGGTAGATCCAAAACCTTTTTTGACAGCCAGAGGAAAATAATGATGCTGCTCCAAATTGATTAAAATATCTTCAGTTTGCAACTTAAGCTTAGAATCTGAAAAAAAGGACAATGAAATTAATCAATATGGATTCATCCCTGCTCATCATGAAAGCTCAGTTAAATACGAAAAGTGCAGAATTGATTTGATTTCTGAAGACTGTCCTAAGAGGAGTGGAAGTACTTATTTCCTATCCCTTTGTGAACTGGGATATTGCATATTCATGTTGGTAAGCTCAGTGTTCAGGCACATTACGTTCAGTCTTGATTAACTTGGCTATTCTGATCGTTATTGGATTTCAGCCAAATCACCTCACAGAAATGACTGAATATGTGACCCAGGACATGTATTAAGTAAATCTATCCTTCTTGTTTCCCTTCTCAGTTAGTCATCAGTAGCCATAATTGGTATCTCTGTTATCTTGGGGACAGTCATTTCATGCCTTAGTCCCTAAAATATTGAATTTATTGTATACTTTATTTATGTTTTGTGGCTTGAATTAAATACCCCATAGGCTCATGTGTTCTCAGCTGGTGACACTATTTTGGAAGATTGCAAAATCTTCGATAGAAAGAGCCTTGCTGGAAGAAGGCTATCAGTGGCAGACTTTGAGGTTTTAGCAGGTTTATAGCTTCCTTCCCTCTCCATCTCGATGTTGTTTTTCTAACTTGAACTTGAACAGGTCTTGTACATACTGTCAGAACCACTGTGAGGTCACACACGTCCAGAAAATGCCATTTCCGTGTAACCAGCCATTGCCTTTAACAGTCTATACATTTCCTTCTTAAACAGTGAACTAAAATAAACTACTCCCTTAAGTTGCATGTTGCCAGTTATTGGATCACAGCAAATAAAAAAAGTAACGAATACACTTATCTTTGTAAATGCTTTTTAGAATAATGAATGAGTCAAGGATTCCTGTATTTTAGTTTGATTATCATTGCTGTGATAAAAACGTCCAATAAGAAAGTAACCCAGAGGAAAAAGGGGTTCCTTTGGCTTCTAATTCCAGACCACAGTTCACTGTTGAGGGGAAGTCAAGGCTGGAACTCAAAAGTATCACATTGATAGTCAAGAGCAGAATAAAATCAAGAAAGAATAAAGGCATGAATATTTGCTTGCTTGCTCACTATCATATAGTTCTTTTCTGTCTGATATAGTTCAGGACATTCTGCTTAGGGAAGGTACCACCCACTATGGCTAGTGTTCCCCCTATCAATAAACAATCCAGGCACTCTCCCACAGACATGCCCAGAGGCCAACCTAATCTAGATAATTCCTTAGTAAGATTGTCTTCCCAGGTGATTCTCAGTTGTGTCAAGTTGGTAGTTAAAACTAACCAACACACCATGGGCGAAAGCATTATATGTTATACGTACTATTTACGGTTAAGCAATGAGCTTAGAGCATATCATGGACAAGGTTCCCATGACATAACTGATGACCCTCTTCCTCTGAAGCCATATTACCTTTCTCTGTTTTGAAAATGCAGCTGCCTTGAGACTGAACTTTCTTACTTAAGATATCGCAATTCATAAAAAGTGGCAGAGACTAGACAGTGAGTACCATTGATGCAGCATGGGCGTTGGATCTTGAGAAAGCTTGTGCTGTTCTTTCCCAGAGTTAACTGCAGCTCTCACTCCTTGTATAATGTCAAGGAGATACATAAAGAAGTTACATCTTGATATTAGCATCATTGTATCATTTAAAACTCACAGTGGAAGTCCCATGGAAAGCTGCACTTCTGTTGAGTTATAAATCAAGTATTTAGAGACAGTCATGCTCACATTGCTATTGACGTCCTCTTTCACTCAAAGACACTTCCTGGAATTAATGCCAGTTTAAATGTATCTTTCTCAGGTGCTAAACCAGGGATCTTTGGGTTCAGAGAAAAGTGTTCTTTCTATTGCCCAGAAGCTGAGTGACAGGATTGTTAAATGTGACCAGAGCCTAAAGCATTTTTTGTGACTATCCTTCATGGTGGTAAATATTTGTCCTTTGTGTTTGGTGGTTTTGGGGAAACAGCCTGAAGACATTTAGAACTGGTGTGAAATAAGGAGGGCAGCCATGCTGGTGGTGAATACTTTACTCTGGACAGAAATAAACAAATAAATCAAATAATATGAACAGCTTCACATTCTTCTATCTCCTCCTCCTGTGGCTGAGTAGCGAGCTCTGTAAAGACTTGGGGCAACTTTCCGGAGCTGACTCCCTCTATCCAGCAGATGCATTACTGTGTCATAATATCGAGGCCTACTGGCGGGGTGTGAGATAGCTTGCCATGGCTGAAAGACATCAGTTTTAGAGTCAGACCAGCCCGGGTTTGACTCTTGATAGTTAATAGAACGGCCTCAGAAAAGTCATTTAAATTCTCTGAAATTTCATGATTCCTTGTGTAAACTGGGGAGCCCTCGACTCATCTCAGGCATATTGGGGGCACTCTATGATACAATGTCTGTTTAGAGGACCTGTCACATTGCAGGCTGTTACGGTGAGCCTCCAATCTCAATCTGTTCTTTCTTTCTTTCTTTCTTTCTTTCTTTCTTTCTTTCTTTCTTTCTTTCTTTCTTTCTTTCTTTCTTTCTTTTTTTTTTTTAAATGAAATCACTTGATTTTATTAAGTAAGTTCTTTGACAAATATAATAAAAAGCTTCCTGGTAAGAAAAGAGACTGAAGAGAATTCTTATATTTTTCTTTGAGTTCAAAATCTTATTCCATTCCACAAACCCTGGAACTTTTTATTATTATTATTATTATTATTTTTGATACTTAATTTACATTTCCAATGTTTCCCCTTTTCTGGGTCTCCTCTTTGGAAACCCCCTATCCCCTCCCCATCCCCGCCTCTATAAGGGAATTCCACCTCCCACCCACCCGCCCACCCATCCCCCTATTCCCACCTTGACATTCCCCTTCACTGGGGCCTCTAACACCCTCAGGCCCAAGGGCCTCTCCTCCCTCCCTGATGGCCATCGAAGCCATCCTCTGCCACATATGTGGTCCGAACCATGGGTCCACAGGTGTG
This sequence comes from Uromys caudimaculatus, assembly GCA_028551405.1. NCBI lineage: Eukaryota > Metazoa > Chordata > Mammalia > Rodentia > Muridae > Uromys > Uromys caudimaculatus. The sequence continues at coordinate 115,646,546 of CM052703.1, read as the reverse complement.
TATTCTTTGGTTGGTGGTCCAAACTCCAGGATGACCTGGGGGGGGGGTCAGACCCATTGACGCTCTTGCTTCCTCCATGGGGCTGCAAATTCTCTCAGCTCCTTCAGACCTTTCTCCAACTCCTCCATCTGGGACCTCACTCTCAGTCCAGTGGTTACTGTTAAGTGAAACTTGGGCATTCTGAACTTTTGGGCTAATATCTGCTTATCAGTGAGTACATACG
>CM052703.1:115634669-115646223 GCA_028551405.1 Uromys caudimaculatus | reverse complement strand
ATGTACCACATTTTCTGTATCCATTCCTCTGATGAGGGACATCTGGGTTGTTTCCAGCTTCTGGCTATTATAAATATGGCTGCTATGAACATAGTGGAGCATGTGTCATTATTACATGTTGGAGCATCTTCTGGGTATATGCCCAGGAGTGGTATAGCTGGGTCCTCAGGTAGTATTATGTCCATTTTTCTGAGGGTCCACCATACTGATTTCCAGAGTGGTTGTACCAGCTTGCAGTCCCACCAACAATGGAGGAGTGTTCCTCTTTCTCCACATCCTCGCCAGCATCTGCTGTCACCATTCTTACTTTCTGAAACAACCTCCAGAGTGTGTCAGCTCTTCATCTTCAGGGTACCTCACTGATAGAGCACCAAGCTCACTACCTTATAGGTTCCTCTGTACTTCACACTACGTTATGGCTTCCTCTACAATTTTCATACTTCCTTTGCAGGCAGTGGCCTCCTTGAATGTGTGAGCTCATCCTGTTTACATTTTATCCCTAGTGCCTAAGTACATTAGTTTAGTAGTTGAAAGTGGATGTGAAAACAAAGAATGAGATGGATGAAAACAAAAGACAAATTTCTTAAGACAGACAGACAAGAGCTGGTAGCCAAGGAAGGCATTGGTTGCTTCTTTCTGTCATGCATATTTCTAGCTAAGCTAGCCCTGGGCATCTCTGAACCACATGGCTACACAGGGACCACAATCTTCTCTGGTATCACTCTTCTTTTCCTACAGCATCATCACTGTCTTCTTGGTGAATGGCAACCCTCCCCTGCAACAGACAGTGACAGGAAGAGAGGTCTCAAGGAAAGACCTGTTCACTGATGTAAGATTCAAGGGCCCAAGGATACTTAACATTTGTGTTTACATCCTAGAGGAGACAACTTAGTCAGATGACACAGATAAGTGCAAATGAGACTGATAAATGTAATCTAGTTTCATCCCCAGAGTGCCTGATTCATCCTCTCATCTTTTTTTTTTTTTTTTTTTTTGATACTTTATTTACATTTCCAATGTTTCCCCCTTTCTAGGTCTCCTCTTTGGAAACCCCCTATCCCCTCCTCCTCCCCCACCTCTATGAGGATATTCCACCTCCCACCCACCTGCCCACCCACTCCCATATTCCCACCTTGACATTCCCCTTACTGGGACCTCTAACACCCTCAGGCCCAAGGGCCTCTCCTCCCCTTGATGGCCAACAAGGCCCTCCTCTGCCACATATGTGGTGGGAACCATGGGTCCCTCCATGTGTATTCTTTGGTTGGTGGTCCAGCCTCCAGGAGGACCGGGGGGTCAGGCCAGTTGACACGGTTGCTCCCTCCATGGGGCTGCAAACTCTCTCAGCTCCTTCAGTCCCTTCTCCCACTCCTCCATCTGGGACCTCACTCTCAGTCTAGTGGTTACTATAAAGTGAAACTTGGGTATTCCAGACTTTTGGGCTAATATCCACTTATCAGTGAGTACATACTGTGTTCGTTCTTTTGTGACTGAGTTATGTTGCTCAGGATGATATTTGCAAGTTCCATCCATTTGCCTGCAAATTTCCTTAAGTCATTGTTTTTAATAGCTGAGTAGTACTCCATTGAAAGTCATCTTCTCATCTTTACTCTAGAAAACTCTATCCCAGATTCCCTTGCTCCTTGGATGTGGGCAGGGCTTTCCAGCATGATGGTGTGGTAGCACTGGAGAAGAGGAGCAGAAGGAAGGACATAAAGTTGTTGCCTTCTTTGCTTTAGCTGTGTTTCACCTACGTCTTTCTCTCCATTATCCTGGCTGTCCCATGTCATATTCACAAACGGTTTGCTCTTCTGGTCTATGATAACAATGCCTCCTTTTATCCATCTCTCCCTAGGATAGGGGTACTCATCTTGCGTGAATGGTCCTGGATCACTTCATTTCACGTTTGCCTATTCAGGGAGTCAGTCCCCTCTGAAACCAATTCCCTGTGTTAATCCCTTTGCTTTGAAATGCTTGACATGTGTTAGATGGCTCAGAAGGTAAAGGTGCTTATGGTCAAGTCAGATAATCTGTGTTCAATACCCAGGACCCACATAATGGAAGGAGAAAACCAACTCCCATAAATTGTATTCTGACTTCCACTTGAACTCCATTGTGCTGGTTAATTTTTTACAAGAGCTGGATTTTTTTTGGAATAGGGAATCTCAATTCAGAAAATGCCCTCACTGGATTGACCTGTGATGTGTTTTCTTGATTGATGATTTTTGTGGGAAGATGCTCACTGTGGGCAGTGCTACCCATGGTGGTCCTGGGTAATATAATAAAGCAGGCTACCCCTCCGTGGCCTCTGTATCAGTTCCTGCATCGAGTTTCTGGCCTAACTTCTAAGGGTGATAGATGATAATAGATGAAATAAACCTTTTCCTCCCCAAGTTGTTCTTGGTCATGGTATTTTATCACAGTAATAGAAATTTTAACTGAGACAAATGGAGTGCATATACAAACAAAATGTTTTTAAATTAACTAAAAAAGGAGAAAGAAATACCCAACATGATTTGTATATTCCTCATTAGATCTTGTTTGAAACACAAAATAAATGAATGTATGTTTAAAAATTAGTTTTCGTGTGTGTGTGTATGCATGCACGAGTGTGTGTGTGTGTGTGTGTGTGTGTGTGTGTGTGTGTGTGTGTGTGTGTGTGTAATTGTGCCTGTGTGTTTCGTAGGTAAACATCAGGAGTCACCTACCTCATTTTTTCAGTCTCTGACTGGAACCCAGGTCTCACCAATTCAGCTATGGTGGCTAGGCAGCAAGCCCCAGGGATTCTCTAGTCTTTGCCTCCCACGTTCTGTGATTCTCAGTGAGCACCACTACTCCCAGCATTTTTCACAAGCACTGGGAATGGAGTTCAGTCCTCACTTGACCAGTAAGTGGTTTGCTGACTGGGCCAGTTTACCTAGCACTACAAATGGGTTTTCATGTATAACACTCATTAGCACAGTCCACCCCTCTGAACACCAAATGGTCATGTGTCTCTTTTCCACACACAACACAATCCTTGTGCCTTGAGTATAACCAAAAGTACCCACTGTTCTGATCTAAGAATCCAGTGAAGCACTGATCTTCCAGTCTTGTTGACATGAGTTAGACGGCAGGAAGACCTCATGTCTTCCTATCACAAACCTATTAAAAAGTCTACTTATGTATGCACACCCCAAATACACTGCATACACAATAGGGAAGTAAGAACAGCAGGGCAGAGCAGGAAACACTCACACAGACAAGGAGAGACTGGGAAACCCAGAGCCATCACTGGTCAGAGTCAGGAAATCTCGAAGGCTGACTTTATGAAGACCCTCTACCCTGGAAGAGGAGTGAGCAGGCCTTCAAACCTATTCAAAAGCAGCTTGGATCTAGCAATTCCCTGATGCTGCCACACAGATTCAGAAAACCTGTGCCATCGCGGTTCAAGCCCATAAAGCTGGTCATTAGACACTAGAATGTGGAATTTTGCTGCTCCAAGACAATTGAGAGAACCCAACTGTCAGCTCACACTGCAACCCAAAGGCTGAAGTCTCCCATTCTTTTCTTTTCCAGACCTGTTCTACAAATATTTTAGGGACAGAAATTAGAAGACCTTCCCGGCAAGGGAGACTGGAGAGAATACCATATGCAGGCTGTGTGAGAAACACAATAGCACAGGATTGGTTGTGTTGGTTGTGGCTTAGGAGAACTGTTTCAGTGAGAAAAAAGAGGAACCTTCGACTCTCAGTGCAGGCCAGACATCTGTGCAGTAGGGTGGAAAGGGATGATTAGGCAGGACACGCCTCAAACTGCAGCATGGCTCTAAGAACAGCTTGTCTAAGCAGATGAGGAGTCCTCCACCTTGACGCAGGGGTGGACAGGTGCAAGGACCCCTGCTGTGCTCTGTCGCTGTCCATGGTAGTCTCAGAGCAAATATGGCAGATGAAAGGGAGAGTCATCTGGAACTTGCCAAAAATCAGATTTCTTGTGGCAGGTTCTAGTCAAGATCAGAAAGACCACCAACAAAGGACAGAAGTGGGTGGGAAAGGCAAGCTGCTTTGTTCATTTAAATAGCTCCTGGTATAATCTCTTTAGATACTCTTCAGCAATTCCATCCAAGCTTTCACCTGGAATAGTCTGTGTAGCTACTAGCAAGGATTTCCCCCCCTTGTTTCTGTTTTATCCAACCATTTAGGTTAGCATTAAGTGAAAATAAAACTAATCAAAAGTCGTCCAATCTGATGAAAGAAGCTCAGCTTAGGTGCTTAAGGTATAAAACCATTTTATTCCCAGTGAAATTCTGTGAATACCAACACAGTTGGCCCAGCTTGTTTTATGAGTTTTGCTACAATGCCATGCCCCTTATTAAAAGGAATATCCATCTATGCACACAAAGCAATAATGATACTAATAGCTAGTGCTTCATATTTGTTATATACCAATTTAAAAAGCACTTTGCCTATGTTAGCTGATTTAGTTTTCATAACCAGTGAGTCTGTGACCTCAATGCACAGTGGACAGCTGGGAAAGTCTGTGCACTCCTTCAAGGTCATGCAACAAGGTCATGAAGCAGCTGAATCTGCCGTGGTGTCCTGGTCAGCATTCATAGAGCCTCTTTCATATGCAGCAATGCTGTTCTGCACAGATCAGTCTACTTTGCCAAGAGATTGGGTCCACATAAAGTCCTTGGTTTCTTATATGAGAACCTGGTAGCCAGATGAATCTCAAACATCAGAAATATGAAAATGGATGGTCAACTATTTATAAATTGTTATGGTGAGAAGACAGAGACACAGCTAGCTCCACACCTTCATTCTCAGTAGCCTCATGAGTTCCCCCAGGTTTTTAAGACTCAGGATTCAGATCAAACTAGGATTCGTGGTTCTGACAATACAAAGAATTTCTGGACTAGTGTGCTGGTTAATTTTTATCATCAGCTTGAAACACTAGGGTCCCATGGCAAGAGGGAAGTTAAATCTATTGATTGCCTAGATCAGAGTGGCCTGTGATCAAATCTGAGGAGCACTGTCTTCATTGGTATTTGATGTAGGAGGGCCCAGCCTATTGTAGGTGATATCATCCTTTAGGAAGATAGCCAAGAGCTTTATAAGAAATCTAAGGGCACATCACCCTGAAAGAGAATCAGTGAGAAGTGAGACAATAAACATTTCTCCATAGTTTCTGTTTCAATTCTTGTCATGATTCCCTCACCGATGACTACCATGACCTCGAAGTGTCAGCCAAAAACCAAACCAACCCAAAAACTCTTTCCCTCTTCTATTTGCTTTTGGTCAGGGTGTTTTATCCCAGCCACAGAAAAGAAACTAGAACCACAAGCTAGTTTATGAAGAAGCAGAACTGGAGATTTTTTAAATGTATCTTAATATAAGCACAGCACACATCTGAGCACATCAGTGTTCTCCAAGAAAGTTAGCAAAAGTAAAACATATTTAAGTGTGGGTATGGCTTCCGTGAGGGGGCGTCACAATTACTTGTCTTAGCATTGACCATATATATATACATATATATATATACGGTGACTTCCAAGTCACATATTGGATGGTTACTGAGAACATCCCCACTTCCTCTTCTCATAACTGAGACAAGTGAAGTGACTCCAGAGTTGCCTTGGGTGGAATTATAACCTGATAAGGCAAAACTTGAAGCCAGTAGGATTGCAGAGTCCTTTCTCTGTAATTAGAGTTTCTGTGAGATTCCTATAAAACTGGAGGTCTACAGCTGTGAGCAAAGGGCCTTGTACAACTGTGATGGTGCTGGAGTTCCTGCTTCTCTGATGGAAGTCTTTAACTGGATTCCTGGGTATGGAACTGTTTTTCCTTCCTTCATTTCCCAGGTCTTCTCTGCCTTTCTCCTGTTTCATATATAATATTCAGCACCCCATATATAATATTCAGCACCCCTAGTGTGCTCGGAGATGCTCCTCCACGCTTGTGATGGCTAATTTTTACGATCTCCTCAAACTGTGAGCCAAAAGAAACCCTGCCTTCCTCAGGTTGCTTTTTGTTATGTGTATGTATGTACGTGGTAACAGGAATGAGAAACAAAAGTGGCATAATAACGAATGCTGACATTTATATAAATGGGATAAATGTGAAAGCGTACTAGCGTCAGCATTAATGCAGGTAGCACGATGATCTCTTAGCAAATAATTGCTGAACAGTGCTGCTTTTATGAACCAAGATCTGAGTTGGGAGTTGGGCCACTTCTGCTGCTCAGTCCTGCCCCTCTAACATGAAATGGTCTTAACTAACACCAATTGTTCACTGTGAGGAGTACAGTGAGCAGTGTTTCGTGAACCCTCTCCATATAAATGCTCTCAGTGGCCTCAAGGAATAGGGACCAAGTCTTCTTCTTAATTGGGATGACTGAGACTCTGAGATGAAGTCATTTTATTTTGGTCACAGGAGACACACAGCACAGGCAAGATTTTAATGAACCTCTGATGGACCCTAAAGTGCTACATCAACTTAGCTTCACAAATGAAAGCCCAAATGAAGGCCCAAGGAACTGAGGAAAAGTCAGTTGGTGCAGCACCAGTTTGCTGAGAATCACAGTCTGAGGACTAGCTTTCAGGCCACTGGGGATGGATGGCCATGATATCCACTGTCACCAAAGTGTGCCTTCATGCCCCTGGTATCCACCCAATGTATTTGATTTACTCTCTCCAATGCAATGGGCAATCTGAGGCTCAATTCCATAAACACTCAACAGGACACTTCTACCCCTATGTCTCCAACCTTGTGGGAAGAAGCTTGAATGTACCAAAGGTGGTCATCCATTCATATTTACCCCAGAGGCTTAGAACAATGGCTGTACACATAGTTATTTGCTACCACCAGTTTTCCAACTCTCCTTGGTGTCTGATGATTACAGAACCATGGTTTCTGTTTCAATTCTTGTTATGATTCCCCCAACAATCACTATAGTGACCTGGAACTGTCAGCCAAAAACCAAACCAAACCAAAAACTCTTCCCCTCTTCTATTTGCTTTTGGTCAGAGTGCTTTATCCTGGCCACAAAAAAGGAAACTAGAACTACTAGCTAGTTTATGAAGAAGCAGAGTTGGAGATTTTTTAAATGTATCTTAATATAGGCACAGCACACATCTGAGCACATCAGTGTTCTCCAAGAAAGTTAGCAAAAGTAAAACATATTTAAGTGTGGGTATGGCTTCCATGAGGGGGCGTCACAATTACTTGTCTTAGCATTAACCTTATATATATTTGGTGGCTCAACAGAAGGGCAGAGAACAGAGTGGTTTTCTCTGGCTGAGCTAAAAGGCTGTTGTGGAGCAGAGACGCACGACCCCAAACATGGCCAAGGTTGCTTTTCACCCCCACAGCTCACCATTTTGCTACATGTTAAACATAAAAATATTAATATCTGTGTTAATATCAACACCAAATAGAACAAATGATTGTATCCCCAGTAAAGGACTAAGCCACACTCTGAAGAAGTTTTGAACTAATGTCTGGGTTGAAGCATAAGCCCTTCCATGTGCTGGCTCCTGTCAGGAAGTTCTTGGAATGGATTTTGGCCTCACATAAACTGATGTCCTATTAAAAAGATGGATTTCACATGGAAAAAGACATGGGCGGAGGGACTAGAATGTGAAGATGTAGGAGAAGTGGACCCTGTGGTTGTAGTAATGCTTCTGTATGCCAGGGAGCTCCTAGAACGGATGGCAAATGCCAGAAACTAGAAAAGACAAGGGAAGCTCTAGAGCCATCAGAAAGAATCTAGTCCTGCCAGCTACTTTTCCCAGACTTCCAGCCTACAGAACTGAGACAACAAACTTCGATCATTTAAAGTGTCTAATTGGGGGTCTCTTGTCATGGCAGCCACAAGAACCTACTAGATCATTAATCATGATGTCCACTGGGTCTCAGGGACTGTACCAGGCTGGAGAAAGAACAAGATATAGAATGTACAATCAAACACAAGTGGCAGATATCCAATCAACTGAATGACTTGATATTCACGATTGTGGTATAGGTAGGAAGAAAACGGAGATTCTCAACAAGGAGACCTTGAGATTTGCCCTCATCTGGCCATTGAAAAAGTTTTCCCTGGAAAGAGTCGGTGAAACTGAGAGGGTCTCTGGAGTTGGGGTTGAGATTGGTGGTAAGAGTGAACATCATAAGGAGAGAAAACTGCTTATAAAGTCATATTTGAATGGATAAAAAGACATGGGCTGGGTAGAGGTAGAGGGGAGAGCTATGAAAGTGATTTTACTAATAATTATGAGTGTTCAGCATGAGGATTCAAATTTTATGTCCTCTGTGTCATTCCAGCCACCCATCAGACCTGAGCAACAGCCCTAAAGATGTTCTGCTCTGAAGAAACAGTCTTAGTGAGGAGACACCATGACGACAGCATGTTCCACTCAGCAGCTTTGCACTTGGCCCCTGAAAGCCTTCGATATCCACCTCATCTAAGCCTCAGTTAGACAGGTGCCAGCTGGGAAGATTAATGCTTGCCTGGGGGCTTAGATGCCATCTACTCAGACTCAAGGGTCTTGGAAAGGTCTCCTTTGTTACGGTCAAATGGTCTGTAACTTCAGTTCATGGCTGTAAATGTTTCCTTTCAATTTCTTAGATTTGGGGACTTTGAGCTGTGCTTCAGTAAAGAAATTCCTGTGACAATGGAAGAAGAAGTGATTGATTGTCCCAATCGCCTAAGACACAAAGCTACGGAGCACTGGGGCTACTTGACTGAGTCCAGAATTGGACTTGCCCCGGGGCACACATTCCAGCTCCGTCCGTCTCACCCTGACCTTCAACTCAGATTTTTTTCCTGTTAATAGGTCTGCCTCAAACCAAAGCTTTCACGAGAATAAAACAAAACAAGCCATAAAGTACTCAGCATATCTGGAACTTCTTAAGCGCCCAGTTGCTACTCAATATCAGTATCAGTATCGTTCCTCCGATTAATTAAAATCTGCAATAATATGGACAGACTTTCAGACTTTCGGGAGCCTAAGTACATTCACACATTCTTTGTAATCAAGTCTAAGCATGGGTAAGTGATTAGTGGCTGTGATGTTAATTAACTCTCCACAGTAAAAGGGCCAGGGAGAGCCCTGTACTTAAACAGCTGATGACGGTGGAACTGTTCTACAAAGGCCCTCGATGGGGGCCCTCGGCTTTCCACTCAGAGCAAACAGAAGTTAGCGAGCAAGAGCAAGATCACCACTCCCCTCCTTTTTAATTAGAAAGCACTAAGAAGATGAAAATGCATAATAAGGCTCTGCAGTAGTTAAGTGTAATTCAAGTAATGTGTGCCTGGGGACCCTCCATCACTGCGCCGGCACGCAGAATAGTCGGGAGCAGGCTTGTCAGAGCGTGGGCTGCACCTGAGCTTGTTACACTGTCGGCTCTGTCAAAGGCTAGCTATGGGATGTTTCCAGGGCACTTGACCTTTCCTGAGCCTCAGTTTCTTCACGGACACTGTGATGATAGTGGAATTGACATCTTGGTGTAGTTGGGAGAACAAAGTAAGGCAATGGGACAAACACCGATACCAATTACCTTGCATTTAGAACTTAGAGCAGGCACGTGGTAAGGACACTTTATAGCGTAATTTGGGGGAAATCAGCATCCAGGAAACAGAGATCATTATGGCAAATGAGGTAAACCAGACACACAAAGACAAATGCTATCTGTTTCCTCTCAGAAGCATAGAAGCATCACAAACTGGAATAGGTGGGCTAGTAAACAGGAAGAACATACAAAATCAGAGGGGTAGGGAGATGGGGTGGCTCTAGGGGGTTGGGAGAATGGGGTTGAATGGGATCAAAGTACACTGAATGAAAATTTCAAATACTTAATACAATATTTTATTTAATTAAGATATAATTACATTATTTTTCCTTCCTCTCTCTTTCCTCTAGCCGCTATACTTCCCTACTCCCTCTAAAATATGGCTTTTGTCTTTAATGATTACTGCTGTGTGTGTGTGTGTGTGTGTGTGTGTGTGTGAGTGAGTGTGGGTGTGTACAGATAAATATAATGAGTCCATTTAGTGTTTCTTCCTTGTATGTTTTTAGGACTGACTACTTGGCATTAGGCACCCATTTAGGGGGCTCGTCTCTGGGAAATACTATTTCTCCTTAAAGTAGTCATCATCTGTAGTTCTTCATCTGTGGGCAAGGCCTGGTCAGATTTCCCCATTCCCTTTGAAGGTCAATCTTACCTCAGTCAGAATGATGGAGAAAACAAGGAACCACAAATGCTAGAAGGGACATATGGATGGAAATTCTCACTCACTGTTGGTGGGAATGCAAACTGCTCCAGCCACTATAGAAATCAGTGTGGAGAATTCTTAAAAAGCTAAAAATAAATCTACCATATGACACAACTGTACCACTCACTCCTTGTCATATGCCCAAAAGACTCGACATCCTATTCCACAGATAGTTCTCAGCAGCGTTCATTGCTGCTCAATTCACAATAGCCAGGAAATAGAAAAAAACCCTAAATGTCCTTCAGTTGATGACTGGATGATGAAAAGGTGGTACACATACCCCGTGCAACACTATTCAGCTGTAGGGAAACATGTTGCAGGGTCCTGCCTGAGACAAAGAGCTACAGGTGACTAATGACTCTTGGGTGAAGAGAGTTGGCCTCCACGAGGGCATTGGCCTCTATATTGGTTGTTTAATTCACAATTTCCATCTTGAGAACATTCTCATACTGCCAAGAGAAGCCAACTCATCAGGTTGTATTTATAGACATTTGTGCATGCATATACACATGTATGTAACAATAATAATTAGAAAAAGAAAGGCTATTAACCTGAAAATAAGGGGGAGAATATGGGCAGAGTTTGAGGGAGGGTACCTGGGAGGGGCCAAAGGAAGGAAAAGGAGGGAGAAAAATAGTGAAATTCTGGTCCTATTAAAAACATGTTAAAAACAGAAACCTGAAATCATGGAATTTGCAGGAGAAGAGAGGGAACTAGAAAATATCACATTGAGTGTGGCAACCCAGACCCAGAAAGCAAATGCAGCATCCTGTCTCTTATCGGCAGTTCCTCGGTCAGCTCTTCAGATGTGAATATACAACCTGAAGTAATCCCACAAGCCAGAAAAGTATAAAGGAACCATGGCTAGGGGAGCTCTAGATAGAAGAATAGCAGGCTAGAAAATATATTTATAATGATATGAAGAGGAAAATGGGAAAAAAAGGGGTGCAGCTTTAGTTGAGATGGGGCATGGGAGGCCATACAGAAGAGGGGGGAAAGAGCTAATTTAACACAAAGGATATTTGAAGTAGCCATAGGAATCATATAATTTTATGTTTACCTAAAACTACAAATAATACATGTAAGTGTGTATGTATACATATATATTATGCATAGTTTTAAAATATTTTTAAAATATTCTCTGCTACAGTTTTAGGGTTCTAGAAAACTCTTTTTTTTTATTTATTTATTTTTTCTTTATTTTTGATACTTTATTTACATTTCCGATGATTCCCCTTTTCTTTGGAAACCCCGTGTCCCCTCCCCCTCCCCGCCTCTGTGAGGGAATTCCTCCTCCCACCTA
>CM052703.1:115585749-115634169 GCA_028551405.1 Uromys caudimaculatus | reverse complement strand
ACCAGCTCTCTCTGAGAGGTGTTTGGGTTTGGGGAGCTGTCCCTCAGGGTCCGCTCTGGGGTGTAGAATGGAATCAGAAGGATCTTGTCCCCAGCTGTCCCTTGTTTCCTATGCCCCAAAGGTTCTGTAAAGGTCTCTCTTGATCCAGAAGTGGTGGTTTTGCCTGTGCTCAAAGGTGTGTCAGCACTTCTGGGATTCTTTGTTCACGTGGAGCCTTGTGGCCCAGGCTGAGGTCCCCAGGCACCGGTGTAAATCGGAAAGTTCACAGTTTTTCTGTCCACGGGTTCTCAGGCCCCGGATCCCTGCAGATCCAGGCAGGTCTGGGCGAGAGGTGCTGCTCCCCTCAACCCCACTCATGGTCCTTCCAAGTTCCTGCGAGGTTTCCTTTCTACGGCGCTCCTTGGTTACCGACTCCTGGTGTCCCAGGCAGAGGTTTCCCCCTTTCTACGGTGCTCGTTGGCTACGACTCCTGGTGTCCCAGGCAGAGGTTTCCCCCTTTCTACGGTGCTCGTTGGCTACGACTCCTGGTGTCCCAGGCAGAGGTTTCCCCCTTTCTACGGCGCTCGTTGGCTACCGACTCCTCGAAACATTGTATTTTAAAACGCATATAGCACATGACATATATGGTACTAAAAGCCTGCACTTCACACTTTCATGAGTTTTGTAATATTTAGAGTTCAGAGAGGGGATCCAGGCCAGGAGACAGATCATTAGGTAAAAGTTCTTGGCTTGCAAGCTTGAAAACCTGAGTTCAATGCTCAAGTTGTGTTCTGACATGGCACTTATAGTTATTCAGTGGCTCACACATACCTTCTCTCTCTCTCTCTCTCTCTCTCTCTCTCTCTCTCTCTCTCTCTCTGAAACACACACACACACACACACACACACACACACAAGTAATGAATAAATATTTTTAGAGGAAGCTTATACTTCTGTTTATCCAAGCCAAAGGTAAAAAAAGCTTTCTAAGAGCTAGATTATACTTTTATAATTGAAATTAAATATCCATCAATGTTCTTCTACTGAATTAGCCACATTTCAGGGGTGTCACAATTTTAGGCAACCAGGGTTAAGATTAAGCTTTGAGCAGTCAGAGTCTAGAAAGTGAGGTCCTAGAGAAGGCAGTCCTTCTAGCTACACTCATGTCCTCCCACTGGGTTCTGTGTTGACGGAGCAGCCTATAGATCCAGGTCCTCTTATATCCAGAAATGTGGCATGGCTTTAACAGTTTCTTTGGGGAAAATGTAAGAGCTCTGAACTTCTGTAGCATGTGCACAAAGTAAGGGCTTTAACAATGGATTGCTCTGGGGGTCTTGGTTAGGGAATGTGTTTGAAGAGGCAGAGGCAGGTGGGAAAGCCACATTTGCAGCTCTTTCCCAAGCCCTTCAGAGAGAGGGACATCCCCTCTGGGATAGCACCATGCTGCTACAGCTAGAAGGGCAGAGAAAGGAGGAGGAAGGGGGTAAATAAGTGCCGTCTGCAAAGTGAATGTAATGGGTGGACAAATTTGGAGAAACTACCATGGCAAAAGGTACTGGCACTTAGATAGTTAACCTAAACCTGACTTAGGGAGCATCTGGGCTCTTGAGAGATGGGGAGCAGACTTATCTGTTAGATATGTCCTGACTCTACCCACCCCCAGCTAAGCTGCTCTGTCTGACTTGAGATAGAATCTCTGAGACTTCAGGAACTCTGGAAATCCCCCGGCAAGCCATCGTCCACATTCAGCCTGCAATAAATGGTTTATTCCAAAAGAATGGCCCAAAGGGATCAAAAACTTTGGGCCACGTCACTACCTCACGGTTACCAACACTTACCTCTCTCCATTTTAAAATGAGAATGAATGTTTCTGTTCTCATCCTTAGGAGGGGAAGGCAATCCCTTCTTGCCTTTACCATCTCGTCGGAACCTGATGAGGCTAAAGAGGACGGAGCTCTGTGAGAGAAAATGCAGCTAGCATCTTCACGTCTTCCCCACAACCCACTGCATTATGTGAACAGAGTTGAACTAGAGAGGTCCAGGTATGAGGTGGGCAAAACCTTTGCTATTATTTAATAATAATATTAATTAAGAATAATGTTAACTAATAATAAACTATTAAATAATAGAAAATCTCTTCAACTAAAAAGAAAAGGACAGGGGAAGACAAGAAAAAAGGAATACAGGAAATACTGTGTTCAGTTCCTTGTGGTGGGTACTATAGTGCTCTGCCCAAGTCAGAGCCATTCAATTCTTCCGCTGTGTGTTTCCTGCTCATTACTCACTCTGAAAGTGTTCCCTGAGTTGCCTTCACATTAGAAGAATGCCTTACCCAAAGACATACATATTCCTGGGAGAGCTTTCCTGTAATAACCCTGGCTAATGTGGGTGTTCAGTGGCTAGTCCAATTCCTTCAATGCATAGAAACCCTCGAGGTCCATCCAACTCTAGAGTTCCCTGGGGACTGGCTGAGCCCTTGTTGACACTGTTCTGCAACTCACTCGGCCCCTCCCACACTGTGCACAGTCCCTCCCCCATCTTGCTTTTGGAGCCAAAAATCTATACTTCAACTGAGCACCAGGTAAGTAATTGACTTGAGGGAAGAGTCCATGATCCAAGGCAAATACTTGTCTTTAACACAAGCGTCAGCCTCACCGCAGAACGGTACCTGTAGAACCCTGCTAGAGTGAAGAGATAGAATAAATCTTCTGAATGAGGCTGTCTTGTAGTATAAAAGGTGGTATGTGAGACCTACTTTGGAGGTGGGTTAGGATTCTTATATAACTTTAAAAATGTTGTAGTGTGATTACAATATCACCTTGATACATATTTATGGCACATGTAAGTACTTAATATTTGAATTGAACCTGAAAGCGCTTCTTGTGCCACATATGACCTTGACCGTCAGTGATCCTTGCAATGACCACTTACTTCCAATGACAGTGTTTTCATTGACATTATTTTCAGAAATATCTCATCGATCCCATGCATAAGATAAGTGCCATCTTCGTTCCTGTTGAACTTTCATTCCAGAAGAGACTAATGGAAACATTCTGTGTGTTCTGTGTGTCAACAGTTGTGATGAAGCCCTCGAAATGCATGGCACCATGCAAGCAGAGCCTACAGTAGGGGACTACAGTGAGTATGGAACACAGCACAGGCTTATATTGGGAAATGAGATTGCAGCTCAGAGCAGGTGAGTGAACAGCATCAGCCTAGAGCAAGGAGAAGAGGCTGAAGCACTCCAATCACGTGTGCGCTCTGGGGAACAAGGCATGTTGTCAAGGGCATGAGGAATGCAGGGGAGTTCTGGGATGCACTGGTGTCGGCTGGTCATAGAGACCTAGATAAGGATTTGGACTTTATTCTAGGGATAGAAGTGAGTCATTGGAAAGTTGTAAAAGAGAGTGACAGCATCAGATAGAGATTTTTAAAGCATTGCCTTGCTTCAAATACTGGGCAGAGTGAAGAGAAGCCAGGAACACTAATGCACAGGCATCTGTCTTAAGGGAAAGATAATGGCCACTTGGGAGAGGGTGAATCTCAGCGATATTGTGAAAAGCAGCAGTGAGTAATTGGGAGCCCAGTTGATCTGACTGAAGATGCACATGGCGAGATCCCACCTGAGACTGTATTCTTCCAAGGAATTGTGAACTCCTGACTCAGAAATTCTTAGCTGTTTCTTGTGTCAGCAAAATTATGAAAGTTGGGAAAATGAAATTATGCACCATGTCATTGAAACTCGTAACATTTGCCACCGAAAATATAACAACTTTCCCAGAGAAAAAGTTATACATAGGTTCTAGAAGTTATCACTGTAACTATGGTGAGAGGAGCCCCAGGAACAAGACAATTCTTATTTGACTGTTATTCATTGCTTGTTACTGCAATCAAGTCTCAAATCACATAATCCATTCGTAAGTTCAACAGGTGATTGTTTTTAATCATATTTTTGACAATTTAATATAATACTTGTATATAATACATTTTGATCATATTAACCCCCCCTCCTTAATATCCTCTTTTATTAACTCCTTACTCCTGGATCCCTTCTTCCCAACTCCCTTCCTACTTTCATATCATTTTTATAGATCAGCTAAGTTTAGTCAGGGTGGCTTGCAGGAATGTAGTTATCCACAAGAGTGTAGGCAACTTACCAATGGCCAGATCATGGAAGAAAAGACTCCCCTTCTCCCAGCAACCAATAACTGCCAATAGCACCTCAGATAGGGGTGGGGCCTTGGGATACCCCTCCTCCATCAAATGCTAGAATTAAACAGATATTTATTGAACACGCTATTTCATCTAAAGAATGATGCCAGCATATAGAATGTATGAATAACGCTTCCTTCCAGAGGGGCATAGTTAGTAAGAACTAAACTGATTCTGTCCAGACAAAGAGCAACAACAACAAAAGATGGCTGAGACTCATTAAGTTAATTGTAGGATGAGATGTTACCCATAGAAAAGGCCGGAACCCCAGCCTCAGCCTCTTCTGGAGAAACTGCTCCTAGTAACTCCTATGTAGAGACCCTCCAATCCTCCTTCTACTTCTCCCGGCTCTGTGTTTCCCTGTTAAATTTCTCTTGTTCTCGTGACATACCAGAGCCACCCCTTGCCTGCCTCACTGCTTCGCTGAAAGGCAACTGACTTTCGAGCTAATGAAGTTTCTGGAGAAAGACACACACTGAAAAGAGAGAGATAAAGTCTGGCTTCTCTCCATCCTAATCCAGCTTTGACTGGATCTAGTTTAGAAGCAATGTTTTAAACTTTAGATTTTCCTATGCTTCTACATGCAAGAATGAGCATGATAAAGGGATGTTGACAGAGGCATGGAAAATCTCTGTCACTCCTGAGGACATTGCTGATGCAGCAGGCAAGAACCCTGGGGGCACCTGGGGAAGGCCCAGGGACCATGGAGAACAGCACGTCTCAGCGACAATGAGAAATGCTGCCACCTCAAATCACATAATCCATTCGTAAGTGTGGGGTAGGGTGGCCTGGTGCCACCCATCTTTCTTGGCCCTGGGGACCACTGGTGTGCATAGGATTTGGGTGAAAAAGCCTCTGCTGTTGCCTTTTTTACTGTAAGTGTCCAGAACTGAGGAGAATGGAGGCATCACTGATTTTTCGTTCCTCAGCTGTGTTTTGGAACTGACTCTTTCTCATTTGCACCAGATGCTCAAGCACACAGCCTGGTTGTCAGGACTTCCTGTTAAATTAACCTCTTGTGTGTGGAGACCGGTTTCTGCAAAGCAAAGATTGGGAGAAAAACCAAACGGAACCAATATGTAGGCCAGGACTTAGCTCCCACTGCAGGCCCATCTGCCTCCAGGACTGAATCTTATCTGATCATTTCCATGGCAACAGCTGTGGGATTAGAATAGGATGAAGGTTTAGGAAGAGTTGCTGGAATTCAGTCCTAGACAAGTGAGGATTATTTAACTACACTCTCATGTTACCATGGAAACGCAAATTTACAAATCAGGCAGGATTTTTGTAGCTCTGTAGTGCAGAATTATATTCTTAGGGCTGCTTCAAATCCCCCAACCCCATTTTCTGTCCCTTGGGAGGAGGGCATAATTATCCCACTGGACACAGCTTTTCCACAAATACTTTTTATTTTCATTTTAAAGTCAAAAAAATACACAGACTAATTTTAAGATCAAAGGACAAGTTCTTAAAATGCTGTTCTAAATTTTTTAAAGTCAAATTTGGTTTAGCTCAAAGAGAAAGAATTTTAAACATATACTAAGGAACATGTATAGAGTCAGTTAAGTCTCATATAAATCAAAACCAAAATTATCCTCATTAAAAATGGTATTTATTTCTCTTATTGACAATCAGCCCTGAATTTTTGATTTGTTTAATAGAGATTGAGCATTGGAAGTCAATAAAGCTTCATCTTTGATGAGAGTTTAGGTTTATAAACCACATTCACCAACAATAGCTTGTCTTCACCTTTTAAATATATACACTTTAATTTTAAAAGAAGAGGAAGAGGAGGAGGAGGACGAGGAAGAGAAGGAAGAGGAGGAGGAAGAGGAGGAGGAGGAGGAGGAGGAGGAGGAGGAGGAGGAGGAGGAGGAGGAGGAGGAGGGGCCAAAAGAGTGGTGGTACCTGTCTCAGAGTCAAACCACACCCCTCTTACATCAGAGCATCTTCAAAGAAGCCAAAGATGATGACAATCGAATTTTGTTCTTAGTGGTTCTGTACCAACTCTCAACCACCCGTTTACTGTTTTCCACTCCCCACCCCTTCCTGTGGCACAAATACTCTGAGCCTCCCAAGTGGCTGACACCACCTTCTGTCACCATTATCTGTACCAGCTGCTTAAGTCAGTATGGTGACAGGAGCTGTCAGAAGTGGGGTGACTTCCCTCAAGGTTAAGCAGGAATACAAAGGGATAGCTGGACCATCAGTCAGAGCCACAGAGGTAGAATGGGAGCTTATGTGGCTCTGTTTTGGACAGGGCTGTAATAGGCTATTTGCATAGTGATGGTATCTGTGTGCTGAGTCTGGGAGGCCTGGCTGTCAAGATGGAAAACTGCGAACAACAAAGCTGAACAATCACCTTTGTATTAAGAGCATGCAGCCACACGTTTTAGACACGTTGCTTAAACTTGAGCCATGCGTGAGTGTACTCAAGTCTGTGATCTAAGAGAGGGTTCAATCTGACCTAGCCCCAAAGAGGCACTAAAATATACACTAGTTCTCATATTCTCAGAGGATGCAAGCTCACATATCTGACATTATTCTGTAGGGCTATCTCGTCACATTTATTAACATCTAGAGTCAAGTCATAGGACTTTTCATGCCTGATTTCCTAGTAACCGCTACATGGAGCTGTTTATTTTACAGGATTTGTAATAGTAAAACATGAAATGAAACCATACATGTGGGGAGACAGCCTAAATATAAATATGAATATGGCAGAAATATCAACAGATGCTATACTATTCAGTAGACTTGATTGGTACATGTGTGCATACATGAAAATAGCTCCCAAATGCAGCACCCCATAAGACAAGTATGGTGTAGGACACAAAGCACTGCGCTGGAAATAGTGTGTACCAATGAGATCGGAAGAGATTCCCATGAAACCAGCACAGCTTGCATGGCTAGCTATGTGGCCCTGAGATCTAGAGGGTGGGACAGCAGATTCTGAAGGGCAAGGAAGCATTTATTTACCATTTGACAAAATGTACTCATTTCTCTTTTTAAATGTACACATGTTTATTTTTATGTTGAATTTGAAACAGGACTTTATGTAACCCAAGTTGGCCCCAAATTATCTATGTAGTTGAGACTAACCTGGAACTCCTGATCTTCCTGCCTTTAGCTCCCAAATGACGAAATTACAGACTTGGACTACCATGCCTAGTCTTATGCAGGGCGTAGGAGTGAACCCAGGACTTTGTGCATGCCAGACAAGCACTTTACCACTTGAGCTATATCCCCAGCCCTACATGTATTCCTTAGTAGTAAACATTACATTATTAAAAAATAATAGGATGGGAAGGATTGAACTGGTGCAGCAGACTCACCAAAAGGTGGGGATGGTAAGAAGATAGGAGACAGAAGGGGAAAGGAAACAGAAAACCACTTTAATTAGCAGATGCCTAAGTATCTTTATGGGATCTTACAAAAACCACGAACAGCTTTGTTGGCGGATAATTTACATACTACACAATCCCAAACAATTTGAAAGTGTAGAACTGCACTGGTTTTTAAAAGTGTTTATAAAACTGTGCAATTATGACACAATCTAACTTTGGAGTATTTTCATCACGTGGGAGGGAACTCTTTACCCATTAGTGGTCATTCCCCATTGCACTCTCCTGTCACTCACGCCTTGACAGCCACTCATTTGCTTTCAATGTTTATAGATTTGCCTTTTCTGGACACTTCCTGTAATTGGAAGTTAACAGCATGTGGTCCTCTCAGGCTAGTTTCTTTCCCTTGGCATACCATTTTGAAGATTGACCCATCTTGTATCATGCATTAATGTTTCATTTTTATTACTGTATAATAGTCAATCATCAAGTCATGTCTTTTCTGTATCCGTTCACCAACTGATGAGCTACTGCTATGAACGTGCATGCCAAATTCTCAGCAGATTGTATATTTTTCTCTTCAGTAAACACATAGGCTTGACTAGACAAAAGGGTAGGTGCTAAACCATTTAAGAAGGTGTCACCATACATTCTAAAGTGAGCATATTAATGTTAGCTGTCCACAGCTGGGTATGAGTTCTGGCTCTTTTCATGGCCTTTCTTGTCTTTCTCGTGTCTATTCAAATCCTTTACCGATTTTTAAGGTGGGCTGGAGGCTGGGGCTTTGGTTCAGTGAGTAATGTGCTTGGTGTGCAAGCTGTGTGGACCTGCATTCAGATCTCCAGAACTCACCTGATGCTGACTGTGGCAGTGTGCGTCTGATGCTAGTGTTCCTCCAGGGACAGGAGACAGAGACAGGAGAGTCCCTGAAGCTCCAGGCCAGTTATCCTGGTACACACAATGGTGAACAATGGAAGATGCTGTCTAGAACAAAATGGACTGCAACTCAACGTAATTGACCTCTACATATGGGTTCCCACCTTCATAAGCTAACATGGATTCACACACAGCACAGAACCCCTCACCTCCAAACCCCTATACCTTTGCATAGGCAAGATATAAGGGAATCTGTATTTATAAAATATAAGATTCTTATCAAATACGTATGATTGCAAATTTTCTCATTCTATGGGTTGTTTTATTTTTTCTTATTACTGACGGTCACTATTTGAAAGAAAAGCACCCATCAAGTTTGAGGAAATATTATCAATTGTTCTTTTTCCTTATCATTTATAGTTTTGGTATTACATCTAAAAACATTATATAGTTCAAAGTTGTGGATGTTTATGTCTTTGTGTCTCCCTAAGGGCCTTATTGTTTTTAGGGACCGTGAAATGGTCTAATGGGTAAAAGCTCTTATGTCACAAGTCCATACCTGGAATCTATGGTGGAAGAAGAAAGGGAACTTTGGAGAGTTGTCCTCTGACCTCTACACACCAGCCTTGACAAACACATGCATAACACACAATAATAATAAATGCAAAAATTAGTAGTTTTATTGCTAGTTTTTATGTTTAGACTTTAGATCCACTTGATTTGATTTATCCTAGAGTAAGACAGGGGTCTGACCTCTATTCTTCAGCATGGATAATGTTTACAACATTTGTCGATAAAATCTTTTCTCTCTCTAGGTTTTGGGGTTTTTCTGTATGGTTGTTTGTTTTTGTTTTTCGGCATCCTTGTCAAATGTCATTTCACAATAAATCCATGAATTTACTTCTTGTCTCTATTTTGTATTTACCCTGTTGCTGTTGGTAACGCCACTCTGTTTTGATTACTGTGGTTCTGTAGTATGTTTTGAAATGGAGAAGATGACGTTGGACATTCTTGGTTCCTTTAATTTCTAGAAACCTTTGTCCTAATAATGTCAATCTCTTTAAATATGCAAGCAGGGCTTTGACAGCTCTTGTGTCAATCTAGAGATCAATTTATCCAGGATTGGCCCCTGAACAATAATATATCTTCTCATCATTGATGTTAAATGTCTTTCTGGTTTTTTTTTTGTAATCTTAATTTCTGTCAGCAATGTTTATAGTGCTCAAAATATACAGTTTACATTTCTTTGCTTAAAATATATTTTATTCTGTTTTTTCTTTTTTTCTAAGAAAGGGTATTTTTTATCTAAGACTGGTCTTAAATTTTCCAGGTAGCCCAGGCTGGTCTTGAACCTTTGACTCTGTCAGTTTCCCACGTGGTGAGGTTACAAGCCTCTTTGACACACTCATCTTTGATTTTACTCCTTTTGATGGTCTTTAAATATAATTATATCCTTAATTTCATTTTCTTATCACAAATCTAAAGAGATAACATTGATTTTTGTATATTCATCTTATATAATAAATGTGTTGACTGAATATACCAGTCTTAATAGATTTTAAAAAGTAGATTCCTTGAAATTTTCATTTCATTTCTTTCTTTTTTCTTACTTTCTGGATTAATAAACTACATTTATTAAATATTTACCAGACACATCATCTACAACAGAAGTAGAATGGAGGCAGATAAGAATTAAATACACATACCCATCACTAATTCTCGCTAGTAGAAAGTACATCTGACAAGTTAGACTTTAGAACAGAATTTTGATGCCTGCCTAAAGGAAAATAAACTACACGTATATTCCAATTAAGAAAACACTTTTCAAATCATGCTTACTGTCACCAATGCTGGGTAGCATCAACTCAGAACACAAATCTATTTCCCATAAAAGGCTGCTTGAGCAGTGTGTGTACTTAGACTTCACTGCTGAGAAACCACAGCCACCGAAATTGCAAGCAGCTCCTCCCAGAAACATCCCAGTGTCTGCACCAAGTCCCTCCTCCCGCAGAGTCCACCCCACTTCAGGTTAACCCATTTCCAGCTGTTTATATGTCTCTTGTCTGATCATCTCCTTCATGTTTTCTGAGTTCGTTTTCAAAATAATTTATTGTTTGACGACTTGCTTTTAATCTCTCCTTAAGCTCTGCAATTTCAAAACTTCCCCACCCCCTCTGGGATTCACTTCAATTTCTGCAAATTCTGTTTGTCCTTACAGGGTTCTGACGTTGGCTGACAAGAAGGTGTTGTTAATCTTGCATCGTCGCTGTTGGGTCTTGAAATATCATTTCATCCTAGAACTCTGAAAAGATTGTCTCCCCGTCCCAACACTGGCTTGTAGTCCGGCTGGAACAGCTTTAGGAAATGATGCAGAGACACTGGTCTTTCATTAGGGTCAATTAAAATATTTTGATGATTATTTTAAATTCACCCCATTCCATTTCAAGAATTGCATAGGAAGGCTTAGTAATGACTCTTAAGGGAGTGCCATGGCTTTCATGTAATTTAAACTGGACCATGGTCACATACGTTGGTATATGCTCATTTTCAGATGGTTTTACCTATACTGTCCACTGGTAGATCCGTGCATCTTCTCACCCCCCCCCCCAAATATTAGACAACATTACCAATCACTCTTCTGCCAGAGTCAGGCCCAAACTCCAAAATTCTGCCATTCTCTTGAGCCTACTGTTCCAGGAAAGGAGCTGCTGCCTGCAAGGATAGAGCTCAGGGCAACAGGGGCCTGGTTCCCCTCACAAGTCAGCTCCTCTGGGACCAGGCTAGGGGAGGGCAAGTTTCCTGGGCCATAGCCACCTCCTCTATACCAGTGGCTGTAGGAGTCAGACATTCAATCTTTAGGTGGTGAAACAGGGCAACGGTTCCTCCATCTTGTCTCAGCTGAAGCTGTGATTTCTACTCTGCTTCCTGAAAAGTCCTGTGGGAAAACACCCAACCCTGGTCAGAAACTCAGGGTCCATATGTCCCAGCTAACTGCATTTAATTGGCTCTTGTTGAAACTTGCGTCCCTATAATATGCACTGAAGGCTGCTCTGTGAGGTGTGTTTCTCTTCAGGCAGTTGCTGACCAACTTAAACAGACTCCTAGTTCAAACTTTGGTCATATTCAGTAGTCCTTGGGTCTCTAACCCACAGCAATGGGAGTCCTTTAGACTTTTCTACAGAACAGACTATATAGTATAAGAATAGAAACAGCCTTTCTTCTTTCTGGAGCCAATATGTCTTTTATTTCATTTTCTTTTTTTTTTATTTTTCTGGCTAGAACCCCTGGCATCATGTTGAACAGCAGCTGAGGACAACCATGTCTTTCTTGTCCTTGATCCTGGTGGTGATGGTGGAGAGTGAAGTAGTTCCCTATCTTTCAACATTGAGTTTGGTATTAGCTGTAGGAATTTTATAGACAACTGTTATTAGGCTGAGAACTTCCCCTTAAAATCTCTAGTTTGTTGAGTTTAGACATGATGAAATTAGATTACATCTTGTCAAATTTTGTTTTTTATGTTCTTTTCTGTATCTTTAAATAATCATATGGATTTTTTTCCTTCATTCAATTGACATAATGTATTTGAATTTTTAAAGCAATGTTGCATTTTTATGATAAATGATCCTGGCCCCAGTGTACAATCCCTTTAATGTTTTGTCTTAATTTTCTTTTATTGAAAAATACATTTTTTCATACACTATATTATGATTATAGTTCCCCTTTTCCTATCCCCCCACTCTTCTCAGCTTCCCCTCACATCTGGATCCACACAGCTTCTGTTTCTTCTTAGAAACAATCATTTAAGGAATAATAATAATAAAATAAAATAAACAAACAAACAAATATTCCCACTTCAAATTAAGCAAAAATCTCTCACAGGTGTGCCCTGCTGATTTTGAGTTTTAGTTAATTTCAGATGTAGTCAAGTTGATAACCAAGAGGAGCCATCATAGACTCCTTTTAATATTTTGATAGAATCTATTGGAGTCTAACTTTTAGGAAATGTTTACATTCATGTTCTTGAGAGATAGTAATCTGTCCTTTTATTTTCTTGTGTTATCATTTTCTGATTTTAGTATCAGGCAACAGTGACATTACAGAAGGAATTGGTGAGGGGTTCATCTTTTCATTTATAAAAAGTTAGTAATGCATTTTAGAAAACTGTTAGTAATTACAGTGATCAAGTCCTAGCAGTTGGCCTGGTTTCCAGTAGGAGACACCATTACCTCCTGTTGAGCAGGACTTAAGTCCAATTAGACAGCCCTTGGTTGCCCCCAAGATATGGGTGCCACTATTGTATGTTTAGGGATTTCTTGCCATGGGAGGTAGTGTGGGACTGTGAAAGGCAGCCTGGTTTCTGGTTGAACTAAGGTTTAACACCCCAGGACCCAGTAAGGGGTCCCCAACAGGGGATGATAACCTTACAAGGGACAGTAGGCATTTTGCCATGCTCCTGGGCCCCAGGTTCCTGACACGAGGCCGCAGCTCTCCATAGGTCTGTGATTATCAGTCACATATTCCTAAACCCCTGCACAGGTAGAGGGGTGGTCACATAGCCTCGAGACATTCCCATTTTAATGAGGTACCTAGAGGCTTAGCCAATAAACTCCCTTTCCCCTTCCCAGCCACTCCTCACCCTGAGCTTGTGGGATACCGATTCACTCATTGCCACTCTCCACCATGACAATAAATGCCCTAGAACCATGGACTGTCTCTCTTCATTGGGATCTGCCATGGGGAATGATGGAACAGGCCTTCGTCTAAAGAGCAGCGTCTAGTCTCCCACAGAAGACCTCTCAGCACTCCCAGCCATGGTCTCTACCAATCCAAACCAGCTAGCTGGCAACAAGCCAAAGACTCGGTCCCCAGAGGGAGCCTGTGAGCCCCCACTTCATTCCCAGCAGCGCCTGGGATGCCCAAGAGCTTGAGAACCAGACAGAGCCAGCTCAGTGAAGTCCCTGGGACCCCAGGCCTTGCTCCCCTATTCCTGGGTGGTGTCCCGAGGCTTCTCACAGCCTGACACCTGCCTGGCGGTGCCGTGGGGTGAGCACGGTCAAACTTCCTGCATCTCACTTCCCCCAGAGGCCCCAGCCCCAGAGGCAGATGTGGTACCCCCACCACCATTAACCCAACAGGGTAGGTCACTGGTAGATAGGACTGTTAATTACTTCCCTCCCTTGGCAGCTTCCTTAACAACCTTCTATTACCCTGAAAACCAGGTCTCAGGAACAAGGCTTGCAGGTATCTAGCTCAAAACTTTTGTGTTCCATCTCTGAAGTGTGTGGTGTCTTCAGCAATAGGAGCTTACTTCTAAACTTGGATAGGCAGCCAAATGCAAGACAATTAATTAATTATATTGTTTTGGGAGTTATTTGGAATACCCGAGCAACAACTCAAATGGAAGCTTCTCATGCCTTTGTTTTGTTAGACAGTCTATGGATTTGTTTCAACATAAGTAGCATGGCTTCAGTTATTTTGTGTTTATTAAATATGTGTATCATTTGTGTGTACATATATACATTTTCATGTATTATATATAATTTTAAGTAAATATAAAATAGCATGATTCCTTTCGGGTTTATCAAATATCTTTAGTGTTCTTTATCCCTTCTCCCTCCTTTCCTTCTATATTGACCTCCCTCTCCCATATCCAATTAAAGGCCCCCTCCCCATTTTCCTGCTTCATATGACCTGTACTCTGATACCTCGTATGGGATACCCAGATGACCCTTTACCATGGGCCTCTGATCCTTTCTGGTTTCCATGGTTATTACAAGTTGTATACTCACATCTGAAGATTTAGAATTAGGAACCACAGGTGAGAGAGAACACACACCACCTGTCTTAGTGGATCTGGATTTCTTCACTCAATAGAATCTTTTCTCATTCTATACATTTACTGGAACATTTTTATTATTTCCTTTTTTATTTATAGTTGAATAGCATTTCATTGTATGAGTGGTATGTATCATATTTCCATTTTCCATTCATCTGTTGAAGGGCTTCTTTCCATTTTCTAGCTATTGTGAACAGAATGGCAATGAAGATTGCTAAGATAGTATCTGTGAAATAGATTGTCAAATCCTCAGGGCATATGTCCATAAGTGGTATAGCAGCTCTCATTTCACATCAAAGAAGCTTTTCTTTTCAGCAGACAGAGCCCAATACAGAACACCACACTTGGTCATAACTCAGAGATCAACAGATACTGGGGAGCCCAGCCCCAGGGGATAGATACATCTACAACTCAACTCCTGCACCAAAAGCTCAAAGAACATCAAGAACATGAAAAGACTGAAAAAACCAGAAGACCAAGAAGTCTGACGTGAGAGTGGTTCTAGGAATGACAGGGGAGATACAGCCGTGATACTTCAACATTATGGTTGCCTAAACAAGACTGAATAATGAAAATACCAACAGACATAGCAATGTGAAAGGGAAAATTGTACCCCTAGACAACATCAGGCAACTAATGACTAGAGAGAGAGAGAGAGAGAGAGAGAGAGAGAGGATGCAAGGAGGACTGGCATAGGTCCTTCTGTATGTCCTCAGAAAAAAACTGAGCTTGTGACATTTTGATTTCAGACTTCTGGCCTCCTGAACTGGAAGACATCTTTGTTTTAGATGGCTTTGTTGTGGTACTTTGCTATGGGCATCCTTGCTAATGAAACAGCTGGGGATTTTCTCTGCCTCAGTCTCACAGATGGGACAAAAATGGAAGAAGAAAGAATGAGAAGAAAAGAACTAGCTCTCTTGGAAAAACAAATGATAAACAAACAAACAAAACAACAAAGCTTTGGTTCTGAGAGTACACTGGTTTGCAGGCTATTTGTGCCTTCCATGTTAATGAAGGCATGGAGGGTTTGCTTTAAGCTGTCTGCAGACTGAAGTCTCTTCTTTAAGGCATGCAAGTGCATTTCATTTTCCCCAGGAGTGCCTGGTGCTGGCTAGCCTCTTGAAATACTCTGCTGGAAAGGAAAACAGTTTTGTTACCTTTAGCATTTCCCAATCTTGCTTCTGCTTAACTCTAAACTACAGACCCCCTTCCCCACTTATAAGGACCAAGATGATCAAGACAGGAGATTGAGAGCAGGTGGGAGAGATGGAAGTTTGCAAAGTAGAAGCAACCCATTTGTCAGAGAAAAGGTCATTTCATTTCTATAAATTTCCCAAAGGCGGCTAGACTTAAAAACCCTGTGGATAGTTGGCGGTCTTCCCACATATCTAAACTAAACATTTCTTCATTAATAAACATACCGTCTTCTCTCCAAATGGAGCCTGCCGAGCCCTGGAAACTGACAGGGTGTTTCTATGCTCATCTTCCAGAGACTTTTCTGAGACAAGTGTTGGAAAGTTTGTGAAAGCAGAGCCAAGACAGTCCTCATGTACCCCTGGTTGTTGGAGCGTGCAGTAGATCAGAGTTCCTTAGCAATCCTGTGCAGAGATGCTGATCACGGCTTTCAATTTTTCTGAAACAGCCCCACGTGTTCCAGAGGAGGAATTCATTCATGAAGGTGTAAAGTCATTACATCTCGGCTAGGAATGCTGCCCCGAGGAGGGTCAAGGTCTTTCCTGATCCGTTGTCTTTCTTCTCCACCACTTACTAGGGATTCAAGACAAACTAAAAAGACTGCAGCCCACTGGAGTCTCCCTTTTGGTCAGTTTTTCTTTGGTGAGGAGCAGCTCAGAGAAAGACAACAACTGTTAGCAAAAGAACAACGGTGAAGAATGGGAAGAGGGGTGTGGCGTTGGCCAAGACCTTTAATTTGGAGTCAACTATTCATAATCATTTAGTGAGCATGTACTATACACTCTGTGTCCTTTTCCAAAGACTGGAGTTGTAGCAATGAACAAAACAGGCACAATTTACTACTCTTGTAAAGCCTGGGTAGAGGAGAAGTACTGTAAAAGCCTGAATCAGTAAAGCACGGAGCACACCAGATGGTGGTAAGCACTCTGTGGGAAACAGACAGCAAGGGGGTGGTGCGCATGCTCTAGTTTGGAGGAGGGTGTGGAATTTTAAAGAGGATGGTCAGTGCTGAAGAGTTCTACGCGGAGGCGACTCAGCATTTATATTCATTCACGGAATATCATGCTTGGAACCCCAAGTGACACCTGCAGCTGGGAACAGATGTCAGGAGCCGGAGGATGGGGATGCACCCTAAGCAGTTTTGTTGTAAGTTGCACACTGTTGTTTCCCCATAGGGCCTTGTGTTGTGCGCTGTGAATCAGTCTTGTTAGAACTGGGCGTGGTCACACACAAGTCATAAATGAGTGTGGTTGAGACTTGAAAGATGCCTTGCTGCCACCTGACACACTCAGAGAAGGGGTGCAAAGCAATGGCGTCAGCCATGCAGTGTGAGGGAGCTGCCTGGCACAGTGCCTTGGGCTTTGGAATTTACTCTTCCACGAAGCTCTTCCCTCGTTTCACATCCTGAGTATTTGGAGGCATATATATCTTCAGAGAAAGAAGGGGAGAGGAGTCAGACCGAGGGTTTTTACATATACCCCAAACTGTCACCTAACTTAATGTGTAAGCAAAAGATAGCGAACTATTCATCCCATTATCAAATAAGATGAACAGGAGTTGTAACCCGTCAGGTTGATGCCACCCCACTTTCTTCTCTCTGACTATGAATGTATTCTGCGCATTTTGTAAGATGGAACACCAGGAATCTTTTTTTTTTTTTTTTTTTTTAAATCTGGTCTGTTGTCTGACTCCAGAATAATAGTTAAAGCATTTAGGACTTGAAAACAAAAGACTTTTGTAATATTCTTTTTCAGACTAAATTGGCATATATGAAGCTATAGAATATGTGACAGAAAATAAGGGCTCAGTGCTCGCCAAAGATGAGAGGGCAAGGAATCTCGGAAAGCAGCAAGAACAGAGGCACAAGTAGGAAGGAGGAAAAGGCTTGTCATTTCCAGATATTGCTGGAAGACCAATGTGTCTAGATACGGTGACCTAAGAGCTGAGAGTGGGTGAGGGACAGACCATCAGAGCCTCCTAGGCCCTGGGAGGAAGTTTAATTTCCTTTCAACTTAGTAAGAAATCTAGAAAGAGTTAAAAGACACAGACGAGGCTGATTTCTTGGCACTGGGCCTAGGGCCTTGAGCTGGAGTCCTTTCCCTATCTCTAGGGTTTTCTCCAGCAGAGGTTGGCAGACTCCCTGTTTTTAAACGATCTGACCAAAAGCTGAATGAGTCCTGACACAGAGATACAAATTTCTCATTAATGTGACCAGTGAGGATGAATTATGTCAATTGCCCAGTCAATGAGCAAGTATTAAGCTTTCAGTTAAAGCCTAATTTTCTAGGAGTAAAAAGGTTTTGTCTAGACTTTCTCGTTCAAAGTGAGGCTCCCAGTACTTGTTAGTGATACAGAATCTTGAGAATCTTGAGCTGGAGAAAGAGATGGCTCAGTGGTTATGTGTGTATATTGCTCTTGCCAAGGACTTGAATTCAGATCTTGGTCCCAATATTAGGTAGACCACAGATGCCAGAAACGTCAGCTGTGGAGAATCTGATGCCCCCTTCTGGCCTCTGCAGGTACCTGCACTCACATGCAGGTCCTCACACACATATACATACTTTAAAAATAAAAATAAATCTTAAAATAAGTGCAGAATCTCAGGCCCCACAAAGATCTGATGTGTTAAGAACACAGGGCTAGGATAGCAAGCTCTCTAGACCTTGAAAGTGTTCTAAGTAACTGCCCTGTATCAAATTGGAGAAGCCCTGGGGTTTAGCCCTCGAACCTCAGCACCGGTGTGATCTGGAGTAACATTCCTTGGGTTCTCTGTGCTCAATTTCCTCATTTGAAAATGTGACGTCTAAAATTGGTAGGTTTTTATCATTATGGAATGGTTGCTGCAGACTGAGCACTATGAAACCGAGGAGATGGAATAGGCTACTTCTGCTCTTTTAGAACCTCCTTTCTGGTTAGAATGATTATAATTGATGATAACACAAATGTTACATCTTTATGTGTGTGAATTTTAATCAGCATCTTTACAACTTGGATTGTATATAGGCTGTGAGCCTCAATTTCCCTATCTGGCACAAGGAGATGAATCTGGTACTTCCTTTAAATGATTTCTATATGAATGATTAAAGCCTTAAGCTCCCGATACATTGCTTAGTAAATATTACATTCTTAACAATGTTAGTCATGATTATTCCATGGACAGCAGGTAACTAAAATAAGAAGAGTTGGTAATGTTAAATGAACAGTTTTAAAGGAAACTGTAAAGAGCATCACTGTTCTTAAAAGGCAGGTGTAAGTCATTGCTGGGCTCACTGGGCAGTATTTCTTTGGCTAAAAGCCCTAGATGCAGAACTACTTATTAAATAAACAAAGCTCCTTGTAGCTAGGAATATTTAGTTATTTTGACTAATGTTAAAGAAAAGACAATGAATAAATCAATGAGGAGTGAATTATTCAAAGGTAATCAATGGATCCATGGAGTGTAGTAAACTAGGATTTGAGGCAAAGAAAGTGGAAGAATGGGAATTATTTCACAGGGCATGTACTCCAGATAATTCAGAAGTAACCAATACGAAGATCCCTCTCCAGGTGTTGCCATAAACAAACACTCGACCATCATAAACATCAATATCATCGGGGGGGCAGGGTCATTTCAGTGATGGTGACTGAGAAAGGAAGATATTAGGAAATCAAGTCGGTGGCATGAGAACAAGTTCAAGTCAAAGGATCAGGTAGAATGTTTAAGGAGACTAAAGCAGAGAAAAGAGTACATGATTAGGGGCTGGAGAGTCCCTCTGAGTAGAAGAAAACACGAGCATCCAGTTAGTCACTGGGCTGATGTACATGACCACCTACTCCAGCTCCGGTGGGATGCCAGGCTCCATTCAACTTTCCCTGCCATGACAGACTGTACAAGAGCTGCTTAGCAGCTTTAGAAAAGTAGATCATTTTTAGATTGGTTCTGGGTTCTTAGCAATATTAAGTGGAAGCCATAGAATTTTCCCTAACCCTGATTTCTTTGCCACAGACAGACAGACAGACAGACAGACACAGACACAGACACACACACACAGACATACACACACACACACACACACACACACACACACGGGAGAGAGAGAGAGAAGAGAGACAGAGTTGGGTTTTTTGTGTAATCAACATCACTCACTACAGCAGTGGTTCTCAGCCTTCCTAATGCTGTGAGCCTTTAATACAGTCCCTTATGTTGTCATGACACTCAACCAAAAAGTTACTTCATTGCTCCTTCATAGCTATACTTTTTCTACCACTATGATTCACAATGTAAATATTTGTTATACAGGATGTCTGATATGTCGCCCTCAAAGGAGTTGAGATTCACAGGTTGAGAACCACTGCACTAGAGTGCTTAATTAAGTATTTATTAAAACGGATGGAAACTGTCAACTCATTTTCATCCAAAGTGCATAGTCTCATTAATGTTTGCTCACCGTGTTGTATATTTACATTTGGACATGTTTTTGAAGCTAGGTATGTGATTGTAGATATTGTAGTATTGTAGAGAGTCATTTCACTGCCCCCCAAATCCTCTGCTTCACTTATTCACCCTTCATGTCTCCTAACTGCTGGCAGCCAATGGCCACTATCTCTCTAGCTTTGTATCTTATAGAGTATTGTACAGTTAGAGCTGCACAGTGAATAGCTGGCTTCTATCACTCACTTAGTGAACTTGCTTCTTCCACAGTTTTCATGACTTGATCATTTCTGTGTGGAATGGAATAGGATCCCACTGTCTGGATGTATAACCGTTTATTCATTCACTGAAGGGTATCTTAATTGCATCCGAGCTCCGGCAATTATGAATGAAGTTGCAGTAAACATCCATGTGCCGGCTTTTATGTGGCCATGTTTTTCATTCTTTTCAGTAAGTTGCAAGGATTGTGATTACTAGATTGTATGTGAAGAGTATGATTTGTTCTGTGAGGAACAGTTGAACAGCCTCCAAACTCGCCAGGCCATTTTCCACTCCTGCTCGTGATGAATGAGCAGCTCTGCTGCTGTACATTCTCACCAGCATTTGGAGTCTAACAGGCACAGGGTGGCGTGTCTTTGTTTTGATTTTCCTTTCTCCGATATCATATGATGTGCCGCAACTTGTCCCCCATTCATTTGCCACCTGCATGCCTTCTTTAGAGTGGTTCTGTTTAAATTTATTCATTTTCGTATTGTTACATTTTAAGAGTTCTTTGTATAACTTTTGTGGTACTCCTTTATCATAGGCTGTTTACAAATGTTTTCTCCACATATGTAACTTTTTCCCGTTGTATTGACAGTTGACAGCTTTTAAATGCTGGAAACACAGCTTAACCCTTTTAGTTCAGTTTCTTCTTCAGATCATGCTTTCAGCTACTGCCCGATGAGAAAGATGACTTAAGAGATGACACTTGGAATTGAGCCCTACACATGGCTTGATAAATAATAGGTCTTCAGGACAGTTGGTTGGCATTACTACCACCACTGTTCTCAATACACATGGTCGTATTACACGGTGAAGCATCTCTTGGTAGCAATGGCCGTCACAACATTATCAACCTTTTCTCTGAATCTTCCCCATGCATTTTATTTTATATTAGTTAAAAAACATTACCTCTGCTTTTCATATTAGACCATTTTCTCAAGTTTCAAACACTGTGATAGGCATGAAAACCCATTTTCTACAGATTCTATAATAGAATGATAACAGCCCAGGGACTGAGCCAAAGTAAACATTCAATAAATATACATTTTCCCCAAAGTAATATTTTTATTAATTTTTTGGGAATTTCATACAATGCACCCCATCACACTCGCTACCCTTTCCTCCCAGGTCCACCCTCCCATCCTTGAATGTCGAGTAAAGAAATTAGCATTATTGCCAACCCAGGATACCACTTGATGCTACTCTTCTTCTCTAAGGCCCCTCCTGATTCCCTACACAGGACATGGGCTTCTTGAAATGTCACGGAATTTCATTTCCATCTTTAATGGGACTTCACAGTTGGGTCTCTATGTTTATTTTATTGTCTACGTCATCTGCTGAGATGGCTAATGGTGTCACTTTGACAGAGTCTATGGTCACCTGGAAGACAGGCTTCAGGGCATGTGTGAGAGGGTTCTCCTAACCTCAATAATTGTATTGAGAAGAACTGCTCATTGTGTGTGGCACTATTCCCTGGTTAGGACCCAGGCCTGTGTAAGTGGGAAAGGGGAACTGATTTTGATTTTGGATGTGATGTGATCAGTTGCTGCAAACTCCTTTCACCAACTTCCCTGCCGGATAGTCTATATCTTGACCTTTGAACTAATAATCCATGACTTTAAGTGGACAATTGCATCTTAGGAAATGAACACCACACCATTTTTAGCCTGTAGAACTTCCTTCAGCATTCCGGGTCCTGCTGTTCTGATTGTGATAATTTGATCACTGTTTGGGGCTGGGAGTGCTCCTGTTTGGCTGTCTCTTTTAGAGGATGGTTTTGGTTTCGAGGTAATGCGCTCTAGGTTGACTCGATGACTTTTAGAGCATTAAAAATATTGTTTCATTATCTTCTTGACTGGAAAGTTTCCTTTTTAGAAATCTATCATTTCCACTTTTATGTAATATGTCATACATGTCCCCTACCTGCGCCTAGTCTTCTTACCATTGGCTTACAGCATCCTCACCATAAATTACTCCGGAGTGTCTTTTGTGGTAGTTGTTCTGCTTGAACATCTTTGAATTTTTATGTTGTGGATTTTTTTTCCCTGTCAGATCTGGAAATATAATTTTTTTCACTTAGTTTATATTTCTCTTTTTTCTACATCTAAATACACACAAATTATAGAACTTGATATTATATTAAAGGTTATTGAGGCTGTGTGTGTGTGTGTGTGTGTGTGTGTGTGTGTGTGTGTGTGTGGTGTTTTGTTTGCTTTTCCTTTTATCTGTGTACTTCAGTTTGGAAAGATTTTATTTGTCTCTCCATTTTAATCCTTTGGGATATTTAGCTTCATGTTAGGCTTACCCACTGTTTGTATTGAGGTATTACATTTCTCATTCAGAATTTCATTTGAATTCTTTTCTTCTATAGTTTTCTTGTATGTGTTGTGTTCTCTAATGCCCCTCTCTTCATTATGCCTGTGTCTTCTTTCTCATCCTTACCCATGTCTATCTGTGTTGACAGTCTTGCTTACTAATGCCACTGTTCCTGTGACTTGAGTTTCTTTCATGTTTTTCTCATGTTTGTGAATTCAGGTTCTTTCTTACTCACAAGCATAGTAGTTTTCTATTTTATTCTGACCCCTGGGAACTACACTGCTGAGTGTCTGTATGTATCAATCTTTATAGTGAACTGAATCTAGTTTTCAGTCATGGTATCTGCTTGTGGTGTAGTTTATCTCCTTAGGCTTATTTCTCAGCTGTATTCAAAGAAGTCTAGCATTGTATTTACTTTGGGCAAGAGTCTCCATACTTTTATGTACTTGAATGTAGAAGTGTTCAACAAATACTTCAGTCAGGCTCTCTGCAACTTAGATGCTACTCACTCCTGTGTGACGTCAAACAGAGCTCCAGAGCACAGGCTCCTTGTTTTAGTCAGGGTTTCTATTCTTGCACAAAACATCATGACAAAGAAGCAAGTTGAGGAGGAAAGGATTTATTCAGCTTACTCTTTCATGTTGCTGTTCATCACTAAAGGAAGTCAGGACTGGAACTCAAGCAGGTCAGGAAGCAGGAGCTGATCCAGAGGTCATGGAGGGATGTTTCTTACTGGCTTGCTTCCCCTGGCTTGCTCAGCTGGCCTTCTTATAGAACCCAAGACTACCAGCCCAGGGATGGCACCACTCACAAGGGGCCCTCCCCCCTTGATCCCTAATTAAGAAAATGCCTTACAACTAGATCTCATGGAGGCATTTTCTCAACTGAAACTCCTTTTTTTGTGATAACTCCAGCTTGTGTCAAGCTGACACATAAAACCAGCCAGTACACGCCTATAAGCTGGCTCTCTTGCCTAATGGAATCTCTGCACAGGCAGGTTGTTATCTGACCAAAGGTGGCAGGAACTATTGTATATCTTTCTGTGGAACTAGAACATCAGTCTTGTAAACTCCACTCCCTTCAGCACCTTCTCCTCCAAATTCCTGGCGTCTCAGTAACCCTGAATTCGTCTGGGGCTTCTCTTTCCAGAGTCTTGGTTTCCAGATACCAAAGGCAGAAATCCAGGATGGTTGTAAAACTTTACTCATTTTTGGTTAGAGGTTAAGGTTGATTTCTGCCTCCTGTTTCATGTATGAAAACAGTTCATCTTCGTTGTGTTTTCCAGTTTCTAAGGTTCTCTTTTCAAAATGATACTGGAAAAGGTAATTTGGTTATCAGTTTCTCAGTTGATATCAAAATAGAGGTTATATGGTACATTTTTAAAGCGTCTCCTGGCTATTGTGTGGAGGGCAGAGGAAATGCTCTAGCCACCCAGCCAAGAACCATGAAGGTTTCACTTGTAGAAACTGAAATTCAGCACAGAATTCCACGTCAGTCCCTCAACACCCAAATAAAATGAAGTTTACCAGAGACTGGCCATAAATGTTTTTACTTTCTACTCATTTGACTGGCTAGTTTTTTCTTCACTGTTTTATGCTGAGAAACTTGATCAATTCTTTAAAGTTCTAATAAGGAAACGTGTAAGATAAGCTAGCTATTAACTTTTGTTTGCATTAATATCATTATCTGGATGTACATCAAAAGATTTTCATGGGAGTGCTCAGAGGCAGAATTGTCAGAGTAGTTTTTGGAGAAATGCAATGAATGACATTTTTGGAACCTGATAATTTTCACTGCTAATTTTAGCTAGACCCCTTTTTCTAGATACTAACAGATAAAATTCCCCTCCCCCATTATGTACACACACAAAATAAAAGAAGGGAGGGGAGAAAGAAAGAAAAAGCAAGAAAGAAAGAAAGAAAGAAAGAAAGAAAGAAAGAAAGAAAGGAAGGAAGGAAGGAAGGAAGGAAGGAAGGAAGGGAGAAAGAAAGAAAGAAAGAAAGAAAGAAAGAAAGAAAGAAAGAAAGAAAGAAAGAAAAAGATTTGCTTTCTTCCCTTGTGTCTCAGAGCATACAACCAGTAGGCCAATGTTTTATTAAAGACCCGCTGTGTATCGACTGTATGATAGACTTTGTAGGGTGGTATAAATCAAAGGGGAAGGATACTGCTTCTGACCTTGGAAGAATCTTAATACAACAATGACAGCATGGTTGAAATAAACATCAAGACACTGCAGTATTCATGCTGGCAGGGTCTGGAGTAGGAGTCGGGAAGATTGGATCCATTGTTTCATTGTCTGTTCCCTTTAGAATAACTCTGAGCCCTGGGTGCTCAGCTTCCTTATCTGTAAACTACGTAATGTTTCTTAGCTTACAATTCTGCCCTTAGAAATTTTGATTAAATCCAATTAATTAATTGCAATTTCAGCACCATGATTTCTAAAAGCTCCAAATTGGTACTTTTCTCACCTCAGGTTGGAAACCACTGATCTGCACGGAAGTGGAGAAGTAACTGGCTTACTGACAATAGACAGCAAGCCAAAATCCTAGCATATGGGTCTAAGTAAATACGTAGCAACTCCCAACCTTTACATTTCTTACGGCTTGGTGTAACAAAAATCAGGAGTTTCTCTGGAGTTGTGGAGCATGTTATGGTGTAGAGGCCCAGTCATGGTAGACATGAAACAGAGAAGACTGTGGGGTAAACATTCTGACAGAAGCTGCCATCTTCAGCTGAGTGGTGCGGTCAACTGGTGGTTACCCTGGGAAGAGAGGGGGTAAAATAATATTTTTCTCTCTCCTCCATCCCTTTGGTCTTCTCCCAGCGCTCCTTCCTGATGATGGAGCCCACTCAGAAGCCATGTTCCGTCACTTTCTGAGGCTCAAATCACTGTGCACAGTGGACTTGAGGATGAATGGAAAGCACTCAGTCCAAGTCATTTTTAACAACCAGAACTAAGAGACCCAGATATGAATAATGACCATCTCTTTTCCCTCCAAAAGAGACGATAGGGTACCAAAGATACTGGAATGGAGAGAAGGGTGAGCGTTCATCATTAGCCTCGAAGCACTGTATCATGGCCTAACAGAATGTTCACAGTGGCCCTGGATGTTCATACTCAGCTGGCTCAATAGCTCCTGCTCCAGGGAATCTATGGCACAAGAAAGGTCTGGGATTTTATAAAATACAATTACATGCAAGGAATATGTCACTAGACATCCTTCAAAAGATGCCATGTGAAGTGCTCTGCACTCCTCAGAGCCTAAAATAGTTGAGGGATAGCTATTTCTCTTCTCAAGGACAATGAATCCAAGGCTGAAACGGCTCAAGGTCTGGGCATCAGCAGTAGCTTCAGAGATGGCAGATGCCATTCTGAAGAGTTATTCATGGCCTGCTAGGACTAGGTGAGATACATCTACTTATACCATTCTCTAACTGCAAGTGATAAAGAGCCAATCATGATAAAGCTACTCAAAAACAAATGTTTTAGGTAACAGAGACATGGCATGAATGGCAGAAGTAAGTCAGGAATAAGAGAGCACTTATAATGCTCTGTACAATTTCAAAAGCCTTTTGCTCTCTGCACATGTGTTACCATCTTCTCTCCCTGGGGGATGCTCCAGGGCACTCCACTTCTATGAGCTGATGATGAAATTTAGCCCCCACAGACCTTTTGGGGTAATCCATTGTTTCAAATTTGGCCTGTGTCCCCATTAAAACATATAAGAGAGTAGCTAGCCTGCAGTGTCATAGAAATAAGGTCATTGCAATTGTAACCATTTAAGACTAGGATCTGCTGAAGTAGGATGAGTCCCTTAGCCAATACCAAAGGAAGGAGAAGAAGAACAAAGACATAGATGTTTATGCTGAAAAGAGTCATGTGACAACTGAGGCAGAGCCTGAGTAATACCATCCCAGATCACTGTCCAATCAATACTAAGAAGAAGCAAGGAAGAATTTGCTCAGCATAGATTTCAGAGGACAGTATAGGCTTGTGAACACCTTGAATTTGGATTTCTGCCTTCTAACAAACCCCTGCTGCTTAAAGTACATGGGTTGTGGTCTTTTGTTATGAAAGCCATAGAAAATAAACAGTCCAGGCTTCAGCGTTTGAATATGTCAAGAATGAGAAATTTTCATTGAATATACTTGGATCAGATCTATCAGCTATGACAGTTCTCCAAGATCTTTGGATTGCTAGAAATGTAAATTCTCAATCCTCAGTCCAGCCATACTGAATGGGAAACTCTGGAGGTAGGCCCAAGGAACACATTATCACAAGTTCTTCAAATGATCCTGACGAAGCCACAGATTTAGAACCCACTGGGCAGTGGCAAGAGGTGAGAGTGAGGAGGTTGCAGGGGTGTGAGGAGCAGGGCTGTATAAGCACTGCCAGGACTCCAGTGTTGTGAGTGTGTGGAGCTCTGACAGTTACTGGAGAAAGGAGTTGGAAAAGAGGAGAAGCTTAAGAAACTGAGTGGCCCTCTCCCTTGAACAAGAGACACAGCTAAGGTGTCAATAATGCCACTAATAGGAATGGAACCAGAAATGGTGTATTTTTGTTACTGCTGTTAAAGAGATGGTTATATTCCAAGGTTGATCCTGAGTAAGGCAACATATATTACCAATAACAAGTTGGCATAATTACTATACTTGCTGTAGTTTCCCCCACTCTCTGGAGCAGTGCTCCTGGACTGGACCTTTGGATGTATATTGGAACTCACTGGAGAGTTTTCACAAATGGGTTCTGCCCATCCATTCTCCATCCATTGATTCATGATGTAACTCAGGCATCGGGAGTTTCAAAAGCTCCCCAGATAATTCCAGAATGCAGTTAAATTTGAGAACTATTAGTCTTAAAAATGTATCACCTAGAGTGTGAGCTTTAACTATGTATTTTATTTTATATTTTTTGCCAGTGATAAGGAATAAAGTTTCCTAGATTTGAGTTTCATGAGGAAAGGAAATAACAGACAGGGGTTAACTTAGTGCTGTTTCCTTTGGTAGAGTGAAGTTGTATCTGTTATTAAAGGAGACAAGGTTTATCTCAATTCAACATCCTTTGACCTCTTGGTTAAAAAAAAAAAAAAGAACATGATGAGACAGATGTCACAATTCCATGTTCCTCCCTCCCTCCCTCCCTCCCCCCCCTCTCTTTCTCTCTCTGGAGCAGCAGTCATATGCAGTGAAAACTGGGATGCTGTATTGTCTCTACTCTGCTACTTCCCAGTGTCAGTGCAAAAGCATGTGTGACAGCCAACTTCCCATCACTGTAACAGAAGAGCTGAGGTAAACAACTTAGGAGGAAGGAAAAGTTCCTTTGGCTCGCGGTTTAAGAGGGCTCAGCCCATGGCTAGCCAGCTTCATTACTTTTAAGGTAAAAACTTCCCAGTGGCAGAACATTGTAGCAGAGAGTCTGTTCACCTCACAATGGATAGGAAGCAAAGAGAGAAAAGAAAAGGCTGGGGATAAGATATACTCAGTACATAGAGGAGCTGATAACTAAAATCTGGTTCCCTAATAATAATTGGGTCAATAAAGATGGCAGAAGCCAATTACTGGGTGAAGAGAATAAGGTGGGTTTTTGAGGTACCAGGAGGAAGAGGAGGGGGCTTGGAGAAACTGGGGATTCGGACCAGGTCTTGGAGGGGATAGGAAGTAGCAGAAATGTAACACTCAGGGACTGATAGTTTGTAGCTTCTGCCAGCCACTGTGGAGGCTAAGGAGGATAGGGCAGGATACTTTTCGCCCAGCCATTGAGTTGTCTGGTCAATTTTAAAATAATAAAAGTCTCTAGTGTTCTCCTTCCTCAGGGCTAAAGCGGACAGGAGAAGAAAGCAAGCAGCAGGGGTGGTTAGCTGGTAGTGTGCAAACAGCAGCTCCAGGCGTTCTCAGTGGAGCACAGTTGTTGGGCCGCTTAGCAGAGCCAGCCAGAGGAACAGGCAGGATGGACATTATCTTGGAGCTAAGTCGGGAGGGGCTGTGGCACTGGGCAAGGAGACCAGGCAAGAAGCAAGCACGCCTTTTAAAATTACATGCAGCAATACTCTCCTCAGGTACTCATCTAGTAAAATGCTTCCTCCAAGAAGGCCCTGCCTCCTGAAGTTTCCACCACTTCCTAATGATTCCATTAAATGGCAACCAAGCCTGTAATGTATGCTTTTAAGAGACGTTTCAGATAGAAACCACAACAGTGCATTGATGAGACTGATTAGTGCTGTGCATATTATGAGCCATAGTGAAAACACCAGAGATTGCAAGTAATTTAATTTAGATTTAAAAGGTTACTATATGCTCAAAACCATGTCCAAAAACCATGTCCACTTGACCACTTAAATCTTAGCGTTAAATGAGAATTAGAGATGGAATTATGATTAGGAATTATTTGTCAGCTACAAAATACAATCCACCTAATCCAAAATTACATATGAAAGATGGAGTCACATTTGTTGTTGCAGGATATTTGGTCACACTGTGAACCCTGATATTGTGTTATTTACCGGAAAAACCTGTTTTTAGTTGTGGTGTGGCTCAGCCTTAGCAGATACCTTTAATCCAAGAGCTTTCTGCTTGAATATTTTAAACAGGATTAAATAAAGTCAACCATAGGCCAAAAGGTGGAGAAAGCAACCTGTCGACCAGCAGTGAACATAGGATTATTAAGAAAAGAAAAAACAAAAACAGAGAGTAAGAGGCAGTCAAGAGGGTGGATAGAGAGACACACAGAAAGTAAAAGGGAGGGGTATTCAGTCTGAAGGAGGGTTTTCTTGGAAATGGCATGAGAGAGGGACATTGCTTCTGGGAGGTTGGCTGAGGAGGAAGGTCAGCTGGATGCTTTCTCTGCCTCTCTGGGCTAGCAGGCTTTTACCCTAGCACCTGGCTCCCAAGTCTTCATTGGTAAAGTATAACTATTGAGATTTTGTTAAAAAACAAAAACAAAAACAAAAACAACAATCTGTAGTTTGGTCAATGTTATCAGTAAAATCAGCAACACAACATATCAATTTGTGTGTGTGTGTGTGTGTGTGTGTATATATATATATATATATATATATGTATACACAAGATATATGGGAAATATGTAATATGTAAATATTGCTTCAAAAGTGTGAACACAGGTCTGTAATTCTAACCACTTGGGAAAGACAATATGGAGAATCATAAGTCAAATTCAAGGTTCTCTGTGACCAGATCAAGTTCAAGGTAACTTGGGTAACTTGGTGAGATCCTATCTCAAAATAGAAAGTGATATGAGGCAGCCTGGTATGTAGTCCAGCAATAGACAGGGTACCTGTCTAGCATGGGCAAAGACCCTCCATTCGATTCTCAGAACCAGAAAAGGAGCAAATAACTCAAAGATGGAGGGCGTACTAGTGAAGACAGAGTAGAAGTTAGTGAGTCCGTGTGGCCAAGCAGCACCTGAGACAGTTCTGAAGCTGGGATCTCCACTTTGAGTCCCCAGTGGTGTTCAGCCACAAAAGGTCCTCCTGACGTGCTGAATTTAATGACAGTTCTCTCAAAAAGTGCATCATGTTGTGTTGTCGCATTTTAGTGTATCAGGACAGGAACAATGGAAATCATAAGCTTTTTCAGAGGGGTGCACTCACAGGTCAGATGTGCTTTGCTGCTAAAGCATTACCTTCCTGCACAGGCTCTGAAGTCCTGTGTGTGTCCTCATAGTGGCTGCTCTAGGGCTTCATGCTCTTCTTTTTGCACAGTAGCAGAAAGTCAATTTCTGTTGTAATACTGTTACAACAAGGTCTTGGGGCATTGGTCCAGATGGGCCAACTTCACATACCCAAAGGGATACTGTTAATTGCAAGGGACAGTCATAGATTCAGCCCATGAGGAATAAATAGTGTAGGCTTTTTATGTTGTCGTTGTTGTTGTTGTTGGTGGTGGTGTGTATGTTTGTGCATGAGCACACACGCATGCACATATGCATGTGTGTTTAACTGGGTATAATGTAAAGTAGGTACTATTTAAAGAGCTGGATGTTTACACAAAGTATCTTGTTCAAAATCCTACAGGGAAAGACAGAGAAGGATGTGCACTCCGACTGTTAATGTCTGCAGCCTGGCTTATGATTTATGATCTAGGAGGCTCAGGCACTGTAGGTTTCAGACCCATGAAGATGCCATCATCAATAAAAGGCAAAACATTGCTTACTCTCTTTGCTCAGAGTGCTATACTAACCTATACAAGCTTCCGGCTGTCTGGCATCCTGTTTGATTCCTGCTAGCCTCTCTCTTCTGCCCAGGACCCCTATCTAACTGCTCTCACTACTGCCTTTCTTAACAAACATCTTCTCAAATCCCTTTCCTGGCTTCCACAGTAAAACATCACTCTTATTCATGAAACTTTCTCGAAAGGTTTTCTGGGATACTTGCAGTACTAATTTTCTGTCACAAGTGACCAAAATATCTGGTAGAAAGGACTTAAAAAAGATTTGGCTCACAGTTTTGGGGGATTTCAGTCTGTTCCAGCATGGGAGGCATAGTGCAGTGGTATCACCTGTGGTGGTAGGAATTTGAGATGGAGGCTGTTAATATGCAGAAGACCAAGAAGCAGAAAGAGTGTAAGACTCATAGGTTCATTTCCCAGAGGCTCTATGGCTTACAAATTTGTTTTATCAGCTGATAACCAAGCTCACAGTTGGGAGCACTTTCTGCTCTTGCAAAAGATCTGAGTTCTGTTTGTAGAACCCATCCAGTGATACTACTGCCCTTTTCGGGCCTCCATGTATACCATGGCATGCATGTGGTATACATACATACATGAAGGCAAAATCACTCACACTCATAAGAAGTTTTCAAAAATTAAAATATAAACCTGTAGGGGACATTTTATACTTACATGGCTCTCTTGTGCTGCTGAGTCTTTGCATATCTTATCTTTCACCTGAATGACATTCTGCATGCAAGACACTTTCAGAGTAATTCTGCACTTTTCATGGTCTCCACGGTAGCAAGCATATTGCTGACTAGGAGTATGTATCTGGTCTATTCCTGCTGGCTAGATAAATACAAGACCTATGATATAGGGTCCACATGTGCCAAGGGTTTCTTTGTTGATTTTTTTTGAACTCTTCAATTAAAATTTTTATATTTGGGACAATATATTACCTTGTTGTCCCCTGGGGACAACAAGGTAATATATCAAATGTGGAAGATTTCTCCAAGTAGAGACCTGGAGAGATAAAGGTGTAAAAACATATTGCAGGCAGATATTCATGTAGAATTGCAAGGGTCGTAAACAGTGCAGTAGAGGACTGGCTAGAAATGCTTCATAATTTCCCTGGTCCTTCTCCTCTTGGACACATTGACTACTTATTTAAATGCTGAAGAAGCGCTGAAGTTGTTGTTAAGCTTTTACTGAAAAATATTTAATTAGTAAAAGCCACCTTCAAGTCTCTCTAATGCTATATGGACCAAATACTTGTGAAGTAATAGACTTCTCTTAAATGTACTCTGGGTTACCCAAACAAAGAAAACACATCTCTGCAGAGCCTACACAGCTATTTTCTACACGTGGTAGCCTGACTATCCCCTTTTCTGTTGGGTAAGTCTTTAAGTACTGTGTGTTTTTCTAATTACATATAAACGCTTTTTTTTTTACTTATTGAAATTGTAACACATGCTCATTAAGGAAAAGGCACAGAAATACAAATCAGAGGGGAGAACACTTACCCATAGGAGCATTTTCTTCAGTAGAATTCTTAAGTGCTTTGACCAAGGACTTTGAGTGCATTCCTAGAGAACTGCTAATTTCCTTCTCCCAGTATGTCTCTGAATGTGCCCCCACTGAGACCTTAAGATGCTATTTTAGAACAATTGGAGAGAAACCATCGCTTCACCCACCCATAGAAAAAAAGCCTTACCAATCTGTTAATGAACATGATTTAGATGAAACTAGCAGGCTGGAGAAGTAGTATGTCAAGGAAGATGAATCCAGGCCCGTGGGCCAGAGCTGCAGGTGACCTGATTTGCATGAAGACTCACTCTAGCTACATTTTCCAAGAGCAGATTATACTATGAAAATATCTATTGTTAGAATGGCTTCTGGAATTTTTTGTTACCATTGTTAATTTCTTCCAATAAGAGAGAGTCCTGTAAGACTAA
The DNA here is from genome assembly GCA_028551405.1 of Uromys caudimaculatus. Classification (NCBI taxonomy): domain Eukaryota; kingdom Metazoa; phylum Chordata; class Mammalia; order Rodentia; family Muridae; genus Uromys; species Uromys caudimaculatus. Next base: position 115,601,616 of record CM052703.1, on the reverse strand, counting down.
TGAATTGTTTAGAGTGTAATATGAAGAGAAATGGATTTTGCACCAGGAACAGGCGTGAGAAGGCCAGATGTGGTGGTGACCCTTAACCTGATTGGTAGTCTGGGTTGGGGCTGGGGGTAGGACTTAGGAGTTCAGGAGGAGGAAGGTAGACAGGAGGGAACAATTTCCACTCATGACCCTTCTGACCTTGGAAATCTGCCATTTCCCAGCCCTTTGGTGGATGTCAATCAATACCTAGACTACACTAGGCAGCACCAGCCTGGACTGTAAAAGTCATTGCCGCATGACCATATTCTTCAGACTTATTGCGACTTGTTTTTTCTTACTGACATACCACCCATACCCCAAATTTTCAGTCTGTAATTACAGTCATTTGAAACTTTGTGAAAAATTGTTTGTTCCAGATTTTTAAAATCACTTTGTCGAGAAATGACTGACAAGTAATAAGCTGTGTGTAGTTAATATACACATCCTAATGACTCTGGGGAAAGTGTGCAGTTATAGAACATTTCCACCTCAAGGCTACATTATAACACCACCTCCCTAAAGGTGACTCCCACCCATTCCGTTCTCCTTACTACTGTTACTATGGTTATTCTTTGTGAATTTTATCCACACCACAGTATTAATAACTGTATATATATGTATATATATATACACATATATCTATATCTCAGAACTTATTTATCTTAGCATAACTGATGTATATAACTGATGTAACTGACATAACTGACATGTAAGACACACACATACATATATACATATGTGTATATATATATATACAGACATATATTGTGTATATACACCACACACACATACACATATATATATACACACACACACATACATATATACATATGTGTATATATACACACACATATATATTGTGTATATACAACACACACACACATACATATATATATATGATATATATAGAGGGGGGAAGGGAAAGTACATGTATGATATGCACACAGAGGTCAGAGAACATTCTCTGGTTTTGTTTCTTAGGCATCATTCACCTTCTTTTTGAAACAGGGTCCCTCACTGACCTGGAGCTCAACAAATGCATTAAAATACCTAATGAGCAAACCATAGGTGTCTGTCTTTCTCAGCATTCCCAGAACTGGGATTACAAACATGAGTCAGTTTAATTAATTAATTAATTAATGTGTTCATTTATTTATCAACCAGAGTGCCACTATGGAATCCTGGTTGCCCTCAAACTCTCTATGTAGACCAGGCTAGTCTGGAACTCATAGAGATCCTCCTGTTTCTACCTCACAACTGCTTGGGTTAAACATGTATACCACCATGCCCAGAGCAATGCTTTTGTGTATGTGTGTGGGTGGTTGTGGGTTTGGGGCTTACGGTTCAGGTTTGTGCTTGTAAGACATTTTACCATTTAAGCTATCTCTCCAGCCCTGAAATTTTATGTGTTACCATTACCTCCCCAGTTTTTCTAGGACCAGGTAGCACTATTCATCTCTCCCTTCTATGCATTTGACTCTTGTACATTTTATATATATATGGAATGGTAATAGTATTTGCCTTTGTGAGTCTGTCTTATTTCACTCAGCATAATGCCCTTTGGGTTATGTATATGTTTATCCGTTCAGGCTTAATGCATGTAGGTCAGTTTAGAAACTTCTGTCATTTGCCTTCTAGTTCAACCTATACTAGAAGTGTTCCAATCTTCAATGTTCCAGGTTGGGTCATAGAGAGTAGATTAAACACAGGGAAGAAATAAACTGCTAACTTCCATGCCACACACAATAAACATGCTTGTTTTTCTCATTGGTGTTGCGCCTGGGTTAACATCTTGAGCTTGTTTTTCTGAATAAAGATATAATTAACTCAACCCTTAGATTCTTATCTTACCTGATAGCTGTTTTAGCTTTGTTCATCAAACATTACCCCTTTAGCTGTGAAGACACAGCCCCTTTGAACGTCTTGATCCCCTTGTATTTGACTGAGCCACTGAATTGTGAATTAACATGAAGCTGGGAGACATGGAAAGCGGTTTAACATACGGGTATTTGGGAGGAATGGAAGGAAGAGAGGGCAGTGATTTATAGCACTTCTCAGTTTCTGCAGTGTAAACATTCCCAACCACCTGGGCTGATTTCAAACTACCATCATGCCATTCGAAGACATGGAGTTGCACACATTTGGCTCTTGTGAGTCCATATAAGCTATCTCCAGCACTGCACGCTGTGAGTCACTTTGGTGCCAAAGCCTTTAGCTGCTGGCCCTTGAGGGCTCACTCTCCCTATGTCATGGCAGTTGCTACAGTTTGGTTTCAACCAGGCTGCATGCTACTTCAAAGAGCAAGAGTTCTCAGGTTTCTAGTAGTGAGCAGGTCATATGAGTGAGAAGTAAGTAGTTGTTCAATTCCTTTAAGTCATGAGAATAACAGCCCAAGATGATTGACAGATCAGATTGTAACTAACTTGGTTGGAGGTAGCTCATTTAATACCAGTGACAAACTGACTTCTATGTTCATGTCTTTGTCAGGACTCATCGCTAACAAAAACCATTTAATTATTCTACTCTGTCCCTTTGCCCACAACAAAAATATAGCTCAGCACCCCAAAATCTGCAAATATGTTTATATGTTGCATTTTCTCTTTAAAATTTATTATTACTCTGTGTGTGTGTGTGTGTGTGTGTGTGTGTGTGTGTGTGCACGCAGGCATGTTGTACGTGTACATGATTTGGGGGGAGGGGTGTACAAATACCAAGACATCCTTGTGGAGGTCAGAGAACAACTTTGGGGAGTTCTCTCCCTCCCATCTTTACATGGGTTCTGAATGTTCAACTCAGATTGCCAGGCTAATGCAGCAAGTACCTTTACCTGTTCAGCCACCTCACCAGCTCTGTCTTTTCTCTTACTGCCTACTTTCTTTGTACCCCTCTCACCATCCCATGGTGACTCTTTTGCTTTTCCACATCTCACACTGCCTCGACCAGAAGCTTGCACAGTAACTCAAACGTGGAGTATTGTGGGAAGTTCTTTAGGTTTGTCTCTCCTTATCTTATCAGTTGACTCTCACTTCAAATGTAATGCTAAATACAAATATGTATGTGAGCATCTGCAGAAAGAGTATTCAGGTTAACTACAGAAAAGATAGGTGTGGCATCTACAAATAGAAAAAAATATGACTTTTCTCTTTCTGGGTTTGAGTTACCACACTCAGTATATTTTCCAGTTCTATCCATGTACCAGAGAATCTTGCTATTTCATTTTTTCCTTTACAGCAGAATAGCATTCCACTGTGAATGGGTGAGCTGGCCCACGCCTTTAATCCCAGCACTCAGGAGGCAGAGGCAGGTGGATCTCTGTGGGTTTGAGACCAGATTTGTCTACATAGTGAGTTCTGGGACAGCCAGGGTTATACAGAAGAACCTGTTCTCCAAACAAACAAACAAACAAACAAACAAAAATCAACAACAAAAATTTCATTGTGTGTATTTATCATGTTTTCATAATTCATTCATGTGTTGAAAGGCATTTAGGGAGTTTCATTTCCCTCTATTGTGAGTAGAGGGATAATGGATTTGCCTGAAGCATGCCTGTGAAGTAGGTTATCGAGACCTTTGGGCAAATGCCAGTGAGTGCTATAGCTGGACCATGAGGCAGATGGAGCACTCCACACCGATTTCTAGAGTTGCTCCAACAGTTTGCAATCCCACCAACAGTGAATAAGAGTTCCCTTTCTCCCATATCCTCACAAGCAATTATTGTCAGTTACTATTACTGTTATTTTTGTTATCTTACTCACTTTGACTGGGTAAAAGGAAATAATTTCCTTTTCCTGATTTCTAGGGATGTTGAACACTTCTAAAGGTATTTATTAGTTATATTCTTTTGCTATTTCTCTGTTAAACCCATAGTCCATTTTTTAATTGGGTCATTTGTTTTCTTTATGCTGATTTTGAGTTGTTTTGTACATGCTGTATTTAAATTCTCTAGAAAATGTACAACTGATGGGTTCTCACCCACTGTGTGGGGCTCCCTTCCACAGGCTGATTATTTCCTTTGTCTCTTTACGTTTCATGAGGCCCCATTTGTTAATTGTTGGCCTTGATTCATAGTGAATGGAGTCTATTCAGAAAGCTTTTTTCTTTCCTTTTTGCACATACACCTTGCAGGGTCTTGCCTGTATTTTTTCCTAACAGTTACAATGTTTCATATTGAAGTATTTGACCCATTTGGAGTTGATTTTTGTGCAGGGTGAGAGATATAGGTCGAATCTTATTCTTCAACATGTTGACATTCACTGTTTCCTCCAGGGCATTTTTGACACTTTTGCCAAATAAGAGATGGTTGTCATTATATGCGCTCATATTCGGTTCTTCTATTTTGTTCCACCAATATACACGTCTGTTTTTATGCTGGTGCCATGATATTTTATCACTCTAGTTGTCCTATAGATTTGCGCATACAACATGAAGTAAACACCAAAGCGAGGAATGTAGAATAGGAACTTGGTGAATGGGAGAGGGGGGAGAAGAATCCCTAGAAACAGAGATAGTGGGCCCCAAATGCTATGAAGGAGTGAGGGAAACCAGAGAAACAATTTTAACTAGAGAGAGGGAAGGGAGGATAATGCAGATGAAGAGGGAAGAAGGAAAAATAAATAACCCTAAAGATGTTTGAAAAAGCCATAGGGAATAGGGAAATATTTTATAAGTGTGTGTGTGTGTGTGTGTGTGTGTGTGTGTGTGTGTGTGTTTATGGAGTCATACCATATGGAGTGATAATGCTCACTCTACTATAGACTATCTAACAAAATCCCCAACGCCAGACATGGCAAACCTCCCTTTGAGTTGTTGGTCAGGGAAACCTATGAGATAGGTTTCCAAATAATATAGGCTTTAGCCATTGCCCTTGGTTTCCTCCCAGAACTTGAAAGTAAGAGCCTACTGCTGAAGACACCACACATGTAGAACACAGGACATGGAGAAATCAAGCTGGAACGGACCTTGAAGTCTCCACACTGAGGACTAGCTCTCACAGGATCTGAAGGTGCTATGCAAGCTGCCAAGGGAAAAGAGCAATTGTCTTAGTTAGGGAGTCTATTGCTGTGATAAAATGCCAAGACCAAAAGTACCTGGGGAGGAAAGGGCTCTTTTCAGGTTACCCTTCTACAATGCAGTGCATCGTCTAAGGAAGGCAGGCAGGCAGGAATTCAAGGCAGAAATTGGTATAGGTCACAGGATATTGCTCTGAGAGACCTGACCATGTGTTTTGGGGAGAATTGTGGTGTCATTTGAACCATTTGTTGTGTGTGTGTATCCTACATGTGTACTACCCATTTATGTTATGCATATGTGTGTAGTATTCATATCTGGTGTGTATGTGTTATACCTAGGTGTATAGCATATACATATATGTTTTATGGATGTGTGTGTAGTATACATATGTGCAGGATATGTGTGCTATGCATGTATGTGTAATATGCATCTGTGTGCAAATGCACTTCTCTGTGTATGCATGTGTGGAAGTCAGAGTTTGACATTGAGAGTGTTTCTTTATTCCTCTTTACCTTATTGGTTTTTAGACAAACTTTCTCACTGTACCTGGAACTCACCAATTGGCTCACCTGGCTGGCCAGTAAGCTTACAGAAGGCACTTGTTTCTGTCCCCCAGCACCGGAGTTAAAGATAGGCACCATTGCCCCTTGGCTTTTATGTATGTACTGGGAATTCAAACTAGAGTCCTTATGTTTGTGTAACAAGGATTTTATCCACTGATACATCTCTCTACAGTTTGACATAAAACAATCTTTTCTAGGACATTGAGTTGTAGATTTTATACAAAATGAAAAATCCTAAATTACCCTAAATGATAAAGCAGAAATTAAGCCCACATCCTCTGGCTCCAGTGTTCATTTTCTTTAAAAAGACTGCATATCTTGCCAGTGTGGGCACTGCCTGACGTTCATGAAAATTACTCTTGCTTATGATGGCTAAGGTACATTTTCTTATATGACATTCCATTATCTTAGGCAAAGAAATATGTCAGATATTTTAAAAGGATTTTTCAAGAAGAAAAGGCTCTCACAATTTAAAAAATATTAGTCTTGATTTTCTTCTTTTTCACCATTCAAAACTAATATATCTCCACTCTTCAAGATTCTCATTCATTAATGATTACACCTAGCTCAAAAGTAAGTATTCATTGAAGCCTTCACTATGGCCTCTTTGCACTGGGTGCTGGCAAATGTTAAATATCTAGTAAACACTGTGAGATATGTGGGCTCCTTGAAAGACAAATGTGATATGAGGTCAGAGCAATATCATTTGTCAAACTGAACAACCTATTACAATGGTTTGTGGTCATAATTTATATTCAGTGCCCTGTCACTGATAATAATTCAGGTGGCAAATGTACAGTGTAGCTTATATAATACACACTTTCAAGTGCTTCACTTGAAGTGTGTCAAGGTGCTTAAAAACATCCAAAGTGTCTCACACCTATAATTCCAGCACTTGGGAGGCTGCTTCAAGAGGATTGCTATGAGTTTAGGGACAGGCTGGGCTACAGAGTGAAACCCTGTACCAAATACCAGGAGGAGGCCAGCCACAGTAGTGTAGTGAGACCCCATGTCAAAACACACACACACACACACACACACACACACACACACACACACACACACACACACACACACACAGGAGGAGCGGTGGGGAGGCAGAAGTAGGAAGAGACACATAAACAGAGAGAGACTTTATGGTTTTGAATGAAATGCTGAATATAAAAACAATATGAATTTATAATTGTGTCAGAGCTTTAAAGTATAAAAGTAACATTAAAAAAGGAAAAGCCATAGAATTCACACTAAAAGGAGATAATCTCCTGAGACAAGGTCATCTTTATTCTTATATTTGAACCCTGGAGATTCACTTGGTGAAAAATGTTATCACACTATAGGGAAGAAGCATTAGTAATGAATACAAATGGATTCCTTAGAATAGATACACAATTAAAGATACTCATGATATACATAGTATAAGAATGAGATGCTGAAGTTTAGTGATACAGTAGCAGCATTATAAACAAGTCCTGATGACAGTCTACTGGTCCATCTTAACTCATGACTTGTGAACATTATTCTAATGGCTTTCTGAAAATGACAAGATCATTAACATAATCACTAGAGTAACTCATATGGATTCACGAGGGAAGGGATTACACATTTTCATGTGGGCAAACACAGGAAGAAAAGATTATCATCACAGTATCTGTAGCCTTTTGGTGGAATTAATGGAGACATTATCACAGAGCATACAGAAGAGGCTGGTGATATGTTGATGAGATAAGGTGAGATGCCTTGAGGGTCTAAGGAATATTGTTTTCAGATTAAAATGTTACACAATCTTTTTATGTAAAAGGAAGCTACTAACAAACTGGGAGAACTCTCCAGAGTTAGTCTCTGAAAATGTAAAGTTGACTTAGACCTATTCTGTCCTCTGCTGAACCCTTTTCATTTACACGATCATAATGGTGATACTATTTACCTTATCTTGTCACTAGGCAAACTAAATGGGTTACAGTATATAGAAATACCAAGCAGGAACTTGGCAGAGAGACATCTCACTGGCTGTTTCTTCATTCAAGCATACACATGTCCAGGATAGTTACTTGTGACTTGTTTCTTGTTGAGACAATAGAAAGCTCAAAGGCCCACTAGAAAGTCAGTGTGGGCAATAGATTGGTATAGATTTATTGAGTAGTCAGAAGCTATCACATCTTCAAGTGTGTGCTTTCCATTTAGGGGCTTACTGGTGTAGAGAAGCAAATTTCAAATGTTCTGAAGTGAGGAAGTCATGCAGCATTAGCAGTCTTCATAGTAACCAGCCCATGTCAAAACCATGCTAAGCACAAGTCCTCCCTCCAACCTTCTTTTGCCGTGTCCCTGACCATTGCCAACTGGCGATATGCAAGATGATCTAGAAAAGGAGAAAAAGGTTTTGATTTGTCTGTGCATATGTGGAAAGGTTCTTTATCCCCAAACTGAACACTATCTGGCGTTGTAATCAAACTGACAGAACAATTTATTTTCTGCCCAACCACTGTAATCTACCCCTCCCTTTGCTCACAGAGTGCTGTGGCCCAATTTCCTTCTAATATCTCAGGAAATGCTTTGTGAGCAAATTAAAAGGAAGTCAAGAAGAACTGATCATTATCTATGCACCAAACAGCATATTACTCATTTCTACTCTGGCCACAAAAAAAAAAAAAAAAAAAAAAAAAGAAAAAAGCACTGGAAACGATGACACCCCACAGGCTGGTACTGCAGCAGTAGTCGAAGGCATGTGGAACAAGGTATATGACACAGGCATCAAATGATGGCAAACTGTTAGCAGCCCAAAGAGAAGCTCCTCTCCTCGTTTCATTTGATTGCTGTAACAAATAGCATGACCAAAAGCAGCTCAGAGGAGGAAAAGCTTTATTTGTCTTACACCATGTTTTAGTTAGGGTTTTACTGCTGTGAAGAGACACCATGACCAGCGCAACTCTTATAAAGGACAACATTTAATTGGGGCTGTCTTACAGGTTCCGAGGTTCAGTCCATTATCATGGTGGGAATCATGGCAGCATCCAGTCAGACATGGTGCTGAAGGAGCTGAGAGTGCTACATCTTGTTCCAAGGCAAACAGGAGAAGGGTGTCTTGCAAGCAGCCAGGAGGAGGATCTCAAAGCTCAGCCCCACAATAACACACTTTCCCCAACAAGGCCACACCTACTCCAACAAGGCCACACCTACTCCAACAAGGCCACACCTACTCCAACAAGGCCATGCTTCCTAATGCTACTCCTTGGGCCAAGCATACTCAAGCCACCATACACCTCGATGTCATCATTCATTACTGAGGGAATTCAGGGCTTCCACTTTTGTTTCCTAGGAGACAGGACTTTTCACTGTTCCAGAATAGCATTTTTTAAAACTAGAATCCTCTTGTCCCAGGGCTTTCTTCTGAAGTCCCCCATAGATTCTACTTCTCAAATAAATGGGCAGCTTTTGAGAACTCAAAACATTCAGTGTCACTGGCTGGTCTCTACTCCTAACAATGCCCTCTGGGGAAAAACTTTAGTGGTACCATTAAGGTCACTGAGTTTTTGACATCCAATTACCTGAGTTTTAAGTCTCAGTTTTGACATTTACCAAATATGTGGTAGGGGACAAGTGACTAACCAAAACCTTCCATTATGGTTTACATCAACTGAGAGACCTTAAGGGAAATTGGAAGAATTATATCCACCAGTAGAGTGCACAGCCTACTATAAACAGTTCAGATGTGGATGTACCTCTTCTCCTGGGTTTACTCTATATGCTCTCCCATTTATCAGCATCCTCTTAAATTACAAGATCCGGAACAGTGAGCAGGTGCACACAAGTGCTTCATAAACTAAAGGGCCATAAACCATAAGGTGTACAGTTCTGGACTCATAGCTGTGGTCACAGGGCTTTCCCCCACGTCTTTCTTTCTCTACTTTAGTCCACACAGTATTTTAGTACCTTCTTAATACAGTACCTTCTTGGTTTGAAAAACTCTAAGATACTTCACTGGTTTAAGCCTGACATGAAAAAAAAGTTTTACAAGTATTTTTAAAGTCAAAGTAAGTCTCTCTCTCTCTCTCTTTCTCTCTATCTCTCTCCCCCCCCCCCCATGGGTTGTTTTTTCCTATTCATTGGGCCACATGGCAGAACAATACAGGAAAGGAGATTGTCACAGACTTTGTCTTCTTTTATGTAACAAAATCTATATTCATTCTATCAGCCAAGAAACCATTTGCTTATATTTTACATATCAGTGTAACTGGGTAAAAATAATTATGGACAATCAGAAATGAAACCACAGAACTAGGCAATAACCTTCTGTAGTATATAATCATCAAAACCAAGTGTTATATATCGTGAGAACTTCTCCTGGGGTCTCAACTAACTGATTACTCAGTATAGTCTGTGCAGTCAGCATCTAAACCTCTAAAACCCACCTGCCCCACCCAAGCATGCAGTCGTCGTTAGGTAAGTCCTCTACTCCCTGGATGGAGAGCTTGCCCAGGATTAACCATTATTCCATGATTGTAATTATCAAAAGGAGAATTTCCCTTGTGCTTGCAGAGTTCTTACAAACCTAACAGTGGGTGCTTTCCTTACCGCAGGCTTTTGCTTCTTTCCTGTTGGCAAAAAGTCAGACTCAGTATTGCCAGGTGTTGTAAAGGCCTTGAAGGGCATTGGATGGGTAATTTAGGTAAAGACAAAACAAAACAACTAGAGCAACTAGAGTTCCTGCTTTTCAGGCGCTAGACCAGGTAATTTATGAGCACACAACTGGGCTAGATAGCAGGGAGTAGGGAGATTCAAAGTGACCAAGAATCACTGAAGAACTTTAACATTTTTGTAAGTTAAAATACATTTTTATGCCAAATGCTTGACTGTGGGAATTCTGAGTAAAATTGTATTTGATAACACTTAGCAAGTACAGTACTTGCTAAATGAACTGTGAAAGCCAGTAATTTCAGTGTAGTATTACGTGGGACAAGTTGTCAGTACAGCCTCTTGTTCCACTGAACATTGCCTAGTGTCTAAGGAGGACAGGTGTGTGATATGTGTTAAGCAGGAATTCGCTCTTCATGTCTCGCAAATTCTGGTTTGCGGTTCTGTGAACTGTTTGCACAAAGTGGAATGTTTGCAAAGCCCCTTTAATCAATTATTAATCTCTTCCAAGACCATTCCTACGTAGTACGAACTCTTCACCTTCTTTCTGATTCTCATCAAGAAACCAGTATGGTGGCAATACTAATTTTTCGCCGTTCTCCTGTACAGGAGGCAGCCGGAATGGCATGATGCTGACGCCCATTTCCACAAGGATTGGTAGCAGCAAGTGGACGCTTGGTTCAGCTGGCATGCAAGATCCGCAGACACAAGGTTCCTCAGGCCAAAGTGTGCTGCATTGCCCCACGTTCCATGTCTGGTCCCATCAGGCCCATAGTGAGGTACCCTACACTTAGATACCACACCAAGGTCCGGGCTGGCAGGAGCTTCAGCCTGGAAGAACTCAGGGTGGTTGATGTCCGCAAGAAAATAGCCCGCACCACAGCATCTCTGTGGACCCAAGGAGGCAAAACAAATCCACTGTATCACTACAGGCCAACATGCAGCGCCTGAAGGAGTACTGCTCTAAGCTCATACTTTTCCCCAGGAAGACTTCTGCTTCAAAGAAGAGAGGTAGTTTTGCTGAAGAACTTAAATTGGCCACCCAGCTAACAGGACCTGTGATGCCCATCCAGGATGTATACAGAAAGGAAAAAGCCAGTGTTGGCATTTAGTCTCGGCTCCGCCCCACAGTTGCCTGGCAAGAGCCAGGTGTGCCTGACTCACTACAAAGGGGGCTGCTTGCCCCCTCTGCTCTGCTCTCTCTTGCCTTCTTATCCTTGCTCCTGCTCCTTACTCTCTCCATTCCCCTCCCCCCTCTCTCCACATGCTCAAGGCCTGCCTCTACTTTTCTACTCTCTCCCTCCCTTCCCCCTTCCCCCTTCTCCCTTCCTCCTTCCTCCTCCTCATCCTCCTCGTCCTCGTCCTCCTCCTCCTCCTCCTCCTCCTCCTCCTCCTCCTCCTCCTCCTCCTCCTCCTCCTCCTCCTCCTCCTCCTCTCTCTGCCTTTCTCTGTCTCTACTCTCTCAACTCCCCTCCCCATGCCCTGAATAAACTCTATTCTATACTATACCATCCTGTGTCTGGTCCCTCAAGGGGAAGGGATGCCTCAGCACGGGCCGCAGAGTAATCCCCCTCTCCCACCCCATACCACGCCTCCACCAAACGTATCTCGGGTCTCCCCTATATTTTTATAAAACACAATAGCCAGAGTCATCACAGAAGAGAAGAACTTCAAGGATTTTGCCACTTTTTGCAAGGCCCGTCTTTTTGGCCTCCGAGCAAAAAGGGCGAAGGAAGCTGCAGAGCAAGATGTTGAAAAGAAAAAATAAAGTGTGGTTGGAATGTTGTAATAAATTTTCCATAAAGAAAAAAAATCATTCTGATCTTTAAATACTAGTACAACTTTTGCAGGTTGAGCTATACTTACTAGTGTTAGTGTTCACAAACCCAGATTAATTATCCAGCGAAATTCAGTCCCAAATAAAACATTTTAAAGCTTGTGTGCTCTTATACAGATGGCCATTTCTAATGTAGTGTTAGAATGCACATTTAACATTTTGTTCTGTCTGAACACCAATGCCAATAGCATGCAACTCTCATTGAACAGATTTTTAGTGTATTTGTTACAATGAATGCAAAATGAAGACTTCTGGGGAAGGACCTTTATTCAAGTATATGCTCCTGATCTCAGCATGAAGCTAATAGGTGATAGACACTAATAATATTTGAGAAGTTGATAGGTGAGGGATACTTCAATCACTTTGGGTGAAGTATTCTTTAGTGGTTTTGTTTTTTGTTTTGTTTTATTTTGTTTTTGAAACAGGACCTTACCATGTATCCCTGACTAGCCTAGAACTCACTTGAAAGACCAGGCTGACTTCAAACTCACAAAGATCCACCTGCCTCTGCATCTGAGTGCTGGGATTAAAGAAGTGTACCACTATACTTGAACTATTTCTTTGAGATACAAGAGAGACCAATGAATCCAGGGAAATAAGCTTGCTACATTCTTTTTTTTTTTTTTTAGTATAGAAATAGAGTTTATTTAGGGCATGGGGAGGGGAGTTAAGAGGGTAGTAGAGGCAGAGAAAGGCAGAGAGAGGAAGAGAGTAGAGAAGTAGAGAGGTGGAGGCCGGCCATGACCATGTGGAGAGAGGGGGGAAGGGAATGGGGAGAGGTAAGAGATAAGAGATGTAAGAGAGAGGCAAAAGAAAGAGATAAGAGCGCTTGCTACATTCTTAATATAAACACACACACGCACACGCACGCACACACACACACACACACACACGCAAGCACATTACATCAGATCATTCACATTTTCATTGTTTAGCATTATTCAAATTTGGTGTCTTTGAAGTTGTTTGACATGCATGTGAACTATACATAGACTCACATAGTTGTACAGTTAGAGATTGTTTTATTTGCTTCTTCCCCAACCTGGGCACCTGGAGAACATCTTGTTTGATCTTTAGGTTCACACAGGGCTTGGGATGTAGAAGACATTTGATGAGTATGGTCAGCAAACTGTAGAGCACCTTTGATCATTTATGCTATTCTGTATCTTGTTTTATGACATAGGAAAGAAAACAAAACAGGAGCAAAGGTCAAAGCCCAAGCCCCAGAGGCAGGCTATGAATTCTAGTCTCAGCTGTTTTTCTCCATGTCTCTGGAAACAGGTGGCTCGGTAGGCTTTTGTTCTATGGAAATATTAATATATTATGCCTAGAGTTACCATGACTCTTTCATGGGCTGACATGAATGAGTGTTGGACTCTGAGAAAACACTCAACTTTCTATCTGACCCATATATCCATGGAGCCTCATTAATTCCTAGACAATGGAACCAATGATTTCTTAACGCACTGCAAGTGTTAATCTTTCGTTTGTCTTGCAAACTTTAACACAGATGCCTCTAACTTCATAAGACTAAATTTAGATTTTAGTTTTATTGCTGTTACATTATTGACAGTCTTTTCATAGTTTATGTATTTAAGGTAAAATGGTCAATCTTCCATTTACTAATTCCTTCAAATTTATATTGGAAAGGCCTTCATCTTTTTCTCAATGCTTAGTATTTTATTTTAGTTTGAGTACATTTTAAAAACTAAAATCAGAACTCTATTTAATTCCCTACAGTTGTTGAGTTTTCTTTGGATGGCTTAATATACAGACCCAAGTCTGCACTCCTCCCTTGGGATGCTTTCTCATCGTTATGAATAAATGTCTCTGCCATCTTTAACTTGGATATAGTAAGTACTCACACATATTTATCTCTTTTGAGGAATTCTTTGTTTGGGGTCAGTACCACTGTTTAGCTTTGTTTCTTTTTACCCAAATACTCTAATATTTGACTGTTTCTTCTCTTCTCTGGTCTCCATTACCACCTTGATCTTACTTCTCACTATTATTCTTCTCCCACCAAATTAAAATATGTTTGGCTGCTGCTGTGGTTTTACTATGGAATGTCCCCCTCAGGCCCATGAGTTTCAGACTTGGTTCCTAGTCGGGAGTTCTGTTTTGGCAAAAGTTGGAGAGTTTAGTTGGTGAGACCTGGCTGGAGGGAGTGGATGACAGAGAGTAGTAGGTCCTTGGGGTCACCTTATCCCTGTCCCTGTCTTGCCTGACTCCTCACTGCTTCCTGGCTGCCATTCATTCCTCAGCTGCCCTACAATCTGCTCTCACTCCCCCATGCTCCTCTCAGCTAAGTATCAAGACAAGCACAGAGTGATACTTCTAAAACCATGAGCTGAGACAAAGTGTTCCTCCTCTGACGCGATTCTGTCAGGTGTTCCCACAGTGGCAATGAATATTCCCCAATGCTATTGACATCTTTGTTGAATGTTTTAAAAAGTGATTAGTGAATTGCCTTCTCAAAACACATAAATCCTCCCTTCTGGAAAATTTTAGCTTTGCCAACAAGGTGTTGTTATATCTAAAATGAACATGTCATGGCTGGAGAGATGGCTCAGCAGTAGAGGGCACTGGCAGCTCTTATAGAGCACCAGGGGTTCAATTCCCAGCACGCCATGGTGGCTTACAACTGTCCCTGGTTGCAGGGATCCAATTCATTCTTCTGGCCTCCTTGTGGATCAGACATGCATGTGGTACACAGACTGGCATGCAGTCTCTCTCTCTCTCTCTCTCGATATATATATCTATATATCCCAAGTCACTGTTCTTCAAATTTACAGCTTCTGATTTGGTTCACGGTCCTATATTTTCTCGCCATGTTTTCTAAATGAATGACATTCACATACTATGATTCTACTGAGTTCTAAGAAATTCTTTTGTGTCTGGTCATTTCAATAGGTGCTTATAATTTTAGCATGTGATCATAGATTTTTCATGTACATAATATGGGTCTGGAGTACCTCAGCGATAATGATATCTCTTTTTTTTCCTTGGCTAACAGAAAGGTAGGGCTTCATTATTCTTATTGTTTAATGGTATGCAAATTTTAGTTTTGTAAGATAAATAAAGTGGTGATTGTAACCATTTTATAACCGTGTGAATATACTTAGTGGCACTGGGTTCTACATATGAACTGATCAGGTTTAATTATACTTTTATCTCACAAAGCACATAATAAATGATGGTGAATACTGCCTTGGCATATGTCATGCTCTATTCTCAAAGGGTGTTTGTGTATCCACAGAAGTTCCTTGTATAGAAACAAATGTTCTCTACTGTTTCTCTGTATTCTCTCATTGATAAATAACACTACAATAATATATTTGGGGGGTGTCTTTGTCATCACCTAACATTTATTAAGAAGTTGGATTGTGCCAGACACTCTACTGGAAGCTTTATTTGCCCTGAAAATGGCAGATGAGTTTTTCTAGGACTGACATGGAAAGCCCAGCAGCCCAGGAGAACCCAGAACAACACACAGTAGGGATAGTGCTGGAAAACACCTTGCAGAAATCAGTTTTCACCTTCTACCATATGGGCCCCAGGAATTGAGTTTATGTTGCCAGCCTGGGCATCAGGCTCCTTTACCCTGTAAGACATCTCACCTTCGATCCCCCCCCCCCCCAAGTTCCTTTTTTCTTTACTTTTCTCATGTATTTCTTTCTTTTCTTTTGTTGGATATGTTCTGTATTTACATTTCAAATGTTTTCTCCTTTTCAGGTCTTCCCTCTGGAAACCCCCTATTCCACCCCCTCCCCATGCCTCTCTGAGAGGACTAGCATGTCC
>CM052703.1:115531882-115585249 GCA_028551405.1 Uromys caudimaculatus | reverse complement strand
AAACACAGAGTAAATGCATCTGATTAGTTAAATGTAGGTGTCATGGAGCAGTTTCCCCTATGACTGAAACAGTCCACTCCATAGGAAAGTGCTTTCAGACAGAAAGTAAACAACTCAAAATAGCTTTAGGAACTCCCTGAAAATAGCTAGACTTATCAGGTCCCCCCTCCCAAGTGTAAATAGAAAAGATCCCAAGAGCCACTCTCAGAGGAACCAAGCTGCAAAGAAGTCTCGGAAAAACCCAGATGCCTAGAAGAAACAGAAAGCACATAACTACCTCCAAGAGGTTAAGACCAACTTATTGACATGGCAGGACACTCTTCAGTCTGCTGAGTGGCTGGCAAGCTGTGCAGTGTGCTACAAGTTTCAGCCTCTCTAAACTTCATGTACACTGTGGAGGGAATTTGTAAGTAGCCCCAATAAAACTTATGGTTAACCAAGTTGGATTTGGAATTATCTTTACTTTGGTCTGTCTAGGTGTGAGTACATGTGTGTGTTGCATCTCCCCAGGAAAGTCTGTCACATGACAGGTACCTAAGCCTAACCTCCAGGGATTCCAAGAAAACGATAATTAGAATTTTTAATCACTATCTTCCATCAAGATTCAAAATTTAGGGAATTATTTAAATGTAGGAATATAGTTGTTGTAGTTTGGATGTAGTTTGAATGTAGCTCTCAGTAGACCATTTTCTGGAAGCTCAGTTCCCAGTGTGTTAGTGTTGGACTGTGATGGAAATGTCCAGAGGTGGGGTTTAGAAGCAGGTAATCCAATCACAGAGGACTCACTCTTATGAATGGACCAGTTCTTGCCTGATGGAGGTGGTAGCTCATGTGAGATAAGATTAGTGCTACAGCAGTGAGGTGTTACAAGGCCTGACGACCCCATCCCACTCCCACCCCCGCATCTGCATACAGCCATTTATATTTCCTCTTATCTGTCGTGTTGTAATGAAACCCAGGGGTCCCTCAACAGTGGCTATATAGATGAGACCACCTTATTGTGAACTCAGTGTCCAAAAATGTGAAAATGAAATTCTTCTTTATCAATGACCCAGTGCCCAGTATTGTTACAGCCCATAAAACACTTGCCAATCCAGCAAGGGACAAAAATATAACTAAGAGTGCCAATCATGAGATGACAATTTTTTTAATTTCTTACTTTATTTACTTATTTGTATGTTTTCTTGTGTGTAGACATATTTGCGTAGGTGTGCAAATGTGCGAAGGACAAAGGGCAACTTGCAGAAGTCAGTTCTCTCCTGCAACACCACGAGTCCCAGAGACTCGGGTCAGCAGGCTTAGCCACAGTTGCCTCTGTACAATGGACATCTCACCCACTACTGAGTGAGCATCTTGCCAAATATGTTATATTTATTTTCTTGTTAATTCTTACAATTCTTATAGAATTGCTGATCTTTACCACTCACACAGAGGTGAGAAAATTGATATTTGAAGAGCTTAAATAATTTTCCAAACTCATACACCTAAAATAAAACTAAAATCCTTGTCTTTCAGATAACAAAGTATGATTAGAAATGAGGTATCTGAACAGCAAGGCTTCTGCTTACAGTGGGTCCAGGGCTAGCAAATTCATTCAAAGCCCAGTTAAACCTAAGGTTTGTGGGATTTAATTTTGTGGATGGAGAATCAAGTGAATGGATTTTTCATTGGTAAATTTGTTTCATTTCCAAAATTTTTAATTGATGAAATATGTAAATGAAAATTATGGCTACTAAAATGGTTCTAAAGATTGATTTAGGTGATTGATAGCTCTGGAGAAACATGCTCAAGGAAACTGTTCTAGGCTTCTTAGATGATGGGGACCCAAACCATCTTCTTCTTGGTGGCTTCTCACAGGATTATAATCACTCCTCCAAATAGCTGGTAGGCCACACATGCTGGGAAGCAATAGAAACAGCATTAACTGTATTATAAAAAATGTATTAAGGCTCAAAACATTACTGCCAGAGGTGGCAGAAGGACACTGGGATGCTGTGAGACCATTTCCCTGAAGCAGTGATTGAGATATCCCGTCACCAGAAATCTCAAAGTACTAACGTAACTGCCATTTGTTACTGAGAAAATCAAGATGCCCTCCTGGAGATCTAAGTAGTAGGTAAAGACTTTAAGAATTGGCTAAAATGGAAGCTTGAGGACAGTTTTATGAGTTTAGGGGGGAAAAAACCCCAGGGTAGGCAAACTGTAAGTCTTAGCAGCTGCCCGGAGGAAAAAGACTGAAGAGAGGAGAGAAAACCATTCTGTTAGAGAAAAGCCAGCATGGATGTCGGCTCCACAGTGGACAAGTGGATAGAAGAGAACTTTAGAGATGGGGTCAAAAAGCCCAAAGTAAGAGAGAAAACATACTTAGGCTCTTACCAGCATAGGAAAGAAAAGTATGGAAGAGAAGAAAAAGGAATAGTTAATACCCTTTTGAGTCAGGACTCAGAAAAGTGGGCAGACCCAGTCAAACCCTATGCCAGCTCTTCTGGAGTGTCAGGACTGTGAAAGGAAAGGAACATGATGTCACTAAATGAGGAAGTATTCCTCCTACTGCTATTAGCATAGCTTAAAGTGGACCTGCTTTCCTGAAGGGTGGTCCCTTGGTCAAGTGATTGACCTGCCCAGCTGGATTTATGCTTAAGGGGAAAAACAAGAACGTGTCTGTAGGCATAAATTTTCCTCAACCTGCTTTAATAAGTGCTCAGCCTCCCTTCTAGCCCACCACCCACCAGAGGTAGTGGAAAAGAAAAGTTACTAGGACATGGGAAAGTAGACCTGTTTAGAAATAGTTCTTTGGGTAAGAGTCTAATCTTCATTGCCAGGATATCAACAGCTCAGTCCATTAGCAAAGAGCAAATATGAAGCATCAGCTGCAGTCCAGTCCATTTGGCAGTCACCACACACGAACCAGCAAGGGCAGTTCAATCCAGAAGAAACCATAAGGCTCATCAACTGGACACAGGCTGTGGAAGCAGCAAGAAGCCCCAGGAACCTCATGAGAAATTCTTTGGAGGGTTTCTAAGGTGCACCATAAGCAGAGCTCAGTTCTCTCTAAGGCATCAAAGTGGAGTCCAGCAATGCATTGTAAGGCAAGCCAATACATGCTTGTCCTTAGTGAAGAATAGCAAGATGGAGCAAAGCAAACCAATGTTCGAGCTCCCACTGTCTGTGGGGTCATATTTATATGCCTTCATCATGAGTCCTTTCACATGTTTGCTATAGCAAAACATCTTTTCACCTGTGTCTGCTTCAGGAAAACATTCTTTCACCTGTCTGCTTTAGCAAAACATCCTTTAACCTGTGTACCCCCAGCAAAACATCATTTGACATAACTGACTTCCCAAAGAAACCTAAAGTTTCTACTTCACATGTCTCTACATAGAGATAAATTCTGTTAATCCCAAAGATGAGAGGAGAAAGACCACCAATTCAAATCCTCATGGCCAAATTAACTAAAGCAAGCAATTGATTAAAGCAAGCTTTTCTATTCCTGTACATGGGCTCCTCCTCCTAAAGCAGGGTTTGGGAAGTCAGCATTGGGTGTGAGGAAGACAAGACCTTTATAGCTGAGGGGTAAAGGGCGTCCAAATGGGGGATTTGGTGGGGAAAATAGGTAGGGTTACAGGAGCAGAGCATAAGCATAACAAGTTAGTCCTAATGGCCTGGAATAGGTTATTTCTTTGCTGGTGAAATGAGCCAATTCAAGCCACATTAGAATATATTAAAGGCAGATTTATTGGGAAGCTGCTCTTAGGTGAGTTCACTGGCCCCAAGGACCAAGGCCAAGGAAGTCACCATGGGGGTTGGAGAGAGAGAAAGAGAGAAAAGGTGCACGTGCAGAGAGAAAAGGGAAAGGGAGGGAGGGATGGAAGAAGGGAGAGAGGGAGGGAGGGAGGGAGAGAGAGAGCATGCAAAATGTCTAGATTATATAGGGAAAATCTTCTGGGAGAAGGGCAGCTCAGCCTCTGGACTGGAAAGTTCAGGATTGGGGGCAGGGTATGCCAGTAGGGATGGTGAGAGAACCTGGAGGTCAGATCTGCTTTGATATGTAAAATATGCACCTTGATCCCTTGTTCAGGGGTCTGAAACCAAACATCCTGAAACAAAGACATGATTGCAAGGTGGCCTTAGCCACTGGTAGTCCTAACAAGGTAGCCATAACAACCCTTTTGAAACAAAGGTAGGGTTGCAAGATGGTTATAAAATTTTTGAAACAAAGACATGATTGCCATTCCTGGACCCCTGGACTAAGCAGTACAGAACTATTCACAGTTAAGGCTACAGGTGGGGCATAGCCTAAATCCAGATATTTAATCATAAACAGGAATATACCTAATTTGTCTTTATTATAAGATGGCTTTTAAGCCTAAGATGGAGGCATTCTGGTTCTTCAGTTATATCTTTTCTATAATATTCCCATTTGAGAACTCCAATATTATTTCATACAAAAAGTATCACTTTATAAGCCTCAGAGTATCTCCTTCAGAGACGCCCTATGTAAATGGAGTATAATCTTTAGATAAAATTCATATATCCCTGAGCTTTAGAGGACTTCAAGAACACTTGTGTGCATATTGCTCTTACTATGCACCCTGGGCTTAAGCCGAGTGGCTCTGTGTTGGGGGAAGGGTCGTTCTATGCAGTTCTTTTGTACTGAAGGAGGAAGAAGAAAGAAAGAGGTATACCATAATTTTTCAGTGACAAGAAACGGAGGTACATCAGCTCAGGAGCCTTGTCAATGATCTCGTCTCCCCTGACACACTCCCCTGGCATATGTTGCCTGCAGTGTGGCTCCATGGGGTTCATGGTGCCCTTTGACCTTGGTGGTCCATCTCTAGTTCATGTTCCCCAAATGCAAAGCCTAAGTGACTGCTTGCATTTGAGTACAGGTTGTTCATATGGAGGTCATTCCAGGAAGATGTCAGAGATGGGCCAGGGAGAAGAGGAAAGCAAATAAAAGGCACACCACAAGTCAGAGTGTCTCCGTGGGAATGCTGGACACTCGCTGAGTGTTGATGTAGACAATAGGCGGGGTTAATCTGTGCAGGCTGCTATGGCAGAACCCCGGAGGCTGGTATAAACAGCAGGGACATATTTTCTCACACTCTCAAGGCTGTGGAGGTCCGTATTCAGCTGACTGCGAATGCGGTTTGGGAGAAGGGCTGCATTCCTAGCTTTGAAGCAGTTATCTTTTGCCTTGTCTTCAGACAACCTCTTAGTGCATGCTCATCAAAAAAAGCGGCAGCTTTGCAGTGTGACTTTTTAGAACACCTATTCTATTGGATCAGGGCCCCTGCTTCATAATTGCAGCTGACTCTATTTCCTCCTTTAGAGGCTTCATCTCCCAGTACAGCCAGTCTGGAAGTTAGAGCTTCAGCCTATGAAATTTGGAGGAACAAAGGCATTTAGCTCATTCCCAATGGAGCGAGAGACTTGGGAGATTTCCCTAGTAACGCGGACCTCTTGTGAACCTAACCACACCTGAATGCTGGGTACAGGCTGAATGTACCAAGCAGCCAGGGAACACACTTAACCATAGACAGGGAAAGCCAGGGAACTTCAGCAGGTGAGTGCCGCAAGAAGACTGGGTGAGGTGACAGTCATGGTGGTGCCTGCAGACAGCTGTGATGATGCTAGCTGGCCATCTGCTTGCCTCATGGCGCATCAGCCTTAGTGACGAGTCTTGGATCCTGAGGCCCTAGACATAGTCATATAAAGATTGTACAAATCCTGCTGGCCTTTCAAGGGTGGAGGGCCCTGCAATGGATGGTGGATGCTGTCACCCCTTAAGCAGCTTGTCACCAAGTGTGGAACCAGTGAAGAAGACCATAAAGGAAATGAAACTATATACCCTCAAACTAAATACATTGCAGACTCTGCATTTTGGGACCTTTTACATATTCATCAGTTGGAAGGTTAGCCCGAAAAACTCTTTGTCACACTTCTTGGTCATTGACCACTCAGTACTAATGAGACACCCAATACCATGTACGTCTCAGTTAGCTTCCAAACTAGCAGCCACACACTTCATTATATAGTGTCACCTTGAGAACTCACAAAAATGCATGCTCTAAATGTCCCCATAACTGGCATACCATGGGCAGTAACAGAGCTTTTCCTTTTGTACAAACTCTGCTTTAAAAATGACTTATAGTCCCTCCATGTGTGTTCTTTGGTTGGTAGTCCAGTCTTCTTGAGCACCCCGGGGGGTGGGGTGGGGGGTGGCAGGTCACTTGACACTGTTGCTCCCTTCATGGGGCTGCAAAGTCCCTCAGCTCCTTCAGTCCCTTCTCCAACTCCTCCATCTGGGACCCCATGCTCAGTCCAACTGTTGCTGTGAATTGAATCTTGGGTATTCCGAACTTTTGGGCTAATATCCACTTATCAGTGAGTACATACCATGTTTGTTCTTTTGTGACTGAGTTACCTCACTCAGGATGATATTTTCAAGTTCCATCCATTTGCCTGCGAATTTCATGAAGTCATTGTTTTTAATAGCTGAGTAGTACTCCATTGTGTAAATGTACCACATTTTCTGTATCCATTACTCTGTTGAGGGACATCTGGGTTGTTTCCAGCTTCTGGCTATTATAAATATGGCTGCTATGAACATAGTGGAGCATGTGTCCTTATTACATGTTAGATGTTCTAGTATAGGGGAATGCCACGGACGGAAGATGGGAGTGGGTGGGTAGATAGGGGGATACCCTCATAGAGGCAGGGGGAGAGAGGATGGGATAGGGGGTTTCCAAAGGGGAGACCTGGAAAGGGGAAAACATTTGAAATGTAAATAAAGTATCAAAAAAAAATGACTTATGGTTGTTAGTCAACAGTTAGGCTACCGGACATGCATGTATACCAATTTGAATTTACACAGTGTAGATGTCAGCCTTCTTGGAACCAGAGAATGGCAGAACTTCATTTTTTACATAAATCTATCACAGGAAGAAAAAGAAAAAAATGCATATTTGTTTGGTCCCTTACTCTCATCACAAAGGTAAAGCTTCCCTCACCGAGACAGTGACACAGTCTAACAGTTTCACATATTTAAATTTATGAAGTCTTAGGAAAACACCAGGTAACAGGTTTTATTATTTTCATCCTTTAGATAAGGAAGCTGAACTACTGGGAGACTAAGTAGCTTTTCTGCAATCACACAGCTAACAGAGGAGAACAGGATGAAGACAGATAGGCTGGCTCCCTGGGCCAGTCTTAAGCACAGCTAGCTCTCCTTTTCCACGTGCAATTACGTGTTCTGAGGCTGGTCAGAAACCTGTCAGAGACATGTAGATAATAAATAGTGGTCTGCTTAACGCCCAACAGCTTCCATTGTGTATTCTGAAGTCAGAACTGGGCAACTTTTCATGTAATAAACAAGCTTACTTCCACCAGCCCTTTCTTAGTATTTTCCTGACACACTTTCATGAGAATCTGTTTGATGGAGAAAATTCTACATATTCAATTTGTATTTATTTCTATATCTGGAACGAAGCTTACTTTATAGAGAATTTGACATGGCTAATTTTCGGTCTATTTTGTTTCTCAGTCTGGATTTTTGGATTTGTTAAACTTAGTCACACAGAAAAGGGGCTGGTAGATTCGTCAAAAAAGCTCATGGAAGATACATTTAGGACAAATAAATATAAAGATCATATGGAGCTCGCTGTCCCAAGATAGGAAAAATATAAATAGGTCCGAAGATGGCTGAGATAAATTTGTAAATGACAGCCCTTTAAGATGTTATTAAGAAAAATGGTACATAGATGAAATGTGTCTTGCCTATTTATGGAATTGTGTGTGGATGCATATTTCCTTGTTCTGCCATTTTTGGAATGATTCATCTTGGTCTCATAATAGGAGGCTTCCAGGGCCTCCTGCTTTACTCTGCTGCTAGTAGAGTTCTAAAAACCAGAGGACTAAACTTGGTGAGAGTTTAGCATACGTTGGCAGAGTGGACCCTGCATCCAGTGTACACTTACTCCAACTGCCATACATCTCTGTTCTATAGTAAGCCCTTGGCACTAAGGCAGTAGCTCAAAAGCGTACTTCTCACTACATGTTTAATGCTAACAGGAACCGTGATATCATACTATCCAGAGCTCTCCATTACACAAATTTTCAAAAAGGCTAAAGGTACCAAAAGGGCAGGTGCATGAAGGCTAATCCATTTATTTGATAGGTGAGCAAAGTAAGGCCCAGTGTTTCAGTAATCTGTTGTTGTGTAGCAAACTATCTCCATGTTTAGATGGAGATAGTTTTCAACAATATAGTTTCAAACAATATTTTCATTTGATCTCACAATGCTGGAGGCATGGGTTTGGAAAAGGCTCAGGGAGATGATTTGTTTGCCCACCCACTGTGTACTGTGGCTGAGGGAGGTTCCTCCCAGTTCCCTAGATTTAGATCAGGACATTGAATTTACTCCTGGATCATTTTCCCAAGGGTGGGCAGGAATGTCATTTGGAGAATTCCAAATTGCTTTCCATAGTGTTTTCCAATGACCAAGGGTCAGGAGGTTATATCCTGTGATATATCCAGATGTTGAAAGGCGTGCTTCTTACTCTGATTGATCTTTCATTAAATTGTCTTCTTCCTTCTCTCCTGCTCTACCTACTCCTCTTCCTCCACCGCAGCCTCCACAATGTCCTTCTTTCTTTGATTTTTGAAAGAGTTGTCCTATGTAGCACAAGGTGATCTCCCACCTGACATCTTCCTTTGTCTCCTGAGTGCTGGGATTCTAAGCATGTGCCAACATGAACCTCGGGGTCTTCTCTTTAAAACAGGCCAGCATCTGTTAGCTACTATCAGCTTTCTTTTCTTATTTTCATCTTACCACATGTCCTTTCAGCATGTACCTTCTCTCCTTAGTGGCGAAGAGCATTTCTCTCTGTATCAGAAGGAAGCAAGGAGCTGAATGAGCCTGACCTGTGCCGCTGAGACAGCGGTTTGGACGTAAGCATTTTTCCAGTACTGTACCCTCTATTGCTGTTACTTGGTGACAGATAGGTAGCAGGTATTGAGGGAAAGTAGCACCTTATACCGTCATTATTTCTGGATAAGCCAGCTGTTCTGAATGATGATATCTAATATGAATCTGGGACCAGGTGCCTTTGAACTTTGCAATTTTCTTACTTCCTCTTAGTGATAAAACGTGATAACACATACACAAAGACACCATGCAGATGAGCCACAGTTGATGTCTTAGTTCCAAGTGGCTGTGAACACTAAGGGCTCAGGCAGAAGCTCAAAAGTTTCTTTCTTGTTGCAGTTTGAATGCTAGGAAGAGTAACAACAATACCAGTTAATCACAAACACCAGTAAACACAAACGTGTTTACTATGCTAACAGCACCGTCAAGGGATTGTTTATTCAGGACTATAACAGGCTTTGAGGATATACAGTGGTCAATTCTTTTATTTACTAAGTCGGCATACTGGGGACCAGTCTCTTCATTTTCCTTATCCATGTTTTGGTTCTCCATCCTTCCAGCCTTCCTATCTCTCCAGGACGAGCAGGAAGCATCTGTGAGGATTACAGGGATACCTGTTCCACAGGAAACTTTATTTTAGTATTGAAATAAAATAGCTGAGCGAAAACAGAGGACTTCCAAGTGTGATGGAAACAGCCATGCTTTGTCACTAGAATGGTCTAATACAACTCTTGCTTTGCCCCTTGCCATTAAGGTTTAGCCAGTTTATACCTTCTGTGACTGTCAACATGCTCAACTGCCAAGTGGGCAAAGCTACTTATTCCCATATAATGATACTAAG
This sequence comes from Uromys caudimaculatus, assembly GCA_028551405.1. Lineage (NCBI taxonomy): Eukaryota > Metazoa > Chordata > Mammalia > Rodentia > Muridae > Uromys > Uromys caudimaculatus. The sequence continues at coordinate 115,575,479 of CM052703.1, read as the reverse complement.
GATGAAACATGTCAGACAGCTTGGTAGTGTCTGACATTCATTAAATGCTAATACGCCTTCCTTATGGAGGAACTGTGAGCATACAAGCTAGACAGGCATTAACAGACAGAGGCATGCTTTTACAGAGAGAGACCTAGAAATGGGAGATCATAGTAAATTATTCTCAGCATTCCACACTTTAGATACCTGCCTCTGTGGATGCAATATAAAACCACAAGTTCCTAGTTCCCAAGCAGGGGAAATGGAGGTCTGAAAAAGAAAATGCACAAATCACAACACAAGAAGCTTATGACCTTCAGAGGGTGGGTAGATTGCTGAGGGGGCAGGGACTGTCTTTGGGTGGAATGAGATCCTTCCACAAGAACAGGAAAGTGGAGCTCTCTTAAACAGCACACCATTGATTTCACTTTGACTTTGGAAGTCAGTAGCTGGGATGTTGTCTTTTGTCAGCTTGATACAACCGAGAATCACCCAAGAAGAGAGTTTCAGTGGAGTGCCTAGATCAGGCTGGCCTGTGGGAGAGTGTCTCATTGCTTGAACTGATGGGAAGTCCCATTCTGAACATGAGTGGCACCATCCTCAGTGTTGGGGCCTTGAGCTATGCAAGAATAGAGAAAGCTAGCTAGATATTCAATATTGCATGCATTAATTTCTGCTCTTGACTGGATGTGAAGTAATTGACTACTTTTAAGTTTCTGTTACCTTGACTCTCCTACTATGAGAAAATGATTTTTCATGGAAAAAATTAGAATTTTAGAACATGAACATGTGCTGTTATTATTTAAAACTTGGCTAACAAAGAAACACGTAATTGTACATATGTTATATCAAAAGGTTTGGTCCATTCTAAAACGTTTGTTAATTGAAAATAGATTATTTTCTCATACAATTCATCCCAACCACAGATCCCCTCCCTCCACTCCTCCTAGCTTCCCCTGCCCCCCACACATACCTCTCCTCTCTCTTGAATACCCTCCCCTCCATCTCTGTTCAGAAAAGAGGAGGCTTCCAAGAGATAACAACAAAATGAAACGAAACAAAATACGATAAGATGAAAGCCCTCACCCTGAGGTTGGACAAAGCAGTCCAACAGGAGGGAAAGAGACCCAAGAGCAGGCAAAAGAGTCAGAGACACACCTGCTACCACAGTTAGGAGTTCCACAAAAACACCAAGCTAATAGCCACAACATATATGCAGAGGACCTGGTACAGATCCCTGAAGGCCCCCAGCTTGCCACTCCAGTGAGCCCACATGTGCCCGGCTTAGCTGATTCAGGAGTCCTTGTTCTTCAGGTTTCCTCCATCCCCTCTGACCCCTACAACCTCCCCCTCCTCCCCTGAGTTCTTATGGGAGGACCCAGTGGAGACCTTCCATTTAGACTCTCTCTCCTTATGATGTCTGGCTGTGGGTCTCTGCATCTGCTCCCATCTGCTGCTGGAGGGAGCCTCTCTGGTAATAACTGGACAAGACACTGATCCATGCATGAGTATAGTAGATATCATTAGGAATTATTTCATTGATTTTTTTTTTAAAGACCAGTCATGTTTGGTTCTACTCTAGGTCTCAGTGATATCTAGTCTATGGTTCCTGGCTATCCAAGTCGTACAGAGCATGGACTCTCTCCTATGGAGTGGGCCGCAAGTTACATCAGATGTTGTTTGGCCCCTTGTATAAGTTCTGTACCACCACTGCTCCAACATATCTTATAAGCAGGACAGATTGTACGTCAAAGGTTTTGTGGCTGGGTTGGTGTCCATATTTCTCTTTTGGTAGCCTTCAGAATACCTTCCTGAACCAAAGAGACTAGAACATAGGGTGACTCTATGCAGTCACTCACTAGACCTCTCTATGTTCAATGAGCTATGTGGATGTTATTCTCAGAAATGGAACCCCAGTCAGTTTGGAGAGAGCAAACCTTTGTCCTAGCATCACACTGGATTGTTTGGAGATCTCCGTGGATCCCCTTCGGCCAGTAACTAAACTGAATATAATTGTGTCCCAAGCTACAAGAGGTGGTCAGTTCAGACTCTGTATCCTCTATTACTAGGAGTCCTCACAAGGATCGCCATCATAGATTCCAGGAAGTTTCCACTCCACTAGGTTTCCACTCCTCAATTCCCCCACTTCTAGTCATCTCTCCCCTCACACTCTCTAAAATAAGATCTTGAGAAAAGTAGCAAAGATAAATAGTACTCAGAGTTGCTCTGTGTATGTCACTCTAGTACCTTAAAAAGTGATGCCAAAGCAAATAGCCATTGCTTTATATTCTCTCTCTGTCTCTGTCTTTGACTCTCTCTCTCTTTCTTACACACACACACACACACACACACACACACACATTGGTGTATTTACTTACCAATCATTTATCATTCATCTTTCCTCAATTTCTTTGAACCATGTAAATGAATGATAGATACTCCTTGTGGTGATTTGAATATACTTGGCTCAGGGAGTGGCACTATAGTAGGTATGGCCTTGTTGGAGTAGGTGTTGCATTGTTGAAGGAAGTGTGTCGCTGTGGAGGTGGGCTCTTGAGATCCTCCTCATAGACACGTGGAGACAGTCTGCTCCTGGCTTCCTTCGGATGAAGGTGTAGATCTCAGCTCCCTTCTCCTTCCTGTTATGATGCTAATGAACAGAACCTCTGAACCTGTAAGCTAGCCCCAATCCAATGTCCCTTATAAGAGTTGTCTTGGTCATGGTGTCTTTTTACAGCAATGGAAACCTAGCTAAAACACTCCTCTACCTCTAAATATTTGTGCTTCCTAGAAATATGAATGCCATCTAACATAAGCACAGTATGATTTGCAAAACCAGGAAATTAAGTTTGATACAGCAATATTGAATACTAAATTCCACCCATTGGCTTACTGAATGGTCTATTTAAAAACACAAACCTTTTATGGCTCAGAATTTTATTCAGAATCACACTGCAGTTAAGTGCAATGTCACTGTAGGTGCTCTTAATCTAAAACCGGTCCTAGTCCTTCGTGATTGGCATTTTAAAATAATATAGACATGACGTTTGTGGAATGTTCCTCAGTTTGGCTCTTTCTGATGTTTCCTTGTGTATAGAGTTATGGTAAGCATACATCTTCATCCCAGCATGTCACTTCAGGAAGCATGCAATGATGATATCTCTCAATCTTGAAACTACAGATTGCTTCATTCTATATGTTAAAATACTGACCCTCACAATGATAGTAGCAGTAGTTAGGGCCTTGGGAGAGTGATATATCATGAGGAATTAGCTCTGTCAATCGAATTAGTGTCTGTTAGAGGAAAATTTATGAGTGCTCCATTGATCTACCCCATGAGGATACAATGAAGAGACATTTGTGAACAGGACGTGAACTGAAAATCCATTCCGTTGACACTTTGACCTTGGACTATTGGCCCTTAGACTCTAAGATATAAGTTCACTTTTAAAATACGACATCTAGTCTATGATATTCTGCTGTGGAAATTCAGGGACAAGATCATGTACAAGGATTTCTACTAATAGGTTATGGTGATGTCTATAACATGTTTCTACTGCAACAGCACTTTTTTTCCTTACAGTTATCAGGTACCTCACGAAGAGAATATGTACATATGCCAACTCACTATATCCTTGTCCACTAGGTGTGGCATCTTTCTTTCTTATCTGAATCAATTGCTGCTGTCGTGGTTGCCAGTGCATGGTGGCTATCTATTTTCTTCTATAGATCGTTACAAGAATTCCTCTGTGAGGGCTTGCTTTCTTTCTACAATGTCCCTAGGACTTTTACTATTTTCTGTGAGAAACTTTGTTGCTAAAAATGTTTTGCATGTTTCTTTAAATTTAGTTTCTATGTCTTTTTAAATGGGACCTTCATTTTGTGTAACTTTCACCCCTACCCTGGAATCAGCCTTTTCTCTTAGCCCTGGTCCTTTCATTTGGGAATGTATATCATATTATTTTAAAAGGATGCTCATTGTTATCCTTTTGTTCCTTTAGATCAAACTTGACCATTTGTTATATTGAAAACCTAAAGTTTGGCACTCTGGAGACAAAAGAATGTGGATATTCACCCCCCAGAGTCTTAGGATCCATGGAAAACGCATATATAAATGAGCATACCGGGTAAGAGTGGTGCACCGAAGGGAGGTAGGACCTGAGATGCTGTGGCTCAGAGCACAGGAGGATCTGATTAATCTGTGAGCACTGAAAAGCCATCAAGGAAGATGCCATGAAAGGTCTAAAGTAGCCTTTTAGTAGATGAAGATGTGAAGAAGAGAAAGGTGACCAAGCAAGGCAATAAACAAAGAACAGTGACAATTTTAGCAGATAAATTTGCCAGCATCTATGTTGAAGAAAAATAAGCTATAAATGGCTTAGCATTAAGGAACTAAACACATCACATTTCATTTGACAACAATCAGACAAAGTTTTGAGGCTAAGAAAAATCAAGAGTATGGTTCAGCTAATCATGCTTTCCTATTTTCAAATTCATATTTCATGTTTTTCACGCAATAAATGACATGAAAGAAAAAATGTTTTCCTTATAGGTGGATGACGTGGCTTCGGGTTGAGCAGAGACCTTAGCTAGTTCAACATGCAATTTCTCCAATGGGATTTTATCTAAATATCCCTGTATGTGGTGTTATCACTGACTGCAGTTTGTGCTTTAGTAACTACCCACTGCTCAAATTTAATACTGCTTACCCGCTGGAAATCATATCCATTAGAGATATCTCCTTTACTTTCCACCACTGGTATTTCTCCAGCCATATAGCAAATACCTTTGCACATTGACTCTATTTCCCTGCTATAGGGGCTGAACATAGTTGGGAAGCAGGGACCATCAACATCCTAGGTCCCATCATTCATGAAGAAATGTTTCAGACTTCTGCGATAAGCAACATGTCACCTATGTACACTGCCCCAAAAGCAGGAGGTTAGGATCCCAAGTCCCAAGCATCTGTATACATCTGCTTCTGACTTCAACTCTGAGGTGGATGTTTTCCCTGTAATATTTTATTATTAATGCAGTTGGTCCTAGCCATCCAGGGTGAGAATCTCCAGATACCAAAGAATATAGCTCAACTGGGAGAAAGTATCTGTAGCATTCATGGGATTCTGAGTTTGCTCCTCAAGACCATACATATCAGATAGGCCTGGACTATTCCAGTTTGTTTTCAGTGTCAAAGAAAAGTCAAATGACCTGGCCCCACTTCTCTACCCAGCTCTTGGCTCTTCTGGGAAGGCGAGGTGAGGTGCCAATCACAAAATTTCCATCATGTGTTTCTGGTAATGGCAATACCATCTCTTGGAGGTCTTGTTTTATTTCCTAATAAATTTGTTTATCAGTTCATTTGAAAGAATAAAAGGAAAACATTTAGTAAACAATTGTTATACTTTTTGTTTTGTGCCTCACAAACTAATTTGGACATATATATTGTAGAAAATTATTCTTAATCTGAAATTCAAATTTAACCGGACAGTCAAAGTTTTCTCTAGCAACCCCTCTCTTGGATAGAAACCAGTACAGACTTCTGGTCCAAGCATTTTCCCTCTTGAGCACATCAGGAGCCAAGACCCCTTCTAAACAGCCTGTAGATCATGCCCTGAACCTTCTATAGTTCTGTAGTGTGAGGTTGGTGGCTAAATTGGCTGTTGTAGGAATTTTTAATCATATGATATATACATACTTCCAAAAATAAATTGCTCATATTATATTGTATTTAAAGAAATAATTGAATATGCGAATACAAAATTAGTGTAATGTATTGATGCCATCTGGGGCTGTCATTTTATGCTAATTTTTAAAATCTGTCTTAATTTAAATGAGATTGAATTTCCCACCTATATATAATTTCGCTTCATTAGTTACTTTGTTTTTTCTATTAAGTTATTATCATGTTAACCATGAGCTGAAGTGAATTTAATAATTTGTAAACAACAGAACAGAGATGATGTCTTCAAGAAGACTGATGATTCTGGTAGTTATAGTTACTGAAACACTTTAGCTGCATACCAAGATTGAGTGCCTCCCAAAATAACCTTACACATCTTCAGGAATGTATGCCAACAGAGTCCACAGAATTCACTCATGTGTACTTTCTGCGTCTATTAACTACCTACTATGTGTCACAGACTTACTGGGAACCAAACAGAGAAAGAAATATAAAGCATAGCCCTAATATTTTAAACTGGCAAGAGAATCAGACATATAAACAGATAATAACTGTTTGATCCAATAAGATACAATTTCAGAGCTCTGGGGACATGGAGAAAAGAGTCCTGACCTGATAAAAGAAAGAGAAATGAGCAAGGAAGAGAGATAGCCAGAGAAATGAGCAATGAGGCAGCAAGGAATGGTAGTCACACAATCGCATTTTCTAGCTCCATTGTTGCTTATGAAACTCATAGACTTACCTTACACACATACCCACAGACATGCTGGAAAGGAGCTCTGTGAGGTTGCCTTTAACTACAATGAAGTATAAAGCAGAATAAGATAAGGCTGAGTTGGCATTTTGAGAGCTTTGAAGAGAGCAAGGAAGTACAACATAATCAACTCATCTGGTCTGAGGTTTGGGCTTATTCAGACTTCGTCCTTTAGATTTATCTATATTTTCCTAAAATTTCTGTCTGTAACTTGCATTGTTGTTGTGAATATTTTTAAAGATATATTTATGAGACAAAGAAAAGCTATGGAAGATTCAAGGAAGCGAGTACTAGGCAGGATCCGTACTGGAAAGAAATTCAGTGTGGGTTCAGATTGAGTCCATTGATAAAGCTATGAGTTGAATATACACACTCTTATATGTATTCCTGCACTCAGATGAGCATGGAAGTAGAAACAATAAATGATAAAATGGATAAGATAAAGAATTGACAATGGGTGAATCTGGGGTAAGGTATACATATATAATTTGCGGTATTTTATTTTTGCAACTTAAAATTATTACTCAAAAGTATTCTCAAGTGAAGTTTTCAAAAAAGCACTTATAGAAATATCGTTTAAATCCTCATAACCACCAAGTGATAAAGGCCCCATTATACAGATGAATAAATCAAACTGAAGTGCCCAGAGCGACACAGACATAAGACTAGAACTCTACAGTGAGACCTGCCATTCTCATCACCATACTTGGGAATCACACAGCACACCTCCTGCAGGTACATGGAAAGGAGAGATTGTGCTTGGTATCATACTGTCTCCCAACACCCTGGATTAAGTAACATCTGCCCTTTCCCATAGCACCCATTGCAGAAGGTATGCCTTCCAGCTGAGCTGATTTTCCACGGCTCATCTCTGACTATCACTTCAAGGAAGTTCTGTGTCGTGATGGAATTTTCTATGTCTTCCCAATCATTTTCACCTTCTCTGAGTTCTTCGTTGTTGTTGTTGTTGTTGTTGTTGTTGTTGTTGTTGTTGTTGTTTTTCGAGACAGGGTTTCTCTGTGTAGCCCTGGTTGTCCTGGAATTCACTCTGTAGACCAGGCTGGCCTCAAACTTAGAAATCCACCTGCCTCTGCCTCCCAAGTGCTGGGATTAAAGGCATGTGCTACCACCACCCGGCCCTCTCTGAATTCTTTGTAGTAGTTGAAACCTGTTCTTTTCCATGAGAACATGACTCTCCGACATCTTCTCCACATGGCAGACACTGTGCCAGACACTCCTTCTGAAGGTTCTTTCTCTCTGCTGCCTGATCCACATCCTAGCACATTTCTGTGTTGTGTGAAATTTCCAATAGATTTTAGTGAGATTATTCCATCTCCACTCCCATTTTCTACACTGTAGCCAAATAATCCCATCTCATTTCTAAAGGACTTGATATCTAATTTACCGTTTTCCTTGTCTGCTAAACTTTTCCCATCATTCTGTGTGACAGTTTGGGGCTTTCCCTTGATCACCTACTCTCCAATGACACACAGCTTTAACACACTTCCCCCACCCACTTCCAGGTTGTGTCTCAGACCTTCTCATTCTGCAAAACAACTTGTTGGTATGGAGGGACAGAGGTTGTAAACAGCAGAGGTTGAGTCTGAACTACTATAGTCCAAGAGGGAGTCACTGGGAAGACCCATGCTATGATGTAGAATGATAGAGAAGAAGAAAAAAACATAATTATGGGCCAGGAAACAGCCAGGAGAAATAACATGGCTTGATCCTTAATGCTGGGGCATAAATTGAACAACACTGTGCACGGTCACTGCAGCGGGCAAGGTGGAGCTTTGGTGTCTGTGATCATATATAGTAGGATATCAGCTGCCTCATCACATCTGTTATAAGTAATCAAAACTGCCCTGTTTTCTCATCGGTATTTGTTTAGCATTAGGAATCTCAGGATACAGTTGATGAACAATAGTCCAATATAATTCCTGTGAACATGCCTTCCTATGTCTAGAGAGCTCTAATTAGAACTGTCTCCTTCAGTTCAGCTTTCCCACTGGAGTTGAGGACACGTCTTTCTATTTTAAAATATCCCTCAATGGGAAGAATAATGACTACAAACAAGCAAAATTTGGTCAGGTTCTTTATGATCACACATGCTCATCAAGAAGACATCCTCATCTGTTCTTCCTCCCAAATCCACCTTTCCAAATCAATTGCTCGTGCAGCTACAAACCTGTTCGTGAATGCTAAAATCTCATTCACACCCTGGCCCACCTGTAGCTTAACCAAAGAGATCTCACAAACCATTCAGCTTAACGCCTCTAACTCTGAGGCCAGGGTATCTTCATAATGCCTGCTCAGATCTTATTTTTTACTTGATTTCACTTTATATTTTGACAATTTCAATCAATAAAAACCACCATAAAGATTTATCTGGGAGGTCACGTCCCTTGTACCATAACTTGCTCCAAGGTTATGGCTGATGTATTTGATACTATCATTGTTCACTAGACCTTTAGCCAGCACCCAAGGTGATCACAAATGTTTACCTAGTGAGGCGACTCAAACCTTCCTGCCCAAAGGATGTTGGACCTTTTGTGGTCCTGCCTACTTGCCTGTTATGTTCAGCATGGCTGAACTAAAAGGTACCCAGGGGAGCACCTGTGCTACATTTATAATTACTCACAGCCCGCTGCTTAATTAAACACTGTTTTTTCTTTGTAGGATTAAGTACCCTAGCCAATGATCTAGCACTTTTTTCTGATGGTTGAGTGGATAGCACAAGGCTTTCTGAATGGCCAGATGGCATTCTGAGTGCCTAAACTCTGTGGCAATACTGTTATATTCACGGGTGTGGGCAGTTTTCTAACTAGGTTCTAAGATTTCTAACCTAATAAAGACTGTAGTTGCATATTCAGTGGGAGAAAAGCAAAAAACATTACCAGTGATTCATTAAGTTTAATTATATGAGATACATTCATCAGTGTACTATACTATGTTCGTCATTTTTGCCACATGATCACGAGCATCACTGAATGACACACTAAATGACATATGAGAATCTCAATTAACGAAAGTACATCTTTTTCAAGAAATGTTTTGTCTGTCAGGTTGCAGCAATGGTGTGACTGACAAGGAAATAATGCCCAAATTCAGATCTGAACATTTCTGAAAGGGGATGGATGGTTTCAGATAATGGAGAGGACTTTACAGACCTTCTACCTGCTAGGTACCTACATGTTTCTCCAAGATACGATGATACAAATTTGTGATGAGTTGTAAATGTAGGTACGTTGGCTTCTCAGTAGTGAATAGTCTGATAAGCTTGGCAAAGAGAAAGCCAGGCTCCGAGGGACTCTATTTTTGCTACCAGCCATCTGCCCGTTGGAAGGACGCTGGGAGCCCCAGGGAAATAGGATGATGGACATTCCCAGATGGGGAAGGTTTTTCTCCTGACGTTCCTAGAGCTTCTTTGCAGTAGAGTACAGACATTGTTACCTCTGGGAGCTATTCCAGAAGCACCACAAGAATCTTCTTCAAAAGTCTTTGGCCATCAATGCTCTTGCTTCTTCTGAGCTTCTGACCTTGTGGCCAAGCTTTAAACCACTGCCCACCAATCAGTGTAAATCCTTATCAAGCATTTCTCCTTCTAAATCAAATGGGCAAGAACCTGGGCTGCTGGGTGGTATGCACTGAGCCAATTTGACTTCTCATTCCATTTCAAGGTCATCTCTGCATAACTGTAAAGTTACTTTTTGAAATATGTCAGTTTATTTTGACAATTGTCAAATCATACTCTATCATTTAATTTTTCTTTCCTCTTTATTGACTTGCAACCTTTGAGGACACAGATGTGGGTTGAGGGAGAATAGCATGCATGCTAATATTCCTCAATACCTTGTTATCTATGAAGCCCTAAGCCATCCTATAGCTCTAGGGTTTCTCTGTGTGGCCCTGGCTGACCTGGAACTCACTCTATAGACCAGGCTGGCCTCAAACTCAGAGATCTTTCTGTCTCTGCTTCCTGAGTGCTGGGATTAAAGGCGTGTGCCACCACTGCCTGGTACCACCTAGCATTCTTAACTACTTTGATTTCAGTGTCTAACCCAATGCCTGGTTTATAGTAGTAGTGTTATTAGACTCATTACATAAAATCTTAGCATAGGCAGGTACATCTGAATTCCAGATGAACAAATAAATTTGATGTAAATATATCATATACTATGTAATATTCAGGACACATTTGTGCTACTTGATTTTTATCAATTTGACACAAATCTAGACTTACCTGTGCATTGGCTTATCTCAAGGGTGGTGGTGCCACCATCGACATATGAAAGCAAGCTGAGAAAGCCATGAGGAGCAATCCAGTAAGCAGTGCTCCTCCATGGCTTCTGCTTCAGTTCCTGCCTCCAGGTTCCTGCCTTGAGTTCCTACTCTGACTTTGTTTGTTGGTGGACTGTGATGTTGAAGTGTAAGTGAACTAAAACCACTCCTCCATGTTGCTCATGGCATTTATTAGAACAATAGAAACTAAGACTTATTTATGGTTAAAATATATTTTATTCTGATATTCAAGGTTAATATTCTAGCAGTAGGTTCTGAGGAAGAGCTTCTGTACAAACAAAGAAGCAAAGTAAATACCTTGACTAATGGGATTCACTTAGTTTTTACTCTACCTGGTTCAAACATAAGTATATTAGTTGGTGGTTGGTAGTGATGACTACCTTTGCCTCAGTTGATAATTTGTGCTGAGGAAGCCAGAGAAGAAAAACTGTAAAGGCATCTATGTAAAATTGAAAATTGCAGAATAGTCTCAAACCAGTATTCATTCTCTCCCTCCCTCTCCCTCTCTCTCTCTCTCTCTCTCTCTCTCTCTCTCTCTCTCTCTCTCTCTCTGTGCATGTGTGTGTGTGTGCCTTAGACTTGAGCAAAGTGAAGCAGACTGAGTCAGGATCATTCCCATAAAGATGGCTGCTTTATGCCTAATTAGCTGAATGACCAGTCATTTCCAGAAAAATGAGTGGATCTAAAATTGAGGTGATCTCAGCCCTGATTCTGTCCTCTTCTCAGGAAGCTGGGTTAGCTACTTCAGTGTACAACTAAGTATATACTCTTTGGGCCTATAGCACTAGGTATCTATTTTTTGCTCAAAGGGTTGAAGGCTGCTAGTCATACTCTGATTGAGACTGAGAGTTTCCTCCATGTTCCCTACAGAGACTGAGGGTCAAGGGACAGTGAGTGACCCTGGTAAATCTTGCACACTAACAGATGTACAGTGGCACACATGCACACACCCATATATACACATAAACACTCACACACACTCACTTCCACTCACGTGCTATTGGTCAAAATGAGTTCAAGGTTGAGTTCAACATCACTGAGATCAGAAGATCATCTCATCTACAGAAGTGAAAAGGAAAGAAGTTTAAAAAAACAGTCGAATAATACCTGAATCTGTAAGCAGACAGTAAACGCTTGTAATGGATGTTAGAATAGAAGGTCTGGGGCAGCCTCGCTAAGACCTTAAATCCTCTCTTATCAGAGAGGGGTCAGAAAATGACTTCCCCATGCAGCCTATAATACCTGCAAACTAGACAGCATGGTGCCTGAGTTATGCAAATGCCCATACACATTGGCACTGTTTGGCAGTTCTGCTTCAGCACTGGCTTCAGCCATTACCAACTTGTTCAGTACACATTGACCACGCTAGCGTCATTTGTTCAAAGAGGGTGCTATTTTTATCTTAATTGATTTTTTTCTACTCAACTTATAAATTAATCTCAGTAATGTTCCTATTTCATGTGCAAGAAGACCAAGGCTGGGAATTTGGGTGATTTGCCCAGAGCTATGGGAGAAGTTAGAAGAGCCAGTGCCAGAACCCATATGGACTGAGTAAGAAGTCTGGGGCTTGCTTCCCATTGCTCTTGTGCTGTGTGACTCCAGGTTGTTTTCCTCTGAAGGTTACTCTCTTGCCCCAGGTGCTACAGAAGGACTCTCAGATGTTGGCTCTCCGCCACAACTACATACACCTGCTGAGAAGGTTCATGAAGTGAACACAGCCCATCTCCCGATGAGAATTTGGTAGAGGTCTAGCAACTAAGATTACCAGAGCCAAGAAAAGCATCTCCTCCACCAAACTTTGGAAAAGCAGGGCTTGCTTGCCTCCAGCCAGCCTGAGAAGTCTTCCTGCAGGCAAAGGAGACTGGGCTGCTGTTGCCACGCCCACTGGCAGGCCATAACATGAGGCTTAGCGCCTCTAACAGCTGCCCTGAAGTTTCAATACATCTAGTACCACTCTATTTATTGAGCTCCTGGCTGTGCCTGCAGCCTTGTCAGCTGCTGCTGAGTCAGAGGGTAGGTTGATTAAAGTCATGGTGGCACTGTAGAAATGAAGGACTGGGGAGGTAGCCAGTCTCAGCAGCCCTGGTCTCTGGTTCCACTGCCAGGTTCCAGCAAACAACACAACCAGTCCCTGTGGGAAGGCCTGTCCCTCTTGGAGTGTTCAGCTCCAACAGTGTGGCATTGAACTTTATGAAGCTGTGCTCTTGAATGGATGGAATGGAAGTTCCAGGTAATGAAACAAATCTCTGTGCAGAGCCTGTGGTCATGGTTTAAAGGTGAGTTGTAATATTACTGAATTGCATCAGGACCAAACTCTGCTTCCGGACTGACATACCCAAGGAACAGTGGGACATGGAGAAGCAAGGTGCCTCTAGCTGCACTTGTTAGATTGGATTTGGCCGCAAACAGTACTCATGAGCTATCCTGTAATCTGGGCTGGGGTAGTGGCCCAGGTCAAGGTTGAGGGGTCCTTTTAACCCTTTAAGCCCCAATAAAACATAGGATGTATCATTCAGGCAACAGGCTATGAGGTGTCACAAGTGCATGAGTAGCTGAGCTTGTATGCCCATGGGTGGAGACCCAGGTGGGGAGGAACAGCAGACTACCTGGGTTGTTCTAGCAAGTTAAGTCACCCAGCTTGCTATTAGATAGTAGAAGAAAACATCTGTCAGCAAAGCCTCACTGGTTTGCATATAGTTATGTGGACCAGCAGAATGTCAACTATTCCTGCCAGGCACAGTCCCGAGAAGTCTGATCTGATGAGAGGTATGGACCCTTTGCATGTTCCCACTGGGCTACTACCCAAGATTTAAGTGTCATATGCAGCACTTCAAATGACTGGCATTTTCATGGAAGTTAATGAATATTCTAAAAGTTCAGGTGATGTATAAGAGTTTATCTCTGCTCTCTGGAAACCTTCTCAGGTCTCAACCCCTTACTGTCCCTCTTCCTTCCTGCCAGTAGCTGAAACTTTTGGGGAAAGTGTTCTGGATCTTTGTTTCCATACAGGAAAAATGGCCATGCTATTCCACCCCTAAATTGTGATTATGGCAACCGAAAGAAATGGTCTCCAATTTCCCTGAGTATCCACGAAGTAATGACTCCAGGACTCACCACCAAATCCCTACCAAAATCCTACAGTGCTGCTTTTCCCCAGAATCTCCACAATCCTCCTGTCTTTGTTACTTTTTCATGTTGTGTTAAAATAGTCTAACAAGAGTAACTTAAGGATGAAAGGGTTTATCTTCGGTTCACAGTTCAAGCTATGTAGGCATGGTCACGGGGGCAGAAGCTTAAAGGGGGTGTCACAATGCATCCACACTCAGAAAACAAGAGCAGGGCTTGCTTCTGCTCACCTCCCTTTCTCCTTTGTATATGCTCCCAGATCCCATCCCTGGAAATGGTGCCAGCCACAGGCAGTAGGCCTTCCTACCTCAAACAACACAGTGCAGATAACCCCCCACAGGCATATTGAAGGTGATTCTAAATTTCATCAAATTGACCATTGTGATAAACCATACTCCTTGTATATTTTAAATCATCTTTATTACATGTAATATCCTATATAACAGATAGTTGCTGTACAGTATTATTTAGAGACTATACAAACAAAAGTTTTCCAGATGGAAATTATTAGAATCACTCTCAATCACACACAGACACAGAATCCAGATGTGGTTGACCAAATTTGTTGTACCTTGCATCTTCAAGTCTGGTTATTCTCTGTCCACCTATGTGCTATGTGCTCATTTTTCTGAATTTGTCCTCCCTGAATGCTGTAAGTTTCCCATTGTTTCAGTGGCATAAAACAAAATTCTCAGCGTGACATCTAGTTAAGAAGTCAGGTGGTTAACTTATTTCATTCATTAGTACCTGATTAAGACTCTAAGAAGTGCGGCTCTTTCTTTCTTCTTTTGTTTTTTAATGTCTGTTACCACAGGGGAAAAATGATGCACAGTACTGTGAACTTAGCTACCCTATTTATCCAGGAATGAAATGAATAAATAACATAGCAAATTTGGAGCTAAACCACCAAGTAAAATGACGGCAATTGTCTCTGCACAGCCTGTGCTTAGACTCATTGACGTTTTATGTAAGTCTTAACTGATTTGTCTCTTAAGTGAAATCACAAATAAAGACCATATTTATGAAGCTTAAAATCCACAGTTGCACTCCATCATTCAGCATAGCCAGGGTTCCCTGGGAGATAATTAACTGCTGCTGAAAGAAGAGAAATAGAAGTGTGCCTACCACTCTACACAGTCTGCAGCTTTGAGCTCAACCGCAGTGATGCTTTTAATTTCTTCTTGAACTGTGACAGAAGCAAGGGGAGTTAGCCACCCAGGTTTCCTGGTTTCAGTCTTTGAGATTTGGCAGGAGCTGAGTAATGGAGGGGCAATATCCTGACTTCAGAAACAGTTTCTATAAAGGGCAGCTCTTGAGTAACACTGGGACGCATTTACTTCTCAGAACTTTCTTATGCCTTGATATTTTAATAGAAGTGAAATTTCTGGGTAGAACATAAGATGCTGAAAGGCAGGGACTGTCCATTCCATTCCAACAGTCAGCATTGACCCAGTTTTCTGTCAGTAGCAGACTTCAGGTAGCCAAGGATAACGTCTTTAACACACATACACACAAACACACACACACACACACACACACACAGGGGGGAAGGGGGAGAGAGACTTACATTTATATGAATATATATATATATATATATATATATATATATATATATATATATACATATATACACATACACACACACACAGACACACACACAGACAGACACAGACACAGACACACACAGAGACACAGACACACACACAGACACACACACAGACACACACACACACACACATATATATATATATTCTTAGTTAGGGTTTCTATTGCTTTTTAAAAAATCATGAAAAAGCAAGTTGGAGAGAAAAGGGTTTATTTGGCTCACCCATGCATATTGATGTCCGTCACTGATGGAAGTCAGGACAGGAACCTCGATGATGTAGGAGCTGATGCAGAGGCCATGGAGGGGTGCTGCTTATTGGCTTGCTCCATATGGCTTGCTCAGCCTGTTTTCTTATAAAACCCAGGACCATCAGCCCAGGAGTTGCTCCACCCACAATAGGCTGGACCCTGCTCCACCATTTACTAATTAAGAAAATGCCTTACAGCTGGATCTTATGGAGGCATTTTCTCAATTGAGGTGCCCTCCTGTCAGATGACTGTAGGTTGTATCAAGTTGACATAAAACTATCTACCATGTATATTATAAAAAATAACATGTAGTTATATGTTAGTAATAATTAATATATTAATTGTAATATATTCACACATATTGGTTATACAGATTACTATAATTCACTGATATTTCCACACATACGTGCATTTTATGAATTGTTCATTGCCACTGAACCTTGTATCCTTGACTGATTCCTAGCCAGTCCCTGGAAATCTCTTTCTTCTTTTCATGGCTCCTTTATCCAAATATGAGAATATCATGTGTGATACATTTTACTTTTTTGAGGTCATATAACACCCTCTCCCTCTCATGGGACTTTCAGAATCATACTCTCATGTTACAAGTTAAGCCACCAAGAGGGACAAGGGACTACAAATAGTGTTTTATCTATTCTATTTTATTTTTAGTATTGACTCTTACAAAAAATTTTAGTTGTCTTCTAGGATTTAAAAATGTTGTATAGGTTTATTCCCAAGATGTGTCTAATTTTGTGGCTAATTGTTGAGACAAATAGAATTCTAAAAATAAAAACTAGATTCTGTGCAATTTGGAGCAGACTCTACCATGGCACCTCCTTTCATTGAACGGCATTTAACGTCCTCTTTACTTTTCTGGTTTTAGGCCTTGAAGTGTTCATGTCTTCTCTCTGACCTAAATACTCTCATCAGAAATATGAGCCACAGTTGAGCTGTTGAGAGACCTGAGAAAAGGACTGGAAGATGGATCTGAGCATCTCTTTACATAACTACCTGAAGTGGAAACTTCTAGCTTCTTTGGAAAGTCAGTTATGTCAAATGATGTTTTGCTGGGACACACAGGTGAAAAGATGTCTTGCTAAAGCAGGCATGTGAAAGGACGTGTAATGATGGAGACAGTGGGAGCGGGAGCATTGGTTTGGTTTGCTTCGCCTCACTATTCTTTGCTAACAACACACATGTATTGGTTTGCCTTACAGCATTGTTGAGCTTCACTCATGGTAATGCTGCCATTGAGAGAAACTTGCCAAAAAACAAAAATACAAACAAAAGCCCTGCTTGTACAGTTCCTGAGACTTCTTGACAGTTCAGCAGCCTTGGACTGGTTGGTGAATCTTGCAGTTTCTTCAGGATTGAATGATAGCTGCTAGTTTGTGCCTGGTGACTGCCTGTGGGGAGGACTGGTCTGCAACTGCTGATTTTTATTTGGTGCTTGCTATAGGACTGAACTGCTGACAAAGAAGATTGAGTTTGCCCCCAGAACTATTGCTAAATAGGTTCACTTTCCCCATATCCTAATAACTTTTTCTCTTCCACTACTTCTGGTGGGTAGTAGGCAAAAGGAGAGGTTGAACCCCTATTAAAATAGGTTGCAAAAAATGTATGCCTACAACTACCCAAGACTTTGTTGGTATGTCCTCATATATAAGAGTAC
The DNA here is from genome assembly GCA_028551405.1 of Uromys caudimaculatus. Classification (NCBI taxonomy): domain Eukaryota; kingdom Metazoa; phylum Chordata; class Mammalia; order Rodentia; family Muridae; genus Uromys; species Uromys caudimaculatus. The sequence continues at coordinate 115,558,109 of CM052703.1, read as the reverse complement.
TCATAAACTGTATGCCAGTATCACATAGCTCTTTCTCTGATGAGTGTTCTGACTTCAAGCTCTCAAGTGATTGAAACACAGATATTTAGTTTAGGAAGCTAAAGATGAGGGCTTGAGGACAGACAGGGGAATGACAAAGGCATGGTGGCTTGCTTTATCAGATCTCAAATGGAGCTATTTTGCCTCCCAGGAGCTACTTGTCAATTCCTGGAGACATAGGATTACACAACAGGGGAGATCCTGAAACCTATAAGGCAGCATTGCACACATGCGTGTGCATGCGTGCACACACACACACACACACACACACACACACACACACACACACACATCAGTAGTGCTGAGCTTGAGAGCTCGTTGCTTAGGAGATGATAAGCAATCTCACTGAGACTTTCCTGGAAGAACAATAGAGACAGTTAAATTATTTCTACTTGGATTGAATACCACCATACTAAGGAAAGCATGCATTTGAAGGAGCTTGCTTAGATTCTAAATGACTTCCCCTCAGGGCTGTATTGGAAAATGGAGCTGAGAGAAAACCACATCCTCTTTGGAACTGGGGTTATTAAGCCTCTGTAATCTCCTCTACCCCCAGCATTCTCCTCTCCCTGAGAGCCCTTCTCTCAGGGTAGAATTTGCTTTTCTAATGAGAAATCAGCACACACACTGGAAAAAAAATGATTGCAGTGCAAAACACAACTCCCTTGAGTGAAATTAATTTAAATTTTCAATTTCAATTGAAAAAAATGTCTTTTTAAACATATTTTTTTTCCAGATTTTTACCTTGTAATAAATGTGGCTTCCATGGTATCCCTAGGAGAGGGTTGCTAAGGAAACCAAAAGCTATCCTCACTGCTGATGCACTCCATCCCATGGATTACCATTATGGCCCATCAGTCATTTTGAGAGTTAGAGACACCACAGCGAACAAAATGATGACTTTATCTGTTTATCCCAGGAGAACAGTTTGTAGAAATAGATTTTCTCAATGCCATCAGAAGATTAGTGAATGACCCCTCTTGGTAATGAAACAGAAAATGGATGCTGCTCACAGTAATGCCACCTTAGAGTACATTCCCAAGTCCTTAATACTGTTATTATAAAGATGCAAAGTATAGCTTCTTGTATACTGAAAAGCCAGAGCAAAAGACTGATTCTTGGTGAGGCCAATTATATACTGGTTATCTATACTCATTACTTGGAGCACACTGCATTAACTAAAATATAATATATATTTGTATAGTTGTTACAAAAGCTAACTCCCCCACCCCACCCCCCAAAATCATGAAAGTCTCCCATGTACCAGGTACAAAAATATATTAGAGGATTTATTTTACTAGTGCGATTATATTTGGGACAATACAACAAACAATGTCTAGAAAAAGGTTTCAGTCAATGTGACCAGGATTTCAATGTGATAGAAAGGCCAGCTCTTAGGAATTTTTGGATAGTCTTTGTTATAGGGATTATTATAGGAAAGTAAAGATTGTCTCTTATAATCAGCTCTTAGGAATTTTTGGATAGTCTTTGTTATAGGGATTATTATAGGAAAGTAAAGATTGTCTCTTATAATCAGCTCTTAGGAATTTTTGGATAGTCTTTGTTATAGGGATTATTATAGGAAAGTAAAGATTGTCTCTTATAATCAGCACGGCTGACCTGCCAATGAGTTCAAGGTGTCAGCTGCCACTTCAGCAGCTCAAACATGAAGTGTTCTAGGTTCACTAAAAAAAAAGAAAGGGGGATCCCCAACTCCTGTCTGCAGTGATTTCAAGTTGCTTAGTTTGTTCTTTGCTTGCCTACCCACTAGCTTAAAGGGCTCGTTTGCCCCATATCTAACAATCTAGGCACTCTTTGATCCACCACTCAAGGCCATCCCTCAACTCCTGTATAGGTGGGTTAACTTAGCTCTTCTGTGCCCTAGAATTTGTTCCATACCCTCATCACGTGTATACCATACACCTCCAGCATGGCTGTGATTCCCTCTGCCCACCTGCTTAGGTATATATGTACATGGACTGTGTTTTTGCCTGCCCAATACCTGTGACCTAGCTCTTCACTAAAGCCAGTGAGCCTCTAAGCCATTGGCGGATTTAACTCACCTGTACCTTCCTTACTGAGATAGTAACCTGTCTTAGTTTGTTTCTCTCTTGTAGTGATAAACACCATGATCAAAAGCAACTTGTCAGAGGAAAGGATGTATTCATTATCAGGGGAAGTCAAGGCAGGAACTTAAACAGGAACCTGAAGACAGGAACTAGAGAAAAGCCCATGGTAACTGCTCCTTACTGGCTTGCTTTCCCTGGCTTGTTCAGCTTGCTTTTTTATATTACCTAAAACTGCATGATGATGGATTGCACTGCCACACTGGCCTGTCCCCGTTCTATCATCAATCAAGAAAATGTCCCACAGATATGTTCCCAGGCCAATCAAATGGAAGCAATTTCTCAGCTGAGTTTGAATCTTCTCAGATGACTCTGCTTTGTATTAGGTTGACAAAATGCAACCAGCACAGAACTCATTCCAAGTCTGTTCTTATCGGGTAATCTTGCTCCATCACAGGTTGCTCTCCTGAGTTTACTTGTCAGCTTGACCGTTACTGTCCAGGAAAAGCCACAGGGTTCTTCATATTGCTCCTCTCCCACTTTAACTACTTCATGAGGTCTGCTTTCTGGTTGTACCCAGGATACACCTTTTCCCCTGCTTTTCCAGCACCCTTGAATTGATATCAGACCATAAACATAAAAGTCTAGGTTATTGGTCTTATAGTCATAGGCTAAACTCTATGAATGGATACAGGCTTCAGAGGCTATCTCATGTTTCCCAGGGACCAGTCTCCAAGAAGTCAACAGTAGATTGCTCTACAGATACTTAAACTAAAGCAAGCCCAGCTTTTCTAGTGTCCGTGGAAATCCAAACGCTCTTCACACAGGAAATTCCTCTTAGTTTCAACAAAGCACAGTGATTTCTAAAATCTTATTACATCAGAGCCCCCGTCTGTGATCCTTAAAAAACCAGTGTCATTTTCTCCTCTTTGTTCCACAAGTGTGAGTCTCTCTGCCTATGTACACATATTTCCCCTTCCCTCTGTGTGTGTACACTTGGGGGGCTGCATATGTCTGTGGTGCAGTAACTATTGTATAATAATGCATGTGCATTAACTTTGTGTATTAACTCATTTAATCTTAATTATACCACCAGACAGGTAAAATTAATACTTTCATTTGCAAATGAAGAAACCAAGGCCATGGGGGTTCAACTTGCTCAAGGCTATTCAGTCACCTGGCATGTCTCAGTTCAACAGTGCCAATATTAGGGTTGAATCTTCTAACATCTAAAATAGGAGAAGATTAGAAATTAATGGGCTCATGACCTTAGGGATTTGTCTCTCTGTTATACATGATTAAACATGGAAGCATGACAGTCACAAACGTGACGAGTTCTGTTATCTCATTTGTGTTCAGCCTGGTGTGTTGGAGACTGAAAATAAAAGTCAGGACTTTCCTGCCCTTCCTCCTTTCCCCAGGTTGATGAGTCAATTCCTTTCCAGATATTTCACCTCTCATGTCACAAGGAAAGCTGAAGAAAGCAAGAATACATTGACCAGACGGGATGGTTATCCTGAGTTTCAAGTTCAAAAGCATTTGGGATCACAGAAAATCAAACAAGATAGGCAGGAAAAAATGGCTTTATAATTATCAAAACCATAATACTTCTGAGAGCAAATTGGGATCCTGAAAACAACCATAGTGGTACAAATCACAGAAGCTAGAACTGACCTGGCAATCATGGGCATCCAACAGGCCTGTTCAAAGTAGGAGGTAAGACAACCAGAAGCTAGCCAGGACTCAACCAAATGGGTCACTGCACTGAAGGACATTAATGAGGGTGCTGTGATATGGGTAAAGATGCAAACCCCAAAAGAGCAGTGCTTGATTGCCAAGGGAAGAGTACAGGCAGCAGGAATTCCCACTATTGAGCAGAATGAGCTGGAGGAGTAATAAAGGTAGAACACGCAGGAATACTGATGTTGACAGAACTATCTCTGCCTCCTCCAACTTTTGTTCAGTGTGAGCTACCTGTTGACCAAAGCCAACTTGGAGCCAGAGGACAAAGTAGCCTAAATAGAGATCTAAAAGGAAGTCAGTTTCTTATGAACCAGGGAAGGATATAGGATGGATTTGGGAACAGAGTTGTACAAAAGCATCAGTACCGTGGCAGTTCTTTGCATCTCTCTTTCTATTAGTCATTAGATCTTGTGTTCTGGTTTGTCAACTGTTGTTGCGATAAACACCATGGCTGAAAGCAGCTTGGGGGAAGGAAAGGGCCCGTTTCATCTTCACCTGCATGTAATAGTCTGTCCCTAAGAGAAGTCAGGGCAGACACGAAAGCAGAGACTGTGGGGGAATCCTACTTATTGGCTTGCTCTCTAGCTCATGTTCAGTTAGCTTTTTTATATAACCCAGGCCCACCTGTGTAGGGAGGGTGCCACTGATGTTGGGCTGGTCCTTCACACATCAATCACTAATCAAGACAATATCTCACAGACAAGGCTACATATCAATCTGGTCTTGGAAATCCCTCAATACTCTCAGATGGCTCTAGGCTGTGTCAAGTTGACAGATGGAGCTAACCAGAAAGTCTATAGAGGGTCAAGTTCTCAGATGGCTTCCTATCACCTGGATACCCATGGCAGGAGCTACTGCACATACCCTTGTCTGACTTCCCACTGGTGCTCCCAACTCCCAACTCCCTCCTCTGGGCTTTTGAAACTTACAAAAACCTTCTTTATCTTCAGGTTCCTTTCTCAATGCTCCATCTTTTGTTTTTCCATTGCACTGTAACATATTAGAAGCAATCATAAGGTACCCACCATGTCATCCCGCCACAGTATCTATCTGTGGCGATGAATACATGCACCATTTTCTGTTTCTATGGATATAATTTTTGTACTCCTTCTTCAGACCCCACCCCTTTGGCAACTTACCTATTACTTGTCATAGTTTCCTTACATTAAAAAAAAAAAATCTTACCCTCTACACCCCCCTCTTTAGATAGCATATGCATTTTTCTGTCCCCTTAAAAAATATCCCTTAAAGTTAGCAGCTGAACTTAGTCACAGATTTGCAGTATGGCCATGGTTAATTAGCTAATTTCTGCTACACCAGAAGAATTGTGGCAGCTCAAACGTTGGTGTGAAGAGTCATCTAAAGCTAAGCCATTCACATACAAGGAGGATCGTGCTGGATTTCCAGTAAGGACACAGATGGGTAGCCTTTAGCCCTTCTATGTGGCTCTTTGGGTTCATCACAATTTAGAGGCACATTACTAAAAGAGCCCAGGGGGTAGCTTCATGGCCTTTCCTTTCTTTATTCCTGTCTCTCTTTCTTTTTTGCTTTTATTTTATTTTATTTATTTAGTTATTTGCTTATTTATTTATTTGGGGGGGGTTTCCCCTAAAAGTATCCAGATGGGCTTAAGGCTGCCACACACACACACATCGACAGCAACAAGGGCTTCTTTCTATTCCATCTACGTGTATCAAGAGAATGGAGGGAGGCAGGAAGAGAAGATAGGGAAAATCTACTTCTCCCAAATCCCACCACAAGGAGATCTGTATGCGAAGCATAATGGAACTGGGTGCTCCCCAACAACTGGCTCCACACTGGTTAATATTCTGCTGGTTTTCCTCAGACATCTATTTTGAAAATGCTTAAAAACACTGGAGATTTTGAAATAATTCAGTCCCAGCAGAAATCAAAACTCATCGCCTTCTCTAACTTGGACTTGGAGACTTGCTGTGTTCCCCTCATGGAAGATCCCAAAACCTTTCCAGCACTCAGGGGAGGAAATGCAGACCCTACTGTAGATGAGTGAGCCCCAGTCCCACCATGCCCTAGAATGAGGTACATAGGTGCATTCAGATTTGGAAAGTTAAAAACCCCTCCCGCAGAGCTACTGATGTATGCATTTACCTTGAGGATAACACAACATAGGAAGGCAGTCGTGGAAACGAAGCCTGACCTGGTGACCCAAGCAGCCTTCAGATGACGAAAGTGACTGAACTAAAGAACTGAGGATAAAGGAAGCAGGAAATGAATTCAAGATTGACAATCCTGGATTAGAATTGGGCTACTTTAATATACCAAATGACTCCAAAGACAACAGAAGGAGAGTAAGGCACACACAAAGGGACATATTCACAGGGATGCAGAGAGAGTTTAGGATTAAGAGCACTCACTGCTCTTCCAGATCACACAAAAGTTGGTTTCCCATCACCTACACTTGGGCAACTAGCTCCTGTCTGTAACTCTAGGAGATCTGATGCCCTCTTCTGACCTCCACAGGCACCTGTATGACATGTGGCGCGCGCGCGCGCACACACACACACACACACACACACACACACACACACACACACACACACAAATAGAAGCAAAGGCCATGTTTACCTGCAAAAGCACAGTTGCCCTTAGGGGAACATATTTCTATTTCTTCCTAGTACCCCCCAAAAGCCTTGGAGTCCCTCTCGGGTGCTATGTGAAAATGGAGTTGCATGGTATTGATATTGTTTTAAGTACTCATATCTCAAATGGATTCCTAGGCAGAACAGGACTACTATATGAAATAAGACCCTGTGATTGACTAGTAGATGACACCTCATCTTGTAATAGAGGAAAATCCAAAATATTGCCTCTGTTTCTGCAGAGAGCATGCAGGCAGTCTAGTTTAGACATAGGCTGAAGTCAACACAAGGCCACTTGACTTTCTTTTGGACACACACATCACTACCACCTTCTCTCTAGCAAGAGTGGGCTGTATTCTCTAATAACTACCATTGGGACTTCAGGGAAACAACAGTACCACACCCACAGTCCACTGGTTCTCAGTCTGTGGGTCACTATCTCTTGGGGGGAGGGGGCAGAACAAGCCTTTCACACAGATTGCCTCTGACGTTCTTCATATCAGATTTTTACATTATGTTTCATAACAGTAGCAAAATTACAGTTATGAAATAGCAATGAAAATAATGTTATGGTTGAGGTCACCACAACATGAAGAACTGTATTAAAGGGTCTTAGTATTAGGAAAGTTGAAAAGCACTGTAATAGTCCACCATATATCAATAAAAATAGTCCATGTCTACTACATTAAGCTCTTTTCTATTCATAAACATACATGAAAGGGCATTTGCTTTAAAATCATACAGTTCTCAGCTCCAGCTTCAATTCTGATGCTTTCCAGTTGTGTTTGAGCATTAGAAAGCTGTTTAACCTTCTGGGCCTTAGTTTTCTTCTCTGTAAAATGATAATAAGTACTATATGTCATAGGGATTACTGTAAAGACTAAATGCAACACCAAGAAAGTAATGCAGACACATCACAGGTGTTCAATGAATTGTCACGGCAATTATTATCCAGGAGAGGACTAAGATGCCACACTATTTAGCAGTCCATTGCTCAGTTCCTAACATCTGGCACTAGGCATCCAGCATGCTGGAGAACAATGCCACTGCCTGCTGGCCATGGTCATGTTGCATTCTTTCATGGCTCAGTGACTTAACATTTAGAAGATGGCACTTTCACAGTGAGAGCAAGTTGAAAACTAAGTAAAGCTCCAGCGAGCACTTAGGCACAAACCAACTTAGATGCAGGTGGATTTCTCATCTCTGCCTGCCAGCTGGATGGCTTTTGCATTCTGCCCAAGCAAAACTATTCTGTCCCAGAGGTTTTTGCAAATTCACCAGAGCTGAATGCATGTCAGAAACTCAGGGAGAGATTAGCTTTGAAAAGTTGACATTTTGGTACATATCAAAAAAGCCCGGAGCAAATAAGGGTCTAAGAAACACTTTAAAGGCCTTCATAGGGTCAGTGAGAGCTGTCACCAGACGCAACCTTGCAAGTAGCAGGGGAAGTACAGAAGGTCATTCAGGTCATCTAGATAACAGCAAGCCTGCAGGCCCTTGGAAAACCCAGATGATTGAAAAATTTTTTTTTAAACTTCTCTGTAGTCTTCTATAAGATAGTTCAATATAGCCTAGTTTAATGCATTTCCTACTGATATGTCAAAATCTAATCTTTTCCTGGGAGCTCCCCCTGATAAACAGGGCTTTCTCTCACTATCAGCTATGGCCTTTTCTCATTGAGCCACCCCTAAGGTGGCAGGCAGATTTTAGACCATGATCTCGTTTCTTCCTAACATTTGATCATCCGCGGAACAAATATTAACTGACTGTCTAAGAGGTGGGAGTTGCAGGGTACCATTTTACTATGAGCCAATCAAGTTTCAAAGGAGAGATGCCTTGTGTCAAGCCCTTTAAGGGGAAGTAGGGGATTCAGAACTTGTAAGAAAGTACCGATTCTCCGAATTATTTCCAGGAAATTGTGCTTCCTGGGAGTTGGAGGGAGGGGGCTGATGGTGGTGGTGTCAGCAGCATTGATGGTTTATGTTGAGTGCCAACTTGATGGGATTTAGGATCACCATGGACACAAATCTCTGGACAGTCTTGGGAGAGGGAGAAGTTTCTAGACTAGGTTTATTGAGGTGTGAAGGCCCTGCTTTAATGAGGGCAGCACTGTTCATGGACTGGGGTCCCAGACTGAACAAGAAGGAGAAAACAAGCTGTAATGCTAGGATTTCATCTCTCTGCTTTCTGAGTGCAAATGCAAGGTGATCAGCTAATCCATGCTTCTGCCATCACGCCCTCCCTAGTATTGTGGACTATATTCTCAAACTATGAGCCAAAGCAAACCCTTCCTGCCTTAAGTTGCTTTTGCTGAGTATTTTGTAGCAGTAAGACAAGTAACTGATACAGGGAACTAATACCCTGTAAAAGGAACACAACCTAGTTACAGTCCAGAGGACTAGGGATTCAGCTTGACCAGTTACTACAGTTCATGATGCTGGGGATGTCATTGACTTTATGTCCTTTTATTTTTTATCACCATTGCAAGGTATTAAACGTTTCTTTAAACTGCCTGTTGGTATTTCTGTGAGAATTAAAGGCCATGAAATAGCAATATGGATAAAAATAACAGTATGTCACACTAATGAGGATACATCCTGTATGGACCCACAGGGACTTAGACACAAGTCAAGGGAAAACGAAGGAAAGATACTGTTTTCTTTCAGAAGAGTTGTAGGGAGCTACGATTGTACAAGAGGCAGTTCTGAAAATGCCATTGTCTTTAATGTTTTAAAAAATCATACATGAGAGAAATGACTTTGACAATAAGAGATATATCATTTCATTGAGTGTGGTTTTAGCACCCCATCCTCTGCCTGTACTGAGGTCTAGGGAAATGGAGGAGACTGAGGTCATTGAATATACTGAACTTCCAAAGAATCTCATATCTCCAGCAGGCTGCTGATCTCCTTGGAAACATCATTGATGGAGATTTTCGGATCTGCTCAGATGATGGCCATGTCAAGGAATTCACTACTTTGTAAAACTGTGATCCTGGAAGTCACATTTCTTACAACCTGCTCGCATTCAGTGGCCTGTAATGACACTATTTTCTTGCCCTCTTCAAACTTGTAATTTTTCACGTAAATGTACCAATGTTTAATTCCATTATATAGTTAATCAATTGTAAAGTTACCGTCCTAGGATAAAATAAATACAATAAAGTACAATAAATAAATAATTCATTTTCTCTGATGTGTATTAATTTTTATTTACTAGATTTCAACATATGGCCCCATTTTAGTGCTTTTAACTATCCATAGGCAATTTTCATACTTTATTTGGCTTAAAAATACAAAATAGGGAGGCTGGAGAGATGGCTCAGAAGTTCAGAGTACTTCCTGCTTTTCTAAGGGTTCTGAGTTCAGTTGCCAGGACCCATGTTTGGTGGTTTACAACTTTGTGTCAGTCCAATTCCAGGGGATATGACACCTTCTTCTGACCTCTGAGGGCCCCTGTGCAATGTGGCATATATTCCCACAAGTTCACATGCAAACATATAAATGAAAATAAGTCTTTAAAAGTATAAAATAGAGCTGAAGGGGTGGCTCACTTGCTGCACAGCTCTCTCATACAAATCAAGGCACGGAGGTGAGCATCTACAATGCCAGTGATAGGGTGGAGGAGACAGGAATGTCTGCGGAGCCTACAGTCTACTACTGGTCTCCAGACTCAGAGAAAGGTCTGTCTTAAAGAAAACGTAAGGTGAAGAGTGAAGCATTGTCAATCTTTCACCTTCGCAGGCATGTGCACACACGCCCACCAGCATCTATACACCTATAGAACTGTGTACATGCACATATAAAATACAAAGTAACTCAAATTCATTTTAAAACACGGTCCTTCATAATATCCACATGAATATTACCCACCATAATAACTACCATGCTCCCTTCCAAGACCGTGTAAGAAGCTGCCGTTGTAAACAGATTGATCTAACAATTGGTGAGTTTTCTACTAGTAAATTTGTAGAAAACTACAAGTGGAAAACTCCTAAGTTTTCTTCTTGTTATAACAACATAGACACACACACATTCTGTTTGCTGTCTGTAGGCAATGAGACGCAGTATTCTGTGAAAGAAGATAAGGAGGTGATGCGGAGTGGTAGAGACTGGGGAAACTGAGGTAGCCAGCTGCATCTAAGACCGTGACTTCCCTGCTTTGTGGCATTGTTGCCCATCATCACAAAGGCTCCCCTGGCTTCTACATCAATTTTCCATGAGAAGTCAAAAACCCAGATTCATGTATGTCAACTGCTGTCTTTTAAACATTGACAACTAAATCGATGTCTTTAAGAAAACTACTAGTCAGGGGATGTCAATTTGAAACTTCCTTTACCAGCATCAGTCAGCTTCTTGGTGCTTTTCATGTAGATCGTATGACAGGTATTGCTCCAGGACTGTACACATGTGTTGCATAGTATTTAATTGTATAGTTGTACCTCTCTCCAGGTCTTTATTGCTGATTCAGAACTCCATAGATGGAGACCAGAAGGAACGCTCAATGGTTCTGAGTACTTGCTGCTCTTGCAGAGGACCTGAGTTTGGTTTCTAGTATCTATCTATGTTGGACAGTTCATAGCCATCTGTAACCATAGCGCCAGAGGATCTGACACCATCTTTTTAGTCTGGTATGTACATTCATGTGCACCTAGCCCTTCTCCTCATACCTATTCATAAATAAATACAAAGTAAAAAAATCTTTAAAAAAAACTAAACAATCCCCCAAACATTTAAGTACAAAAATTACATCTCTTGAATGTGTTTCAACATTCAATCTTTTTATTAATTTTAAAGCAATTTTCATAACAATTTTCTTGCCGTACTTCTCCCAGAATCATTTGTTGCATTACTTATCACTTTCAGGAAAAGTTCATTTAACGTGCTTATATAGAAACATGACCATATGTTGGAGCATTTGAGTTCATAGCCATTAGCAGAGTCTACTTTTATTTTCCCAGGTGTCCCACTGGGAAAATATGCTGTACGGATACCAATTACCAGAGGCCTATGAACCACAGTTTGCACTGCATCACGTCTACTCTACTCTTTTACACCTATTTTACATCTTTGAGCACATTCTACATATAAAAATCTATACTCTTATAATTAATGCTTTAACTTGGATATCATGTGATATTATCTACAATATCTTATAGACATATGGGTGGCTACTTTTTTGCATTCTCATTTGCTGAAAAAAAAACCCAAATTTTAAAAACTTGGTTATTTCTTATTAGTAGTATTATAAATCTCATTGAAATACATGTCTTTAAGCAAAAGACCCCTGTTTTCATTTCTATTAATAGAATCCCAGAAATAGAATTTACAAAGGAAGGCTTACAAATCTCAAGACTCTTGAATTGCAATTCAACTTCTTGTCCTAGAGGCTAGAAATGTCTAATACTTTCTACAGCTGTGCTGAATGTGTTTCTGGAAGTACCCACCCTCCAAAATTGAATATTGTCTATGTTTTTTAAGTTCTATTATTCTGATAGGTCCAACAAGTGAGGTTGAAAATTGTTTACATTTTTATTATGATATATCTCAACTTTAGACTACATTTTGTCCCTTCCCCTTCATTTTGTGTGAAATTATGCTTTTCCTAATTTTTGAAATGAACTGCAAGAATATAAGAGCCAGAGTACTGGCAAATCTGCTGTGAGAATGTGTCCCCTAGAAATAACAGGAAAGCTTTACACATAATATAATAACAATATGACTGCCTAAGACCTGAACAAGGACTTCCACTAGGCTCACTATGTCACACACACACACACACACACACACACACACACACACACACACACACACACACACACACGTGTATCACATACAACAAAAACATGCAGTATATGCATGTGATATGTGATATGCAGACATGAGGTTGTGTATGCTTGCACATGTATGTACATGGGTATAGAGGCCAAAGATTGACATTGGGAGTGGTCCTTATTTGCTCTTAGCCTTATTTTTTCAATACAAGGTCTGTCACTGAACCTGGGGCTTGCTGATTCAGCTACATTGACTCACCAATGAGCTCTAGGAATTTGTCCTTGCTAATGTGGAAGGGTGAGGTCTCAAGAGGACCCCTCCTACGCTAAGAACTATAGGTGACTAAGGAAGGCTGGATGTGGGACAAAGAGTCTTTCCCAGGGGAGAGCACACTTACCAAATTTCTCCCTTTTAGTTTAAGAAACAAAATTCCTCTCATTCCTATTTCTAAATTTGAATGCTATTTTCTCCTTTCTCTTACTATTTCTCATGCTTTTTAAAAAAAAAAAAAAAAAAAAAAACCAAGCTCACTGCTAATTAAAGTCATGTATGACTGGCATTTAACAGAAAGTTACCACTTACATTTTGCTTTGTTCTCTTGTTTTTTTTTTTTCTTTTTTTTTGAGACAGGGGTTCTCTGTAGCCCTGGCTGTCCTGGAACTCACTCTGTAGACCAGGCTGGCCTCGAACTCAGAAATCCGCCTGCCTCTGCCTCCCAAGTGCTGGGATTAAAGGCGTGCATGTGCCGCCCCTGCCCGGCTGCTTTTTTCTCTTTAGGAAACTCTAATGCAGCTATTGATTGTGTATTTAATAGGGTGCCTTGGTTCCACATCAGTCATGAAAAGGTACAGTTAAAACGTAAACAATGAAGAATAAATTGTTTTCTTCTTACTTCATTTTTCAGATGGAGAAATGCTAATTGTTACTTAGGCATGAAGCATTCCTGGTTTTAGCCAAACAATTTTGATTCATAGATATTGGGGGCTGTGCAAGAAATCAATTGAAGTGTTGAATTATTAAACTCTGCTGTTTTCCAAGTACCTATGAGCAGTATCTGACATCTACAAAATGAATTCTAACTCAAAGTGTTTCTTTGAGTTGTTAACCAGAACTCAGTGACACAGACCAGCATAACTTTGCAATGCAAAAGAAAATGGCAGGCAAACTCCCTCCTGCAACTACGGACTATTTATCATGGTTTGTTGAAGTGGGGAATGCATAATTTTTTGAGCCAGCTGACACATTCAATTATCTTTAAAAGTTTCCATCATGGTACTCTTTTCAGCTATTTATTGGGTACAAAAACGTAATCCATAATTATAGATATTTCATGTGCCCTGTATCAAACACTCAACAATCTCGTTCCCCAGGCTTTCTGTCTACCAAACAAACTGAGAAAAGAAAATAAATGCTTAGCAATCAAGACTTGCAAAGTGGCCATGAGGGGCCGTCAAGACACTGACAGCTGAAAACAAGGAGAAGAAATGTGTGCAGCATAGCCTGGGGTCTAGGCTTGCAGAGGAAATGATTTGGTGCGTAATCGTGGATTTGCAGATGTTTGGGGCTGACGGGAGCTTTGTGAGCATTAATTTGGTGCTTCTACCCAATAGCTTTTAGCTATAATGAGGAGAATTCTCCCAAACTGTGTTCATATTCTTGGAGATGCAAGGTGATCAGAAAGGAGAGGGCAGCTTTAATATTTCCTTAGTTACTAATGGGTTTTAGCCAAGTAATTGTGAATTCTTTCCTGAATATATAAAAGATTACTAATATTGTCTGAATTCATGTGGTATTAATGAGATACTACGTGTAGTTAAAAATATATGGTACTCATGTATATTCCTTCTTTACCCCTTCTTCTAAGAGATGTGGAGAGACAAACTGTCAACTATCAACTAATTGAAATATTTATCAATGTTTACCCATCTTAAAATGAGTAATTTATTTGTGTTCTCTCTCTCTCTCTTCTCTCTCCCTCTCCCCAAATATAATGTGTATAATCTCACATACATGCCCCCTTATCTACATATATGTATATGTATTCTATGTATAATATATATAACTCTACATACAACAAACACATGCAGTATATGCATGTGATACGTGTTGTATGCAGACATGAGGTTGGGTATGCTTGCACATGTATGCACACGGATGTAGATCGATATTGGTAATGGTCCTTAATTGCTCTTAGCTTTATTTGTTCAATATTAGGTCTCTCACTGATCTTAAAGATTGTTGATTCAGCTGCAATGGCTGGCCAATGAGCTCTAGGAACTTGTCTGTCTCTGCTCTTTCCTTGCCATCCCTGGAGTTATAGATGCAGACTATAAAGTCTGGCATGTATGTGGTGATGGGAATCTGAACTCAAATCCTCATGCTAGCCTTCAGGCACTTTACAAAATGGGCCTTATATTATTAACTGAATAGGGATGTTCAAGCCTGGTAAGATAAGTTTTCTGTTGATTTGTGCTTTTAGCTTTGAAGGCAGCCGTTAGTACATTGTTCAGGACCCTTCTCTCCTCTCTGTGTGTCTTCGGAGGAGTGAGAAATGGCAAGAATATTGTTCTTCTGAATGATGTCTGACAATTACCTTCCTTTTCCTTTTGCCTGGTAGCTTGCTCCCAGCCTCCACACCCTGTTCTGCATTTAGAATTCTAGGAAAGGATGCCTAACACCTAGAACCTGGTTTTTGTTGGACCATCAAGTTGTCTGTCCCATCACAAGCCAAGAAGATCTATTTTGAAGTTCAGTGCCAATATCTCTGAGTTACTTTTTGGGTGAAATGATCTTGCTCCTAGCCTCTCCTCAAACAGATGCTGTCAACTGATTGTGTCAAATGCTGTTCTGTTCTATTGAAAATGCATAACGCTGTAATGAAGCAAAGAATTGTTCATTTATGGAAAATGTTTAATAAAATAAGGAGAGTTCAACAGAATGTCTTTTCCTCTTCAGATTAGTCAAACTGAAGCCCAGAGAGGTCTAGGAAGTATCAAGAGGTTAAATGAGTTAGCTAATGTTAACTAAGGAATGAGCTGTAATTGGCCACTCATTTAGTTTCTGACTTTCTTATTTCAAAGCTGACAGTAAGAATTTCCACCACCCAGGTTATTGTCTCTGAGTCACCCTTTAAAAGCATTAATCACAGTTGCTAAGCAATAGGAGAAAGCTTCACATTGCCTGGGAGAAAGGAAAAGGCAGTAGTTCTGGCACACAATCAGCAACCAAACAAAATAAAAGAATCAATCAATGATTGTCTGTCAACCCAACAGTTATTCTCATTGTGATTGTGATTGTGTGTGTGTGTGTTATGTGATTGTTATAGTGTGCTGGTTAAAATTATTGCCAAGCATTCTGCCAAAGATCTATAATTCAAAACTATTCAGAAGGCTACAGCAAGAAGATCACAAGTTCAAGGCCTGATTGGCTGCAGAACAAATTCTAGGCCAGCCTGGGAAATATAGTCCCTCTCTCTCTCTTCTTTTTCTTTTTTTAGTAAATAATAAGGAATAGGGATATAGCTCAGGGGTAGAGTGTTTACCTTGCAAGTGTGGGGTCCTATGTTCAATTGACAGGAGGAAGGAGGGAGGGATGGAGGGAGGGAGAGAGAGACAGAAAGACAGAGACAGAGAAATAGACAGAAAGAGACAGATACAGGAGAGAGACAGAAACACAGAGGCACAGAAACACATAGACATGAGAGAGACAGAGACAGGAGAGAGACAGAGACAAATAGGGATAGAGAGACAAACAGACACAGAAAGAGACAGAGACTGAGGAAAGAAGGGAGACAGTGAATGGAAGGAAGGAGAGAAGGAGGCGAAATAATTATTGCTCATCCATTATTTACTTCTTCAACCTGTTGTCAATAAAATTTCCTTTGCCCCACAGATGCTGGAGTTGCCTGGTGATTTTCTTTGCCCAATGGAATGCAAGTCCAGGTGACACCAGCAGCAACCTTAGATGTGCTAGTGTCTTTGGCTTTCCCAGTTCTCTAGTGACCCAGTGTGTAAGGAGCGTGGCCCAGGTAGTTAAAACTCCTTGTTTACTGCATTTCCTGAAATAAACACTTAGAAATAGAATCTTTCCCCTGGAAGCTTGGAGCTAAGCCCAGCTCAATGAGATCTTAAAGCAAAGCTGTCCAGTCAAGACTACAGCAATAAAATCAGCCTGCAAGGTTTAAAACATAATAATATGTCTTTGTGATCCACTGAATTCTGGGATGTCTTGTGAGACAGCCTTGTTGTATTAATAGCTGGTAATCTTAATAAGTAACCTGTGACTATGAAGTATATGACAGACTCTGATGCCAAGTCCATTAGGTAGGTGACATTCTTAACACTGTCCTACAAATGAGAGAAGAAGCTTCAAAGGATTAGTAAGCTTACCCGAGAAGATACGGCATATGATTTTAATCAACCTTAGTAATTTCAATATCATTGTTATAGCTCAATTCTGTTCATACCGGACATGAGAATGTTAAGTCATACTTGGAGCTTACCAAGGAAGTTGTGCTTTGAGCATGAAACCAAACAACTGCCACTCAGACCTTCTGTTCCATTACCAACTGCCACCACACATAAATTGTTAAGAGTTGTATTTCAACCTTTGCCAAGAACAAGGCTGACTCAGCTCTTGGAAGTTCATCCGAAGAACTAATTGGTAAAGAATTCTCTGGGTGAAACAGTCAACACAGCAACTTTTCAGATGACTTCCACAGTAAAATGACAAAATGGGAGAGGTATGTTTTGGCCATGGACACCCTGAATGAGAACATAGCTCTGATGTTTACTGTCATCTCTTGAATTCTCTGTGGCCATGGAGATTATTGCCATATGAAATGTCTCTAGATTCAGAGGTGGCAAGAGAAACATCACAAGATATTCAGATTTCAAATGAACAACATTTTTCACCAGATCCTTTGGTGTTTTGTTGTCTTTTTGTACATTTACCTCGGGGCTTCAAAACCATCTCAGCAAGTTCCTCGAACATATTTCTGATGATCTCACATCAGGCAGAGACAGACTCTCTGCTCAAACTCTGCCCATCATTTTCCAATGCTGTGCTGCCTTCTTGTTTCCTCTTCTCCAAGCTTACAGCAATGGGGGGAACCTAAACTATGAGGAATGGGCTGGGCTCTCTCACCTCCTTAGTAAGGAATTTTCTCAAAAAGCAAAGAGATTAGTTTGAGGGTATCTTTTTAAAGGGATGGGCTCTATATGGTGTCTCCTATATGGGGTGGATCTTCTTGTCAGCAGGGAAGACGTAGGCAATGGACAATAGACATCAATATCCAAGGGAACCTTCTTTCCACTGACAGGACTAACTCTCCCAGTAAAAGGAGGTTATTGAGCCATGTGAGGATCTAGGAGAAAAAAATGCTTTGGTGTAATCACAGAACTGCCTCAAAGTTAATGTAGATGGTGAGAGGCGAGAGGGACAGCAGCAATAGATGAGGCCCAAAAGGAGGTGGGAGCCTATTATAGAATGCACTTGGAGTTTGGGCTGTGGACCAGTTACCCTTCTCACTTCTGTGATGAAATAATTGACAGAGACAGGATAAGATGGACATATTCTTTCTCACGGTTTCAGCTGTCAACCCACGTTGGTGGGAAGGGTGATGTGGAAGAGAACAGTTCATATCATAGCAGCCACAGAACATAGAAATGTGGTTGTAAGAAAAGGCCAGGGCAAACTACAGACTCAGGGACTAATTCTAATCAGATCCTGTTTGGTTGTTTAGCCAACTTGATGTAAATTAGGGTCATCTTGGGAGAGAGAGCCTCAATTGAAATAATGGTTCTGTAAAATTGAACTGTAGACAAGTCTGCAGGTTATTTTCTTGGTTAATAATTAATGTGGAAGGGTTCAGCCCACTGTGGATGGTGCAACCCTGGGCAAGTGATCCTGAGATGTATAGGAAAGAAGACTGAGCAAATCATGAGGAGCAAGCTAGCAAGCAGCATTCCTCCATGATTTCTGCTTCAGGTGCTTCCTCCAGGATCCTTCTTAGAGCTCCTCCTTTGACATCCCCTGATAATGGATTGTATTTATAAGCCAAATAAATCCTCCCCAAGTTGATCATGGTGTTTTATCACAGCAAAAGAAAGCAAACTAAGACAGATCCTACTCTTGTCTTTCACTACCTGTCAATAGCACCATCATAAAACCATCAAGGGATTTATCTACTCATTATGTCAGAACCCGTCTGATCTGATATGTAAAACATACCACCACAGCCCTGGACACGTGCTTTACTCATTTCCTAAGATAGTTTTATAGTTAACCAAGTTGACAAGATTGACTATAACATATTTTGTTTGGTGATATTGGATGCCACTAGAAGACTTTGAGTAGGAGAATGACAGAGCTGGAGTTCATTTTTAGAGCTGTCCCTTAATGACAACATCACACGACCACAGAGTTATAAGAGCAGAATGGAGAGCAGGAGCATAGTGGATACTCCTTCTTGTAGCTGTGACAAAGTGCCTGTCAAGAAAAAAAAAAAAAAACTAAGTGAAGTATTTGGGCTTATGGTTTGAAGATACAGTTTATCATGCCGGGGGCTTGGGGGAAAGAGATAAGAATATAAGGCTTGCCCATATCTGAATGGATCAGGAAGCAGAAAAAGGAGAAGTTTGATGCTCAGCTGGCTTTCTCATTTTATTCAATTTAGGACCAACATGGTGTTACCACACTCAGAGTGGGCCTTCTCCCTGGATACCCTTTATAGATAAACACAGAGTTGCATCTCATTGATGTTCTAGGTGTTACTTCAATCAAACTGGAAACCAGAATTAATCATCACAACAGGCAATGACTCATATAGTAACAGTAACAAGAAATGATAGTGGTAAGAGATGACAGGAGGAGAGGAAAACCAGCTGGATTTTGGCTGGATTTTGAACCAATTTGGTAGAGGAGATCTAAAATAAAATATAAAGGGATTACAATAATTGAGCCAAAAGATATGTGGTAGTGCTAAAAACACCAGGAGAGAGTGTCTGGGTAAATTCAAGGGCTCTATGTTGATCTGCCTGATAGATATCCAAATGGAAACATCATAGAGAGAGTGGAATACATAAGTTTGAAGTTCAGAAGACGACAGCAGATTAGATAAAAAAATTTTGACTCAACAAACTATCCATCCAGGGACTATGGGACCAATATTTAGAGGCTAACAATGAGATAGAGTCGAAAAAGTGGGAATCAACATTAGATCACAAGGCACTCAAGGAACTGATGTCCCAGAAGCCAAGGAAAGGAAATATTTGTGCAGCAAATCCTTCTGAGGGCAGACTCAGCCTCCTAGGATTTTACTTTGGGACTTAGCTATGTTGATGCTGCTGCTGCTTCTCACAAAAGCTGTTTCTTTGGAGTGATGAAAGTAAAACAATTAATGGACTTGGGTAAGGAAAGGGAAGTTATAAAGAAGTCTATCCAAAATATGCTAAGCATCATGGAAGTTACAGGGGTCAAGAGATCTGCTTAGATATAGGAGATAAAACAGCATTATTTTATGCTGCTGAAAATTATGTGGGAGAAGGGGAAACTAGATAATATTGAAAACAGAGAGAAGCCCGACAGCAGGACTAATAGTTGTGGATGTTTTGGCAGAGAGGGGCTCCAGTGACTTATGGAAAGGTTGGTCCCAGACAGCAGTATGAAAGTGCTTTGTCATGATGGATGAGGAAAGAGGATGTTTCAGTTCCCTTTCTGGTGATGCGATAAAACACCCTGACTGAAAACAACTCACAGAAGAAGAGTTCATTTTAGCTTACAGTTCCGGAGGGATAAGAATCCATCATGCCAGGGAGGTATTGCAACAAGTGCCAGCAGGAGCAGAGAGCTGAGAGATGACATGATCAAATACGGGGGAGAGGGGAAGCTGGACGCATCAAGCCTTTACATCCCAAAGCCAATTGTATGTTTCTTCCTCAAGGCTTCACAAACAAAACCTCCCCAAAAGCACTACCAACTGGGAGCCAAGCCTATGGGGAACATTTATCATTCAAAACACCAGAGAGAACATATCAATATGGGTGAGGATGGGGTACGGCAATCAAGAAATCGTCTTTATATGGACTATATTTTCTTATCAAATAAGAGTAGGCAAAGTTAAAAATGAGAAAAATAGAGGTATGAGGGAAAAAGAGGAGTGAGTGGTCTGCTGGGAAAGCAGAATTTGATAAGTATAACATGCTTTGTAGCAAGAGAAACTCAGTGTGTCCATGGACCAAATCAATCCGGTCAGGCTGACATGTGTCTCTTCAACACTTCCTATGTCGATGGTCGGCAGGGACCTGGATTGACAAGTGTGAAAAGGAAGAGGAACAAAGGGGCCGAGTTCATAGTCTACTTGGCAGGCAATGATGCAGAATAATAAATTCCCATTTCTAAGCATTTTATAAATTCTGTTTCCTAGTATGATGCTTCCATGTTTAGAATAGGCTAAGTGCTGCTTAGGTGGAAAGCAACTTGTGACTAGTTTCATTACTGATATAAATCATATCATCATAATTATATTTTATACTGCTATAAAAAGAATGGCATGGCAAGAAAAATGTCTGAATCTTAAGCTACAATGATAATAACTCAATTATGTCACTGTAAGTATGCTTTGTAATATGTAATATTACAAAATTCATTATGTAATTATGAATATTACAGATATACTAATAAATAGTAGCAATTCAGAGACACTGAAAAAAACCTTCTATCAAACTTCAAAAAGCACAAAGATCAAAGTTGTGGAGAATTATACTTTCCTCTACTGGCTTTGACTCCACAGACAGCTCTTTCTAACTACCAAGGGTATTTCTTTGTGATAAATTCTGACTGAAAATCTTTTTCTTCCCTTTTGTCTCTCTGTCTTGTTTTATTTACATTTATTTTATTATCTTTTTCTTCTTTTCTTTCTCCTGTCCCTCTCTATCATTTTTCTCTCTTATCTATTTTCTTTCTTTTTTAAATTTTCAAACACCATTAAAAGGAAAAGAAAACACCTCAATTTTATAATGCAGCAGCCCACATATGTTAAACCCACCATCTCTCCTCTCTTCTCTCAAGAGCTTTTTCTGATTATATCATTTCAGAACTTGGAGAGTAACCATGGTAACTGTCTTCCAACCTTTTCCTTTGAAAATAATCCATCCTGCCCTGAGAGAATCACCTGCAAAGTAGCCATACAGCTGCCTTTGTTCTGCTCTGTCTGGTCTTCACCCATTATCTGCCATCAGAGTTAGGTCAAGAGCTTTTGCAATGACCTGTGAAGTGGAACAGCATCCTCATGGGCTTGTCCAGGGCTAGTCTATAACCTGCACTCTCCTCCTCCCACACTTGCAAAAGGTGGATGACAACTAGGTATAGGACCACTGTGAAGTCTTTCTTCAAAAACACATGGATTCCCTCCAAACTGCACCCGACTTTCAAGGAATGGAACTCTCAGGCACTACAACTTCTAAGGTTCTGGCTGTCACCCAGTGGGAATTTCCCTCTGTATCGATTTTCCAAAAAGCAAAAGAGGTGGCATTAATGACCTGCCTCTTAAATGTCAGCATATTCGTCACATTTGACCCAAAGGATTCTTGTCAGAACTTGAAAGCGGTGTTCATCAGTGGAGAGGAAGTCTGGACATGATTGCTTAATTGCTGGATGTATTCTGCCTTGCTTGCCCTCTGCCCTTCTTCCTTCCTTCCAAAACCCCTGCCCATTATTGTGGTATAATCTTCATCGTTGGTCCAGCATTTACTCTTTCATGAAAGCTGTGGAAAGAGATCAGAGATGAATGAACTGATGCTGAAAGTAGAGAGCACAGTTGTTTATCTACATGTCTCTCTTTTTTTTTTTTTTGGTTTTGTTTGAAAATCGGAGAGGCAGACATTTATTTCCTGACCATCTGTTTCTTCTCAGCAGCAATCACCAAACTGATATTAGGATCAGTCTTGGTGCTGCTTTGGGCAATGTCTGCCTGTCTTTGGCTAGTTAATGGCTTTCCAATCTTGGTTAGAGTATCAGGTAATCCCAGGAATAGTAAGTAGTTAGTGACAAGGAGTTGTAGTAGCATTAGCCTTTCTTTGTAGAAGAAAAGAACCCTTAATTTTTCAAACCACTTTATTAAGGTGAAACTAAGATATAAATAATTAAAGTAGGGGGTACAACTCAGGAATATAAATTTGTATATGATACTGATTCCACTTTTCTGAAGTTCACTGACTTGTAGGCTCCTTCCTCTTGCACTCCACAAGCTGAGGAACTGACAAGCAAGCCTGTGATTGTTCCAGTGAGAGTTTGAGAGCCACACAATGACCAGCTTAGGAGGCTGAATCAGAAGGGTCACAGGTTTGAGGTGCATATGGAGACTGCCTCAAATAACAGCAACAGCAAAATTACCAAGTCTAATTCCCTTTCCTTCTCTCTCAAGATATATTAAATCTCACTCTAGAAGCATGCTCTAGCCTCCCTAGAAATCGTAAGCCATCAACCTTCTGAACCCTCTCATTGTGCAGACGGTAGCATCTGTTTTGATATTTCTGTTTAATTTGGAGATAAAATAGTTGGCTATAACAATTTGTTCATAAAGGGATGAGGAAGCATTTTTTCAAAGCAAGTGCAGAGTAGTTCTATTGATGACCTCACTTGTCCCTGCACACAGTAAAGTGCGAAGTTGGCAGGGTTGCCCTCCACTTATGTTCTGTGCTTCCTGAGTCTTGACCAATCATCAGATAGGAGACAGAGGTACCAGCACAGCAATTGGTCAAGTCTTACCAAGGGAAGAGTCTAAAACTTCATTCACATCCTCTGATCCATTTTCTATCTCTTAGTAGAAGTTGATAAAGCAGAAGGTGAGCAAAATGCCATGGAAGAAAACAGAGATGCCAATTGGAGTGAACTCCAGTGTGCACAAATACCTTGATAGCTAGCATCAGGCCTGAGAATCCACCTAATTCTGAATCTGTAAGGAGCGGTTAGAGTATTCGCCATTACCAGATGGCGCTGTCACTTTAAGGAAGCTTGTGGTTAGCGCGGGGTGGCTCACCCGAAGCGCCTGCGCATTAAGGGTGTACGTGACTAATCACTGCCCACTCCCGGGGCGCGCCAATCAGTGGAGGACACGCTGCCTCAGGGCTATATAAGCAGCGCCGTTCTGGGGCCCCGGGTTCTTCCTCTATCAACGGCTGAATAAAGCTGAACTGCAGACGGAGCCTACTGCGTGGTGCGTGTCTTCTTGCCGGCGAGAGGCGCGCGCAACATGAATCAAAATACTATGCCTTTCTTCTAAGAAATCTACCTTTGGTGATTTAATAAAGTGATTAATCACAAAGCTAGGAACAACATTAATTATCACCCTTGATATCATTTGCCCACTTGCCCCATAGCCATATTGTCCAAGTTCTGTCAGCTTTACCTCTTCACACTGTCCAAACAGTCCACCACTATCCATCCCCATAATCTGTTTATTAAACCAGCATCTCTTACTAACCTTAGCCTCTTCATTCTTTATGTAGAGTCAGAAACATCTGTGATCCTAATTTGAGCCTTTGTATAAAAACTTTTAATACCTTCTTGTGTCCTCTGGACAGAAACTGATATATGGCTTCTAGTAACTTTATGATGAAGTTCACAAATTAACTGCACATCTCACTGCTCCATTCTCAAGGCTACACAGAAATCTAGATGTATATCAGAATATCTCCCTGGTCTTCCATTCGCTGTGCTTTGTGCAATTCCTACTCCTCCAGGTTCAACATATTAATTACTAGGCTTAATTAAGTGACTGTTTCCTCCAGGAAGCCTTCCTAGTACCCCTCTGCTTTGCCCTGTTATCTATTTCAGTGATACAGCACCATGACTAAAAGCAACGTGTATAGGAAAGAGTTAAGCCAGGCAGTGGTGGCGCATGCCTTTAATCCCAGCAGTTGGGAGGCAGAGGCAGGTGGATTTCTGAGTTCGAGGCCAGCCTGGTCTACAGAGTGAGTTCCAGGACAGCCAGGGCTACACAGAGAAACCCTGTCTCAAAAAACCAAAAAAAAAAAAAAAAAAAAAAAAAAAAAAAAAAAGAAAGAAAGAAAGAAAAAGAAAAGTTAATTTCAGCTTGCAGTTATAGTCTATCACAAAGGGAGGGCAGGGCAGGAATAAAAACTGAAGCAGAGACCATGGAAAAAGCAATGGTTATTGGCTTGTTCTTCCTGATTTACTCAGTTTGATTTCTAATACAACTCAGACCTACCTACCAAGGCAGTGATACCACCCACAGTGAGTTAGTCCCTCACACATAGTCAAGAAAATCCCACCCCATATACTTGCATACACATCAATTGAACATTTTCTCAATTGAAGTTTCGTGTTTTCCAGGCGACTCTAGTTTGTTTCAAGTTGACAAAAACTAACACACCCTCAGTGCAGGCAGATTAAAACAATATATTCCCAAGAACAGCCGCCATTACTGTAGCATTTTCCTCCTGATTTACTACTTACTTTTTACTTAATCCACATACTCACTCAACCGGGCATTGTGGAGGCAGAGCCAATACCTGACATGTAGAAAGGGCTAAGTATATATATTTTAAACATATTTTTTTTTTTTATTTTTCAGTTGGGAACCAAAAAAGTTTCTGTGAAACACTGAAAAGAGGACTTCATAGCCCCCTGAATATACCTGCCTCTGGCTGTAGATCCATCAGAAAGAGATTGAGCCCATCTATGTCATCATTAGTGACTAAGAATATTATTTTAAATGTACCATTGCCAAGTAAGGCAGCTGGTAGGTATGGTGGGTCTGTAATCTTGGCACACAGGAAGCTGAGTTAGGAGGAATAAGAACCTGGGCTGTCTTTGTCATACATAGCAGACCCTGTCTCAAAAACAAAACCAAACTCCCCTTCTACCCCTTCCCCCTGGTCCCTTCTGCTGGGGAAGACTCCTAGCTGGTCTGCTCCTGTGAAGACACCATCTTAGAGGATCCACTGCACTCAGAGCAGTTGGTGCTCTAACACACCCAGGACCACAGGATCACAGGAATATTGGATCCCAGGAGCTTGGTCACATCAGGATCTCAGGGTCCTAGAGGCAGCTTGCCTCTCAGGAGCTCTGACACACCCAGGATCTCAGGATCATAGAATCTCAGAGACAGCTGGACCCTGAGGAGTTCTGACACAACCAGGATCACAGGAAGGACAGCCTTCAGTCAGCTATAGTGAGGGCAGGTAAGACTAGAGATAATCAGATGGCAGGAGGCAAGCATAAGAACATAAGCAACAGAAACCAAGGTTACTTGGCATCATCAGAACCCAATACTCCCACCATAGGAAGTCCTGGATACACCATTACTCTGGGAAAGAAAGATTCGGATCTAAAATCACTTCTCATGATGATAGAGGACTTTTAAAAGGACATAAAAAACTCCCTTAAAGAAATACAGGAGGGGCCGGGAACCTCAGCTTGGGCCACAGGGCTCCACAGCAAATTAGCGCCAGGACAAAGATCCCTCTCAGGAGCTCAGAAAAGCCAGGAGAGGGCCAAAGACACGCCCCACAGCTCACCAGGAACTGTCCCGAACCCGAGAGACACAGGGACCGAGATCAAACCCGGTGCCACAGCTCTCCAAATCCAAAAACCTCTCAGAGAGAGCTGGTCTTCAAGGAGTACTGACACAGAGACCTGCAGGAGGGGCAAGCCACAACCAGACAGAGTAAGATCAGCTAACAACAGAGTCAACAAGATGGCAAAAGGCAAGGGCAAGAACATAAAAAACAGAAACCAGGAGTACTCTGCACCATCAGAACCCAGCTCTCCCACCACAGCAAGCCCTGGATACCCCAACACACCAGAAAAGCAAGACTCAGATTTAAAATCATTTCTCATGAGGATGATAGAAGACTTTAAGAAAGAAATGAATAACACCCTTAAAGAAATACAAGTGAACAGGGATAAACAACGAGAAGCCTTTCAAGAGGAAATGCAAAAATACATTAAAGAATTACAGGAA
>CM052703.1:115468113-115531382 GCA_028551405.1 Uromys caudimaculatus | reverse complement strand
GAATCACCTCGATGGCCATCAGGGAGAAAGGAGAGGACTTTGGGCCTGAGGGTGCTAGAGGCCCCAGTAAAGGGGAATGTCAAGGTGGGAATATGGGAATGGGTGGGCGGGTAGGTGGGAGGAGGAATTCCCTCACAGAGGCGGGGAGGGAGAGGGGATAGGGGGTTTCCAAAGAGGAGACCCAGAAAAGGGGAAACATCAGAAATGTAAATAAAGTATCAAAAAAAAAAAAAAAAAAAAAAAAGAAAGAAAGCAGGCTGAGCAAGCCAGGAGAAGGATGCAAGCCAGTAAATTGCATTCCTCCATGACCTCTGTATCAGCTCCTGCTTCCTGCCCTGCTTGAATTCCAGTCCTGACTTCCTCTGGTGATGAAGAGCAGCATAGAAGTGTAAGCTCAATAAACCCTTCCCCCCCCCCCAAAAAAAAAAAAAAGAAATACAGGAGAATACAGGTAAAGAGGTTGAAGCCCTTAAAGGGTAAACACAAAAATCCTTAAAGAATTACATGAAAACACAATCAAACAGGTGAAGGAAATGAACAAAACATTCCAAGATCTAAAAATGGAAATAGAAAGAATAAAGAAATCACAAAGGGAGACAAGCCTGGAGTTAGAAGACCTAGGAAAACGATCAGGAGTCATAGATGCAAGCATCACCAACAGAATAAAAGAAACAGAAGAGAGAATCTCAGATGCAGAAGATACCGTAGAAAACATTGACATAACAATCAAAGAAAATGCAAAAAGCAAAAAGCTCCAAACACAAAACATCCAGAAAATGCAGGACACAATGAGAAGACCAAACCTAAGGATAATAGATATAGAAGAGAGTGAAGATTCCCAACTTAAAGTGCCAGTAAATATCTTTAACAAAATTATAGAAGAAAACTTCCCTAACCTAAAGAAAGTGATATTCATGTACATAAAAGAAGCCTACAGAACTCCAAGTAGACTGGACCAGAAAAGAAATTCCTCCTATCACATATTAATCAAAATATCAAATAGACTAAACAAAGAAAGTGTATTAAAGGCAGTAAGAGGGAAAGGTCAAGTAATATACAAAGACAGACCTATCAGAATTACACCAGATTTCTCACCAGACTATGAAAGCTAGGAGATCCTGGGCAGATGTCATATAGATCCTAAGAGAACACGAATGCCAGCCCAGGCTGCTATACCCAGCAAAACTCTCAACTACCATATATGAAGGAAACAAGATATTCCATGACAAAACCAAATTTACACAATATCTTTCCACAAATCTAGCCCTACAAAGGATAATAGATGGAAAACACCAACACAAGGAGGAAAACTATACCCTAGAAAAAGCAAGAAAGTAATCTGTCAACAAACCCAAAAGAAGATAGCCACACAAACATAATTCCACCTCTAACAACAATAATAACAGGAAGTAACAGTCACTATTTCTTAATATCTTTTTACATCAATGGACTCGATTCCCCATTAAAAAGACATACACTAACAGACTGGATATATAAACAGGACCCAGAAATTTGCTGCATACAGGAAACATACCTCAGTAACAAAGACAAACACTACCTTAGAGTAAATGTTTAGAAAACAATTTTCCAAGCAAATGATCCCATGCTGAAGTAGCCATTCTAATATTGAATAAAATCAACTTTCAATCAAAAGTTATCAAAAAAGATAAGGAAGGACACTTCATACTGGTCAAAGGAAAAATCTAGCAAGATGAACTTGCAATTCTGAACATCTATGCTCCAAATGCAAGGGCACCCACATTCATAAAAGAAACTTTACTAAAGCTCAAAGTACACATTGTACCTCACACAATAATAGTGGGAGACTTCAACACCCCACTCTCAGTAATGCACAGATCATGGAAACAGAACCTAAGTAGAGACACAGCGAAACTAACAGAAGTTATGAACCAAATGGATCTAACATATATATATATATATATAATTTCATCTTAAAGCAAAAGAATATACCTTCTTCTCAGCACCTCATGGAACCTTCTCCAAAACTGACCATATAATTGGTCACAAAACAGGCCTCAAAAAGTATAAGAAGATTGAAATAATCCCATGCACCCTATCAGATCACTATGGACTGTCTGATCTTAAATACCAACAAAAACAACAGAAAGCACACATATGCATGGAAGCTGAACAATGCTCTAGTCAGTGATAACTTGGTCAAGGAAGAAATAAAGAAAGAAATAAAAACTTTTTAAAATGAAGACACATCATACGAAAACTTATAGGACACAATGAAAACAGTTCTAAGAGGAAAACTCATAGCTCTAAGTGCCTCCAAAAAGAAACTGAAGAGAGCCTACACTAACAGCTTGACTTGAAAAGCTTTAGAACAAAAAAACCAAAACACACCAAAGAGGAGTAGACAGCAAGAAATAATTAAACTCAGGGCTGAAATAAACCAAATAGAAACAGAAAGAACTATACAAAGAATCAACAAAACCAGGATCTGGTTCTTTGAGAAAATCAACAAGATAGATAAACCCTTAGCTAGACTAATCAGAGGGCACAGAGACACTATCCAAATTAATAAAATCAGAAATGAAAAGGGAGATATAACAATGAAAACTGTGGAAATTCAAAAAATCCTCAGATCCTACTATAAAATCTTATATTCAACAAAATTGGAAAATCTGGATAAAATGGACAATTTTCTTGACAGATACCAGGTGCCAAAGTAAAAACAGGATCAGATAAACCATCTAAACAGTCCTATAACCCCTAAAGAAATAGAAGCAGTTATTAATACCTCCCAACCAAAACAAAAAACAAAAACAAAAACAAAAACAAACAAACAAACAAAAAACCCTACAGGGTTTAGTGGAGAATTCTATCAAAACTTCAGTAAAGACCTATTATCAATACTCTTCCAACTATTCCACAAAATAGAAACAGAAGGAGCACTACCCAATTCATTCTATGAAGCCACAATTACACTTACACCTAAACCACACAAAGACAAAATAAAGAAAGAGAACTTCAGACCAATTTCCCTTATGAACACTGATGCAAAAATATTCAATAAAATTCTTGCAAACCAAATCCAAGAACACATCAAATCGATCATTCATCATGATCAAGTAGACTTCATTCTAGGGATGTAAGGAAGGTTCAATATTCAGAAATCCATCAAGGTAATCCACTACATAAACAAACTCAAAAAAAACAAAAACAAAACACATGATCATTTCATTGGATTCTGAGAAAGCATTTGACAAAATTCAACATCCCTTAAAAGTCTTGGAAAGATCAGGAATTCAAGGCCCATACGTAAACATAGTAAAAGCAATATACAGCAAACAGTAGCCAACATCAAACTAAATGGAGAGAAACTTGAAACATTCCTACTAAAATCAGGGAATAGACAAGGCTGCCCACTCTCTCCCTATCTATTCCATATAGTACTTGAAGTTCTAGTTAGAGCAATTAGACAACGAAAGGAGGTCAAAGGGATACAAATTGGAAAGAAAGAAGTAAAAATATCACTATTTGCAGATGATATGATCGTATACTTATGTGACCCAAAAAATTCCACCAGAGAGCTCCTAAAGCTGATAAACAACTTCAGCAAATTGGCTGGATATAAAATTAACTCAACTTCTTGAGTTCTTTGTATATATTGGATAGTATCCCTCTATTGGACATAGGATTGGTAAAGATCTTTTCCCTATCTGTTGGTTGCCGTTTTGTCCTATTGACAGTGTCATTTACCTTACAGAAGCTTTGTAATTTCATGAGGTCCCCTTTGTCGATTCTTGATTTTAGAGCATAAGCCATTGCTGTTCTGTTCAGGAAATTTTCCCCTGTGCCCATGTGTTCAAGAATTTTTTCCTACTTTCTCTTCTATTAGATTCAGTGTATCTGGTTTTATGTGGAGGTCCTTGATCCACTTGGACTTGAGCTTTGTACAGGGAGATAGGAATGGATCAATTCACATTCTTCTACATGTAGACTGCCAGTTGAACCAGCACCATTTGTTGAGAATGCTGTCTTTTTTCCACTGGATGGTTTTCACTCCTTTGTCAAAGATCAAGTGACTGTAAGTGTGTGGGTTCATTTCTGGGTCTTCAATTCTATTCCACTGATCTACCTGCCTGTTGCAGTCCCAGTATCATGCAGTTTTTATCACTACTGCTCTGTAGTACAGCTTGAGGTCAGGGATGCTGATTCCGCCAGAAGTCCTTTTATTGTTGAGAATAGTTTTGGCTATCCTGGGTTTTTTGTTATGCCATATGAATTTGAGAATTGTTCTTTCTAAGTCTATGAAGAATTGAGTTGGAATTTTGGTAGGGATTGCATTGAATCTGTAGATTGCTTTTGACAGGATGACCATTTTAACTATATTAATCCTGCCAATCCATGAGCATGGGAGATCTTTCCATCTTCTGAGGTCTTCTTCGATTTCTTTCTTCAGAGACTTGAAGTTCTTGTCATACAGATCTTTCACTTGTTTGGTTAGAGTCACACCAAGATACATCCAATAGAGGGATAATATCCAATATATACAAAGAACTCAAGAAGTTAGACTCCAGAGAACCAAATAACCCTATCAAAAAATGGGGAACAGCTGAACAGAGAATTCTCAACTGAGGAAACTCGTAGGGCTGAGAAGCACCTAAAGAAATGTTCAACATCCTTAGTCATCAGGGAAATGCAAATCAAAACGACCCTGAGATTCCATCTCACACCAGTCAGAATGGCTAAGATCAAAAACTCAGGTGACAGCAGATACTGGCGAGGATGTGGAGAAAGAGGAATACTCCTCCATTGCTGGTGGAATTGCAGGCTGATACAACCTCTCTGGAAATCAGTTTGGCAGACCTTCAGAAAAATGAACATAATACTACTTGAGGACCCAACTATTCCACTCCTGGGCATATATCCAGAAGATGCTCCAACATGTAATAAAGACACATGCTCCACTATGTTCATAGCAGCCGTATTTATAATAGCCAGAAGCTGGAAACAACCCAGATGTCCCTCATCAGAGGAATGGATACAGAAAATGTGATACATTTACACAATGGAATACTACTGAGCTATTAAAAACAATGACTTCATGAAATTTGCAGCCAAATGGATGGAACTTGAAAATATCATCCTGAGCGAGGTAACTCAGTTACAAAAGAATGAACATGGTATGTACTCACTGATAAGTGGTTATTAGCCCAAAAGTTCGGAATATCCAAGATTCACTTCACGGCAACCGTTGGGCTGTGTGTGAGGTCCCAGATGGAGGAGTTGGAGAAGGGACTGAAGAAGATGAGGGAGTTTGCAGTCCCATGGAGGGAGCAACAGTGTCAACTGGCTGGACCTCCTGATGCTCCTGGAGACTGGATCACCAACCAAAGAATACACATGGAGGGACCCATGGTGCTGGCCACATATGTGACAGAGCAGGGTCTTGTTAACCATCAGGGGATGGAGAGGCCCTTGGACCTGAGGGTGTTAGATGCCTCAGTATAGGGGAATGCCAGGGAGGGAAGAGGAGAGTAGGTGTGTGGTTGGGTGGGGGAATACCCTCATAGAGGAAGGGGAGGGGGAAGGGATAAGAAGTTCCAAAGGGGAGATCTGGAAAGGGTAAACATTGGAAATGTAAATAAAGTATCAAAAAACAAAAATAAAATAAAATAAAATTCACTCAAACAAATCAGTAGCCTTCCTCTACTCAAAGGATAAGCATGCTGGAAAAGAAATTAGGGAAATGACACCCTTCACGATAGTCACAAATAATATTACATACCTTGGTGTGACTCTAACCAAGCAAGTGAAAGATCTGTATGACAAGAACTTCAAGTCCCTGAAGAAAGAAATTGGAGATCTCAGAAGATGGAAAGATCTCCCATGCTCCTAGATTGGCAGGATTAATATAGTAGAAATGGACATCTTGCCAAAAGCAATCTACAAATTCAATGCAATCCCCATCAAAATCCCAAATCAATTCTTCATAGAGTTAGAAAGAACAATTTGCAAATTCATTTGGAATAACAAAAAACCCAGGATAGTGAAAACTATTCTCAACAAGAAAAGAACTTCTGGGGGAATCACCATCCCTGACCTCAAGCTGTACTACAGAGCAATAGTAATAAAAACTGTGTGGTATTGGTACAGTGACAGGCAGGAAGATCAATGGAATAGAACTGAAGACCCAGAAATGAACCCACATACTTATAGTCACTTGATATTTGACAAAGGAGCTAAAACTATCCAGTGGAAAAAAAGACAGCATTTTCAACAAATGGTGCTGTCCAACTAGAGGTCAATATGCAGAAAGATGCAAATCAACCCATTCTTATCTCAAGTAGAAGTGGATCAAGGACCTCCACATAAAAGCAGATACACTGAAACTTACAGAGGAGAAAGTGGGGAAGAACCTTGAGCACATGGCACAGGAGAAAATTTCCTGAATAGAACACCAGTGGCTTATGCTCTAAGATCAAGAATTGACAAATGGGACATCATAAAATTGCAAAGCTTCTGTAAGGCAATAGGACAAAATGGCAATCAACAGATTGGGAAAAGATCTTTACCAATCCTACATCCGATAGAGGGATAATATCCAATATAGACAAAGAACTCAAGAAGTTAGACTCCAGAGAATCAAATAATCCTATCAAAAAATGGGGTACAGAGCTAAACAAAGAATTTTCAACTGAGGAATATCGAATGGCCGAGAAGCACCTAAAGAAATATTCAACATCCTTAGTCATCAGGGAAATACAAATCAAAACAACCCTGAGATTCCATCTCACACCAGTCAGAATGGCTAAGATCAAAAACTCAGGTGACAGCAGATGCTGGCAAGAATGTGGAGAAAGAGGAACACTCCTCCATTGTTGGTGGGATTGCAAGCTGGTACAACCACTCTGGAAATCAGTCTGACAGTTCCTCAGAAAATTGAACATAGTATTATCTGAGGACCCAGCTATACCACTCCTGGACATATACCCAAAAGATTCCCCAATATATAACAAGGACACACACTCCAGTATGTTCATAGTAGCCTTATTTATAATAGCCAGAAGTTGGAAAGAACCCAGATGTCTTTCTACAGAGGAATGGATACAGAAAATGTGGTACATTTACACAATGGAGTACTATTCAGCTATTAAAAATGATGAATTCATGAAATTCTTAGCCAAATGGATGGAACTAGAAAGTATCATCCTGAGTGAGGTAACCCAATTACAAAAGAACACACATGGTATGCACTCACTGATAAGTAGATATTAGCCCAAAAGCCCTGAATACTAAAGATACAATTCACAGACCACATGAAGATCAAGAAGAAGGAAGACCAAAGTATGGGTGCTTCAGTCCTTCTTAGAAAAGGGAAGAAAATACTAACAGAAACAAATATGGAGACAAAATGTAGAGCAGAGACTGAAAGAAAAGCCATCCAGAGTCTGTCCCACCAGGGGATTTATCCCATATACAGTCACCAAACCCTGACACTATTGTGGATGCCAAGAAATGCTTGCTGAAAGGAGCCTGATATAGCTGTCTCCTGAGAGGACCTGGCAGAGCCCTACAAATACAGAGGCAGATGCTCACAGCCAAACATTGGTCTGAACACCAGGTCCCCCCAATGGAGAAGTTAGAGAAAGGACTGAAGGAGCTGAAGGGGTTTGCAACCCCATAGGAAGAACAACAATACCAACCAACCAGACCCCTCAGAGCTCCCAGGGACTAAGCCACCAATCAAGGAGTACACACGGCTCTAGCTGCATATATAGTAGAGGATGGCCTTGTCAGGCATCCATGGGAGGGGAGGTCTTTGGTTCTATGAAGGCTTGATAGATGCCCCACTGTAAGGGAATGGAGAGTGGGGAGGTGGGAATGGGTGGGTGGGGAAGCACCCTCATAGAAACATGGAGAGGGGGGGATGGGATAGGGGGCTTCTGGGAGGGCAGAAACCAGGAAAGGGGATAACATTTGAAATGTAAATAAAGAAAATATCCAAAAAACAAAAACTATGGAAAGTTAAGTTGCAAGTGTTAAAGGAGTCAAAGACTACACAATGGAATTTAGAATGAGTGAGAGTCTTTCTGGATGATATTAATAAATATCACATGAAGAGAGACTGGGTGTACATCTTAGAATTTTTACAGGTTATTAAATTAATAAAATTTATCTTTATCTGGTTTTAACTATAAAATGTGAGATTAGGACAAGCCTCATCTTCAGAATATGGAAAGAGAGTAGAAATCATGTTTGATTTCATTATCTCTAATTTTGCTTCAGAAAATCTTCCTGAGGCAAAAAAGGGCTGTTGATCCAAGTGCCTCCCACAGTGTAAGTGAGTAAATCTGCCAGTGCCTTGAGAAGGTTTGGGTAGAAGCCTTGTCAGCACCGATGTGACTGACAGGACATAGTAGAGCACTTGACCCTGACATCAGCACTGCATTTAGCCTTGTTATATTGTGTTTTATGAGAATAAAAGGCTACCCTGTGATACACTTTAGAAAATTGGTGATGTTTCTGAATCCAAATGTGTGTGAGCAGGTTGTCAGATTTAGACTAGAACACACATAGAACATTTTCCTATCTCTTCATTCTTTTGATGACACTGGAAAGGGACTTGGTCTAAATGTCATAAAACTGTAAAGTGGAGATTCTTAATCACCCTGGATTGGAGGCAGGCTCTGAAAATTGATATTGTTTCTGTGCCCCAAAATGGACCTGTTAGTATATTCTATCCACTGAGGTTTTTCTGAACTTCTATGTAGCTTCACTTCTTCAAATGCAATTGCTACTTCCTAGATAGAGATGGATGGGGGGTTGAAGCTAGTTTTATTATTCTTTGAGTCTGATCAATGGATGTGCCCAATTTACAATCTTCAGGTGAGATTCTTAAAGGTCATTGAGAGGTGAGAGTCCATCTGCTAGATGAAACAGCAGTGTGGTTTGTTTTTTACTTTTTCCTTAAACAAAGGGAAAGTGCAGTAGGCAAAATGTACTCATTGCGAGCAAATCCTGGACTTTTCCTGAAAGGAGCTCTTTAAAACCATGACTCCTGGTATATAACAAAGTGTGGCATAAGTACACACAGTGCAGGGACTCCCCCTGCCTTAGAGGGGTTAGAGCACAGAAATCCATTGGTGAACTGCAACTTTGAGTTCCTTGTCTGTGAATGCGACAGGTAAATGAACAGTCAATTCAAGAAATTTATATTTTATCCATTAGAATTGAATTAAGTTCAGTTATATTGAAAACAAATATGAAAAATCATTTTCTTTCCAATAACTACTTTGAAGATTAAAATCCCATAGTGATACCAACTGTAAGTTCATTATGAAACACAGGAGGAAAATAATGCTAATGTATGCAGAAGATTATGAAGTCACACAATGACATTTTCAAAGAAGATGCAGACTACGTTGCAGGAGGGAATAGTCAACATCCAAAAGTATGTAGTCATGAATTCATCTGCAGATTCAGTGCAAGGAAGAGGAGAGTTCCAATTACAGATTTCATAAAAATCTAAGTTGCTTCTACCTGAGTGAGTAGTGCCCAGAATTATCCGGGGACATTTAAAAAACAATTTTCTCATTTATAAAGCCATTAATTACTGACAAAACTATAGATCAAAAAACCTACTGTATCGACCTCAAATTTCAGAATCAGACCTATATCTTCTTGAAACAATGAAGACAGGGTGATAATACAAATTCAATCTTAAAGTGGGTGACTTATTTAATAAATGGGATTAAAACCATTAATTGTCATATTTCCATAAGGCTGTCATCTTACCTTAATATATCTTAACTAAGTAACATTATAAAATCTACACATAGTATGAATATGAGGAAATAAGAAAATATATCTTGAAATAACAAAATCCTAAATCTGACAAAGCATTTAAACATAATGAGGGATTTAGTTTCACAAATAAAAGACTTTAGAATTAGGAAACTAACTGGACAGCACTGTAACAAATCCAGAAGTATGTCTATGCACTACAACTAAGGAATTAAAACATAAAATTTGAAAAAATCATTTATGATTCTGTCAAAAAGAAATATCAAACACATCTGAAACTTTTCACGAAACACCAGGAAAATTCTGTAAAGCAGAAAGTATTGTCAAAGGACATTAAAGATGACCATAAAAATGAAGAGATATACTATGCTCATATTCAGGATTCAAAACCCAACTTGGACCACTTAAGCTAGTATAAAGCTAAAGTAATTGACAATGCCTTAGAGTTGACAAGTGATCAGTGTGACAAAATGTGTAGCCAGAAATAAAATTACTTTATATGAGCATTTAATTCCTCATGTTTGCCAAAGAAGTCCAGAGAAGTATAGAGAACCTTTTCAGTAAATAGAGTGAGAATAACTAACACGTGATTAGCATAAATGAATACCAACTCTAATCTTGTGACAGAATTTGAGATGAGTCAGAAACTCAAATGTAACTATGAAGCTATGATTCTTCGAGAAGATCATATAGGGAAATACTTTGTGATTCACTAACATTCTAAGCTTTCTTAGGACAAAGTATTATCTTTAAAGAAAAAAAAAGATAAATTAGTTGTCATAAATATCAGACGTCTTATCACCTAATAACTTAATTAAGAAAACTAACAAAGGGCTGGGTAGAGATCAATGATAGATTACTCACATAGTTTGGACAAGGCCCTGTGTTCAAACTCCAGCACAACAAAGCAAACAAACCTATTGAGAATGCTGTTGCCTCAGAGAAAATATTCACAGTTCATGCACCTTACCAAAGATTATAGATTATACAATAAAATGCCAAACAAGATGTCTAAGCCTTTGTCAAAGTTTTCTAAGAGCAAGATAAACAAACAGCCAGGGAACCCCTGAAACATTAAAGTCATACTTATTTATCAACAAATGCAAATGGAAACCAGGATGAAATAGATGGCATTCATGTCGACCCAAAGGATTAAACTACAAACACCTGACAACATCAAATAGCAACAGAGTGGAGTCACTGGAATGCCCACTTATTGTTGGCAGTAGTGCAAAATTATATGACCACTTTAGAAATAAAGAAAAAGGAGTTTATTATAAGGCTAAGTGTTTGCCCCAGCCACTATTCTATTGCATTTACCCCAAAGAACAGAAATATTTAAATACAACAGAAAACATCAGGTTTAAAGTTGCTCATAGTTTTACATACAGTAGACATAAACAAATTGGCCCTTGTTGTTTATTCACAAGAAAACAGATTTATAAAACACATAGTAGAATATTCAGTAATGGACTATTAGATAATGAAAATAACACGTTATTGATACTTAGAATGAACCTCCCCAAACTATACTGAATTAAAGAAACTTTACACATAGAAAAACACATTCCATGTGTTTCCTTTTATACAAAGTCCTGAGATGGGCAAAATTAACTTGTTGAGAAAATCATTCAAATTGCAATTGTCTATGAAAGAGAGGGGTGAGTGATGGGAACTGACTGAAACACACAGGAAGCAAATTTTGGAATAATTATAATATTTTCAATCTTAGAAGTTTGATTATATAAGACAATACTTGTTCATTTCCTTTATAAGATAAGGAGGGAAGCCTATAAATAATTAATAGTTTTTAGTGGACAAATGCTGAAGTACTTACTGGCACGCTGTTATGGGTACTTTGAAATGCACTAATCAAGTAAGACCTATGGGTGGTTAGGATGGAGAGATGACCAAATATAAAGTAACACAAGGGCTGTAAATGTTAATTATAGAATCCGGGTGAGAGAGAATTGATTTTCTACTGCAAAATTCCAGAACTCATGTATATGAAATACTCCAGGCCCACAAAGATAAGTAGCATATGCATTTTCATTTATAGACTATAGATGTAAAAAAGAAAGGAAGAAAGAAAGGAAGGAAGGAAGAAGAACGGAAGGAAGGAAGGAAGGAAGGAAGGAAGGAAGGAAGGAAGGAAGGAAGGAAGGAAGGAAGGAAAGAAGAAAGGGACAATAAAAGAAGTCCTGGGAAAAAGGAAAGATAGAAGTAGAAGATGATTTTAAAAATTCTAAAGGGTCTGCAAACAAAATGGCTCCCTGGATAAACTAATGTCCTAAGTATGGTTTCCAGATCTCACATTATGGATGGATAGAACCAACTCCTATAAGTTGTCCTCTGACCTCCATGTGCATTAAGTAAATAAATGAATGAGTGAATAAATAAACAATAAATAAGTAAATAATTGGAAAATGTTTTAAAGGAAAGTAATAGAGAGGGGAAATAAAATCATAATATATGCTTCTTTAACAATATATTTAAACCTCTTTGTATAATATATATTCAATGTAATAAAGTAAAAAGAATTAAGAAAAAATTTTCCTTATTTGTGAAAATTTTTATAACAACAACTGAGTTGTTGGTGGTCAGGAGATTCCAAGAGACTCCCAAAAGAATATAGGCCATTGCTATCACTCTTGGTTGCTTCACAGAGTTGGAAGGTAAGATTCTGTTGCTGAAGACACCACACACTTCAGACACAAGACTTGGAGGATTAAGGCTAAAACAGACCTTAAAGCCTCCTCCCTGAAGGCTAACTCTCAAGGTGTCAGAAGGTGATATGCAAGCTGCTGACAAAGAAAAGCACCAATAGTCCTACTTAGCTACAAAGCCTATGGGTCCCATAAAAGACTGACTGAGCAAGATATCCCCCAATGGTACGATAGATACAATTTATCTTGGGGAATACTAACAATTGTCTAAATGGACTTAGGAGGAAACTCATGCCAATACTACAAATACAATAATACAACTTTACCTGTGTCTGAAGATGTCATAGACCCTAGAGGAAAACCTACTTCTGCCATTAGTAGGAAAACCTACTAAACCAATATAATTTCTAACTGTCTTGTAAATACTTACCCTTATACCCACGAGTAAGTGTATCTTATCACCTGTCATCAAAGCAGCTAATTTATGCTTGTGCCTATTACATGGTAACTATTACAGAGACTCACAACTGGTCAAAGTCAGTGGTTGTAGGATGTCCAATCCCAGTTGGTACGTCTACAGCACATCCATACACCAAAGACTCATTGAAATCTCAGAAGAGGGTACAGAAATATTAGAAGAGGGTCAGGTCAGCACACTTGCTGCATGATAGTGTCTTCTAGACACGACAAGGAAGCTGTACCCATGAAACCTCAGCATTATAGTTGACAGTACCAGTCAACATGCTAAAACTGTGGGAGAAATCTCTCAAGCAACACACACACACACACACACACACACACACACCCCTAGTTGAAGACCTGTAATCAATGGTTGCCGAGAAGAATAATCAGTGATCATCCCCTAATAGGCACTGAAATCTTAACTGGTCATTTCTAAATATATGGAAATAGGAGCGACACTAAATGGACTCAGTAGCCTATATATGCATTGTGTGTATATACACATAACAGTAATAATTAAAGAACAGGAGCTCATAA
The DNA here is from genome assembly GCA_028551405.1 of Uromys caudimaculatus. Classification (NCBI taxonomy): domain Eukaryota; kingdom Metazoa; phylum Chordata; class Mammalia; order Rodentia; family Muridae; genus Uromys; species Uromys caudimaculatus. The sequence continues at coordinate 115,517,937 of CM052703.1, read as the reverse complement.
ATTTAAGAGGGGTTGGGGATAGGCAGGGGGTCACTGGAGGAAGTGAAGGGGTGAAAGTTATGAAAAATGAAGTATAAATTTCTCAAAATTAAAATATTTAAATTTTGCATCTGTTGGGAGGGGACACTGAAGATAATAAGGAACAAAAAAAGTAGAAAAATATGTATTTCTGAAAGTCAGTCTAATCCAAACCCACAGAAATATGAAACATGCTCACAGGTCTTAGTCAAAAGTGCTTACACCTTCCGGATAATAATTCATACAAACAGAGAAGAATTAAGACGGCCTTTGAAATTGCTGACCTTCCAAAAGAAATGAATGAAGGAAGGAAGGAAGGAACGAACCTTAAAGCTAACTGGGTGGAAATATCCCGTGTCATTAAGTGAGCACATTCAAGTGGCCCTCAGGATTCTCTCCCCCACCACTGAAGCCAGGGAGAGTGGAGAAATGGGGAACAAGACCCTCTGGTTACAGCACGCTAACCGCAGAAACCAACAAGTTGTCCTAGGATGTGAAATGTCCCCTGTGGGTACTTCTGTTTGAATACTTTTCTCTAGCTGGTCAGGCTGTCTGGGGAGGCTACAGAATCTTTAAGAAGTAGAGCCTTCTTCAGGAAGTAAGTCATTGTGGGTTTTGTAGACAGGCTAGACTTCTGATCTACTTTGCTTGTTGGTCTGGTGAGGCGCAAGGACTCCCAGCCACATGCTGGTGCTGCTCCCCCAGCAGTAGATTGGACCCTTTCAAACTGTGGGTTACCTTTGGCCATGCGTTTGTGCACAGTAACAAGAGAAGTATCTCCTACATAACGAAATGAAAACTCACTGCTTCTGGGTCCTGAATTTTCTTATGAAACAGACTAAATCCGATTAACTCTGAGATGAGTCAGAACATAGAGGCCTGCAAATGAAGCTCAGTCATGGAGCAGTGAGACCTAATAAGCCCCGAATTAGGTACACAGCACTGCAGTAAATAAGTTAATTGCAATTAAATGGGAAAATTATAGTTGGAACACATATTTCAGTGTAAGAATTGCTTGAAGCCTTAATAAAATGTGACATGAAGCAAAACATTAAAAGATGGTGACTGAGACCATCTAATCTTACCACTCTACCTGCTGCTGTTACTAAAGATTTATGTTTTATCGGACTGTGTGTGTGTGTGTGTGTGTGTGTGTGTGTGTGTATGTGTGTGTGCGCGCGCGCTGTGCAGGTGCCCATGGATGACAGGAGCTATCAGGTCCCTTGAAGCTGAAGTTACAAGCAGGTTGTGAGCTGCCAATCATAGGTGCTAGGAGCTGAACTTGGACCTTCTGGCAGCAGCCCTTGAGCACTGAGTGATTTCTGCAGCCCATCACTTTTATTTAAAAGTTTATTATAGTTTAGTGAGAAACACAGCCATGAAGGATAAACGCCCCCGTGCTTTAAGGTTGCCTTTAAGAAGTGCCGCTCCATTACTCTCCAGTTCTCTCTCCATCAGTCCTACTAAGTCTTCAGTTAGGGGGCCACTGGTGTGAATGCCTTGCCTTACCCAAGATGTCTCTATGCAAGAAGTAACTACAAAGCTTATTTTAAACTTCCGCCTTCCATTCATAAAATGTATCACACGGTGTAGACATTTTTGCGCTGAACTTTTTAACAAACATTTACATCTAGGACTCTGCCCATGTCAATATGAATATTCATATTGAAATAGCTTTGATTCTCTCATAGTAATTGTATGTCTCTGGAGTTACAGTGTGATGTTTGATACTTGTATACACAGTGATAACCAAGTCATTAGAGTAGCCATCATCTCAAAATAGTGTGTGTTTGTGTGATGTTTTTGATACTGAAGCAACAGCATTTATCAGAACTTTATTCTTCCATATGAATATGCCACATTTTATTCCTTCATTTTCTTACTGCTAGATATTTAAATTATTTCCCCCTTTGGGTATTATCAATACTGCTACTATGCAGATTCATGTTCAAGTTTCTGTCTGATAAGTCACCTCTTTTCATATAACTTCTTTTGGCCAGTTCTTGTATATTTATTTATAAGGGTACACATTTAGGTCTCAAAGAATCATACTAGACTCTCAGGACTGGAATTTAAATCACATTATGCCTATATTTAGCAGGAAACTGGGGTTTTTTCATTTTTCCATTCTGTGAACTTAATTTTTTTATTTTATTATACTTACTTCATCTTGTTGGATTTTATGATAAACCTCACTTGGATCTTTTCACATGGATGCATCTCCTCATACACATTTCTTTCTTTGGAGGAGGGAGATGTAGTGATAGACAGTAAGAAGCCACCTGTTATCTTCTGAGCAACGATTGACATTCGTAATGCAGAGGTAACACCTTGATCAAGTTGATACCTGATGGACTGTGTAAGGCAGACTGCAAGGAGCTGTCCTGGAGGAAGAAACAGGGAAATTTTAGCTTTCTGCCAAGTGTTGTCTGCTCACTGTTAATGGTATCCTATGAAAAAGAAAGTCAGTGTGCAGCCAGTGGGGAAAAAACCTCCTGGGGTACAGAACTTTGAGATGAGCAAACTGCTCCAGCAGAGCAGGGGGCCTTGCTAATCCTGCCCAGCAGGACTTCGTAATTGCTGTGGAACAGTGACTGATGGATGCCCTCATTATCCCTCTCCGAAAGGAAGAGCTCAATCATGGCCATCCCACTGTTTCTCCCTCATGGGGTTCTGGCAGCAAATACTTTCTCTATTTCTACATGTCACTGGACCATATGAAGCTGCATCCTGAACTACTAGAGAGTGCTCCTGTTCTGGACCTTGACCGACCTGCCTTACCTGGGATATAATCTTAGGAATGAAGAGTGGTGAATCAAGACATCAAGAAGGGAAAGAAGAACTGGTGCTGAGGAAAACAAAGGCATCTGGTGTGGTTTTGTCCTGTTTTCAGCCTTGCCTATGATCCAACAGCCCTTCCTATATTGAACATAGATATTTGTACTGAAGTAGAGCAACTGAAAACTGATGGATGCAAATGTGAACTGGGAAATTTGGAGCAGCCATACTGGACCAGGATGTGAAATGCAGGTGGAGCCCAGACCTAAGATTCCAGAGAGGAAAGAAGAAAGAGAGAAGCATCCTGAGAACCACTCATCTGTTCATCTCAGGAACTTAAAAATAAGCAGGCTACATCTGATTCTCCCCAACCCCTGCCGTTCCCCTCTCCCTGCCCCCTCCCACCCAGTTCCTTCCATCCATCCACTTCTGATGTCAATATTTCCCTTCTGAGTGAGATTCAAGCATCCTGCCCTGAGCCTTCATTATTTAGCTTCTTTGAGTCTGTGGATTGTAGCATGGATATCCTGTACTTTATGGTTAATAGCCACTTATAAGTGAGGACATACCATGCATGTCATTTTGAGGCTGGGTTAGCTCAATCAGGATGATATTTTCTAGTTCCATCAATTTTCCTACAAATTTCATGGTGTTCTTTTTTTAATACCTGGGTACTATTTCATTGAACCAGGATGGGTTGGTACCCAGGGCTGAGGACCTCCCATTTCTCAAAGATGAAGGGAAGGGTTGGGGAAGGAACTGTTTGAGGGGGTACTGGGAGGAGAGTGGGGGCTGTGATTGAGATGTAAAGTAAATAAATAAATTAATGAACATGTATGTATGTATGTATGTATGTATGTATGTATGTATGTACTAAACAGGCTATTCTGAAGTTATTCCTATTCCAGGTTTCTGATTCTTGCAGCCAAACAGGAGTATTTCATACATCACAGTCACTCCACTTATTTTTGTAGCTACTACCCATCAGTTCTTTTTCCCTTTCATTTTCCACAATTGTTTTCTTTCAACCAAAAAAAAAAAAAAGAAGAAGAAGAAGAAACGTTCGTCTTTATTTATTGTTACATCCATCAGCATCACAGTCTCCTGCTCAGGGTAATGATTTCACAGTGCGTTCCCTTGGGTTATATTTGTCTTTTAATCCATCAAGAAAGTAAATGTGAAAACTAATGCCTCAGAAAGTTCTATAAACCAGTGTTTTTAATTTTTCATATAAATCTGGCTGCTCTTTGATGTTTATTTAATTTCATATTTATTTTATTAGGTAGACTATATATAAAAACTTATGTATTTCTTTTTAAAACAACAACACACTTACCAAGGCAGATTTAATGTTTATAGACTATTACTTTGGCTGATATCTACTCCACAAAGGCCTTCCATAACTACTGTTGCTAAGTTGCAGATACTCACCTTCCAATGAATATGAAAATTTTCTTATTTCCAGTAGCACTTACAGCTGCAAACCAGCCTCTAAGGACACGTTGCCCAGGGATGATGGCTCTTCAGGCCCTGTGTGGACGGTGGGTCAGGAAAACTGGGTTCACCTATTTGATGATATCAGGTTATGTTTCTCCAAGATACCTCCAACTTCTTCAGCCCTTATTGTGAGTCCCTTTTCTACCTTTAAGATTCTGTCTCCTAGAGACATGTCAAACATGTGATAATTGTAATGAGAAGTACAAGCTAGGTGTTCTGCAAAGAGCAAAACACTAAGAACAAAAGCCTAATGAAAATCCCACTCAGTTCTGCCTCCTCCTTCAATTTCAATGCTTTATTTTCACACTTGCAAGTGTCTGAAATGAATGTGACTCTTACTATCAAGTGTGTGTTCAGTGTGATAGGTTTTTCTCTACTCTTCTTACAAAGCTCTAGCATTTACCAGAGCACTTTCTCATGTTCAATGCCATCTAAGAAACCAAGGAAAAACAAATTAGGTAGTATGGCATATTCACATGGAAATCTAAGAAACCTATGCACACCTGTGCATGGGGCTAGTGCTCACAGATATCTCTGGCCATTGATGCATGCAGGAGTAGGGTATGGGCAAAAGCTTCCTGGAGGCCTTTGTTGGACTCTGGTGGTCTGAATGAAAATGCTATCATAGGCTTCTACTCAAGTACTTAGCCCCCATTAGTGGAACTGTTTGAGATTAGAAGGAATATCCTTGCTGAAGGAGGTGTCTCACTGCAGGTAGGCTCAGAGGTTTCAAAAGAATCACACCATGCCTAGTGTTTCCTCTCTGTTTCATGGTTGTGGGTCAATATGCAAGTTCTTAACTGTTTCTTCTCTCTACCCCTGGGTACTCTGACCCTTTGAAACCATGAACCAAATTAAATGTTTTCTTTTCTAAGTTGCCTTGGGCTTGGGGTTTTATCACAGCAATAGAAAAGTCACTAAGACATGGGCAAATGCCCATAGGTAAAGTCAAGAAAAAGAGGTTAAGCCTGACCATGCAGCTGAGGGACAGAGTCTGGGGAGAGCTCGCTCCTACCTTTAGGAAGACATTGCTAAATTCAATTCCTCTCTTGATGGCGAGCCTAGAAACTGTGGTGAAGTCCCAGGAATTTGAGAAAGGAAGATAAGAAACACTGAAAATGCCTTTGCTTAGAATATAAGTTGTGTCTACCCACTACACACTCAAGTTCGTCACTAACATCAGCTGCACACTTGGTTGTTTTGTAGAAGTCAGAGATAGATTGGAATTTGTTTCATCACAAGCTATAAACAAATCAAAAACATTAAAACAACAACAACAACGACAAGAACAAAACTTGTTCTGAAGAACCAGACAATTAGGGTTGGAGGTGGCCCTAAGAATGCAGGGACAGTTACCAAAGACAGTTTGGGACTGACACTAGGTCATAACATGTCAAGGGAAGGAGCTAGTCTTATCTGGACCTCTAAGGATCAGAAGACCTTTCTATAGAGAAAGGAGCATAGCTACAAGTGGAAATGAAATAACAGAGACCTGGCTTGTTTAGGAGAGACCGAGTTCCTCTGCTTGCCTCTGCTCACATGTACATGCATGTTTTCCAGAGTTCATTTTCTAAGGAGAGATCATAACTAACAGTTATATCAAGATAGGTGACTCATAGTTCCTTTTCACTGAAGAAGCACACACCGTCCAGTGGAAAGTCTAATTGTAACCACTGGGAAGTATGATTTGTCATTTAGATCAAATAAAAATCATTACATTTACATCATCCTCTTTCTCTTTTGTGTGTGTGTGTGTGTGTGTGTGTGTGTGTGTGTGTGTGTGTGTGTGTGTGTGTGCGCGCGCGCACGCGTGCATGCACACACACCATTTCTTAGGTACCATCCATCTCTTTTTTTTCTTAAGACTGAGCTTACACCAGCATGGAACTCACCAAATGGAGTAGACCTGGCTAGCTGGTTGGTGAGCCCCAGGGATCTGTCTATCTCTGCTTCGTTAGAACTGGAATTACAAATGTGTGTATAGCTATACACTGGGTTTTAGCATTCCTGTGTTTGCATTACCAATTAAGTTATCTCTCTAATCTCAATTTTCACACTTCTGGAATAAATTTTTATCATTACGACTATAAAAATGTAAAGTAGTAACTATTAATAAGTCAGAGCTTTCCAACCATCAGATGCTTCAAATAAACAATGAATTAGTTTTGTTTCATCAGTGTTTCATGTCACTACTTAATTTATAATAATGTAACAAAGCTTTTGAAACTTATATTGTTAAAAGACACATAGCTGATATTATAATAAATGAATTGTCAAGTCATTTTAGAAAATTTAACACTGAAGGAAATGTTATTTGTTTTTGAGATGATAATACAAATATAAATCGTGGTAAAGAATGGTCTGATGACAAAGTGTTGTTATAAATTAAGATATCTCTATCTTGAACTGATTATAATGAGAACAGTATATAACTGATTCTAAATAACTGTCATACTTTGTCAATCAAAAGGATACTGAAGTTGACAAAATTCATAAATTATTTCCCTACATTCCAGGTAACCAAGCTATAGAACTTGAGAGATAAAATTGACGTTCCAGCAGTATAGCTGTGCCTTTGATCCTTATGGTCACCATAAAATAAAAGAGGTATTTGAGAGTCAAGTATTGTGCTTCATGTGTGTAATCGCAGCACTGAGGATACTGAAGCACAAGGACTGTCATGAGTTCAGAACTAATCCTGGGTTCATGGTGGGTTCTAGCCTGCTAAGTTTACATGGCAAGGAAAAGAAAGAAAATAAAAAAGAAAGAAGGAGAAATATTTGAGCATTTGAAGACAGTTTTAGAATAAAATCAGGAGGTCATCACTGTCAGAGAACCTCTTATTGTTTGTGTTTCTTGTCAGACTTAGGAATTACTGACTTTATATCCCCATGCTGTTATACCTAAACTGTGCCAGTCCAACTCAGTCCTCCTTCCTGAAGAGCTGCCTTAAAATGATCTAGCTCATTCCCTAAAACCCCATGAGTCAAACAGTCTCCGTGGCTCCATTAGACCTCTAGTGGATTCCAGAAACCATATAAACATGGGTCTATGTATGTACATAGTCTATTTTTCTTGTACTTATGTGCCTATTATAATCCTTAACCTTTTATTAATGGAAGCAGTTCATGGTTCCTCTTAGATACACCCAAATTGAAAACATCCATGCTCTTCCACTTTGGAAGCATTATTAAATAAAAGAAGAGCTTCATGACCACAAGTACAGTGATACTTCAGTAGTCTGTCTGCTGGCTCATAGTGCTGGCAAGTGACGGAGAATGGGTAGGATTTCGTGTGGATATTCTGTACAAAGAAGTGGCTTGCATTCTGAGTGACAGCACAGAGCAGAGACTTGATCACTCAGCTCAGAAACAGTGTGCTATTTGTAATTTATAGATTATTTATTGCTAGAATTTTCCATTTAATTTTTTTGTTCTATGTTGACTATAAATAACTAAAACTATAGTAGAAACAGAAATTTTGAGCAAGAGAGGATGACTGTATTCTCCCTAATGTCTCCCATGTAAGACATCTTAAGACTGCAGCAACTTTGGTTTATTGACATAAACCAAATTTGTCTTTGATTTCCTGTCTACCTCTCGCTATGTAGTCTACTATCATCAAATTGGTCTGCATGTTTATATCTCTTCAACGAAAGAGTTTTGCCTGAAAATTCTTCTACCTTTTCCTACTACTTCACAAGACCTGGCAACAATTTCCATCCATCCCCATCAGTTCCAAAAAGTGGAGGCTTTATTTAAAGCAGTGGTTCTCACCCTTCCAAATGCTGTGACCCTTTAGTACAGTTCCTCATTATAGTGACTGCTAACCATAAAATTATTTTGCTGCTACTTCATAACTAATTTTGCTACTGTCATAGTTCATAATGTAAATATCTGATGGTCAGGGTATCTGATATGTGAGCCCAAAGGGTTGCAACACACAGGTTAAGAGGCACTTGTTTAAAGACACAGGCTTAGCTGTTCCAGAGGCTGGAGTAAGGGAAGTAAAGAACGACTTGCTACTCTCCAGTCTTCCTCATTTCTATCCTCTCCATTCTGTGTAATTTGGGTTAGAAGCAGCTGTCATGAGATCCTTCAAAGCAATTCTAAATCCTTAGCAAACATGGCAATCACTGTTAAAACAGCTTGTTAAAGCAGGAGTTCCTGGTCATCTTTCTGTGAGTTGGATACAGTACTTTTAAGAGGGAACCTAAGAATTGGAATTTCAAAGAAGCATCCAATGAATGCCCAGGAGCCATGCTTAGAACAGCAGATATTGCAATCCTCCTTCCTCTAGAATAAAACAATATTTAAGCAGTAGATAAATACTATAGTCAAAAGATAAATGCTTAATCGTCGCCTCAATGCAGCATTAGCCATGTTTATGTCTGGCAATCAGGATATCCAGGGGTTCTGGGGTCTCTGTTACAGAATGTGATGGGAATGGGGTTTGCTCATCCAGACGAGGATGAGCTATGGATTGGTAGTATACCATGTGGTACACCTTAAGTTAAGGCTCTATATTATGCTCTATTTTGAGGCCTGGTAATCATTAGGAAGGCAGGAAATGGTACTATAGTAAGTTGAACTCTGCTGCCTCATAAGGTCCCCTTGAACGTCTGCATCACAATGAGCAGGGAACAGCCCCTCCTCATCCTGGGGTAACGGGTTACAGTTCTCTGCAGAACTAGAGTCATTCAAATGTGCTAATGACATCCTACCTTGGGAACCACACTTTCTTGACCCAACAAATCCTTCCTCCCAGCTCTTTCCTTGTACTCCCAAATAGCATCCCTGAATGATGTGAAGCATCTGTAGCATCTATGTCTCTTGGTTGTGCATCTCTATGGCTGCTAAACTGCTGGTGGTCTTACGAATGCAGAATCAGCTGCTCTGTGTTCAGCCTCTGCCGAAACCCTGGAGCTGAGATTCCTCCAAGGAGAAGTGACTAGAATATGTATTTACTGTATAGATCAAGTTTCCTAAGAGAGTAAAGTAACCTGAATTTTGGCTTCCAAGATAAAAAACAAACACACCAGCACTGCATTCCCTGGTTCCAAATTATACCCAACTAAATCCTAAACAGACAGTGAAAACAAAGTAGTCACGAATGTGTATCACAGTATCAAATACTAAGAATTAATTAATTAATTAACCATCTCAATTGTATTTTATTAAGGAACACACATAATAAGAGGCTTTCAACCTAAGTGAATATGACTTTTGATAACAGGAAGTTCTGTGTTGTTTGAGAGCAAAAGAGCTTATCTTTAAAAAAGACCAGGCGGGGCATCTTCCTTTTTGATCAGGGTTATGGTGCTTGGTGAGGCTCTGACAGATGTTCTTTCTCAGCTCTTTATTGCTGCTCTGGTCTCATCCAGACCAGCAAGCCCTATTTTCTGACTTGTTCTGAGCAGTCATCTTCAAGTTGATTCCTGAGAAAAGAATGAAAAATAATGACTAAGGTAAAAGTGCATTTGTTTGGTCTTCATATTAACTTGGAATTGGCTACCATGTGTTGCTGGTGACATTTGTTGACAGCATGAAATGTCACCTTCATTCTTTCACGCCTTAGTTGTCCATTCAGTTGGATAGCAGGGAATTATTCTGCAGTTCTTATATTTCAGGCTCCAGGCTACTCATAGCTAATTATTAGGTTTATTAAAAATGATCGATACCTTTATTAGGACTGGGTTATGCAATCAGTTTCCTGATTTGTATGTATCACATCTAATCTGAGGTCTACTAAATTCTTATGGTCCCTGAAAATTCACCAGAAGGAAAAGGTATTCGCTTTCTTTTGATGCCCAGCCCATTAATGAATAATTTCCCATAAATCTTCATAGCTCTTCCTGTTAAGCATTGTTCTCTGAGTTCTAGTGAGGAAATACACATAGTCTACCATGAGTTGCCCACAAATGCACACGTGGTCAGCAAGGGCCAAAGGCAGGAAGGGGTCAGACAGGCTTTTCCTACCACATGAGATAGCTACCTTTGACTAAGTACACAGTCACTAAGACAGTTGCAGTAATTCTCCTTCTTCATGGATTCGATAACCCATAATCAGTGTGATCTAAAAATATTAGGTATAAAATCCCATACTTTGAGAGAAGACTAGAAGACAAACAAAGCTGGAGATAGAGAGGCCATATTCACATAACTTTCTTATTGCATATCATTGTAGTAATAATTTGATTTTATCATTACCATTTATTGTCTTTCTCTGCCTAAGTTATAAATTAATTATAGAGGCATATGTATGTATAAGAAATATCAAAAAATATGTAGAGTTAAATACAGTATGTAGGGCCAGACACCTGCTAACACACTTGGAACACATCTTTTATGGTACAAATATAATATAAACATTAATTTACCACATAGATGGTAATAGAAGTAATTATCAAGTTAGGACTTGAAATGTAATAGAAGTAATTACCAGGTTATGACTAGGACTATAAATCTAACATTTAAAGGTCCCAGCTGCCTGCTACAAGTGTCTTGCATTCCTGTCTCATTTCATCTTCAGCACAACCCTTATCCACATCTTACAAATGAGAACACAAAGACTTGAGGAATTAAAATTACTTGTCAAGTTCTACCACTTACCAACTAGTAAATGCAGGGCAAGGTCTTTTTATACTGCAAAGGGGCAATATTTGAAACTCCCTAAGTTATTAAACAGGTCAGTATGTAGTTTTTCTTTCTTGCTTGGTAGTTTCTATTCTCCAAGAGTCTAATAGCTTCTGTGGGATCATGGACACTGTTTTGTGTTGTAACCCAGTCTGGTTACCAATGGAAAGAGGTATGGATGGCCTGTCTCAGCCTTAAGTCTGCAGGGAGCAAAGTAAACAAGCAAGGTAGCTTTAGACTTGGCTTTCTTATGGAGTACACTATAAGAGCCTAACTCCCTTACCTCAGTAATTGAAGTGAATAACAATAATTATTATATTTATACATGGTGACATTGGCTATGTTTATGGATAAACATTGTAGTTGTTTGGATTAAAATGACTATCATAGGCTTATAGATTTGAATGTTTGGTCACCAGAGAGTGGTACTCTTTGAAGGGATTAGGATAGTTGACCTTGTTGGAGTATGCATGACCTTGTGGGAGGAAGTATGTCACTGGGGCTGGGCTTTTAGGTTTCAGAAGCCCAAGACAGGCCTAATGTATTTCTTTCTTCCTGCTGTCTACAAATTCAGATGTATCAACTACTCTCCAGCACCATGTCTATCTGCATGCCAACATGGTTCCAACATGATGACAATGCACTAAGCCTCTGAATTGTAAGCCAGCCCCAACTAAATGGTTTCCTTTATAAGAGTTGCCATGGTCATGGTATCTTTTAGTGTGTAGTTTTAAAATGAACTTGCACAAAATTTGACTAGGCACTGGACATTGGCAGGTTTGCCCATCCCCCATAGCTAGCTCTAAGCGGTCATTTTGTCCTGGTTGCCATGGCTAGCTAACCAAATCAGTTTTTCCTGAATGTCTGGAGCTGCCACCATCCACCCCCTGTGGATGGTCTGCAGAATGCCAGCTACCTTTCACTCAGATCCCCTTAGTCTTGTGAAATGAAAACACTAGAGACTTACAATATACCAGTCAGATGTATAATAATAAATCTCTAACCCCAAAATGCCAGTATAAAGAACACACAACTCAATAATATAATTACAAGCTACACACTTAGATTAGACAAATATACCATTTCATTGGTCTATTGTTCAGCTATGAAATCTCTAGCTACTTGCAGCTCCTCTAGGCCACGTGGTTCTGGTTCGTCTTTTACTTCCTCAATCTTCTTCTCCCTCCATTCTTTATCTCTCTCCCCTCTTCTCCTCTTCTTTCTCTCGCTAAAACTTTCAGCTCAACCTTCTCTTTCCACTGCCCAATCACAGGCTCTAGCCTTTATTTGACTAACTAAGATTTTACCTGACATCACCAAAATACATGATCTACTCCTTGCTGGGGCACCCCTCTTGAGAGAACAGAAAATACAAACAACAATCTACAACAGTACCTCCTCACAGTAACAGAACGTGTTTAACATAAGACATTAACCTGATTCTCAGCTCAGCTTTCCAAGACAGATATGACTGTGGCTACAAAAGCCTTCCATATCCTATGTTTTCCTTGCCTTCCTGGATATTTGACTACACAGTGTTTTCCACCCCTGCACATGGTGATGGGTTCTTACTAAGGAAAATATGAGCTCCAGTAACTACACACCTCTGAGCAAAGCTGGTCTAAACTGGTTCAAACCTTCTCCCCAACTGGTCTATCTTCCAGTCTCCTTTTCCCAGTTGGTGACTGAATTTAGAGGATGATGGAGACACATGCTGGAAAGTAGGTGCTGGATCTTGAATCACTGAATCACAAATTAGAACTGGGCTCCACACATTCCCTTATCTAGACTGTATGACACAGATATAAGCTTTCACTATGTTCGGCCATGATACTTAAGTTGTTCTATCGTACTATCAGTGTCAATCATGGCACTAGGCATTATCCTATTTTGCTCCTATGATGACAGTTGATGAAATGTATTAAACTTCTAGCTGATCCCTATCTCTGTTTCATGAATGAGGAAGGAAGGCTCTAAGAGGTCAAGGGAAGTGTGAATGCACAGCTGGTATGTGATGGAGCCATAGTACAACTCCAGACGTGAAGCCTTCAGATCAAGTTGCTTCCTGTAATCCCAGAATTATCATCATGGCAGGAAGCATGTTGGCATGCAGGCAGACATGTTGCTGGAGAGGTAGTTGAGAGTTCTATGTCTGGATCTGCAAGAAGCAGGAAGAGAGAGACACTGGGCCTGGCTTGAGCTTCTGAACCCTCATAGCACACTTCCACTGACACACTTTCTCCAACAAGATGATATCTACTCCAACAATGGATGAATGGCTTGGTGTAACCAGAGTAATGCCTTCATGCTACATTTATTTTCACTCATTTCCTATTTGACACCCCACCCCTCTTCTTCTAGCATCAAGTCAATTTATTGCTGAATGTCTAGTTCAAGTAACTTTATTCTAAAATATATGTTGGCACCATTAACTGGGATAACAATCCAAAGTTGGTTAGGTGATAGACCTTAGGATAGAACATAATATTATTATTCTGTCCAATGGCTATAATATTAAAATGATACCTACATTCTTATTTTAATAATGCTCATAGATGAGTCTATCTGTCTACTTCCATCAAAGAAGCTTTTTTTTTTTTTGAAATATATGGAGGGTAATTGCATCATATATATTGATCAATTGCAAAGAATAAGAGTATGTGATGTGCTCAGCTCTAAATGACACATTTACCTAATACTCCTCCTCCCAAGGCTCCAAGACCATAGGGGAAGAAGGAATGGAAAGATTGCAAGATGCAGAGTCAGTGGATGACTGCAGTGAAAGAATATTTGCCAGTTAAGTCAGGGTCATTGAACCCAGTAACTCACAGTTCCTGTGGCTACATGGACAAGACCTGTATAATATCAGTCTGGATAAGATCCTGCCTGTGGATGAGCTACTATTCGAAACTGATGGCTGCTTAGAGAGGGAGAGTCAGTTTTCTTTAGACTTGCAGCCCTTGAGAGGTTGCCCATGCTCCAGTAGATGCTTCTACACCCATTCCTTACTGGAAGCAGTAACTGGACACAATATATTTTCATCTGTCATCTATCTATCTATCTATCTATCTATCTATCTATCTATCTATCTATCTATCTACCTAAGTCAGTGAGAGACCCCATTTCTGTAAATAAAGTGGAAAGCTATCAAGGAAGACTCCAAGCATCAAGAAGCCTCTGGCACAAAAACAAGCACACACATACACACACACACACACACACACACACACACACACACACACACAACTTGACTACCCACACACATATGAACACCATACAGACCTTCACATACCATACATGTAAAGAATTCAATTAAATTAAGGTGGGAACATTACACTCAATTCAGTGATTATATAATCCTCCAACCTGGGATGCAGATTTATGTCATTAATATTTTTCAGAAGTTATATAACAAGTTGAGATATCAGAAAGGAACAAGACAGACTGTTTGTTTGAAAACCATGAAGCAGATGAGACCTTGACATCTGCTGCACATTTAGTTTATCTTTGCAGGCTTGATACTCTGGGCAGAGGTTGTGATTCTGGGATTTACAGATGTATCTTTTCTCCAGGCACTTCCTGGCATCCTCTGATAACATGTGTAATTAGCTATTTCCCTTCCCTATTAAAGTCTGCATATTATCACAGCCATTCTGGCTAAATCAGACTCGAGAGGCCAGCAGTAATGAAAGAAGAATTAGGAAATCTGTCTTTATTAAATGAGAAACAGAATAACTGAGAAGGTCAAGATGGAAAAATAAACTGTATCATGGGGAGAGTGCTCAGAATCAATTGCCAAGATTCACCAGCATTCAGAATCTAATTCAAAGGCCTTTTAAAAAAAACGATTCCACTTTCTACCACATTTGATCTCAAGTTTTAAATGCAGTCCATCGTTTCATTGTGTTGGAGCTGGGGTTGGAGGCTCTAGAACTCCACCAGAAGATTCGAGAGCTCATGTGTTCTGCTGAAGAAGCAGGACTTCCTTGTACCAAACTCTGCTATTTCACCTCCACACCACCAATGGGGACGATGATGACAAGTTCATGATCATGCACCTCTGGATCTAGTCAGTGGCTCTCTACAGTTAGTTTTATTTGAGGTAAACTTTGGACCACACTCTTGTGATGAGACAGACATGCCGTTCATGCTTCTTGTGCAGTTTCAAAAGCAGCATCCATGACAGGTGCCAATATAAAAACTGTACCCATCATACCCTTTCCCACAGTATAGCTGTCATCCTCTCAGAAGTCACCATATCCCAAATCCCTTGAGAGGAAAAACATCTTAACGGTAGGAAGTGCCAGTCTGATTCTTTCCCCCTTTTACTTCTTTAACCACTGTCAAAGAAAGAGTAGTGTATTTAATTGGAAAAGGAATATTGAAGGCATGCATGCAAATTAGCACAAGGGGGCAATTTAATTATAGAAGAGTCAAGGTTCTTACTGAGAAATATTGATGGCTGTATCCTCAGAGTTTCTCTTTTGTGTGAAACATATTGAAATTGAAGACTCGGGAGGCGACACAATGGATGTCTGAAGCAGGGATAATTTGGGAAACAAAGGTAGCTCAGCTGTGTAATGTAACCTCTATTTAAGTGCTATTTTTGCTTATGAACGAAAGACATTTTATAATCAGTTTCTCAATAATCTTCCCTGTAAAGAAGATTTGCTAATCGGTTTAAGGAACAAAATGTCAAGATTCACCTGTCTGTCTCATGAACTTGCTCAGCAACCAAAGAAGAAAGCCAGACTTCATTGATCCCTTAATACAAGCTCAGAGTCATACCACGTGCCTTCACTTCAGCAGTCATGCATTGATTGGATTCTCCCTCCTTGTGTGCAGGGCACTGGAATAAACTCTAAAGAGAAAATTTAAAAAGGCATAGGCCTTCCTTTCAAGAGGCTGATATTCTAGGACAAGCAACAAACAAATAAACAAAAAGTCAACCAAAGTGAGTGTGTTGAAGGTTTGGTTTTTACTCTATGGTGCTACTGGGAAATGTTGGGACCTCTAGTAGGTGAGTACTGGTAGGAGAAAGTTAGGTCATGGTGGGGTATGCCCAAGGAGGGGATATTTGTATCCCAGAACCTCTTCTCTCTTCTCTCTTCCCTCTTCTCTCTTCTCTCTTCTCTCTTCCCTCTTCCATTCTCTCTCTCTCTCTCTCTCTCTCTCTCTCTCTCTCTCTCTCTCTCTCTCTCTCCCTCCCCATAAGTCTGTCTCTGCTTCCTGTCATGAGGAGTTGAATAGCTTCCTTGGTTATGGCCTTTCACCATAAGTCAATAGCCACAGGCCCAAAGCAACAGGACAAGGAAATATGGACTGAAACCTCTAAACTGTGAGTCCAAACAAATATGTCTTAGCTAGGCTTCTACTGCTGTGAAGACACACTATGAGCAAGTGAAGACACACTGAGCATAACAACTCTTCTAAAGGAAAACATTTAACTGGGGATGGCTTACAGTTCAGAGTTTAATCCATTATCTTGTGGTGGGAAGCATGACAGTATATAAGCAGACATGGTGGTGGAGATGCATGGGAGTGCAGGCAGCAGGAAGATATTCTGAGATTT
The DNA here is from genome assembly GCA_028551405.1 of Uromys caudimaculatus. Classification (NCBI taxonomy): domain Eukaryota; kingdom Metazoa; phylum Chordata; class Mammalia; order Rodentia; family Muridae; genus Uromys; species Uromys caudimaculatus. The sequence goes on along the minus strand of CM052703.1, from coordinate 115,501,437 downwards.
CCAAGCCCACCCCCAGTGATATGCTTCCTCCAACAAAGCCACACCTACTTTATCAAGGCCACAACTCCTGAGAGTGCTACCCCTATGAACCTATGGGGATCATTCTTTCAAACCACCACAAAACCTTTCCTCTCTGAGGAAAGGCTGGCTATGCATGTTCCCATGTGATTCTCCTTGGGGAACTCTTGTCCAAGAGCAGCAGACAAGGAAATCAGTACTTATGAGAAATCTATAAAGTTAGTAGAAAATTGTATTCTTAAAAACAATGTTTCTCTTGGCATAAGACTGGAAGGAACCTTTCAACCTTACTTATTTTCTGGAGAAAGCCATAGAAGACCACACTGCGACAACATGGGGTAGATAATAAAATAGACATCAGCACATTTTAAGACAGTTGCTACTTCCCAGTCTACACACACTTCATCTGTTCCTTTACTCAGTCATTTAAGAAAGTCAATCCTTGTCTAACTTGCTGAGGTGGCACAGCTTAAGAACCAATAGCATCCAAACAGGCTCCCAGGCCATTTGGCTCTATGGGCTGAAAACATCTGAAATGGAGAATTGGTGTGGGACAGAGGAAAACTTCAGAGTTCTCCCCAGAGGACTGTAGGGTTGGGACATGGAAGGAAGCTTTTCTAAGTCAAGGAATTCAGCCAGGTCTGGATATATTGGTGCTAGCTGAGAGAACTCCAGAACTCTCTAGTCTGAGGACAGAGGAAACTCTAGAAAACATGGCCTCTATAAGGAAGGCACATTGAGAAGATAGGGGTTACTTTAAAGACAAGGCTGTGTGTGTTTTATGATATCCGCATCTTAAGCTCCAGACTCCTACTCCTACTGGGTGACGTGTTCCATATAGATCAACTTGGGGCTGTGACCCAGGAAGTTTACTTTCAGCATTCTGACTCTTTTAATAGGAAGTTGCTACAGTTCTGAGTGGTTCCTTTCAGTATTTGTTACTCTCCCATTGCTGGGATGAAATACCAGGACCAAGAGCCAACTATAGAAGAAAATATTTATTTTGACTTCCAATTTCAGGGGAGTCCATAACGGAGTAGGGAATAGGAAGCTGGCTTAACAAGTCTTTTTTATCCACACACAGGAAACAAAAACTGTGAACTAAAAATGGGATAAAGCTCTAAACTCTCAAAGCCCACCCACAGTGCTTCAGTACCTGCACCAAGACTCTACCTCCTAATGATTGTAAAATAACATCCCCAGACAGGACCACAAACTGGGAACCAAGCATTCAAATATTTGAATCCTAAGATATTTCTCATTCAAACAACTACAACTGAGTTTTCATGAATGGTGTAAATGTAGCATTATCCTCTTTTTCCCACTAGGGTAGATAGCAAGTGAGATAGCTGGCACCTATGAAACTAGGATGCTGTCACAACTGAGCTACCCATTCTAAAGACCCCTGGTTGGGTTGTTAACTCCATTGGGTGATTAGCCATGATGCTTTAAAATGACAATTTTACAATTCATACTCATCATGCAGATCTCTTTGACTGTTATTGAGATAGCCCTTCACTGTACTGTCACAACTGTATGTGGGCAGCTGATTCATCTGGGCTTGTTTAGGACTTCCCCATGTATACCACAGTGAATCTTAAGCAATCCAAGGCTTTCTCTAGACTCTGCCTGCTCTCATGCTAGCCTATAGCTACAGTCAGAGTATATTTCTCTCATTTTCTACCAGTCCACCCTTCTTTAACCCCCTGAACTTCCAAGTCCTCAAACTTCATTTAAATATGTGTCTAACTTCCATAGACATTCCCCAAGAGGTTCAGTCTGGGAAAGAGACATCACATGGTTAAATTTATGGACCACTAAGAATTTTTTTCCTCACATACCATCCTATGGAGTTGCCAAGAGCTCATGGTTGAGGCTAGGCACAATTACAAAATATTCTGACCTTACAGATGAGAAAATTTCACAGGAAAAACACAGCAGAGTTCAGCTATTCTGAAATTTGGAATACTGATGGATGAGTTATTGAATTGAATGAAATAATAACCATGAGTTATAGCATTTAAATCATTTTATAGTTGAGCATATTTTGTTTCTTGTGAGTAGAAGGAGTATTTCAATGAAGGAATTATTTGTCAAGAGACAAAGTTTTTAAAAAGTTCCCAAACTGAGCTGTAGTGGATAAATTAGCTAGAGCTGGCATGTAATCCAGGGTTGAGAATAACAAGACCAGAAGAGACAAGCAATCCCTTGGGGTGGTGTGAGGTTAAATGATGTACCACAAGAAAGGAGAACATTTGGCAGTCCCTTCAAGCCTGCCTAGGAGCTGTGATTTCTGGTTACTGCATAGCTGTTGGTTTATACCACTAAAGGAATCCAGCATCTCATAGCAGCCATTGTAAAACTGTCAGGAACTCTTCTACCCCAGTGGCTTAACCTAACTCTAAACATTCATATTTTATAACAAACTGGTATCACCAAAACATATATAAGTTTTATATATACAAATCAAAAAATGAAAGTCTGGGCAAGTACCAAACAGCATCTGTATGTAAATGTTTACTTTGCTTGTATCTTCCTAGTAATTCCATCTTCTAGAAATGTAGCAACACACACAGCAGTGGGTAGCTGGGTGGACTTTCTTTAAGTTTTTTTTTTTTTTTCAGGTGTCTAAGTGTATCCTTGTATGTGTCTGGGACTTGGTATTATATTAGAGTGACAGCATATACACCTGACTATTTTTCTATTTTGTAAAATTTTTTTCTTTTATTTAATGGATATGAGTGTTTTGTCTGCATGTATATATGTACACCACATGAGTGCTTAGTGCCCACAAAGGTCAGAAGAGGGCATCAGATCCCCTGGAACTGGAGATACAGGTGGTTGAGAGCCACCATGGGAATTCTGGGAATTGAACCTGGGTCCTCTGAAAGAGCAACAAATGCAATCACAACTGCCCTTTCCTCTGTAGATAGTCTTTGTCCCCTACAATGCTCCACAATAGGGAAGGACTGCTCCGTTCAACATCCTACTACAGGTGACTCTCACAGCAGTTGATTCAACGAATGGTCACAGTCTGAATCTGGTCCCAGGAAATGCCTAAGTTCTTGTAATAAGGTGAATCTACTTTGCATGTGGCTTACTAAAATAGAATCACATAAACTGAGATCCATCTTGTGCTCTAAAACATAGATTTATACATTTAAGTGGGTTTTTAAAAATTATTATTTAAAGGGGGGCTGGGGAGATGGCTCAGTGGTTAAGAGCAATGTCTACTCTTCCAGAAGCCCTGGGTTCAATTCCCAACATCCACATGGTGTAATGGGATCTAATGGCCTCTTCTGTATGATGCTGTCTTCTGTCATGCAGGCATACATGCAAATAGCTTTCTCATATACATAAATAAATAAATCTTTAAAACAAAGGCAAAAATATAAAAGGAAGAGTTGGAACTCTTTAACAGAATAGAATTGTCTCATAAGCAAAGCACTGAGGAAGTGGCCACAGCAGGTAATGAGGGCACCCGGAGAGTGTCTCACAGCAGCTTGCAAGTCACTTAAGTTCTACTCTAATGCCATTTTCATGTTGGTTCTTATAAATAAATGCTTCCAGGCAAACCAAAAACATTCACGTTATTAGATTCCAGAGGCAACTGAGTGTTGGTATTATCAAAGGCAATTTGCATATACAATTTGCATGCTATTTTGCAACCTTTCTGATTTAATGATTCATTAGAAATGATCAAATTATCCTGTTATGGGAACTGTTGAAAATAAATACAGTGACCCATTTTTTTTTCTATTATCATTCGGCCTTGGAATATTCACCTGTGCCACATTATCTTTGAAGTTAAAACACATTTTCCATTGAGGATCTGTAGGAGGATAACAGAAGTTTTGTGAACACATAAAAGTCAGATGTGTCGCTGTACACAATCTGATCCGCAAACATTTACAAGATCTATGTGTCTGTCTCGCATTTTCAGACTAAATTTGATTTTCTTGAGTAAATATGAAATTTTGATGTTTCTTTTTCCTCTTATTTTGCATGCTGCCTGAAATAGGATTTGGCCTCAAATCCTAAACCCTGATGCGGGTTGACTCCTTTTTCTCTACTAGCCCAATATAACACTCCAGTCTTCCATTAAAGTCTAAACCAGAGTTACCTTTAATGAAATAAAACCTTTTAAAGTCATTCCTCTGGTCACACCCATCTGTTCATTCCTTCTTCAAAAGCCCTTCACTCCCAACTGTATGACGTTATCATGTCTCCGTGCTCATAGATAACCTGCTGCCGTGGGGAATACTGTGTACTAGATACCATCAGGGATGGTGAACGGTGTTTCAAAATATTTGAGCCAAGCGGATTGTTATTTCCTGAAAGCCAACTCAAGACAGACTGGAAAAATTACAATAGTTTTCAGTCCTTTGTTCGAGGCGAGATCATAGGGCTGGGGATTGAGCACTTGGTTATAAAAAAGAACTCTGTGGCCTTTGTCTGAGTCATGCTGGCACTCAATTCCTGGGGCCCATAACAAACCACCAAGAACTTAGCAGTTTAAAACCACAGGCATCCATCATCTCCAAACTCTAGAGATCAGAAATCTGAAGGCTTTAGAGAAGGATTTGTGCCTTGCCTCACCTCCTTCTGGTGGTCCCAGGTGTTGGTTGGCTTGTGGCTTGGACACTTCAATCTCTGCCTCCCTTTTCCTGTGACCTTCTCTTTCATTACAACCCCCCTCTGCTCTTCTCACAAGGACATTGATCATTGGATTTGAGGCCCATCCAAATATGAAGTGACTCTTACGTCAAGATCTTTCTCTCAATCCCATCAGCAAAGATCCTTTCTTCAAATAAAATCATACTCATAGATTCAGAGTAGATCTAAATTGTAGAGTGTCAACCACTCATCTTACCACATGCCTTCAAAGTGTTTCATTTTAAAAACCCAAACTGATTACAAGATGTGATATCAATGTGGTTTTGCATAATTAAGTCCTCTCTGGAGATTATTACTATCCTGAGGTTTGATTCACTGAAGGCTTATTTCTCATTTCCTCACTATCTGCTGCTATGATGCAATGAAAATAAGACCCAATTCTGGTATACAGACAAACACTATTAACACACTGACCCAAAGCATGTGCCCCATTGTTTGTGCTCTAAGACCTTTATCCAGCAAGTGGCAAGAAAGAACCACAGAATATAACAATATTTCTATGCCAGGATTCTGTTAGTCTTCTTGCTATGGTTTGGGTACTCCCACCCACCAAGGGCCAATGTGGCAGGAGGTTTGGCTCCCATGGTGACCCTATTAGGAGATGGTAGAACATGTAATAGGTAGAGCCTAGTAAAATGCCTTTAGATCACTAAGGGTGAGAGAGTTTTCAAGCACAAGCAACCCTTTACTAAATCTCATATGATAATAGGTATAAAAAAGGTTCTTCCATCCCTTTAACTTCCTAACTTGACATCTGACCACTCCCTCCTTCAAATGCTGCACTACAAAGTTCTACAAAGGGCAAGTTTGGCCACATGGCCTACAACTTACCATGCTCCACTTCCAGCCTCACAAACTGAAAGCCAACAAACCCCTTTCTCACCACATTAGCCTTGGGTATGTTAGTAATGAAAACTGGACTAATATACTTCTATTTTATAATTTTTCAGATTAGAGTTTATAGATAATCAGTGTGCTATAAAATAAAATTGGAGTGTTTGGCCAGCAACTTATAAAAGAAAAATACAGTAGAATTGAATTGAATTGAAAATAGAAAGGCAAGATAAGTTAAGACTCAGTAGAAAACAAAACACCTACTCCCCTCTCTTTCTCTCTCTCTCTCTCTCTCTCTCTCTCTCTCTCTCTCTCTCTCTCTGTGTGTATGTGTGTAGTATGTTTGTGGGTGTGTGTGTCTGTGATTAGGTCAGGAAATGATGATGTAGACTATATTTAATACTATGATCTAAAAAAAACAAAACAAAACAAAACAAAAACCAAGCCAAAATAAGAAATCCATCTTAAGTGAAAGGTGGACGTAGGCACAGAATGTAATTGGTCCTTTTACCTAAGACAACACTCCTGCAAGTGTCGGCTGGGGGGCATCCTTGTGACTCACACACATGCAGTGGAAGCTGCTTCTGTGTAATTATTTCTAGGCAGTTTAACATAGCCATTCATCTCATCAATTAAAAAAAATCATTTTAACATTATTTCACCCCAATCAGTAAATGTTCTAAAAATAGTCAAAGACTTACAATAGTTTCCCCTTAAAGATGGATTTCTGATTATATTTATTAAAATACAAATTGCCCCTGATTATGTACTCTTGATTAAAGCATTTTTAACTATTATCCAACTCTAAAGTATAAACAAAACAAAGCTATGCCCTGTGTGTTGAATGCGTATGTGCAACTGTGTGTGTTGGGGGGAGTATTTGCATGTGGACATGCAAGTGTGCACTTGTGTTTTAGCTTCCTCTCTATTTCTGTGATAAAACTCTGACTAAAGAGATGGGGAGAAACTGGTTTATTTCCATTATACTTCCAGGTCACGATCCACTATTGAAGAAAAATCAGGGTTCATGATAGGAACCTGGAGACAGGATTCACAGAGGAAGCACTTCTTGCTGCTCTCTGACCTGCTGATAGCCTCATGCTTAGTTAGCATTCTTGTATAACTTAGGACCACCTGCTTAGCAATAAGGCTGCCCACACTGATCTAGGCCCTCTTGTTTCAATTAATAATAAAGATAATTGCTCACAGGCCAATCAGATCCAGGTAAGTCCTCAGTTACGACTTTCCTCTCAGTTGACCCTAGGCTGTACCAAGTTGACGGTTAAGGCTAACTAGAATAAGGAGGGACAGAGACTGGCTGCAGACATTATTTCAGAAAAGATGGGAAAAATTAATAGAATTTGAAACCCAACACAATGCATAATATTGGCTCATAATCATTGATATTCAATGTAAAGTAAGCCACAATTAAGTATACCATGTGAAAGCTCACCTATCATCTACTTAATAGAGGTACAAAGCATGACGATCAAAAGATTGTAAAGGCGTAATCTGAAGTTGATTTATTTAATCTAACCTCACGAAGCTGTTTCTAGTTATTTTGTTTATACACAGCAATGTCCATTCTCTGAAGAACCACTGACTGTCCACTATCTGGAAGACAGTGAATAGGTCATAATAAATGCCAGAGGCAAGAAGCAAGAGCAGACTGTAATCTCCACCTTCAGCTATGCCTGCCATGGCTACAGGGACATGGAGAAAGTCACTCTGAGCCCTTGTACATGCAAAGGCTGAGACCACTGGGAAAACAAAGACAAAAACCCGAACATCTGAAGCCCTTTGTTCAAGAAGAGAAACACTTCCCCCCTCTTTCTTTTGCTATCTTTATCACAAACTCTACACGTATTTTTTTATTTGATATATAATTTTCCATGATCTCAGATACAGGGAACTTTCAGATATGAGCGCTGACCTCTTGGTTTGTATCTTAGAGAATGCTTGCTTTAGTCCATGTTTCTCAAAGACCATCCTCAGGGCAGCTGCAGTGGCTGGGTAGAGACTGACCTATCTCAGGGAGGCAATGGGAGGCAGCTCCTGAACTCGGTTTCTACAGGTCTGATACACATTCCTTTGTCTCGTTGAACCATACTTAAAGAAATATCATCCTGAGCGAGGTAACTCAGTCACAAAAGAACGAACATGGTATATACTCACTGATAAGCGGATATTAGCCCAAAAGTTCAGAATGTCTAAGTTTCACTTAACAGTAACCACTAGACTGAGAGTGAGGTACCAGATGGAGGGGTTGGAGAAAGGTCTGAAGGAGCGGAGGGAATTGGCAGCCCCATGGAGGGAGCAAGAGCGTCAATGGGCCTGACCCTCCCCCTGGTCGTCCTGGAGTTCAGGCCACCAACCAAAGAATACACATCTATTGACCCATGGTTTGGACTACATATGTGGCAGAGGAATCACCTCGATGGCCATCAGGGAGAAAGGAGAGGACTTTGGGCCTAAGGGTGCTAGAGGCCCCAGTAAAGGGGAATGTCAAGGTGAGAATATGGGAATGGGTGGGTGGGTAGGTGGGAGGAGGAATTCCCTCACAGAGGCGGGGAGGGGGAGGGGATAGGGGGTTTCCAAAGAGGAGACCCAGAAAAGGGGAAACATTGGAAATGTAAATAAAGTATCAAAAAAAAAGAATTATTTATTTATTTATTTATTTATGCATTTATTTATGCATTTATGCATTTTTGCATTTGTTCATTTATTTAATATCCTGATTACAGTTTCCCCTCCTTTGTCTGCTCCCAGTACTTTTTCTGCTTCCTTCCCTCCCTATCCACTCCTTCTGTTTCTCATCAGAAAAGGGCAAATCTCCCATGGATGTCAACCAGCAATGGCATATCAAGTTTTGGTAAGACTAGGAAAACCAAAATACAAATCAAAATATAAACTGAGATACAAACCAAGATCCTCTTCTTCTATTAAGGCTGATGAGAGTATTGACTAGTTTTGTGTGTCAACTTGACACAAGCTGGAGTCATCACAGAGAAAGGAGTTTCAGTTGAGAAAATGCCTCCATGAGACCCAGCTGTAAGGCATTTTCTCAATTAGTGATCAAGGGAGGAGGGCCCCTTGTGGATGGTGCCATCCCTGGGCTGGTAGACTTGGGTCCTATAAGAAAGCAAACTGAGCAAGTCAGGAGAAGCAAGCAAGTAAGAAACATCCCTCCATGGCCTCTGCATCAGCTCCTGCTTCCTGACCTGCTTGAGTTCCAGTCCTGACTTCCTTTAGTGATGAACAGCAGTGTGGAAGAGTAACCTGAATAAACCCTTTCCTCCCTAACGTGCTTCTTGGTCATGATGTTTTATGCAGGAATAGAAACCCTGACTAAGACAAATTGGTACCAGCGTAGTAGGGTATTCCTGTAACAACCTGACCATGTTTTGGGGAGGACTCTGGAAGGACTTTGGAATTTTGAGCTAGAAGAGTCATTGGGATGTTAAGAGCTCTGTGAAATGTTCTGTAGGAGCTTGAAAGATAATGTTGAGAACAGTGCAGAAGATGGAGGCCTGGCTTGTGAAATTTCAGAGGGAAGATTAAAGACTCTTATCAGGGCCAGTGCTATTTTGATTGTGAAGATTCTGTGGTTTTGGGTAGCTGGGGCTGAAGAATCAGCTGTGATTAACAAGATACCAGAATTACTAAAGCTAAAACTTTGCACTACTGGGACTATGGATACTGATTAGTTGGAGCTAAGAAATTAGCAGTGATTAAGAAGAGACCAGCATCATTGAGGTAAAATCTTCTGGGAAGTGTTTTCTGAGAGCACAGATGCTGTGTTAGCCAAGGTTGTACCTTGTGCTGTGGCTGGACTTGGTAATGTGTAAGAGTCACCCAGGTGTTACTTGTTTTGAAGGCATGAAGGGGTCATGAAGAGCAGCTGAGGCTGGGCACTGTGAGAGGCTGTGGAAGGCCATTGGTGAAGGTGCAGCCTCAGTTGCAATTGATGGCCCAAGACTGAAGAGGTCGTGCAAAGGAGGTGAGGCTTGGCACCATGAAGAGAGTCTATGAGAGGCTATTGGTGAAGCCTAGTTACAGCAGAAGACAGCAGTGTTTTAGAGATGCCAGTACCATGAGTTGACCACCAAGAACAGCAGCAGCAGTGGAGTACAGGCAGCTGGAGCCTAGAAGACAAGGTGTGTGCCACAAAGGCAGAGCTGGAGAAGTGACCCAAGCCCTTGGAGGAGACTAGAAGATCGTGAGTGGATCCCAGTCATTGGACGGTTGGAGTTTCATTTTGCTTTTGATTGTGACTGTGCCCTGATATTTTTCCCTCTTGAAGGAAGAAAGTAGTGGAGCTCACAGTTAAGAGACTCAATTTTTAAAAGACCTTGAATTTTAAAAGGTATTGGATAGTTTAAAGGGATTGAACTTTTAATATGCAAGACTGTGGGACTTTTAAAGTTATTTAGATCATGGGGATGAATAAGAAAGTAAGGGTCAAGGCTTAATGGTGATGTCTCTGTGTGTCAAGATGACAAGGGGTCAATTGTACTGGCTGGTTATGTGTGTCAACTTGACACAAGCTGGAGTCATCACAGAGAAAGGAGTTTCAGTTGAGAAAAATGCCTCCTTGAGGTCCAGGTGTAAGGCATTTCCTCAATTAGTGATCAAGGGGGGAGGGCCCCTTGTGGATGGTACCATCCCTGGGCTGGTAGTCTTGGGTTCTATAAGAAAGCAAACTGAGCAAGTCAGGGAAAGCAAGCCAGTAAGAAACATCCCTCCATGGCCTCTGGATCAGCTCCTGCTTCCTGACCTGCTTGAGTTCCAGACCTGACTTTATTTAGTGATGAACAGCAGTGTGGAAGAGTAAGCAGAATAAACCCTTTCCTCCCCAACTTACTTTTTGGTCATGATGTTTGTGCAGGAATAGAGACCCTATCTAAGGCAATGAGGCAACCCAGTAGGGGAAAAGGGTCCCAAAGGTAGGTAACAGAATCAAAGACAGCCCTGATCCTACTGTTAGAATCCCCATAAGAAGATCAATCTATACAGCTAGAACATATGTGCAGAAGGCCCAGGTCAGTCCCAGGCAGGCTCCCTGGTTGGTGTGAACTATACTTTTGAACCCCAAAATCTGATGATAAAATTAAGAATTTCAGTTCAGCATGCTCAGTCCACTAATGCCCAGTCATAGTCCTTCTGAGAGCTCTGTGTGAATAAGCCTGTTGCGTGATCACAGAGCTGATTCTGTTGAGTAGCCCTCATTCTCAGCTCTCTTGTTTTAAAGTCTCTCAAGCTGTAGTGCTCTGTGGGACAACACATACATGAAAATCTCTTGCCTCTTCTAATGATTTATTGGAGTCAATTTTAAAAAATGATAATTTTAAAGCAGCTAAGTCTCTGTCCAGTACCACACTTAATAAAGTAACTAAAACTTCTAGAGTCCTTGCATTTTGTAGGATTTCAAGACTTTACATGTTATAATTGGCACTTAAGAACTTAGCACCTAGAAGTTAGAAAGATGACTGATTCAGTACAGTGGTTGCTGTTTGAGGACCTCAGCATCCACATAAAAGCTGGGCATGACAGGCAAATATCTGACACCTTGGTGTTGGGGGAAGCATAGACAGAAGTATTCCTGAAGGTCACTGGCCAGCCAACCAAGCCAAATGGATGAGCTCCCGATTTAGTGAGAGATTCTGCCTCAAAAAAGAAGGTGGAGAATGATCAAGAAAGATAAACAATGATGACCATTGGCTTGCAGTCATGAGCATCCATGCCTGGATATTGGAGGTGGGAAAGAAAGAGAAAGAACAGCATTCAGAAACTCCTTGTAATTGGGGATCAGATTTATTGTCATAGAAATTTGGGTGCACTTCGCAAAGCTGTGAATGTCTTTGTTTTCTTTTTTGTTATCAAAAGCAGGTGTTTAGTGGTGAAAATCTGAGGTCAAACTAATGTGCATGTTCATTCCTTCATGACATTCTTTTCATGTGATATGAACTTCTCTCAAACTCCTTCCAGACCTTCCCTAATCAGACCACATAGGGTGGCAGCTCTCTCCATGGTTGTTCATGTTATTTGCATACTTTACTTGATACTATTTTATCTTCTTGTCTGTAAGAGCCCCCCTCCCTGCCTTTTGATTTTTGCAGTCCACTCAGCAAAGGCAAATCCCTCAAAAATGGCAGACGGATGAATTCATTGAGGTTCTCCCATCAATGTCTTGGTTGGCAGCAATTGTTTTATTATAGACTATTTTCTTACTAAAAGTCAATTATGGTGGCAAATGATAATGGAGTTATTTCCTACAAATATTTAAACATTACATGAGGCCCAGACTTTAATATTTTTACTTATTAATATTCATATTTAATTCATATAGGCTTACTGGCATTAATAAATTATAGAATGTAGATTTTTAACAATTTAACTATATAAGGATACTCATGTACATGTATATATGCACATATGTGTATGTATATTTTAATATAATTAATTACTACAGTGTAAATAACATACCACACTGGGTATTTCACACATGAGGACAGTCTCTTCAGGAGACGGAATGAGTACTCTGGAGCTAGCTAGGATGCTTAGTGCGTAAATGACAGTTTTGACATTGGAAATCAGTGGATGAGAGAAGAGGGAGGCAGCGATGGGTTGTGTGGGATGAGAGTTAGGGGGGGGGCTACTGGTGTGGGTCAGAACGGTGAGAACCTGAGGTTTAGTGGACACTCTTTGAGCAGAACCACAGAGACACTTGGTTCTGCAGACCTTCTAGTTTCTGGGTCCTTGGGCATCCATGGCACACAAGACCCAAGGACAGTAGAGACAGGAAGCTCAGTTGGGTTTTAAGATCAGTCCTACTTTGTTTTTACAAAGGAGATCAACATCTCATTGAATACCTTCAAAGGCAGTAAAAAAAAAAAAAAGAGTCTTTGAGCTATATAGTTTTATGTGATTTTATGTGGTGAAATCTAAAACCAATAGCTCCAGAATCAATCATAGCACAGTGACCAAACACAGTACCCCACCCTCTCAGAGCTCATTACAATCCAGGGTATATTTTGTCTAACTGCAGAGAATTTGAGAGCTGTGCAAAGCTGTTATTGTTTGAATCTCTTTTGGTTCAAATCCTCAGCCTTTGTTCCATGGATGGCCAGACCTGTCAAATCCATCAAGGCACCTTATGATGAAGAAAGTTAGCCTCCTCTAGGAAAGCACGACCTCTAACCCGACCTTGGGACATAGCTCTACTCATTCAGCTGAAGTTCACACTGAACCTCTGTCTCCCTCCAGGAAAGAGGAACCAAAGGATGCTTTAGACTCAGAGATCTATACTGTTCATTTTCCCTAAGGGTCACCATCTAGTGATAGCTACTAGCAGACTACGTAATATCTGATCACAGCAGTGACAAACTAAATTAACAGTCAGAGGCATGGATAAAGAATGAGACAGAGGCTCCCCTCTTGCCCCCATCACTCTGCCTGTTTTACCTAGAAGCCCTCCACTGAGTCTGTCCCTGCTTCCAAAGAGGCTGACAACTCTGCTCCAGGCCTCAGCTTCTGTCTTGCCTCCTGGTAACCATACCCCTTCTAGTCTGGACCGATTCAAAAGAACAGTTTGAAAAGTTCATTTGAATGAAAAGGCTTGATTACAAGGCTGGGATGATTGGTTGAAAAAAGTCAATTATCCATCCAGTGACAGGTGCCCTCTTTGAAATCTGGGCACCTGCCGGCATAATCACTGGGATTGGCAGTCTCAGGCCCTTATTAAAAACAGAATAGGAGAACAACGGACCTGGGTTTTGTTGTTGTTCTTGTCATCTGTAATTTTTTAAAGCAGGGCAGAGAATGAGAGTGATCCGCAGCTAACTGGTCACTCCCTCCCTGTTAGCTAACAGAAGCATGAAAAAAGGCCTGGGCTGCTTGCTGCAGCTGCTGCTGAGGCTGAGGCTGAGGCTGAGGGGCAAGGTCACAGGAGTGCAGTGTGATCCCTGGCTCCAGTGGCTGCAGAGAGGTTAATGAACTCCAGGAAGAGGAGCAGAAAGCTTATGTGTACAACTTTAAGCATGTTAATTGCTCCAATCTACAGAGTATCCAAATTTGCAAGTTTAGTAACAGGAATGAGGGGTCGTGTTAAGCTAACTAGGAAGTCAGCACAGCATCCAGAACTGAAAACAAAGAAAGAATGATTTCTCCAGTGCTGGGAGAGCAGGCTCAGCCTTATCAGGTTCACTGGTGGTCTCTTCTCACTGCCAACCTGGTTTCCTTCCCTCTGTCAAGGCCTTCTACTCTCTGCCTCCATCTTCATTCACCCAGATGCTGTGGATGTCGGAACAGCAGATGCATAAAGTAGGAGTGGGTGGCAGCAGCAGTGAGATGTCTGGAGTCCACGGAGTGAGAATAAAGCTGTTTCTTTCTAGGTAACGTCTATGATTGAGTCATTCACGGACAGAGGGGAAATCAACACAGTATGTGCCCTCAAGGCATTTGTAACCTAGATTAGGAGTCAAAAATGTATGCTTAGGGGGCCAGAGAGGTAATAGCACGATCTAAGTACAGTCAGAGTATAATAGTAACAATTAGGAGACTGGTGAACTAAAAAACCAGTGTCCCATCTGGAAGCCACTTGGAATATAGTTCCAATGGGGAGTGGCCCTGTCATGTTAATCTGATGTTGAGAGAGTATCCAAATTTGCAAGGCAAGTTGGAATCTGGATTGGGTACTTTGGTATAACATTGCTATTTCCAGGCATGTATCATTCTACAAAACATATGCACATTTTGTTTCTAGTCTATGAGCCTCCATCTTTTTCTCATTTATGTTCCAGAATATATTTATTGGCTTCCTGTCTTTTTATGATGTTAGAAAAATGGCTGTGGCCATCATGGTCATAATGTGACTAGGGCTCGTTACTCCCGGCAACATGCCAGGCCCATGATGATGTCATTAAACTTTATCTTATATGAAATTATGGCATTGTTATATCAGTTTTACACATAAGAAAAAGCTCTAGATAACTTCTATCAATCAGATTTGAGGCAAGGAAAAAGAGCCACTCAAATTGAAAGTCAATGAAAGTTTAGTAATAGAATTAGCTACAAAGAAGAGAGTACCAGTGAGCAAATTTCTATCTGGACCCAAGATGCAGAGAGAGTGATGACACAGTCTACTGTGGGGCTGATGACTGCTGCCTTATCAAGTGAAGGAGACAGGAAGTAATCCTTCCTGCTAAAGAATGCAAAGTCTGGACCAATGTAGTCATCCTCCATGAAGACCAAGATGCTGTCTAAGAAAACCTTACTGTTCCAAATTTGAAAGTCCACTCAAAACATATTTCCCAATGATCTTCAATGATACTCATTTTGAAATAACACTCATTGAGGATGGATGGATATTTCCATGGTGTGGCAGCTTCATGTGGTAAGTTACAGGCACATGCCTAAGAGCTCCCTGTACCCATAATACCTGATTCTATACCCACGTATACCAGGTCCCATCTTCCCTTGCTGACCTAGAAGCTCTGTCAGTTCTGAAGCCAACATGACCACAGTACAACTCTTTAATGAAAGTGAACCTAGGAAGCTTCTTTTAGACAGGACAAGGACCCCTAATTTGCAACAATTTCCACTAGTTTCTACTATACAGTGATTGGCTTTATGCAGAGATGTTACTTTCATGGTGCTGTAAACATGACAAGTGTTTGGCTCCTTCTCTGAGCTATAAAACAGAGGACAAGTGCTGTAACGAAGTCTCCTGTGTGCATGAGTGAGCCAGCACTCTGCTTACTGTAAAAAGTTATACATTTCAGAAATAAGTATTACAATCTTGGTATAGGGCAAGATTGGGAAACTAAGTTCAATTTCTAAGGGAGACCTGGTGGCATGTTTGTGATCCTAGCATATCGGAAAACAGACAGGAGCATTGTCATGAGTTTCAGACTATCTTGGGCTACAGAGTGAGGCCCTGCCTCAAACAAAACAACCACCACCAAAACTCAGTTTCTAAAACCACATTGTACTGGCTGGTTTTGTATCAACTTGAAACAAGCTGGAGAGAGTTTCAGTTGAGAAAATGCCTCCATGAGATCCAGTTGTAAGGCATTTTCTCAATTAGTGATCAAGGGGGAAGGCCCCTTGTGAGTGGTGCCATCTGTGGGCTGGTAGTCTTGGGCTCTCTAAGAAAGCCAGCTGAGCAAGCCAGGAGAAGCAAGCAAGCAAGTCAGTAAGGAACATCCCTCCATGGCTTCTGCATCAGCTCCTGCTTCCTGCCCTGCTTGAGTTCCAGTCCTGACTTCCTCTGGTGATGAACAGCAGTGTGGAAGTTAAGCTGAATAAACTCTTTCCTCCCCAACTTGCTTCTTGGTCATGATGTTTGTGCAGGAATAGAAACCCTAAGACAAATTGATACCAGCATAGTGGAGTATTCCTGCGACAACCTGACCATGTTTTGGGAGGACTGTGGAAGGACATTGGAACTTTGGGCAAGACAATCCATTCGGTGTTAAGAGCTTTGTGGGATGTTGTGTAGGAGCTTGGAAGATAATGTTGAGAACAGTGCAGAAGATGGAGGTCTGGCTTGTGAAATTTCAGAGGGAAGATTAAAGACTCTTATCAGGGCCAGTGCTATTTTGACTGTGAAGGTTCTGTGGTTTTGGTTAGCTGGGGCTGAAGGATCGCCTGTGATTAACAAGATACCAGAACTACTAAAGCAAAACCATTGCATTACTGGGACTATTGATGCTGGTTAGCTGGAGTTGGGAAATTGTCGGTGATTGGGAAGAGACCAGCATCATTTCTGAGAAGTGTTTTCTGAGAGGACAGAGGCTGCGTTCCAGAGATAGCCAGGGTTGTACCTTGTGCTGTGTCTGGACTTGGTAAAGTGTAAGAGTCACCCAGGTGGTACTGGTTTTGAAGGCATGAAAGGAGGAGTCATAAAGAGCAACTGAGACCTGGGCACTGTGAGAGGCCGTGAAAGGCCACTGGTGAAGGTGCAGCCTCAGTTGCAATTGATGGCCCAGGACTGAAGAGGTTATGCAAAGGAGGTGAGGTTTGGCACCATGAAGAGAGTCTATGAGAGGCTGTTGGTAAAGCCTAGTTGCAGCAGAAGACAGCAGTGTTTTGAAGATGTCAGTACCATGAGATGACCACCAAGAACAGCAGCAGCAGTGTAGTACAGGCATCTGGAGCCTAGAAGACATGGTGTGTGCTACAAAGGGCAGAGCTGGAGAAGTGACTCAAGCCCTTGGAGGAATCCAGAAGATCATGAATGGATCCCAGTCATTGGATGGTTGGAGTTTCATTTTGCTTTTGATTGTGACTGTGCCCTGATATATTTTCCCTCCTCAAGGAAGAAGGTATTTTAGTGGAGCCCACAGTTAAGAGACTTTTGATGGTAAAAAGACTTTGAATTCTAAGAGATTGGATATCTTTAAGGGATTGAAATTTTAATAGTAAGAATTTGCAAAGACTGTGGGACTTTTAAAGTTATTTAGATCTTGGGGATAAATAAGAAAGTAAGGGTTGAGGCTTAATAGTGATGTGTTTGTGTGTCAAGCTGACAAGGGGTCAATTGTACTGGCTGGTTTTGTGTCAACTTGACACAAGCTTGAGTTATCACAGAGAAAGAAGTTGCAATTGAGAAAATGCCTCCATAAGATCCAGTTGTAAGGTATTTTTTCAATTAGTGATCAAGGGGGAGGGCCCCTTGTGGGTGGTACCATCCCTGGGCTGGTAGTCTTGGGTTCTATAAGAAAGCAGGCTGAGCAAGCCAGGAGAAGCAAGCAAACCAGTAAGGAACATCCCTCCATGGCCTCTGCATCAGCTCCTGCTTCCTGGCCTGCCTGAGTTCCAGTCCTGACTTCCTCTGGTGATGAACAACAGTGTGGAAGAGTAAGCTGAATAAACCCTTTCCTCCCCAACTTGCTTCTTGGTCATGATGCTTGTGCAGGAATTGCAACCCTGACTAACACACACATCTTTAGTGAATTTCAGGACACAGATCTTTTTTACAGCCATTTTGGTTTTCTGGCAGTCCTAAAGGAAAATCCTATTAAGAACAAGAACTGATCAGAGAGATGACTTGGCAGTTAAAGTGCCTACCTTGCAAATATGAGGGATGGAATTCTAATGCCCAGAATCCCCATGAATTTCAGGTGGATGTGGCAGTCTGCAAGTAATTCTAGCATTCTCAAGGTAACTACCCGGAATCCCATAGCAAGGTGGCCGGCTGGACTAACAGTGTATTTGGGCTCTGGGTTCAATTGAGAAAACTTGCTTCAATGAATAAGATGGAAAGTGACCAAAGATGACTCCTGATGTCAGTCTCAGGCCTCTCCTCCACATACATGTGACACACATACATGCAGACATGCAATTATGTACTTGTAAACATACATACTCATAGGTAAGCACATAATACACACACTTGAGAAAAAAGAATAGAAAAACTCTTTGCCAGGATATTCTATTAGTAGTTGAATATCCTGTCACTGAATATCTGCCAAATCTTTAAGCTCCACACACCATCTGTCAGTAATTTGTATTGTGATTCCTATGTGTACTGTGCTGGCCCAAGGCATTGGTTGCTTGTTATCATACCTGATAGTATCAATGATTCATCCACTCTCACGAGGATTCACAGCACAATCTGGTACCTACTGCTACCTTAAGAGCCTAAGAATACAGTTGCTCTTGTGAAATCTCAGGATATTAGCTTGTTCTTCACCCCCTCCCCATTCTTTCACTGAGAACATTCCAAATCTGCAGATATTAAGTCCTTTTGTTATAATACTGCATGTTATTTGCTGAGTACCAAGTATGAGTCTAGACTTACAATACCAAGTATATATAAACACGAGCAAAAAAATGTTAATCTGTATGGCACAATAATCCTTTTTTTTTTCACTATTTATATTTCATTATATTTTTTGTTATTATAATTTTTGTTGGATATTTCCTTCATTTACATTTCAAGTGTTAGCCCTTTCCCGACCCCCCCAGAGACTCCCTATCCCATCCACCTCCCCCTGCTTCTATGAGGGTGTGCCTCCACCCACTCCTGCCTCCCCCCTCGCATTCCCCTATACTAGGGCATCGAGCCTTCACAGCACCAAGGGCCTCTTCTCTCACTGATGCCCAACAGGGCCATCCTCTGCTACATATGCAGCTGGAGTCATGGTTCCCTCCAGGTGTACTCCTTGGTTGGTATTTTAGTCCCTCTGAACTGTGGTTGGTTGATACTGTTGTTCTTCCTATGGGGTTGCAAACCCCTTCAGCTCCTTCAGTCTTTTTTCTAACTCCTCCATTGGGGACCCCATGATCAGTCCAATGGCTGGCTGCGAGCATCCGCCTCTGTATATGTCAGGCTCTGGCAGAGCCTCTCAGGCACAGTAATCCTAAAAGTACATTAGTAGCACACATACACTGCTGGTAACCAGTAACTCTCTAAATGCTCTTATCTTCCATTTGACAAGAGAGAAGTCATATCTGGTGCTGGAAACCTAGCCAACTACCAAGAGCTAGTGAAATCATGGATCTTGGAGGAGGACTTATAACCAATACTTTACTAATCCTGCAGAATCTCTAACTACATTTTAAATATTTGTTTTTACACTCACAGATAAAAGTAGTTCTCAGTCCCCATCAAGGACACTTCTCTTTGCAACATTTGGGAAACCCATTACATAAAACCACAACTGATCCAAATGTGGAGCTGTGGAGCACAGTCCCAAGTGATCCATCTACAACACAACTCCTGCACCTAAAAATGACTCTGAGGTCATTTTAGAAGAGGAAGCCAAAAGACTCTAAGGGCTCAAGGAACAGGAGTTTGCTGTAAGATTGTATCTCCTGGAATTTCCAGACCTATTCCTATGAAGTCTCGCCAACATGGCTGACTAAACATAACTGGAACAAAGATGACCTCAATAGACATGCTAATGTGGAAAGGGAAAGCTCATGAAAACCTCAGCCCTCCACCAAGGACTAGAGGTAACTGAAGAGTATTGTGAGTGTCTATTTATAACAATAGCTCTCTTATTTACTCTTCTGTGCTGTATAATTCCACATATTTCTGGAAAATATTTTCAATGCTTTCTACAAATGTGTTTGCTGCCATGATCCCTAAACTGCCCATGTCCTAGACTCTGTGAAGCCCCATGAAAATAGTCTTCCCTAGGAAAGAGTACACTAACTGGCCATCCAGCCCTAGATGGTTAGCTCTGAATTTATACATACAAGCAGCATTATAAAAACGATTAGAGAAAAAAGAGGCCATCAATTTGAAAGAGAGAAGAGGGGTTGTCAGAGAGGGATTGAAGGGAGGAAAGGGGAAAAGATGTGATTCCATTGTAATTTCAATAAAATAGAGTAAAACATAGATTTAATGAAAATGTCATATTTTAAGAAATGACACAGGGAAAACAAGTCTGCACAGGAATAGCTTTGATCTATGATTGGTTGAATCCATGGACGAGAAAGCTGCCCATAGGGAAGGCTGAGTGTATTGTTGAGAAAGTAAAAAGTATGCATGGTACTCCAAGCCTGAGCATAAGTCTATTAGTTTTGGTTCTGTGTTATGATTACTGTTTTTAATCCAGTTACCATTATCCCTGATGCAGTTTGGTTTCTTGTTGACTCAGAAGGCTCATGTAGAACTTCTGGGGCCTGTGGAACGTTGGTCTTGTGTTACATCCCTGCAGACATATCTGACTCATACAGGAGTTTCTGTGCCCATTACTGGTAGTCACTCAGAATGGGGGATTTCATTCACAGTGCTCGCAAAGCTGAGCGTATAGTGTTCTAAACTGGTGGTGGATGAAAATCCCTGCTGAAATTAACATATTATATTTTAGAGACTAAGTCTGGGGGTTTGAATAAGAATGGCTCCCATAGGCACGCATGCTTGACCTTGGGTTCCAGTTAGTGATACTGTTGGAAAAGAGTAGAAGGTGTGGCCTTGTTGGAGGAGGTGAGTCACTGGGAGTGAGATTTGAGGTTTCAAAATCCCACACGAAGCCCATTCTTTGTCACTGTTTCTGTCTGTCTCTGTCTCTCTGTGTGCCTCTCTCTGTCTCTCTCTCCCTTCTCTCTCTGTCACTGCTGTCTGAGGATCAGGATATAGCTCTTAGCTACTTCTTCAGCACTATGACTGTCTGTCTGCCTGTGTCCATGCTTCCTGCCATGATGATAATGGACTCATTCTCTGAACCAAGCCCCCAATTAAATGCTTTGGTTCCCTTGGTCATAGCATCTCTTCAGCAGCAGAACACTAAGACACCAAGCATTTGTGAGTGTAAGACTTCAAGCCCAGCAATTTCTCATGGTTTTTCATATCCCAGGATGGCTCACACAGTGGCTTTTCACACTTTCTAGGAGATGGACAGTTTATGTAAGTCAGCAAACAGATTTGTAGAAATGTATTACAAATATTTTCCAGAAACTCGGGGGAATTATATAACACAGAAGAGTAAATAACAGAGGCATTGTTTTATATCATGCATTTCCTCCCAATGCCTTTGTTGTGAATCTTTTATGCGATGGAGGCTCTGCTGTGTACAAGGTATGTGGCAAAAATTAAGCTTTATCCCTCTGTTACGGAGAAACCAATAGTGAAAAAGAAGGGTGTGAGAGGAGAAAATATATTAACAACATAACATAAAATAAACACAAAAATCCAGCACTCCATCCCTTTGGCCTTTCACCACTTCACTTTTGAAATGCTTTTGGGATCCAGTCCTTTCTAAAAGAATTCTTTTGAAAAGAAATACAGGTAGCAAATAAGAAGATTTCCTTGATTGATGGCTGTCAGGGTCCAGAGCTAAGGCTCTCACCTACCAACTTGCTGATAGATGAATATTGCACATGTTCAGCCCAATAGTCACCCAGTAAATAGCGTTTAATGTAAAATACATTCGGTGAACAAGACAAATATGTTCCTTGGACCTTATATCTTCTAGAGCAGTGGTTCTCAACCTGACCCCTTTGGGTGTTGAACAGCCCTTTCGCAGGGGTCACCTAAGATCATTGGAAGACACAGATATTTACACTATGGTTTACAGGAGTAAAATCACAGTTATGAAGTAGCCAGGAAAAATATTTTATAGTTGGGGGTCATCACAACGTAAGGAACTGTATTAAAGGGGCGCAGTCTTAGGAAGGTTGAGAACCCTGCCCTAGAAGATGGAGGCATGCTAATGAGGTAATAGTGAGGAAGAGAGGATTTAACAGTGATTGGTCCTGCAGAGGAAACACTGAGTACCATCCTGAGAATAGCTGCTGGGGAGGGACAAGGAGGACCCACTGCCTCTGAAGACTGTGGAGTCTCCCCACCACCCACTCTCAGGTTGAAATGTCTGTGAAGTGAGTGCAGAGATCTGGTTAGGAATGACTGTCTACTCGTGGCCCTAGGGGGTCATCCTGTAAACATGTGTGTAAGGGAGTTTGTCACCTAGAACATCAGCCCATATATAAGGGCATTGCTAGACTGGGTCAACGGAGACGGGAAGATCCACCCTGAACGTGGGCAGCACTAATTCCTGAACTGAGTCTCAGACTATAAAATGGGAGACAAAGCACAAGCATTGGCCTCTCTCTGCTTCTTAACTAAAGATACAATGTAACCAACTGCTGCACATTCCAGCTGCTCTAACTTCCTGCCACGGTGTTCTGAATCCTCAAACTGTAAGTCATAATAAATCCTCCTCTTTCTTCAGTTACATCTGTAAGACATTTTGTCACACTGACAAGCAAAGTGACTAATGCAAAGGATTTTCCCTCTCATTTCCCTCACTACCCTGAGCCAATGTGAGCCTCTGCTTCAGCTCTAGAAGTATTAGATGGTGTCTTAGTCCATTTGTGTTGCTATAGGAAAATACCTGACAGAGGTATCTTAGTTGAGGTTACGATCACTGTGATGAAATGCCAAGGCCAAAAGCAACCTGATGAGGGAAGGGTTTATTTGACTTCCATATCCTGAGTCACAGCCAACTGATGGAAGTGGAAACATGCAGGTAGGAGCCATGCAGATGCCATGAGGAGTCTTGCTCCCCGTGGATTGCTCGGCCCACTTTCTTACAGAAACCAGGATCACCACCCCAGGTGTGGCACCACTCACAATGGGCTGAGCCCTCTGTCCTCAGTCACTAATTAAAAACATTTCCTACAAGCCTGCCTATAGCCTGCTCTTATGGAGGCATTTTCTCCGTTGAAGTTCTTTCCTCTCTGGTGATTCTAGATCAGTGGTTCTCAACTTTCCTAATGCAGAAACCTTTAATACAGTTCCTTATGTTGTGGCAACCCCTAACCATGAAATTATTTCTGTTGCTACATCATACGTGTAATTTTGATACTGTTACAAAGTCCAGTGTAAATATTTTGGAGACAGAGATTTGTCAAAGGAGTTGTGAAGCACAGGTTGAGAAACACTGCTCTAGATTATGAAAAGTTGACATAAAGCTTGCAAATATAACTAGGTTATTTATAAAGATCAGAAATGTATTTCTCATAGTGCTATAAGCTTAAAGTTCAAGATTACAGCATTTGCAGGTTCTGTATGCAATATTAGTGGATCTCTGCCTCAAAGGTGGGACCTGGTTGCTACATTCTCCAGGGGGAATTAATACTGTCTTTCCTAAGGCATAAGGGACAAGAACATAAAAAAAGTCTAGCTAGACCTGCCCTCTCATAAGACTGCTACTCCAACTCATGAAAGTTCTATATTTATTGCTTCGATGGACCTCTTAGTACACTGGAGTTTAAGTCTTAACTTGAGTTTTGGAGGAAGCAGACACTGGAACCATAGTGTGTAGCAATGAGAGCACTGGACAATATTTATCACAAATCTGTTCTTCTTCACGGTTCCTCAGAGATGTTTGACAGTCCTAAAGAGGATCCAAGTTCAGACTATCAAAAAACTTGTGTGAGAGGACCACATTTTTTTCATCGTATGTTTACATACTCACAAAGTAAAGTCTTAACCTGGTGCAGTGGTTTAAATGAGAACAACCCCATAGGTTCATACATTCAAATTCTTAGTTCCCAGTTGGTGGAACTGTTTTGGAAGAACCAGGAGGTGTGGCCTTGATGGAAGAAGTGTTTCAATTGGGATGGGCTTGAATGGTTCAAACACCTACATCATTCCCAGTTAGCTGCCTCTCTTTCTTTGCCTCATGCTGTGTCTTAGTGTGTATGCTCTCAGCTGCTGCTCCAGTGCCATGTCTAACTTCCTGCTTGCTGACATGCTTCCTACCATGACAGTCATAAACTCTATCCCTCCAGAACTGAGTTCCAAAATTAAATATTTCTTTTGTAAGTGGCTTTGTTCATGATGCTTTGTTACAGCAACAGAAAGGTAACTGAGACACTTGGTTTAGCTGCTGGCTCTGATTAGGATTACACACAATCCTGGTTAGATCTAAATATTCTCAAAATGTCCCTCTGAGGACTAAGCTCCCACCTGCTTGAGGTGGGGAGAATTATGAGGCCCCATTCTATTCCTTCTCCCAACTTCCCTCCTTTTGTCTGACTTTTAAAGGCAAAAAAACAAAACAAAACAAAAAACTTGTACCCAAACTAGTCTTCCCACAAAAGAAGGAACAATGTATTATTAGCCAGATTTGTCTATTTTGGAGACATTGCTAATGATTTGCCACTGCAGGACAAATACACAGACATGCAGACAGCAGACACACACACACACACACACGCACACACACACACACACACACACACACACACACACACACACACACACACCTCATTACCTTTCCCAATGCCGACTCAGATGTTTGAAAGTGAAAGATTTCTCTAACTTGATAAAATATCTATATGAATGTGAAGTACATCATGGTGTGGGGGTGGGGGTAGGGAATTTCTCCAACTAAGCAGCATGAAAACCACAAGGTAAGCCACTGAGAATCACCATCTATCAGCACAGTCCTCCCCGAGGAGGAATGAAATATGTTGATCCTCTCAGATCTCATCAGCAGCATCAGACCCCTTGTTTTGTGCTAGGGGTGGGGCATTGTGTTCTTGGCAGGTCACTTCCTGAGAAAAATCAGAAGTGATAAAACACATTGTTGTGAGGAGTATATAGGTTGTGTTAAATAACAGGAGAAATGAAATCAGTCCTGAACCACTCTTGTAAAGTAATAAGGTACCAATTAAGCAATAGTAAATAATATTTAGAGACACAGCCACTCGAACTTATATGTTGAAATGAGTACTGCTTCCTTCAAAATAGTCCCTTTGGGAAACTAAACCATTGCTTCAACTGTGCTTCCACAGACCAAGCTAGTTCTGTAGCTGGAACAATTTACAGAGGAGTCAACCAGAAAACAGCCTCATCGGAGGATCACATGTCATTTTTCACAACCAGAAACAACTCTGTGTGGCTTGAACATCCATCAGATTCTCAGAGCTTTCTTGGGAGGCAGAAAAATCACTGACCTGAAGTGGGCTCAAATAGCAGCGGCATGGCATGGGGGTGGGGGAGGGAGCTGTACAGTGCCCTCCGTCTTAACTGCCCAGAGTCTGGGTCTTTCACTCTGCCTGGGGGCTCCCCCTCCTTCCTCCTTCATCACTGTAGCTAGTTGTCTTTCTCACTTCACAACTCAGGTCTGACTGAGCATGCTCTTTCAGCCTCAGTATTTAATGGTCTGTCCTTGCTTCTCTCTCTTCATCTTCATTGTTGTCATTCACAGAAGTACACTCTGTAGATTTCCAATATTAGCAATTAACCAGCAGCATAACTGAGCAAAGCCTGTGTTCTGTCTGCATGGAGGTCAAGCAACAGCCAAGCATGAAGTGAGGCCACAGAGAAAAAGGACTTTGTTTCTCCTCTCCTCTCCTCTCCTCTCCTCTCCTCTCCTCTCCTCTCCTCTCCTCTCCTCTCCTCTCCTCTCCTCTCCTCTCCTCTCCTCTCCCCTACCTTCCTCTCCCCTTCCTCTCCCTTCCTCTCTCCTTCCCTCTCCTCTCTTCCTCTTCCTTTCCCTCCTCTTCTTCCTCCTCTTCCCCTTCTTTCTCCTCTTCCTCTCCATCCTTTTGTCTCTCTCCTCTCTCTGTTTTTATATGTCTCTCTCCACTTCTGTCTCCTATCTCTGCCTCTGTCTCTCTGTCTCTGTGTGTGTCTGTATCCTCTCTGTCTCTCTATCTGTCTCTGCTGTTTGTCTTTCTCTGTGTGTTTCTGTCTCTGTCTTTCCCTGTGTCTCTGTCTCTGTGTCTCTCCCATTTCTCTTCTCTCCCCCTCCCTTCTCTCTCTGGTTCAGACTTCCTGGAGGTCTGGTAACCCTGACAGCCTCCTAGCAGCCTAGTCATTTTGTCTCCTGTCAGCACTCTCTTCATAAAAAGAGAGTGCTCTTTTCGCTCATCTTGGCATCTACTCCTCAGAGCCCTCAAGCTCATGCAGGCCTTCTGTGCGGTCCCTCAATTTTACCTTCTCCTGACTCTAGTTCTCATGTGACCTTTATTTTCTTCCCTAATCACAAAACTCGGTACAGAGGCATTGTACTCTTAGCACAGCGTGTATCTTTGCCAGCCCTATCCCAGCTCTCATGTAGGCCTTCCCTCCACCTCCTTGACTCATCATACCCACATCTGTTTAAGTTTTTGATAGTTTCTACATGACTTCTTCACAAGAAGGCTCTTCGCAGGGACTGAGGTTATTCTGGGGTGACACACAACTCCATAGAAATTCCCCAAATGAGATCCACAGCACAGCACTACTCAACCATGGAACTATCAACGGAAAAAATATTTGGTTTCTGATATGAGGTTGGTTGGGTAAAGGCAGTAAACCCCATAGGAACATTCTGGTGTGCTCCCCTGATGAGTGATAGCGTGGTCTGAGAGTCTCACCCTTTGATCTGTGATAAGTACATAAACAAGTAGAGAAGCACAACACAGGCTGTGTTAGAACAAGTGTACCCAAAAGAGTGTGGGTTGGAAGGGGAGCATCGTTGTTGCCTTAATTGGCCAATTTGAATTAGGGAAAGTACCTCAAATTTACTAAATATAAAGAAGCAATTAAGCAAGTTTTCAAAATCCAGTTCATACATTTTTGCAACAAGTCATAACATGTGGTAGTATTACACACAGTAACTTGGAACGAGGGTATTAGGGAACTACCAACTGCCTGACAGGAGCAGGCAAAACAACAAGCTCCACAGGGTTCTCACCACACTCTTTAAGACTTCAGTCGATACTTCTAGGTATGTTTTCATGGGAATGATTTACAGTCATTTCCATTCTTCATTTTTCTTTTTTTATTTGTTTTTTTTGTTTTGTTTTGTTTGTTTGTTTTTAAGCCATGACACTCTGTATTCATTGTCTGATTGACAAGATAAAATATAATTAAATGATTGGATCCCTTGATCCAGAAAATTGCATTGCTAGTAGCTCATTTTAGTATTTTAAGATGATAAGCCCAGCTAAAATTTCTGGGAAAGCCACACGTTGCAGAAGACAGGTGAGAGAAGCCAATCAATGCCTCTCTGAGCTTCACCCCTTAGAGATCTCCTAACTGGACCCTCCCATCTGATGGAGAATGCTTTTGCTTGTATATTTTCTGCCCAGGGTGGTTAAGAAAATCAAAGAGAAAAGAATAATGGCATCAAATAAGGCCCCGGGAGTTAAAAATTTCACAGTGCCTGAGGAGGATTATTTATGAGAGCTCCTTAAAATCTATTGAGCAGTAGGGTCATTTTGGTGTCCAATTGTCCAAATGCTTCCCAAGTGAGCAAAGGAAGAGAGTACAGAGAGAATCCAGAGCTGGTTGAATCTGTGAATTATATATTATCAACAGGTTCAGAAGGATAAGAGAAAAAAGAAAAAAAAAGATAAAGACAGGAAATACTTTGATACCTGTGAAGTTCTCACGACTTGAGAGAATATCCAAAGACCCTTGATTTGTCCCTTCTTTCTCTTCAGTGCTAATTACAACAGTCACTGGGACATGAACTCTCTGGGAGTATTGGAATCCTTCATTTTTATCTTATTGTCCTCATTTAAATGATGCACTGGAAAGGGATCCTTAGTCTACCCCTCTACTCAATTATCTAAAAGACATAGTCCTTCTTGTCACAGAGGACAATTCTACAGGCCTCAGTTAAAACTGTAGTAGGGTATAGGGTATCATAGCAAAATGAATGAGCAAGCCTAAAAGTCATTACTATGACTAATAGGTAGTTACCACTGTCGAAGTAACTACACTGTCAAAAGTTACCACAGTCAAAATAACTACACAAAGTAATATTACAAAGTACTTTAGATATTTTTCAGGTCTTATGGGAAAAGAATTTCATTGTTCTGAAGCCCTTTGTTATACCCTGTATCAACAATTTAATACTGGGAACACTAAAATAGAAATGACATATTATTGTTTGAATGTGAACTGTCCCCTCTAGGTTCATATGACCAAACACTTTGTCCCTGGTGTGTGGTGCTGTTTGGGAAGTGGAGCTTCACTGAAGGAAGTGTGTCACTGGAGGCCAGTAGCTTGTAGACTTGCTCCATTTTCTATTCAGTTTCCTGGGTGTGGGTGCAATGTGATCAGCCTGCCTCCAGCCCATGTCTTCCTTGCTATCAACTCTTCCCAGCTCATTGTAGACTGTACTCCTCTGAAACCGTAAGCTAAAATAAACCCTTTCTCCCTTAAGTTGCTTTTGCTAGGGTATTTTATCCCAGCAAGGAGAAAGTGATTAAGTTGATATTTCAGTAACAAAACCTTAGATGAACTTAATTGGCCTATGTTTGGGTTATTATGTATGACTTGTCTCTATAAGCTAAATATACAAGCCTTGCTATACAAGGTTTCTACACTGTGTGAAGTCTAGGATACTTGAAACCCATGGAGAAGGAACAAGTTTACATTTAGTGTAGGACATGAGTTTCTTAAAAGATACAATCAGCCACACTTTTTGAATTGTATATTTTCTTGCTGAGTACATGTAGCTAAAATCCTATAAGTGAATTAGGCATCTAGTAGGTTAGCAATCTACAAAGCGAAAATTGTGTCTTCAAGAATATGACTTACTTTTTCCATAGCTCACTGCTTTTAACCACCAAGATATGCTAAACAACCCCCAAATCTTAGTGGCTTAAAATAACAAAGGACTATTTTCAGCCACTGATGTATGTCCAATGTGGATTAGATATAGTCATTCACAGTGCCAGCATGAAAAATATCACCATCATCTTATGATGACGCTATCCTGCGTGGGTCTTGCCAGGCTCAACAAAGCAGAGAGCTTGTAGGACAGCCTGAAAGGTGTCTACCCAGAAGTGCTGGTCATGCGTTATTTCTAAGTTGTCTTTCATTGTCTATCAAATAGCACAGCTAAACCAAAACCTTGCAGGAGACCAAAGGAGAGATCAACATTTGCATAAGCACAAAAGCACCCACTAATTATGTTGAGCTTTTGAGAAAGAACTAACACCACATAAACTTTTTTATGGCTCTTTGAAGGAGGGCTCACCATGATGTTTGAGTATTTGAGGACAGCCTCTTCCAGCAGTGAAGCTGGGTTTCCAAGCATCCAGCAGGAAAACCATAGAAACTGGATGTGGAGCTAACACAAACCAGCAAATATGTAGTTAAAAGTGTAGTGCCTTGTCTGTTTAACGTATATGTTAGCTTTCTGATTGCTGTGCTAAAACACCTGAAAAAAGCAACTTAATAGAGGAAGGACTTATTTAATTCATGATTTGAGAGAACATAGTCCATCACAGCACCGAAGTTATTGGCAACAGAAACAGTGGTGGCTGAAGGAGCAGAAGCTCGGGGTAGCTGGTCACATCATTAGGGCAATCAAGAAGTAGAGAGCTCAATAGCTGGGTGTCGTGTTACCTACCTTTAATCTCAGCAGTTCGGAGGCAGAGGACAGCCAGAGCTAAATAGTGAGACTGCGTAGCTGTCTCAAAATAATAATAATAATAATAATAATAATAACAATAATAATAATATAATAATAATAATACTTTTTTTAAAAATGTAGATCTGTTGGCATCAAGGCTGGAGAATATCCCAAATGTCCCACTTGACACATCTAGGCCCCACCTCCTAAAGATGCCATAATCTCCCAGCATAGCACTGCTATCTGTAGAGCAATATAGTTTAAATATATGAGCCCTGTGGGGGACTTTTCACACAAATACTAAATAATATTGGGGCAGGAACCTTGGGTGTGAACTCAGAGACTGATCCCAACACTGTGGTTGCTGTATAGATCCCTATCATACAATACTCAGAGACGAGTGCCAAACAAAAACTCCAGACAATTGAAGAATCTGTGGGTTTTCTGTATCTGTGCTGATGCTAAGAAGCAATATCTTTTCTCTTATAAGGGGACTTTGGGGAAAATATTCAACTATCATGTTTTGTGAAGTGTACTACAGCTACAAAAAAAAAATACTTTTAAACAAGCACTAAGGAGATGGGGAGATAGCTCAGCACTTAAGAGCACTCACTGCTCTTGTATATGGTTTGAGTTCAGTTTCTAAAACCTACATCAAGTGCCTTATGACCACCTTTAACTCCAGCTCTGAGATCTAAAGCCTTCCTCTGGCCTCTGCAGGCACTTGCACACACGTGTTCATATACAAGCCCAGGCATAGACACCACACAAGAATAAAAAAATAATAACAAAGTAAAATGTAAAACCAAAAAATAAAATCAATATGTATTCATTGCTTATGACTCCAAAAATCTTGTGCTTCATGTTTGGGCAGGAACATAGGTATCTGTTGGTCTTTGATTTGAGATGTGAGAAGGAACTTGAAGTTTGGAAAATATCTGCCAGTGTAAAACCAAAAGAGAGAGGCAGATCCAAGACATGTTTTCAGTTAGTTGCCCCTTAGCTCAGTTTAATGGCCATTCATACTTTTGGAGAGTGTCACACAAGGTATCAAGTAGCGTGCTTCGTTTGAGCACCCTTGGTTAAAAAAATGAAGAATCCAACCAATGAAAAATGCTTTAACAACTGTAGTTACCATAATGAATCAGTTGGCTAAAAATCCCTTGAATTTGGCCAAGTCAAAAGATTCAGGGAAGTGATTTTTTTTTTCCTTTAGAACAATGAAGAAATAAGCCTCACTTTCTGCAACTAGGTTTAAAAAGTAGAAATGAGGGCATTTAAAGCAATCAGCTCTAAGGAAAGAATCCTGGAGAACAGTGAGGTAGAGCAGAGCAGAGATTCGGAGTTAGGAGCCTCCATGGAGACCACCATTACTGTGGAGCAGAGTAACCCATGCTGCAAACCTCAACTGCGAAACTTGTCCTGGCAGCTGACTGGTTCCATGCCAGACTGTATTCATCTCGTACCAATAATCAAAAAATACCCAGCATTTCATTGGAGAAATTAGAATCAATATAAGGAAAGACACTTAACTCTGAATGATACCAGGTTAACAGCAATTGCTGAATAAGAAGTCAACAGCTTTCATGAGAACGGGTCTCCTTTCATAGTTTGACCCAGAAAATGGTGCTCATCAATGACATCATAAGCATACTGCTGTCATTATGGCAATGGGGAGTAGAGCTCCTGAGGTAGCAAACAGCTGGGCCTGTTGTCTTTCAACTAAGTAATTATGTCTAGGATTGATGCACCTGAACTTGAAGTCCCTGGGAGTCTTGAGATTTTCACAGGAGGAGGAATGCTAGAGGTAGAAAAATAACCAATGTCTTTGACAAAATGATACAGGGCTTGTACCATTCGTTAGAAGAATGAAAAAGACCATCACTTATCTTGAAGCTGGGAGTGCTATGGGAGAAGCCATTAGCTGTAGCGTTACTTACACATTGATTTTTCAACTAGAGTTTGAGTAGCTGCTAAGGTGGAACCCGGCCTATTCATCATCGTCTGGGACACACTGCACTGCAAATGTTTTAGGTTGGGAGCCTTATCTGTGGTTGCAGAGCCGTGTCTCAAGCTCCACGCTTCAGTTCTTTATAGCAGGGAGCAACAAACTTTGTCTAAAAAGGGACAGATAACTTAATGTTTTAGAGTCATTGTGAATCACATGGTCCTGGTTATAATTCAGATCTGTCTGTATTGCAAAAGTTGCCATTTATAATAATCAACAAGTGGGTATGGCTATGTTTCAATAATATTTTATATATATGAGTAGGTGGTAGGCCCAGGATTATATTTGCTAATCTTGCTATATAGAAAGTGAGAAAACTGTGTTTGAGGTAAGATAACACTTATTTCAGATTCTACCCCTTCCTCTCATGTGGCTTTTCAATCATTCACAGTTTTCTTTCATGAAAAATGATATTTCACATAAATGAAAATTATATGTATAAGAGCTCCTGAGAATATTCCAACCCTAGAAAAGTACTTTATAGATGTATTTCTCTAGTAAATTAATTTATAGGATTTAAATTTTAAAATGTTTTACTTTATGAAGTCCCTTGCCCAGTCTTTCCCAGGGAACTCTTTTCATCTTATGTACAGAGTCAAGTTCAGCATTGATTCAAAAAAAAAAAATCTCATGCATTCCAAAAGCTCAAATGGAATTTAGGCTGTAATACCAATTGATGCAGGTTGATTTAAACCTCTAAGGTGAACATAATAATTCAGAAAGTTGAAAGGAATGAGGGAAACAGAGCCTTCAAACTTACTGTGATTAACCTTTAACATACGGAGGGAAGAGAGCATAATAAATGTGTAGTATTGCTATGTTCCCTTGATGGTGAAATTAAAAAGAAATAAGCAGAGTCCATCAACAGCAGAATATTGTTCAGGAGCCTGCTGAATTGGGTTAATGTCTCCACAAATCTTTTTTTTTTTTGATGAATTACATAATGATAGCAGTTACTGGCCTGTGTGTTGCAAACATTGTACATAAAGAATTTGCTGTTCACTGTGTGCTTACTGAAAATAATAGAGCTAATGTTTGAAATGCATTCACTCTACTAAGGTGAATAAACAAAGTGCTTTTCTTCCTTGTCCCCTCAACAGGACATGGCTATGACTCTACGCCTACGTAAGGGTACCTCATACAGACAGGCATATTGCTGCACAAGAGGTGCCAGAACTACAAGGTATCATTTTATAGTTTGTTTAGTGCCACTGACTTAAAGGCCGACTCTAATTCTTTCGGGCCTTTTTTTTTGGGCGGGGGGGGGGGGGTGTCCTGTGTCACCGAGGTAGCGTGCTTCTCCTTCGTGATACTCTCAGTTGGATGGGGCAGTTCTCAGAGCACTCCTTTCTTTAGGAATTTGTGTTTCCATGCCTCTCACTTATTAAGATTGCAGATTTGGAGCATGTGTCTTTATTACATGTTAGAGCATGTTTATAGCAGCCATATTTATAATGGTCAGCTGGAAACAACCCAGATGTCCCTCATCAGAGGAATGGATACAGAAAATGTGGTACATTTACACAATGGAGTACTACTCAGCTATTAAAAGCAATGACTTAATGAAATTTGCAGGCAAATGGATGGAACTTGAAAATATCATCCTAAGCGAGGTAACTCAGTCACAAAAGAACGAACATGGTATGTACTCACTGATAAGCGGATATTAGCCCAAAAGTTCAGAATGCCCAAGTTTCACTTAACAGTAACCACTGGACTGAGAGTGAGGTCCCAGATGGAGGAGTTGGAGGAAGGTCTGAAGGAACTGAGGGAATTTGCAGCCCCATGGAGGGAGCAAGAGCGTCAATGGGCCTGACTCCCCCGTCCATCCTGGAGTTTGGACCACCAACCAAAGAATACACATCTATGGACCCATGGTTCGGACCACATATGTGGCAGAGAATGGCTTCGATGGCCATCAGGGAGAGAGGAGAGGCCCTTGGGCCTGAGGGTGTTAGAGGTCCC
>CM052703.1:115439154-115467613 GCA_028551405.1 Uromys caudimaculatus | reverse complement strand
CCAGATGTCCCTCATCAGAGGAATGGATACAGAAAATGTGGTACATTTACACAATGGAGTACTACTCAGCTATTAAAAACAATGACTTCATGAAATTTGCAGGCAAATGGATGGAACTTGAAAATATCATCCTGAGCGAGGTAACTCAGTCACAAAAGAAGGAACATGGTATGTACTCACTGATAAGTGGATATTAGCCGAAACGTTCGGAATACCCAAGTTTCACTTTACAGTAACTGCTGGACTGAGAGTGAGGTCCCAGATGGAGGAGCTGGAGAAGGGACTGAAGGAGCTGAAGGAGTCTGCAGTCCTATGGAGGGAGCAACAGTGTCAACTGGCTTGACCCCCCTCCCTGGTCTTCCTGGAGGCTGGACCACCAACCAAAGAATACACATCGAGGGACCCGTGGTTCCGACCACATATGTGGCAGAGGAGGGCCATGTTGGCCATCAGGGGGAGGAGAGGCCCCAGTAAAGGGGAATGTCAAGGTGCGAATATGGGAGTGGGCGGGCAGGTGGGTGGGAGGTGGAATTCCCTCATAAAGGTGGGGGAGGGGGAAGGGATAGGTGGTCTCCAAAGAGGAGACCTAGAAAGAGATTGGAGATGTAAATAAAGTATCAAAAAATAATTAAAGAAAGAAAAAGAACTGTGAATGTGCAGTGACCGATGGAGAAGGGCTTCTGCTTGGACCTATGTGGTGTAGAAAAAAAAAGAAAAAAAAATAAATATAAATGAGAGAATAATAACCATGCTTCAGGCAGTAGAAATGAATGGAAATGAATGTGGCATGCATAGCATAATATCAGACTTAGTGCAGATGATCAATAAACAGTATTTTACGATGAGTGTTTATGCTTCCTTAGTTTACTCAGATCAGTGATTTACACATTACCAGATACAGTGAGTTAGCAAAGGATGTAAGACTTCTAAGGAATGAATCATGAAGAAGTATTTCACCTAAGGTGTATTCAATAACTGTTGGTTGATTCGATACAACCATTACTTCCATGCTCTGATGATTCCAAATGAGGCTAGAGGTCATTTCCTTAGCTATTTTAATTGGAATCACATGGTAGAAGAAACAAGCATTAGGTTTAAGAATCTGTTTTATATCAACCACCAAAGGATGGTCAGAGGAAACAGTAGATCTTTGCAATACTTAATTTCAATAAGCCAAACAGAAGGAGATTGCCCAGACACACTGGGCTGCTGTGTCTCTCTCAGTGCAGGATAATTTGATACAGGCTCCCTTTTTCAATAACAGAAGTTAGGACTGTGACTCAGCAAAGTAGGCAGGCAACAGACTAAAAGAAGAAGGCTCTGTGTGCCCTCCTGAACATCAGATTGGAGGCTCCCTGTTTTATCTGGTCTCTTTCTCATATTACTCAATGGCTGCCCTGGGTATCCTGTTTCAGACCTGGGCTCACCTCCTGCCAGATCTCTGACCACATCTGCCATGTGCTTGTGAGAATATCAATGTCAAGACAGTGGCAGATGGATGGAAGACTTTGTGAAGCGTGTCTCTCTTTTCATGTTCCTAGGAGCATGTGTGCTGTGCCCCTGCCAAGAATAACCGTGTGCATGCAGACTGGAGGGGACAGGCAGGGATGGAGTGTGACCATGGTGTGGTTTTTAGGTGCTAAGGCTGGGGGGTGGGGCGTGGAGTGTTCAACTTCTTGTGTATCCTCCATGCAAAGGCTGTGGAGGTCAGTTATCGCTTGCAGATTTCCTCAGATCAAGTGTTGTGTTTGTGGAAGGAAACTAACTAAAGAGAAATTTAAAGTCACACAAGGTACTGGGGAACTCACTACCTGTGACCAAAGGAAGTCTCTAGTTTCATAAGAATTCTTCCAGAAAGTACACTGTGCCCAGCACCCCCAGCTGTATTTTATTTAGACTGCTTATACACCCATGTTGCAGCGAGCAATGAAGAATCAAGCAAGCAGGAGCACCCTGGGAACACTAAAAGGCTTCCAAGCCCTCATTGCCAACTCAAGGTTCAAGGCATTAGCAACTGTCTTGGTCCATTCAGGTGCTATAACAAAGGACCACAGACTGTGCTGCATATACACTATAAATGTTTTATTTCTGACCTTCGTAGAGGTTCTGAGGTCACGGTGCTGACAGCTGTCTAGTGAGAGCTGTTTCTTTGTTGTTCTGTTTGCTTGTTTTGTTCTGATCCACAGCAAGCATCTTCTCGCTGGGTCCTCAAATGGCAAAAAGGGGCAAAGAGTCTCTCTCAAAGATCTTTTAAAAATCTTTTTCATTAGTGCCTGACCTTGATGACCTAATTACCTCCCACAAACACCACTCCTAATCTAGTAGCCACAGGATGAAGGAAAGCCACACCCAGATCACTTGTAGAATTTTGGAAGCTACTTGGAGATAGCTCATTCTCCTTTTGGTTTGGTTTAGATTGATTTTTTACTCTTTTTACATCTTTGCTATGTTCACATTTTGCCCTGGACATAAGCAAATTTATGCCATTTTAGGAAAGACTTAATCCCAAATGCAACACACAAAGGCAGAGGAGACAAGAGAAGGGAGTGGTTGCCCTCACAGGCAGCTTTTGAGGCAGGGGAGAGCAAGGTCTTTGCTATTTCCTATGCTGTACATTTTCTGATCTTGGTTAAGTTCATGTTACTAACTGTTTAACCAACATCTCTCAAAACTTCTCAAATATTTGACAATAGACTCCTGTTTAACTAGCAAACTTCCGCATAAGTTTACCTTTACCACTACATGACAAACTTATAAAGAAAGTTGGAATATTTTACTTAAGTCTTTTTATGGCAGTCTTCACAGACTTTTGGTCTATTTTACAAATAAGATATTAGGCTGGGTGTGGTAGCACACACCTTTAATATCAGCCCTCAGTGGCAGGCAGATATCTGTGAGGTCCAGTCCAGCTTAGCCAACACAGGGAGTCGTGAAAGGACTCTGGCCAGCTCTATCATGTTGAATGTGTCTCTGGCAGTCCTTGTCCTTCTCCACATTCCCTCTGCCTTGCTAAAATCCCTTAGATTACATTCCTAAAGCTAGCCGCCAAGGTCTATTTCCTTATTTGGCCACTTCCTCTTCCTGAGGCTGACTACCAAGGTCCAGCTATCAAAGTGTTGAAGTCCAGCAATCAAAAGCCCCCTTTGGCTCACCTAATTAACATGCCAAATTAAAATTAAACACCTCATCCTAACCCAGGGATTCCCTTTGTACCTGTATAAACTGCCACGTACCACCTCTGTCTCCTGTACCCAGAGACAACCTTGTGTCCCTCCAGGACAGATCTCCCTGCTCCCTTTCCTTTGTTCTCTTCCCTTCTCTGTCATGCCCTATCTACTGTCTGTCTCTTAACAACTTGCCCTCTCTTCCTCTGCAAACAAATAGCCTTTGTGTTGAGAACTTGCTCTTAGGGGACCTGAGCCAATACTTTTCCTAACAAGTTGCAGGCTAGGTAGGGCTACATAAATACCCTGCCTTGGAAACTCAATAAAATAAATAAATATATTTTCTTTATCCTAATGATTTTTTCATTAATTTTGCAGCCATATTTTTTTGTGTGTGTGTTGTTTTTTGTTTTTGTTTGTTTGTTTTTAACAAAATGTTTCAATATACAGGGTTTGATTTTGTTTTGATGCAGAATCCTATGTAGCCAAGGCTAGCCTCAAACTCACTGTGTTGATGAGGATGACTTGTAGCTCCTT
Organism: Uromys caudimaculatus; assembly: GCA_028551405.1. Classification (NCBI taxonomy): domain Eukaryota; kingdom Metazoa; phylum Chordata; class Mammalia; order Rodentia; family Muridae; genus Uromys; species Uromys caudimaculatus. The sequence continues at coordinate 115,463,912 of CM052703.1, read as the reverse complement.
ATCTTCCAGCCTCTACTTTCTAAGTGAAGGACTTGCAGTTGGGCACCTTGATGTCAGGTTTTGGGGGTGCTGGAGATTGAACTTTGGGCTTTTTGCATAGCAGACAAGAACTGAGGAAGTTTGGGGCCTTCTGTTAACAGTCCAGCTACTAAGCCTTCCTCAGCCACAAGACAGCTTTTTTTATAAAGAAGAAATTACACATGCTTTAGAGATGAAGAGAGCAAATATTTATTTTATCTTTAATTAATTAAATATTTAATTTATCTTTATAATTAATTAAATCATAAATAATAATTACATCAGATTAATAAAGTGGCCATTGTAGGTTCCCCTCAAAGATCCATGAGTTCACTAGCCCCACATAGTTGGCAGTTTCCAGTACTGGCCATGACTTCCCTCTTGTTAAGCAAGCCTTAAATTCACTTAGAAACTTCTTTTTGCAACAGATGAAGAATATTACAGAAAGCTATAAGTGATCAAAATGGAGAAAAATGATCGTGTGTTGCCCAGCCGTAACTGAGAATGAATGATTGTGCTTTGGCGGCCCCACCTGAGACGTCTACAACTCACCTGTAGCTCCGAAGGCTCAGGGACCATCCTGGGGAGGGGGCGGGAGGATTGTAAGAGGCAGAGGAATAGGAGAGTTCATCTCCAAGAAATGTCAGAGAAGCTACCGCCATGACGTTTCATCTTCATACTGCCTGAATAAGAATGATCAGACACAGTCCCACCAAAGAGGGGAAATGTCACAGGGCCTCAGCTCTGGACAAAGAACTACAGGCTACTAAGGAATGCTGAGCGCAGGAGAAAAAAAGTATTCCCGGAGAAGTGACCCTCTGGGATAATTGGTTATCTAGTCACACACACAGACACAGACACAGACACAGACACAGACACAGACACAGACACAGACACAGACACACACACACACACACACACACACACACACACACGTGTGCGCGTGCGCACTCTGTAACAACAGTTAAAGGAAAAGGTGCTATGAATTTGAGAGAGAAAGTGGGGTACATGGGAGGGCTGGATAAAAGAAAGGGAAAGGGAGATAATATATTTTAACTACAAAATAAGAATTATTTAAAATAAGAATAAAATAAGGGTTTTCACACTTAACTGTGGTTGAGTGTGGAAACAATACCCTGCATATTGAACCTCATTTTTTACTCTTACTTAGAGCTCCAGGGTGTACCCTAGTCCTGCAACACCTGCCTAGCAGGCAAGAAGGCTTGTATTCTATCCCAAACTATAAAAAAATTGAATTTTTTTTACGATCATAAAACCTTAGTACTTTTCTTATTAGTTCCAAGCCTTAGTGATTTATCTGTTCCTGATGAATATACCTTAGAATTAGCATTTCTTATTCCATCCTCGTGAGAAAAACAAAGAGTAGAAATGTACTGTTATATAGAATAGTCTATCATCAGAGACTAGAAAGTTATTCTGATGAACTGGAATTTTCAAATGAATTGCTAAGGCCAGTGGTGAAATTCACAGGCTGGCCATCATGAGGAGTCACATGCTACTACTATGTTTCAGAGTAAATTAATTTCCTTGGCTCTATGACCCAGAACCTGACAGAAACAAGGGAAGGATTCCTCCACGGAGAAAGAAAATGGAGAAAAAAAGCGTAGCAGGACAGACTAGTTCATCACAATGAGTGTGTGCTGCTGAGCTTCTTCATCTCGTGGTGGATCCATCAGCAGAATGGAACCTGGAGACTCATGAGCAGAAAGGAACATGGGATCGGACATTACCTTCAAAATCCCACCCCAAGTAACTACTTCCTGTAATTAGATTCCACCTCCTGAATGTTCCGTGGAGTCCCAAATCATGCCACTGAATGGGGAACAAGCTTTCAAAACATCCAGTGAGGAGCATTACAGATTCACGTCATAATGCACAGCAACTCACAACTTATTTACTTAATGAGACCCAGAGAACAGCATCAGTTCAGCCCCAATCCTTATCGATTCTGATGAGAACCCAAAGCTTCAAATAAGGATGGAACATAACTAGTTAGATGACTCCATAAGCATGTATCGCATTAATAAGCAGGACAATTAATGGTTCTGGTGCCCTACTGATAAATTCTTTTCTGTTGAAATACATCCTTATTTGCTTCAGGTAAATAAAGACTAGGGAAACAAAAGTGTCCCACTAGGCAAGAAGCAAGAGTGGTCTCACCAGTGGCTCAGGTTCCAGCTGCCTACTCACATCTGTTCTGTCTTTATTGTGTGCAGACCCAGGAGCTGTGAAAGCCTGGTCACCTGATGCCATCCCTAGTCCTGGGACCTTTTGTTAAAGAAAGCACAAACTTTCATCTTAAATGTTGGGTATGTGCACACATCAATATTATCCTAATCTGATATCTAATGGCATGTGTAATTCAAATTCAGGAGATTTAATCTGTGAATATACAATGTTAATCAAATTGAAAGGATAAGAAGCCTAGCAAGCAGACCAAATGACATATGCTTGTGACAGCCACAAAAAATGGCCAGTTGCTGCCTCTGCTATGGATCAGGATCTACAGGCATTTAAACACAGAATACTATTTAACCCTAGGGAGCCCGTTTTTCCCCTAGCTTTATCTCAGAAACCTGAGGGATTAGTTACTTTAGACAATCTTGCACTAGAGCCTGGATCCAACTGTTTCCTTGTCTAATTCCAAATCTTAACATCTTGCCATCAGCTATTTCAAAGAAACAGAATCAGGCTTTCATGCATGGCTTCAGAAACCACAGTTCCCCAATCATTTCTGCAACATGAGTAAAAAGGATGGAAATTAAGTTTAAATTAGTGTAGAAGGTGAGTTATGAATCAGATTCGTGATTAGTGGTTATATAATAGGCACATGAAAAGGATGGGGAAATTCATCATTCTCAGATACACACACACACACACACACATCACTGAGCATTTTGTTTTTTCAAATCGAGTAGGAGATTTCTGCAGGACAGTAGATGTTCATTTGGAAGAATTCACCTTCTTTTCATCCCAAGTTTTCACTTGAATTCACAATGCTCTGATTGGAAGAATATATTTCATTCCTATGGCAACCAGCATTTCCCCTATCCCCTCCCCTTTGAAAATCCAAAAGGACACCTTTTACATCAGAATTAGAATATGCAGTGGAAACAGGTGACTCTATTTTTAAAGCATGTTTCTCTCCACAAATAGCCTCTTACCATTAGGTTAGAAGAAATATTATCCTCTATCTCTTCCTCCCTTACTTTAAATTTTGTTCAAAATTATTGTTAACCCTCCACAACTACAAGTTCTACCTCTCTAGATTCAACCAACCATGGATTTAAAAATATTTGGGAAAAAAATGTACCTATACTGAACATGAATAGACATTTTAATTGTTATCTCCTAGCCATATTATAAGTTTATAATGCATAAGCCTAGCCTATACTATACAATAGCCATTTGTATAGTATTTATATTTTTTTCATATTATAAATATGATAATTTTTAATTAGATATTTAAGTTGGCCAGGTGGAAGACCATGGTTATGTGCAAACATCATGATTTTTCATGGAGGGTACTTGAGCATCTATGGATTCTGGTGTCAATACTATTTCCTGGAGACAATCCCTTATAGAAAACAAGGGACAGCTGTATTCAGCATTGAGACAATTACCAACTTAACTGATAGCTTGCCAGTGGAGCCTAGGCTTAAAGCTGCCAGGTCTCTGGACTGTATTTTCCTTTGGAATGGAATGGAAAAAGTCCCTTAACATTTTGGTTGGCTTTTATATATCTTGTGTAACAATCCATAGATGTCTATGGCTGATAGAGATGTCACATGCATTTTAAAAATAGCCAGGAGAAGAAAAATTCTACTTTATAAATAGAACTAAATGTAGTTCTCAGAGAGTATGGCAGCTATAAGAACTGACTTATCTAAGAATCAGAAGACTAGGAAATGTTCTCTGGGATTGTAATGCCAAGAAATGTTAGGCAGAATGGGGCCATAGATGTGACTTTACATCATAGCTATGCCTATGAGTTTAGCAAGGCATCTCTCAGACTTCTGGGACACCCTAGTGGCCAATCACCCACCAGTCTTGATAGTGACCCCCATAGCTAGCTATTGATGGATGTTTGATGTTTCACCCACCCTCCCACCTGTATCCCTGACAACTGTTGAGGAGAAGGCAATTCAGTGAGAAGATACATGCATCCTCCTCAGTTCCCTCTCCTAGTTGATACAATGCATGATCACCAGCCTCACTAGTAGACAAAGTTGCTTGATGTTGACCTTGTTTCTCTTGTATGAATTTCAAAGTCTTCTTCTGGAATTGTAATTAAGAATGCCTTCAAGACACTACAGTCTTGTTTGTAAGGCACCTGATACGAAACCCAGCTCACCCTTTAGTTTATTGTTTCTGTTTTCCATCTTCATCTGATAGGCTCTCCTCATCCTCCTTGTTATCATTGCTTTCCTAAGCTTCTGTATGACGTGATTGTCACAGAAAAGTTCTCTCTCTACTGTCCCTCCTGGAGGAAACGCTGAACTTTTCATTATGCTCTTCAGTCCTGAGCTGCTCTGGTTCACTGGTTTTAGTCTCTTAATGTGCCAGCCATCAAGGCAAAAATTAGGGGTAAGTTACAGGCTCATGCTTGGATTAAGAAAAGACATGAGTTAAATCTTGGTTTTAATACATACTTCCGTTGCTGTAACTGTCCTGTGGGTAAACCAGGGACCTCGCAGACCTTCATCTCCTCTTACAAATTTGGAATGGACAGGACTTTTTTTAAAAACAGTTAATACAGAAGCCTGACCAGATGAGGTAAAAGATAGCAACTGACCTGGTGCCTGACATAAACATTCAACCCCCTTGCTCTCTATGGACCTAATTCAGCATGGAGAGGACAATTGCTTTTGTGATTTGGAAACTTGTTGTGGAAAAACAAATGATCCCAAAATGTAAGCATTTAAGGCAACAATAACCAGTTATTTCTCTCACAAATAATTGGCACTATCAGTGGAGCTAAGCACAAGGAGCTTACCGTGACTTCCTGTGTGGCTTCCAGATGGGCATGGTGGCCTAACAGGAGGTCATAAGAGCCACTTCCAGGTGGTGGATCAAATTAAAAGTTGATGCTGGTTTTGATTTGGGCATCCAATCAAATCTGGGCACCAAGAGGCCTGGTGGTTTCTTTCTACAGGGCTCTCTCTGTGGCTAGCCCAGATTCCCTAAAAGCAGAGTGGGAACTTGAAAGCTGAAGTAAGAGAGCAAGGAATTTTTACAACTCAGTCTTGCAAATTATATTGTGTCCTTCATTCTGGACTCTATTCCTAAGAGAAGTTGCAAAGATCCATGCAGGTCCAAGAAGGAGGAGACAGGCTCTGTCACTCAATAGCAGTAATGTCAATATCACATTTTAAGATCTAGTCAGATAAGAAATATTGTCAACACTAGACCTGGGAATTACAATCTTCCATAAAAGATAACTTGGCCAAGCTGCTCTTGTCTATGGGTTCACCCCAGGAATGTCATTGCCTTTTGATGGTCTCAACCCTCTGTCCTTAGAAGCTGGAATGCCTATGTATAAGGCCACCGAAGCATGCCACTCTATTCCTAAGCCAACTCTACCACTCTCTGACTCACCTCTCACAAGTTGGAAGAAATCATTGGAGTCCTTATCTATAAAATAAACTCATTAATACTACCTCCCTCCTAAGGCTATTCTGAAAAGCTTTATAAGTATGCTTCCTATATAGTAAGCAAGTTAATTATTACTTTCATTCATAGATTTATTGATTGTTCACATGTCTAGAAAATTATCTGAAGTATTGGGAAAAACATCAGTAACAGGCTAGTAAAATAGTTGACTAGGTAAAAGGTGCCTGATGCCAAAACTGATAACCTGAATTTGATCCCTGAAACCCCATGATGGAAAGAGAGAACTGACTCCCACAAGTTGTCCTCTGACCTTTATACACATACTATGCTGTACCCACACTTCTTCCTTATGCATACTAAATAAAATTTTAAAAATATATAAAAGTATTATTTTCATGGAAAATACAGAAAATGATGCGGAAGAGGCAAAGACCATGCCATTTCCCCAAGGTCATGTTATGGCAGACTGAAAAAGATTATAGTTAGTGGAGTCAGAGGGACACAAGATACATTCTGACTCTACTTTTTAAAAGTATATTAATTCACCACTCATAATTAAAATGAAATGCCTGAATGAAGCTAATTTTGTAAAGATAAGTGGGCTCCTTCTAATAGAAGACTCAAGGATATTGTGCTTGTATTAGTGAAGCTTCTATAAAAACCACAAGTGTGGTAGCACATATCTTTAATTCCAACACTCAAGGGGCAGAGGCAGGCAAATCTCTGTGATTTTAAGGCCAGTCTGGTCTACATAGTATGTTCCTGGTCAGTCAGTATTGAGAATTGTAGGGAGAAGAAACCCTGAGTGAATGAAGTCCTGAGCTAATGTGTGTTGTTGACATAGGCATTATCATGTCAAGGACCCCATAGTCTTAGGCTCAGAAAGGTATCTGTGGACAAGCTATGTGTGCAGAAAATGTCCACTATAGTTTCCATTCTCAAATCTATAACTTGAAGACTACTCCCCTACAGAGACATCCCCACCCTGCACCTACGGAGTACTTTTCTATCTATGAGAATGTGCCTATGGAAATTAACTAATTTTCCCCCGTAATCCAGTTGTATACCATACACTCTGCCTCCTTGTTTATTGGTATGTGTGGTGGTTTGAATGTGCTTGGCCCATGGGAAATGCTTTATTAGGAGGTGTGGCCTTGTTGGCATAGGTGTGGCCTTGTTAGAGGAAGTAGGTCATTGTGCAGGTGGACTTTGAGGACTCATAGTGCTCAAGCTTCACCCAGTGTGAATGAGAGCCTCTTCTTAGCTGCCTACAGAAGAGAGTCTCCTCCTGGCTGCCTTTGGATCAAGGTATAGAACTCTTGGCTCATCCAGTACCATGTCTGCCTATAAGGTGCCATGTTTCCCACCATGACAATAATGGACTGAACCTCTGAAACTGTAAGCCAGCCTCAATTAAATGTTCACCTTTATAAAAATTATCTTGACCATGGTGTCTCTTCACAGCAATAAAACACAAACTAAGACAATACTTAATAATTTATATGAATTATATTTATATGAATTAACCCACTTCCCTGTTCAACTCTATACAATAAACATGGTGAACTCCCAACTCTATACAATAAACATGGTGAACTCCCAACTCTATACAATAAACATGCTGAACTACCAACTCTATACAATAAACATGCTGAACTCCCAACTCAATACAATAAACATGCTGAACTCCCAGAGTGTTGTGTTTTCTCCAGCAGGGAGCCCAGACCAACTGAGTCCAGCTCTTTTTGTTTCTGAATATGTCTGTATTTTCTTCATTTTCTTGGTGCCCCAATCAGGTCTATTCCTGAAGCCATGTATGAACATAGTATGAAACCTTGTCTTCAAAACAAACAAAACAAACAAACAAACAAAACTCCTCATGGTAGATGGAATTAGAATAGCAGAAATTTGTAGAATCACATCTCAACATGGGCAAACAAAAGACTGACTTGGGTTTTTCTGGCAAATCCTATCACAAAATCAAACCAGGACTCCTTTCTAAAGTAATACTTCATGCCCTAAAAACTTCCACTAAGCCCTACTTCTTAGAGGCTCTATACAATCTCCAAACATCAACACTGTAGGACCCAAGCTCCCAACACAAAAGCCTCTGGGAGGCACAACACAGCACAGCACTGACTTTGGGGCTGTCACACTGTCTTCCTGATTATCAACAACATAAAGGGCCAAGTGCCATTATGAGCACAGAATCAGATAATAGCAGGACTGAAAATGTCATACTGCTCAGATGAAAAAATAGACTCAATTAGAGAAAGCCATCCACATTTGCTAATAGGGCTGATATGAGTCATGAGCCCGCTCAGGGACAAGCATCCAGCTTAGTGAGAATTTGAAGAGAGAAGAAGCTTACCAAAGGTCTTGAGATCTTGAACTTAATTGCATAGAATACATACGGAGTTGCTCAATATGGACAGGTTCTCAATGAGAGACCGACTGAGTAGGCAACCTTGGTGGTAGAATCTTAAGCTGATGGGATAATGAAAAACCTACACATGAGAAGGAAGTCCACAGGAGTGGGTGCAGAGAGACTCATGGGGCAGCCATGTGAAAGGTATTGGAAGGAGTTTGCATAGTAAACCAAAGATGAACACAGAAAAGCGAAGAGACTGTTGTGTTGGGAATAAGATCACTAAACTTTCATTTTCTGTTTCTGGGAAACCTGTGCTTTAAAAGTTTTGACAGCCGAATGTCATTTCAGAGCAACAGTGGCCACAGTAAACCCTTGATCATTAAAAGACAAATGCCCTCCACCTACATATGCTCCAGCAGTCTGCAGCCCATGTAAAGTTGCAAAGTGTCCGTGGCTTTGACAGAGAATAAACTGAACCCAAATCTCTGAGTACAGCTGCTTTCCCTAGAGCAGTGGTTCTCAACCTTCCAACTGTTGAGACCCTTTAAGACAGTTTCTCATGTTGTGGTGGCCCCCAAACCTAAAATTATTTCATTGCTCCGTAATTTGGCTACTATTATGAATCATAATATAAATATCTGTGTTTTCCAATGGTCTTAGATGATCCCTGTGAAAGGGTTGCTTGAACCCAAGGATCACGACCCACAGGCTGAGCACCACTTCTCTAAAGCATCAAAGGCAAAAACAGAAGCTAGTGGTGTAGATCCATGTGCTGCCTCCCTGATGCTCTCCCATGCATTTTATTGGGAGCATGTGGTATTCAGCATCACCATAAGTATCTTCAGTGGACTGACCTGAGAATTCTACAACCACATCACATAATTTCCATAGACAAGTCATTTGTAGGGTCTCAACAGCTGAAGTAGAAACAAGCTTTCAGAACGAGTAGCTTATGCTACATAGTTAGCCCAAGTGGAATATCAATAACTTTTCCAGGTTCTTATGGAAATCTGTAACACATGCAAAAGTAGAAGTATTTAATGAGCTGGCTGTGCTCATCTTCTTGCAATGAACACCTTGATCTATCTCTTCTGGATTCACAAGTTCCTCTGAGTATTTCTGTTCACCTCTCTCCAGGCATAGATGTGTTTTTATCTCCAAAACTCTGCACCTTCAACTATTCTGAGACCTGTAGTGAGATTTTGGGTCTTTTTGGTGTAACCTTTACAATAAGTGATACATAGCCATGAAAGTCTGGGAGCATGGCTCTCTTGTTTCAGGCAAAGCAGTGACCATGGATACAGTTTGGCTGATAGATTTCTTACTTCCAAGGCATGTAATACTGAGATCTATCCCCAGTGCCCTCAAATACACAAACTGACCTTCAAAGAACAGATCTCCTTATCCCAGAGTGGCCCAGAAGACAGAAGTGGAAAGCCCAAAGGTGGTGTGGTGTGGGAGGGGAGATCTGTAATTAACTGGAAGACATTGTCTTCCAAAAGGCTCCTGAGAACCAACTGTCAGAAGAGAGGAGTGGTCTCCTGGATGTTTTCTTACCCTCTGCTATGAAGAAACAGAGCAGACGTCTAGGACTCCAAGGGGAAAAAAAGTGACGTTACCTGGGACTTGGTAACTGAAGCTGCACCCTTGTGGGTTGCCTATTGTCCTGGTCTTCTGGCACATTCGTATTCATTTGTACCATCTAATAGACTCTCTAAAATACCACTTGGATTTGTATTTTCACAAATTAGTCACGAATGTTGACACATGACATATGATAGGTATCTTTTTGCCATAGTTGGAACTGAAATGTTCCCTTAAAAAGGCCCATGTGCTAAAGGTTTGATCCCAGATGACAGCACTATTGGAAATCAGTGGCTTCATCAACAGATGGAGTTTAGTGGGGGATTTTTTTCTGATAACTGGTAACGTGCCCCTTGAGTAGCAATCTCTCTCTCTCTCTCTCTCTCTCTCTCTCTCTCTCTCTCTCTCTCTCTCTCTCTCTCTCTCTTTCTCTCCCCCCTTTGTTTCTCAGTCACGAAGTGAATTTATTGCCCCACCATGTACTCCTACCATATTGTCTGTCATAGTCTCAAAGCCACAGGTTAATCAAGCATGGGCAGAGAAGGTCAGCCCGGGTCACTCTTTCCTCTTTATAAGCTGATTATCTCAGGGATTTGTTACAGTAAGAGAACTCTGATTATGACCACTTCTTTTAAGGAGTTTCTTTTCCCTTTAATAAAAAATATTAATTGAAGAAATGAGTGAGTACTAGTAAGTCTACCCTTTGCTATTCTTGGAAACTGGCCATTCAAAGCCTGCAGATTCAGCTTTCTCTATATTATTAGTTTTCTTTTCAAAAGAATCTCACAGTTGGAAATCTTTACTACTTTATGCTTTGTATGAGGAGACCACAGAGTCTGGATCACATTATTTCTCATAGACACATCTTTTATAAAACCCACTGTCACCCTTTCATCACGTGGCTTTTCCTGAGTGAGTGAGGAGTGTTAATTCTTACAGATAGTCAGTAGAGCATTCGGATCCCTTGCTTCCTTCTACTTTTATTACTGGAATTCAACTCAACTTTTACCAACTACTAAAGATCCTAAAATATAATTTGTAAAAAGAGGCAGGATACTTAACTCTTTGATTCATAGAGTTGTAGAAAAATGACTTGAAGTCTTAGTAATAAGTCCAAGTAATGAATTCTTGGATCCCCTCCCCCATATTTCAACCCTTACTTTTGGTGCTGGGGCTATTTGGTATCTTTTTAATACACAGATGTCATTATCTTTTTTTGGTACTAAATTTTTCCCATCTTTGGAACCAAGAACGTTTTCAGTAATAGTGAAGTGTAAGTGTGTGTGTTTGTGTGTGTGTGTGTGTGTGTGTGTGTGTGTGTATGTGTGTGTGTGTGTGTGTGTGTGTGAAGAATCTCAATTAACCAAACACTCATCCACCTCTTCACCTTCTCATGAGCTCTCCTGTCTGTTCACACAGAAGCTTAGAAGGAGTCTTTTGAATATGTAGGCTATATCAGTTCCTACAAAGACTTTCATAATCTTATTTAATAATTTTTTCAATATCTCTTCAACCTCAATCCAACTAAATCTATATTATAGGACTAACTATATGTCTTCAGTACATAATCATGTCTCTCCCTGGGCCCGTGGGAGAATGCATAGCATTACTCCGGGTTCCTGGTACTTAACAGTAGTAGCCATTCATCACATAGTGGCTAAATAAACTAACATACGCAGATCCAAAGTCAAACAGTCTCAAAATCAATTTTCCCTAAACTCTCCAAATCATGATCAAGTGAAGGATAAAAGAGAAAGCTTAGAGAGACCGACAGCTAACCTTCTTAATTTGATAAATTTACTGTAATCGAAGACTTAACTTCAATTGATTCCATATCTTGTGTCTCATTTATGTAATAATTAAGTGCCTATATATCATTTCTGCTCAAGCACCCATCTGGCACATCATTTATAAGAGTAAAGACGCTGCTAGATTGTTCTGGCCTACAGAAAAAGTCGCTGGAGCATAGAAGCATGCACTTGTGAGGAAAATGTAAAGAACCAGGATGAGTCCATCAAAGCAGACCATCTGCTTCTCAGGCCGACAGAGAAACTCCAACACAGAAAACATTAAAATGAAGGAAGATACATAGACAGAACAAATGGCTATAAAGCTATGTTCACTATGAAGTGAGAAGGTTCTCACTTGCCATCTAGAAATTTTACCAACTCTCCAAGAAAATTCAGGTTGTAAAAAATAAAAGCCCACACCAACTAATTTCTCTGACCTTCAGTCCTGTGACCTTGTGGCTAAGACTGAATCATTTTAAACAATAACAGTGTAAAATTTGGAAGAGACCAAATAGAGTGTATGATTCAACCCTTATCAAACTGCTTAACATTTTCAAGACCCACCCATTGGGCAAGTGTAAGTGAAAAATTGCCACCTGTGTGGCCACCTGTGTTGTCTGTTTTCCTCAAGTTTAAGGAAGAAGGCAGAGAGACTAATCAGCAGTAAGGGCACTCTCACATTCCACATAAGATGCTATTAATACAGAGAATAACGGAATCTGGGCAGAAGAAAATAGAGTTGACCCGAGCATTGTCAAAATGGGACTTTGTTAGGTATTTAGCAACGTGCATGACTGAATCTTCTGCAAGATTCGAGTTTTATAGTTATTGTTGCTATTTTATTATTTTTTTCAATCAGGGAGAGATTCTTGGGAACGTTGCAGAGATGAAGGGAAGGAAGAATATTCAGAGGTATAGATTTGAATATTTTATGGGCAGAGAGCTTTGTTCACACAGAGTGGTTATTATTTACCACATGGCATAGACTGTATGCTTTCTCAAAAAGATAAATGATGGCTTACTTGGTCTGCTTAATATGGACATAGAATTAGAAATATCAAGCCAACCTCACACTTCCATTTACCTTTTTAAATTAATACCTGGTGTGCAACTCTAAAAACGTACAGTTCTGTGTGAAGAAGACATATGAAAGTAAATCACTCTGTATGTTCTTGTTTATTAAGAATCGCCAAGAGGAATTCCAGACTCATAAAAACACAAATGGTACCCAGGAACCAGATCATTGCCCAGTGGTCTGGAGGACAATCTGAGTGCAGTAATTCACTGCACAGATGCCAGAGGCAGACTGCGTGGGTTCAGATCCGTCTGGTTGCTTTGTTGGTGTATAAATAACCAAAGGAACAGGAGATGAGAAATGAGCACAGCCCCTTTCTGCTACCCCCATAGAAGAGGAGCAAGCCTGCTTCATAGATGATTTTGCAGTATCAAGATACAACAGGGCCTCTGTTGATGTCTACAGATCTAATTAATATCTATGGCCATAACTACTATGTTTCCTAGCATACTGTCTTCAAACATTTTAAAGTAATTTTCAAAACTGAGTTATAACTTTAGGAAAGCTTAATAAAAATTTACAATAGAGTATAGAGCTTGAGAAACTTTTAAATATATTGTACCCTCTGGAAACCACCAGAAAAAAATATTTTCTGGTAGAATATTTCCTTTCTATCAAGAGATGCAGGCTTCTTCACACCTTCTTCCTTCTCATTATCTTGGCTCCCAAGTTCACCACTGTACTGACTTCTCTCAACACAGTTTGGGCAGCACTGGGGATTTATAAATAGAGTCAAACACTGAGATCTTGGGTCTCTGACTAATTTCACTCAGCATCACACCCGGAAGACAGTCATGTGGTATTCTATCAGGGACTGATTTTGATTGCTGTATATAACTATGTTGTATGGGTAAAGCACAGCTTGTTTCTGCAGAATAGAGTTGACAGATACTTGTGTTGTCTCCCGTTTGGGACAGTTACAAATAAAGCTAATCTAGCCACCCTTGAGCAGGTTGTTGGTTTGTTTGGGAATACAAGCCTTCCTTTCTGCTGAGTAGGATTTCTGAGTCACAGAAAATGCCTAGCTTTGAAAGGTACAGAAAAACTGCCTTGGTAAACCAGTGGCTTCGCTTGAGCACACGCTGGATGGTGGGTGGAAGGACTTCCCGGTTGTTTCTGCCCTCACAAACATGATGCATCATCAGAGCTTGGCTGTCAACCTTTCTGGTAGGTGCGTGATAACATTGCATTATTGTTGCAACTTTCATTTTGTATAATCTGTTGAGGGTTGGAGCTTTGTGAAATCCATCCAAGTCTTTTGCTCATTATTAAACTTAAAAAAAAAAAAAAATTGATCTGGAAGAACTGGGAAGATGGTCCTGTGAGTAAAGTGCTTACTACACAAACATGAGGACCTAAGTTCAGATTCCCAGAACCCACAAAAAAAGCCAGATATGTGCTTCTAGCTCCAATGCTATGGAGCAGAGACGGGCAGGACCCTAAGATCACTGGCTAGCTAATCTACGCAACTGGCGAGCTTCAGGTTAAGAGTACCTACCTGGAAAAAGTGAGGTGAAGAGACCTAGAGGAAAACATGCAGCACTGAATTTTGGCATCTACATGTGCACACATGAGTGCATGAAACCACATTTACACTTAACATATACACACCAGACATACAAGCCCACAACCATACACGTATACCCACAAAACCAACAATATGTATTTGCAACAGCTTTAAAAGGAAATTCTGGACTTTAGACCTTGTTTCACTTAAATACTGCTAAGTCCTATTCCTAGGAATTGTCTTTTTCCTTCTCTAATAATGTCTTAGAATAGTTTTTAATGAGATCTAATTTATAACAATTTTATAGGTTATATTTTTGTATCCTTTTAAAAAGTTTTCCTATCTAGATGTCATGAAAATATTGGATTTTTTGCCTACTTTTAAATTTCAGTTGCTTTAGATCACCATCTAAGCTACCTCTCAGTGTGATACTTTTTTATGAATAATGAAAGGTAGCATGGGGGGAGAAAGATAGAATTTGTTTGTTTGTTTTTCAAGACAGAATTTTTCTGTGTAACAGCCCTAGCTGTCCTGGAACTCCCTCGTAGACCAGCCTGGCCTTGAACTCACAGAGATTCTCCTACTTCTGCCTCCCAAGTTCATAAATTAAAGGTGTGTGTCACCATGACCAGCAAAAGATAGAGATTTTAAAAATTGGCTTTTGATGGCAAAGAGGTTTGCCAGGAAGTCTGATAATCTGGGTTTGATTCCCCAGACATAGAGGAAGGCAAGAACTGAGCTGCCTTCTGACAGATATACACATATGCATCCTCAACAGATTAATAATAATAATAATAATAATGTTTCATTTTAAAATTTACTTTAAAACAGATTTTCAATAAATCCAGCATACATTATTAAAAAGATCTCATGTCCCCACTAAATCTGATATCATAAGCTACTTCATTCAAAATGTTTTTTTTTTTTAACCTTCACAATTCTATTCTTAATCATTCGTAGATTCTGGATTTTATAAAGTACTTCTCTGTATCTATTGAGTAGGTATATGACTTTTCTCTTATTCAGTTTTAGCAAATTATATCTTTGATTTTCAAATATTAAAAGTCTCACTAGAGAAAAGTACCAATAATCTTTCCCTGTTCTCATACTCAATACTTGTGTGACCAGGAACGGAGGATCTTTTCCCCACATGGCTAATATTCCAAGGAAGTGTTTCATCATTTGTTCCAATTCTGCCATTTATCAAATCAGTACGCAATCCAAAAGCTAAGGACTGCGTCTCCCCTAGGCTGCCCCTGACTCAGATGACAGTCTCAGGCAGTGGAATTACCTGTTATTAACAACTTCTCTCAGGCTTGGCTACAAATCGGAAGCTTCCATGATGACAGCTTGATCTGACAACATGCTACCTAAATCCACAGAGCCCGTGAAAACATTTTGCTTACTTTTGTAGGCTAATTACAAAGAATGATTTTTAAAAGATATATTTATTTTTATGCCTGCATATGTGTATGTGTGTGTGTGTGTGTGTGTGTGTGTGTGCGCGCACACACAGATGTGCTGCATACATGTGTGCCTGTTGCCAGAGGAGGTCCAACAGGGCATCTGACTCTCTATAAACAATTCTATGAAGAGCTCCACAGGGTTTAGTGTCCATGGGTCCTGAATGCCAGAGCTTCTGCTTCTACGGAGTTGAATACACCCATCCTGAAACACATGTCTGTGTTGACCAACCTGACAGTTTTGGAAACCTTGTGGCTCGGGGATGCGCCTTTATCACGGAGGTACACCCCATTAAGCCAACACCATGCTCTTCTTACTTCCCAGTGGACAGTAAACCTGACAGGCCCAATCTAGTAATGGCTGAGAGAGTTTCATTAACTACTATTTATTGAAGAATTGCCTTAATAAAACAAAAGAAGTATTTTTCCAAAACGCCCAAAGGCAGAATAGTTCTGTGGCAGAAACTGGAGTAAAAAAAAAAAAAAAAATTTATCCAAGTTTACGTATTCAAAAATCATTTGGAGGGAAGAGATCTATATTTTATTATCTATATTTCAGTATCCTGTGGGCAAGAGCCTAGTGCTAGATTAATTTCACTATAAAATATGGCCTCTTGGGATGAGCCTTTCTACATCACTCACTAATGAAGAAAATACCCGAAAGATTTGAGTATAGGTAATCTGTTATGGGCATTTTCTCAATTAAGATTCCTTCTTCCAGATATATTTAGGTTTGTGTCAACTTTACAAATAAATAAATAAACCAGCCAATACACCAGGAAAGGATATATATATATAAAAAACCTTCTAAAGGTTGTTGGAGATGGATCTTTAACTTATGTCATCTTCAGAGACTGAAGACATTCACAGAGGTATGTGTGGTCAGCCAATCAAAACAGGAGTTCATAGATATCAGGTCATAACAGGACTGAAAGCCGCGGGTGAACCGTACAAGGGACTGTGCTTGATAACAGCTAAGATGTTCTGACAGTCTTGTGGGAAAAACCAAATGGGTAATACTGAAGACATTATCCCCCAATGTGAAGATAGTCACACAATTCATTCCCGGTTGGTTCAGTCATCAAGGACTTGACAGATGCAAAGTGAGGCTCTTATAAATATTTTTATTTGTCTAGATTACTAGGTGCAAAATGCAGATGGCTTATGAAATAGGCTAGTAGATTATAACGAGCTCACTCAGGTTACTAAAGCCAATCACAGAAATAGTTTCAGTTCCAGCTCCTGCCACCTTGTGGGCAGTGACTGTCCCGATCTGTGTAGCTGTCCTCTACTTGGGACAAAAGGAGTTTATATGTCGGGAATGACAATCACGTTTATAATATTGTTTCACAGTTGCATAAAACTTAATTGCACTGTCTCAGCCTTGGATAATTTATTTCCAACCCTCTCTTAATAGGATCCAGAATAGTCCTGAGTAGCAGCTCACAGCACATCACGAAGGGTCATTTCACAGGTTGGGTGATGCTAACTGAATCTTGACTACCGGAGGGTATATAGTACCAGAGATGCCCTCACCAATCATCTGAATGTCTAATGATGAGAGGTGAACTCAAGGAAGTTTGGGAGATTTCTGTAACAAGAAAATTGATGGAAATTGACCAGTCTGCGGAATGTCAGGGTTTTCCTTATGGACAGGGTGTTAAAATCTTATTATGCCCACAGTTAAGAAAAGTACCTATTGGGTTTGATATTAGATGTTATAAATGCCATTTTTGGGCACACTTTCCTGGCCCAATTAGAGGATATTCCTTAATACTCATCTATAAAGGGTACCATCTGGGGGTTAACATGATTCCACTTTGCCATGGAATTCATTATAGTATCACCTCTATCCAGGGACTGTATTTTATAAAAACAAGAAATGTAGCAATGGGTTTGTGCCCACAGGATACACCTTATTATGAACAGTAACATCCAGAAGCAGCGTGTTCCAAGGGGCAGTAAGGGGTCTGCTGAAGACTTGGTAACAGTGCTAGTTAGGGGACAACACCTTTCAATACTGAAAACAATAAATGGCCTTAAATACAATCTTGGCATTGTCTCACCCACAGCCAGAAAACATGTATCTCAGAATTGAGGTACAAAGGTGGGAATCTCACAATTAACTCTTGCTTTCTATTTTGCAATGCTGATTTCAAGAGGCTTAGAGGTTTTCATACCTAGCAAAGTTGTGTCTCCACTAGGTAACAGAGATGGATCATGGTTAATCAGAAACTGAACTTCCCATGCTACTGAATCAATAGTCAGAGAAGAGCAACACTATACTCCCTGTCTCTGGTGCACAATGTATTTATAACTGGGGAAACAGACATACTGCTACTCACTGGGGATGAGGAAGTCTGTGTCTTTTGCCCAGCAGGCTCAATGGATGCCTCTAAGGACTCCCTTGCCCAACAGACCTCAATAGTGAAATGCTGTGAGGATAAAATAAAGAAAACCATAAAGATCTCAGTGAGTGGAGAAATGAAGTCTGAATAATTTTATCAGGTAGAGAAACTCATCCAGCTGAGGGTCTGGCAAAGAAAACTGAGGATTAATCAATAAAACATATAAGACTCAGTAATTAGTATGATCAACTGCCCAGCTGAGTATGGCAGCCATGTGTTACAGACTTTGTTCCCTCTTCCATGGTCTTTTAGTGTCTTAGTGCAGAATACCAATTATGGCTAGTACTCAATATTTGGGGCATAGGTACAAATGGATTTCTAACCTCTCTGTTGGGGTAGCAAGGCTTCACATATCCTCTGTGGTCGATGCAAAACATTTTCCTTCAGGTTAAGGCAAAAGTGAGTGCTGAAAGGAAATGATCTGGTGAGTGACACATTTGCTCTTCTAGCTGAGGCCTGTCCTGTCCCAGCCCCTGATTCACAAAAGATGGCAACAGTCTCCTTTGACTTTAAGTTTGGCTTCTTATTTGTTTTAGCCACAGGAAGCCCCAGCAGGGCAGAGGAGTGAGAGCAGAGAGTGAAATAGAAGGTGCTCCTTTCTGCACCCCAATGGTCTCTGCTACTTCCAGTCTTTCTATAGGACTTCCGCTTTCATTCATAGATAGCCACTCTTCCTCCTCATCCTTTAGGCAGGTGTTGTTGACCGCTCTTCTGTGCCTAGACTCAGATTATTTCCTTCCTTTTTGTGGCCCTTCCTTGTCTGTTTTGCTGGGATTCTTGGCAGCCACTGATGATCTGTGTCCTTTCATCCATATGGCTGGGGAACTAGCATTCCTCTTTACTTCCTTTCCCAGCTCACAGGAAAGAATCTTTTTGTTCAGTTTAATATTTACAGAAAATGAGAGGTGCAGTTACATGTTATGCTTTTAGCCCAGCAAGAAATAGAAACAGAAACAAAATCCACAGGCAGGAAATTATAAAAGTAGCTCAGCTTTCTACTTGGGAAAGGTATGATGGGTAGGAGGAATCGAGACAAATTAACACCTTAAAATATGCTCCAATAGAGATTTTCTTGGCTAGCTATGCACCTGGTGCTAAGCTCGATATGGATGCTCTGCCTCCACTCAGACAATTGGCAGCAAAGACCCAATCAGAGGAAGGCAGATGCACTTCCTTTCCAGGGTCAACTTCAACTGATTGGCTTTTAAAGCAGAGTATTCGAAAAGAGTCCGAGGCCTTATGCCAGCTCAGTGGGAATCAATTGGTGATTTACCAGGGGAGGTGACCAGAAGAACAGCAGCCAAGAACTGTGTATTTATACAAGAACTGTGTATTATAATCTCACCTTGCAGAGTCATTGTTTTTGGACAGTTAACCCTCCTGTGTGTATAGAAGGGGAATCCTCTCGTTGGAAGAGGGTAAATTGGGAGGCCAAGGCAAGAACACATAGCCTTCAAATTCCAATGTTAGTTTATATATACGAGAATATTCTCTCACATAGAAAGTTCCTGCTAATGTTAATGGCTAGACTATTTACAGGGATTTCTATGTTTTGTCTTAAAATATGAATAATATATTTCCCTATTTCATGATAATTGAACAGCAGAACTGCAGTGGCAAATAATAAGCTGCTTTGACCTAACAAGTTCAAGATGACTGTGTGTTCACTGTCTTTCAGGTTGTGTTTGCTTCTCCACTTAATGTCAAGTTGCTTACATTTTGGTTGTGTCCAGCTCTACTTTGGTTTCTAACCCTCTTTTTGAATGAGAAAAGGAGCTAGCATTAGCTGGCTTAGCCAGCCATTAGCTGGTACTCAGTATGGGTAGCACATGTATCCCTGAGCTCCAACATTGCTTTCCCAATGGAACCAGGACCTTGGTTTTTGTCTGCTGTGATTCCTGGTACTAACTTCTGTCTTGTTAGGATTTCTATTGCTGTGAAGAGACACCATGACCAAGGCAACTCTTATAAGGGACAAGATTGAATTAGGGCTGGCTTACAGTTTCAGAGGTTCAGTCCATTAATATCATGGCAGGAAGCATAGCAGTATCCAAACAGACACAGTGCTGTAGAAGGAGCTGAGAGTTATGCATCTTGATCCAACTGCAGCCAGGAGAAACTGATTCATGGGCAGCTAGAAGGAGGGTCTGAAAGCCCATCCCAGTAGTGACACACTTTCTCCAACAAGGCCACACCCCTGAATAATGCCACTCCCTGGATCACACATCTTCCAAACCACCACAGTCACATTTCTCGAGCTTGGGGAAGAGACCCTATACTTCTCTCACTTGTAGACTAAGTCCTGTTATTTCTCAGACATCCTCTCAGATGATCATTGACCATCATAAGTCCCTTCCTCTATATTTTCTTTACCTTCAGGGAGCCCCCACAGCATCATTTTAGCAGTGCTATACCTGCATAGATTGTTTATGAATGGACTTTGGCTTTATGTTTGTCTCTGCATCTCATTAGAGTAAGCATCATTGGCCCCTGAAAAAATCTGGTTGAGTCCTAGCCCCTGGGAACACTTTGCTCTCAACTCCCACCTCTGCATTGCTTTTGTGTAGTTCTGAAGATTTTCACAGACTAGAACTTCAGAAGAGGAGCTGTGTCTGTTGCTAGACATGTCACAGAAGTCAGCCACCCTGGAAAGTTGGGGACATGGCTAAACTGAGAGCACACAAGCAGAGTGAGAGATTCTGACGTTGTCTCCTTGAAATCAGAAATCTAGATTTTGTAGTTCTTTGAATATTGGGAACATTGTCAATGAATTCATGGGGTTTGGAACTCTAAATCTCTAATTTGCACATTGCTTAGTTTGTGGTTTCACTTTAAGGTGAAATAATAGAAGATAATTTTCCAGCAACCTGGAGCTCACTGATTCTGCTAGGTTGGCTGCTCAGAGAGCTGCAGAGAGCCTCCTGTCTCCTGCTTCCCAGCATTTGCATCATAGGCACACACAGCCATGTCTGCATTTTGTCATGGGTGATGAATATTGAACTTGGGTCCTCATGCTAGCACAGTCAGCTCTTTATTAACTGAGTGCCTCTAGTTCCCTAAAGTTCCTCTTCCTACACTCCAGCTTAGAAACCTTACAAAGTACTTGAAGAGTTAACATGCAGCAAATGCTGAATATCATTGTACACAAAATAATGTATTAGAAAAAGAGATGAAGGTATCTCTGGCTGAGTATCAGTGAACACTAATTTACAATAAAACTTTATTTCAAGCTACAATTGTTCCCTAAGAAATGAGATGAAAGGAGACCAAATTAGTCACAAATCAGATGATTCTCAATATTTAATCACACCCTCACTCATGTTAATTGAATCTTCAATGCACATTGGCTTTGCTCCCTGAGGTATACTAATGCAAATGTATAATAAGCAGGTCTTCCTAAGATGAGATTCGACATATTTAAGATGATGAATGTCTATAAATTGCAGCAAAGGTAGAGTGTGACATCTAAATGGTGGAGTAAACTTTGTAGTAGAGGTAATAATATGATTCACTGAATACATTCTATCCCAAATCACATGTGTCTGTGTTGCTACAGGATTCCCAGAGCAAGTCAAGAAGTATGATTGTCAATAATATTAAGCTATATATGAAGGTAAACCTGCCATTACAGGGCAATGCCTATGCATGAGCACCAATCAGATTTGTCATGCTAATCGAGTTTCATTGGAAGTCAGCGGATTTGGTCATTAAGACCTTCAAAATAAGCAGATGTTCTCATTAATTGCTTGGCAATTGATCTGAATTTTTATGATGCAGTTGATTCATTGGTACATCCTGATTTGGCTTCCAAGGTTTCCAGCCTCAACCATGAGTAAAGTGTTCTGTGTGTGTGAAAAATGTCCCTGAGCCATTTCCAACTGTGGAGTTCTGAATTCCATCTTTTAATATCCAGAGATAAAAAAGAATGTGGAAAAGCTAAGTTAGGGCACAAATAGGCCAAATTGTAGTAAGATAATAGATTTTTTTCGACACCTTGTAAATGAATATTGATCAGAACAGAAAGTGAATGTGAATTATCAGTCTCCATCTTTAAAGTTCAGTTGAATCTTCTACAAGTAGTCTTTGTTCAAAAAATATAAGCTGTAAAATTCTGAGTGAATCATTGGTCTATATTAATGGATATCTGAAGAGACATTCTGTTCCATCATACTGCAGTTACGATGGGAACAGCCTGTGATATGTATGAAATCTTTAAAAATTACACTTCAACTCTCTCCTTCAGCCAAGCAAGATGCCCAAAGGAATGAAGGCCAAAAGGAAGAAGGTGGCCTGGCCCCTGCCATCATGAAGAAACAGGAGGTCAAAAAAGGTGGTCAATCTTTTGTTTGAGAAAAGACGCATGAACTTTGGCATTGGAAAGGACATCCAGCCCAAAAGAGATTTCATACTCTTTGTCAAGTGGCCCCACTACACCAGGCTGCAGTGACAAAGGACCATCCTCTATAAGCAGCTCAAAGGTGACATCAGATTCTCTTAAATTGAATTGGTCGTGAGCTGCCTGACGTAGGTGCTGGGAACTGAATTTGGTTCCTCCAGAGGAGCAGTGAGAGAGTGTGAGCAGTTAACCACTGAGCCAAGTCTCCAGCACTAA
Organism: Uromys caudimaculatus; assembly: GCA_028551405.1. NCBI lineage: Eukaryota > Metazoa > Chordata > Mammalia > Rodentia > Muridae > Uromys > Uromys caudimaculatus. The sequence goes on along the minus strand of CM052703.1, from coordinate 115,441,450 downwards.
CGTAAGTTATTTTTAAAGGGGTAAAGTCTCTCTCTCTCTCTCTCTCTCTCTCTCTCTCTCTCCCTCCCTCCCTCCCTCCCTCCCTCCCTCTGTGTGTGTGTGTGTGCGCGCACATGCATTCCTGTGCATGTGACTACTTCATGTATGCAAGTGCTCTACCTCTGAGGTACTTGTCCTAGTTCAGCCAATTTCCACATTAATATATAAGGAAATGTTAAAGCTAAAAATATTGTGATCTTCAGGTCATACACCAAACAAATATATTAATCATTTGTTTAACAAAATTAGTAACAAGGAAGAGAGATGACTCTGTGAGTAAAGTTGCTTGCTGCCAAAACTAAGGGCCTGAGTTTAGCCTCACACAGTGGGAAGAAAATGTAGACTCCCACACATTGTCCACTGATCTCTACATGCACACTGTGCTACCACCCCTAAGCAAACAAATAAAATGTAACACAAATTTTAGAGTTAAAAATACAGTAAAACATGGTTTCTTAATATGCTTAAGTCTACTGTTATTTGTTTAGTAAAACATGGTTAATACCATCCAATACTGTGATCCAAAACCCAGCAGCACTGATATTTTACTAAGAAATGTTAGCCCAGGTCTAACTGAGTCCTATGTCAGATCTTCATTTTACAAAATTCACCAAAATAAGCAAGGCATTAAATTAAACTCTAAAAATAAAAAATAATATTGGCTCTCAGTTAATGTTCTAGGAATGAAAGTGGATCAGGATGTCATGGGATTATGATACAAGTATCAAAACATTTACAAAGCATGATAGGAGCTTTGAGTAGAAAGTATACAGCTTTGTGAAGATGATTCACCAAAGAGGTAGAAATTGAAGCTGTATCTTGGGGACCAAGTTAAGAAGAGTGAAAGGTCCTGGCAGAAGAAGTTTGTGTCTGTAATGGTGTGACTATTGAAATCAAGAACTTGGTCTGGAGACCTTGGGTGTGAACTCCTCAGCCAGGCCCACAACACCCAGAGGAAGCTCCACTCCCAGGTGCTCTAACACGCCCATGATCTCAGGATCAGAGGTGAGAAGGACACAATATCTATTCCAAAAACGGGAATAACTGGGACTAGTTGAATCCAGGAACCCAGAAACCCTGCAGGTCCAGTTCCTTCCTGTCTGGGTTGGTGCCCTGAGCAGACATTGGGCACGAACTTTTCAGCCAGTCCCACAACACCCAGAAGAAACTCCACTCCCAGGTGCTCTAACACACCCAGGATTCACAGGATCACAGGAATACAGGATCCCAGGAACTTGGTCACATCAGGATCTCAGGGTCCCAGAGGCAGCTTGACTTCCGGGAGCTCTGACACACCCAGGATCTCAGGAATACAGGATCCCAGAATCACAGGATCCCAGAGATAGCTGGACTCTGAGGAATTCTGACACAACCAGGATCACAGGAAGGATAAGCTCCAGTCAGATCTAGTGAGGGCAGGTAGCACTAGAGACAACCAGATGACAGAAGGCAAGCATAAGAACATAAGCAACAGAAATCAAGGTTACTTGGCATCATCAGAACCCAATTCTCCCACCATAGCGAGTCCTGGATACATCATCACACCAGAAAAGCAAGATTCCGATCTAAAATCACTCCTCATGATGATGATAGAGTACTTTAAGAAGGACATACATAACTCCCTTAAAGAAATACAGGAGAACACAGGTAAACAGGTTGAAGCCCTTAAAGGGGAAATACAAAAATCCCTTAACGAATCACAGGAAAACACAATCAAACAGGCAAAGGAAATGAACAAAACCATCCAGGATCTAAAAATGGAAATAGAAACTATAAAGAAATCACAAAGGGAGACAACAGTGGAGTTAGAAAACAGAAGAAAACGATCAGGAGTCATAGATGCAAGCATCACCAACAGAATACAAGAGATAGAGAATCTCAGGCGCAGAAGATACCATAGAAAACATTGACACAACAGTCAAAGAAAATGCAAAAAGCAAAAAGCTCCTAACCCAAAACATAAAGGAAATCGAGGACACAATGAGAAAACCAAACTTAAGGATAATAGGTATAGAAAAGAGTAAAGATTCCCAACTTAAAGGGCCAGTAAATATCTTCAACAAAATTATAGAAGAAAACTTCCCTAACCTAAAGAAAGAGATGCTCATGAACATACAAGAAGCCTACAGAACTCCGAATAGACTGGACCAGAGAAGAAATTCCTCCTGTCACATAATAATCAAAACACCAAATGCACTAAACAAAGAAGGAATATTAAAAGCAGTTAGGGAAAAAAGGTCAAGTAACATATAAAGGC
>CM052703.1:115384869-115439054 GCA_028551405.1 Uromys caudimaculatus | reverse complement strand
GACTATGAAAGCTAGAAGATCCTGGGCAGAACTCATACAGACCCTAAGAGAACACAACTGCCAGCCCAGGCTGCTATACCCAGCAAAACTCTCAATTACCATAGATGGTGAAATCAAGATATTCCATGTCAAAATCAAATTATACAATATCTTTCCACAAATCCAGCCCTACAAAGGATAATAGATGGAAAACACCAACACAAGGAGGGAAACTAGAAAAAAGCAAGAAAGTAATCTTCTTTCAACAAACCCAAAAGAAGATAGCCACACAAACATAAAAATAACACCAAAAATAACAGGAAGCAACAATCACTTTTCCTTAATATCTCTTACCATCAATGGACTCAATTCCCCCATAAAAAGCCATAGACTAACAGACTGGATATGTAAACAGGACCCAGCATTTTGCTGCATACAGGAAACTCAGTGACAAAGACAGACACTATCTCAGAATAAAAGATTGGAAAACAATTTTCCAAGCAAATGGTCCCAAGAAACAAGTTGGAATAGCCATTCTAATATCGAATAAAATCAATTTTCAATGAAAAGTTATCAAAAAAGATAAGGAAGAATGCTTCATACTGGTCAAAGGAAAAATCTACCAAGATGAACTCTTAATTCTGAACATCTATGCTCTAAAAATCGCAGGCAGTATAATAATAATAATATATGTTTAAAATACACAAATATGGCACAGTTCAGGTAAGTGACACATTCAGAAGGATAGATAGTACTCAAGGGATTGTTTTCTAAACCTTTCTTAAACAGTGATTATAATTGAAATGATTATAATTTTACAGAATTTTACCAAAGTCCACTGATACAATTTTATTTGTTGCTAATACTTTGAATTCTTTTATTTTTTACATCTGTGGTTTAACTATTAAAAACTTAAATGTCCTGAAAAAAATCCCACACCTCATTCTTTACAGATATAGTCAATACAGAACTAGAAATATTTAAGGGGTAACTTCAGCAAGTGTTATAGGTATCTGGTGAATCTCAGTGTAATGGCCTTGGAAAAGGAATGCTGCTCTTTGCTCAGAGTGAAGCTAACATATATTCAAGGGAGAAAATTGGAGGTATTTGAATTTTATGTTCACATTAGGGAGGTGAGTCCTGCATATTTTAGAAGACTAGTATTTATTTTCTTCAAATTTAGTCAGGAATTGTCAACTTATTTCTAGTTGAATGTGACAGTAGTAAGGTTTTCAAAGTCTACTGAAAACAAGTAACATTAAACGTGTGATTTATGAGATTAGGTTATTTGTGCTATTTTAACTGAAGTCAGATTTTCTTGTCATTTCAAAGGAGAAAATATGAATGACCTATAAAACTATAAGAGTTGATCTGTCAGAAATAATTTCTAATTGCATAATGTTTTTACTAAGTGATTTAATTTATTTTAATCATATTTATAATGTGAAAATATAAGATGATGATAATATTAGCCTCTAAAGTTTTAGCCAAAAATAGCATTTTAATTATTATAGAAATGTCTACAAGTAATTTCATAATTTATTAATTCTATATTTAATTTTGACATGTTTCTCATAATCCACCATTGTATATAATACTGTGATAGATATCCCACAGTCCATACATATTTTTGTCTACATAAATTCCTAGAAATGAGTTTACTAGATAAAATTTATACTTTGGTACTTGTTGGCAAACTGTTTATTAGAAGTACTGTATTGATTTGTACTGTTAAATGGAACATTTCCCTAAAATTTTCTAACAGTTGATTTTATTATAAAAATATAAAATGATAAAAAAGAAGAAAAAAGAAGTTCTGGGGCAAACAAGGCAGGGTGGCAGTTACTGGGGACCTATGGTAGAGAATGACTTCCCCCATCAGGACAGTGAGGGAACAGAAGAACTTTAACTGAAAGGCATGATGTGATCATACGTCTCTTGTGAAGCATTGTGTATATCAGACAAAGGCTGCACAGTTGGTTGTCACTTGCATTCTAGACAACTCGGTAGAAAGAAAGGTACAGAAAGGTGAGAAAAAATTTAACCTTCAAAGTCCAACGACCTTTGTAATACAGAACTCCAAAATAATGAATTCCAAATGGGTTTAGAGAGTTTTCAACTTCTAAATATTCACAAAGAAATTCATTTATTTCACATTCATGTACCTCCTTGATGGGCTTGCACAGTTCTTGGAAGATAGTTAATGGTGACCATTTCTAAAAAGGATTTATTTTCTACAAAGATCATCCTCACCAATTCTCAGTCTGGTTCCAGGACGTTAAACATATATGAGCAGAATAAATGCATTCTCTGGTGGACATTTTCTTCACCACTAGGCAGAATCTAGACTGTTGATCCAAGAAGGAAGCAAGAAAAAAGAATCCTACTAAGCTTCAACAATCTTCAAGTAAGATAAACAATAAAAATGAGCAACACAAAATTTAAACAATACTAATTCTTGTTGGTTTTGGCTTCTCAGGGGTTAATTAGTTTGCAAGGAGGTTGTTTGTATGACCTCTGAACAGAGCTATAGATGCTGATACAATAAGCTGTGCCATGTGATGTAGATCTGTAATGAAGTGGAATTATGGGATCGCATGTATACATCCACTCCTAGGGACACATACAGATACTCAGGAGCCAGGGCAGATTGGTTTCAAATCCTGATTCTGTTACTATGTGAGCTTTGACTAATTTTAAGCTCTCTAAATCTTGGCTCCTTCAGGTCAGTAATATCAGGAATGATAGCAGAGTGGTGTTTACCTCATTGCATCATGCATTGTATTGGGAAAATGTGTAAAACACTTTTTGAATGATTCTTGGCCCTGTGCTGACAGTTAAATCAATGTTAGCCATTATCGTTGTCATTAGGAGATCCACTGAGTCCCCACAAAGAGAAGATCTGCCAAGAGAAATCTAAGAAGACATTTGAACCAAGCTCTGGAAGCCAATCTCCTGGCATCAAACAGGAGGGAAAGGACAACTGGAAAGGAAGGACTGCCTTTCCAAATGTGCTCGGGCATGCTTTTAAGACACTGTAACTTGAGTGATCTGGGGACATATGATTCGAGCACAACAGTTCCACAGGGAATGGAGAAGGTCTTAGCTAGGGAATAGAGAAGAAAGAGGGGATTAGAGATAAGGATTTACACATGATAACTGTGACATAGAAGGTAAATAGAGGCTTCTTCATGACAGTTCCTGACCCACTGCTTGTATCTGGAGGGAGCTTGTTCACTAAGTTCTGAAATGTAGAAAACAGATTTGAAAAGAAAAAAATAGTAGATTAAATTTTAGAAACACTGACTTCAAAAATATGTGAGACAACCAGCCAAAAGATGGTCGACTTATTGGGTAAAGTAGCCATGTATCCTAGGTGTTCAGTAACCATGTGATGGATGAAACAGCCAAGCTGATGAAGAAAAATTGGGGCTGGAGGTAGACTTCATGCCAACAATGCATGGGAAGATTACTGTTTATTTAAAAAATATATTAGTGGATACGTTTAAATAAAGAAAATTATTATCATTTGCAAATTGTAAAAGAGATACATATCTATTACATATGTGTCCAGATATAGTTTATAAAGAACAATGAGAAAATACTTTGAATTTTTTTATTTTTGAGAGTAAAAAATAATTACATCATTTCTCATGCCTGTCTTCATCCCTCTAAGTCCTCTATGTTTTCTTTCCAAAGTAATGTCCTCTTTTAAACTGAAATGGCTAAAAGGCACTTAAGGAAAATGTTCAACACCCTTAGTTGTCAAGGAAATGTAAATCAAACTACTTTGAGATTAAAATGTGCAACCAGTCCAAATGGTATGATCAACAAAACAAGTGGCAGTTCATGCTGGTGAGGACGGTAAGGGGAACACATTGCTGGCCAAAGTGCAAAGTTGTACAGCTGCTATGGAGATCAGTGAGGTAGTTCTTCAGGAAGATAGGAGTCAATCTGTCTCAAGATCCAGCTATACCACTCTTGGACATATACCCAAAGAACACAACACAGAGATACTTGCTTAACTAAGTTCATCACTGCTTTATTCATAGTAGCCCAGTGGATGCCCATGAACAGATGAATGAATAAAGAAAATGTGGTACACAATGTAATATTACTCTGCCATTAAAAAATAAAATGGTGAAATTAGCAGATGAATGGATGAAACTAGAAAAAATCATTCTGAGTAAGGTAACAGAGACCCAGAAAGACAAATATGGTATGGAATCAGTAATATGTGTATGTTAGTTGTTAAGTCAAAGATAAGTAAGCTATAGTCCATAAAACCAGAGAGGTGAGGTATAGAATAAAGCACTGGGGATGGGGGAGGGGGACAAGACAGATCTCCCTAGGAAGGGGATATAGGATAGATAGTTATTAATGGACATGGAGGTAGGTGCTGGAATGGGAGGATCAAGTAAGGAGGGAGAGAAAATACAGAGTGGGGGAGCTAAAAGTAAGATCCATTTGAAGGCCGTATGAAAACCTGATACATAGAATATATATTATCAAAATAACAGGGGAGACAAAGCTCCAATTGAACATCTCTCATGACCAATGGCATTAATTCTTATTATGACCCAGCCAGCCCCAATAATTGAGTCAGTGTCCTATCAATTAATTTAATCAGCTTTAACACAATTAGTGGGCAATTATCCCTAAACTATTTTCCTATGCTATGCTGACCATTTCCCAGTTGTGCTCCCCAAGTCACTTGCTGTTTGAGTCTCACCTGGGTTATTACTGCTCCATCAATCTGTCCTCAGGTTGCCCTTCTCTCCCTTGGTCATGTACTCCTGGTCCATCTCATCTAGTGGAGACTTCCTGATCTCTCCATCTTCTTTCTTTTTCTCCCTCAGCCTCCTGGTCCCTCTCAAGACCCCCAGCCTGGTAACCAAAGCCCTATTTACCTCTATTCTCTCCCCAGTAATTGGCTGTCAGCCACTTTTATTTAACCAGTCAGAGAAGATTGGTTTGCAAAGTTTATACAACATTATTTTGTGTATGTGATAATGTGCTTATTGGAACTGCAACCAGAGCTTGGGTGCCAGTATTTAGCATTTGAATACCTAGTAGAACCAGAACAACCCCCAACATATATCTAATAGAGTTGTTGGCCAAAGGCGTTCTATGGGAACTCCCAAACAACCTAGGCTGTTCCAAATGCTATATAGGTTGTTCTCCACAGACTAACAGAAAGGTCTTATGCTGAAAATGACACCTACACATCTTACTGTGGAACATGGAGAAGTCAAGTTGGTGTCTACATAAGGCTTTAAACACTACTGGCTATTGTTCTTGGTACAGGAAGGTACTTTGCATGCTACCAAAGGAGAAACAGAAACACAAACCCAGCCACAAACCCCTTGATCTACAATGATGCTCTGCCTGAAGATGTGCTTGTTCAGTGGGGGCACAAAGCTTGTAGGAGTAACCAACCAATATATGATTGGATTTAAGATGCATTCCATGAGATGCCCCATGCTGCTTAGCTGTCCAAGAGCTTGAGACTGGATATGCCAGGACCTATGGGAAAACCAAATACTACTGTTCTACAAAAGGAACATAGCAATAAAAATGACTCCCAGTGGCATTCTGTTATACTCACCAGAGAAGCTTCCTCCTGAAATAGATAGGAGGTAATACAGAGACCACAGCCAGACAATACGCAGAGAGTTAGAGACCTTGGAACCCATATTTTATGGCTTCTAGTTTTGCGTTTTTATGGGATTCCTGAATGTGCAAATGAGTGTGTCTTTGTAACTTTTCTTAGGCTCTTTTTCTTCTGATTGTTTTGTCTTATTGCAATTTTTGTTTTCTCATATTATATTATATTATATTATATTATATTATATTATATTATATTATATTATATTATATTATATTATATTATATTATATTATATTATATTATATTATTTCCTTAGATGTCTGTCTATTTTCTAAAAAGAGACAGAAAGGGGGTAGATACAGCTAGGAGGGGGGCAGGGAGGAACTGGGAAGAGTAAAAGGAGGGTAAACTCTAATCAGACTCTATTGTATAAAACAATATAAGCTACTCATGCTTAGTTTATATAATGTTATTAGTGTGTATATTTTCATGGAGACAATTAGGTATTGGATAACCATGTGGCATGCTTTTCCAAGGAGACTGTTTCTCCCATAGAACACTAAGAAAACTACCACTTCCATCAGCCAGAGGTAATAACTGTTAACACTGTTTTCCCATTAATTTATTTTATTTACTTTACATCTGAATCTGTGCCCCCCCACGGTACTCTCTCACACAGTCCCTCCCCATTCCCCATTCTTTTCTTCTATGAGAGGGTGGAGGACCCCTGGATATGCTCCACCCTGGCAGGGCTAGGTGCATCCTCTCCCACGGTGGCCAGATAAGGCAGCCCAGTTAGGGAATGAATACCACAGACAGGCAACAGCTTTAGAGACAGCCCCACTCCAGTTGTTGGGGGACTCACATGAAAGCACATCTGCTACATATGTGTGGACCTTGGTTTAACCTATGTATGTTCTTTGGTTGGTGGTTCAGTCTCTGACAGCCCCCAAGGGTCCAGGTTAGTTGACTCTGTTGGTCTTCCTGTGGAGTCCCTATCCCCTTCAGGGTCCTAAATTCTCCCCCCAACTATTCCATAAGAGTCGCCAAGCTCCATCCAATGTTTAGCTGTGGGTCTCTGCATCTGTTTCAGTCAGCTTCTGGGTGGAGCCTCTCAGAAAGCAGTTGTGTTAGGCTCCTGTCTGCAAGCATAACAAAGTATCATTAATAGTGTCAGGGATTGGTGTTTGCCCATGGAATTGGTCTCAAGTTGGGCTGGTTATTGGTTGGACATGTCCTCAGTCTCTGCTCCATCTTTGTTCCTGCATTTCTTGAAGATAGGATGGACAAATTTAGGTTCAAACTTTTGTGGCTGGATTAGTGTTCTTATGCCTCCACTGGGGGTCCTATCTAGCTACAGGAGGAGGCCTCATCAGATTCCATATCCCCACTATTATTCATCTCATCTAAGATCACCCACATTGACTCCTGGGAGCCTATCCCATCCCAGCTCTCTGGCAAGTCCTAGCGATGCACCCCCCCCCCGCCAACCTCTGCCAGCTGCAGATTGCCATTCATTCTCCTGATCCTCTGGCTCTTCTGTCTCTCTCCACATCTGATCCTGAATACCCCCATTCCTGTGTCCATCCCCTTTCCCAGTTTCTTCCTTCCACTGCCTCTTATGACTATTTTATTCTCCTTCTGAGTGAGATTCAAGCATTCTTACTGGGGCTTTCCTTCTTGTTTAGCTTCTTTAGATCTGTAGAGTGTAGCCTAGGTATCTTGTACTTTGTGAAAATCAATCAACAAAGAATCAGCCAAACCAAGAGCTGGTTCTTTGAGAAAATCAACATGATACAGAAACCCTTAGGCAAAGTAAATGGCAGAGAGATGGTACCCAAATTAACAAAATCCAAAATGAAAAGGGAGACATAACAACAGAAACAGAGGAAATTAAAAAAAATCATTAGGTCTTACTGCAAAAACTTGTACTCTACAAAATTGGAAACTCTAAATTAAATGGATGATTTTCTAGAAAGGTACCACTTACAAAAGTTAAATCAAGATCAGGTAAACTATTTAAACAGTTCTATATCCCCTAAGGAAATAGAAGCAATCATTAAAATCTCCCAACCAAAAAAAAAAGCCCAGGGCTAGATGGTTTTAGTACAGATTTCTACCAGACTTTCAAAGAAGAGCTAATATCAACAATCCTCAAAGTATTTCACAAAATAGAAACAGAAGGAACACTGCCAAACTCATTCTCTGAGGCCACAGTCACCCTGATACTTAAACCACATAAAGACTCAACAAGAAAACAGAATTTTAGACCAATTTCTCTTATGAACATCAATCAAAAATACTAAAAAAATACTCACAAACAGAATCCCAAAACACATCAAAAACATCATCCACCATGAATCAAGTAAGCTTTATTCCAGGGACACAGGGATGGTTCAATATATGAAAATCCGTCAACATTATCCACCATATAATCCACCACACAGGCATCTCATTCGTCGCTGAAAAAGCCTTTGACAAAATCCAACACCTCTTTACATTAAAGGTCTTGGAGAGATAAATGATACAAGGTCCACACCTAAATATAATAAGAGCAATATATAGCAAGCCTATAGTCAACATCAAATTAAATGGAGAGAAATGGAAAGCAGTCACACTAAAATCAGGGACAAAACAAAGCTGGACGAGTTTGAGGTTCCAGGTATGAATGAGATCATGTACCATTTGACTTTTTACTCTTACTTCATTTGGCACAATGCCCTCCCTGTAGACTGTTCCACACTCTACAGTATTCCCTTTATATATGTGCAATTATTATTTGTTGTTTGAAAATAAAACCTTAAAGGAGAAAGAAAAGCAAAGGCTGATCTCTTAAAGCCATTATGAGGGGTGCTTGTCTTCTAGGTGTCACCTGGGATCCTGAGATAGTTAAGATTGTCTCTAGATATATGTGTAAAGTACAAGTAAGAAGGAAAGTAAGGGGCTGGAGAGATGGCTCAGTGGTTAAGAGCACTGGCTGCTTTCCCAGAGGATCTGGGTTCAACTCCCAACACCCACATAGGAGCCTACACCTTCCTTTAACTTCAGTTCCAGGGGATCCAACACTCTCACAGAGATATAACTGCAGGCAAAACACCAATGAACATGAAATTTTTTTTTAAAGAAGGAAAGTGAACCTATGTCTGACCACAGGAAACTTGAAGTCAAAATAGAGTGGTTAATCTTGGTTGTCAACCTAACTGGCCTTGCAATCAACTAAGAGAAACAGCTGTGGGTGGAGTCTGTGAAAGAACTTCCTGGAAGGATAAACTGAAAGAGGAAGACTCTCCTCAGAGTGGGCATTCCCTCCAGAAATGGCCCAGAGATAAAGAGGTCTGAAGGATAAACAGTGTAAAGTTTTGCCTGTAAACCTTTGCTTCCTGTTTGTGAGTGCATCTACTTTATTTCTGCTTCTACTGCTGACATTCTTCACTGTCGCTGAAATTGAGCTTCTTCTGCCTTCTGTCATGGACTGAAGATGGACAGCTCTCCAAGAATCCTCTAGGCTTTCGGTGTCAGATGAGGAACAACCAGGGCATCCATCCTGCTAGGCTGTGCAGCTACTGTGCTCTCAGCCTTTTCAGAGAAGTGCTGGTTGGACTCTCCAGCAACACTGCTTAGGTCAATCTGATACATCTCCTTTGTAATTCTATTCCTTCTGTTGGTTCTGTCCCTTAACTATGACTAATGAACATAGGAAGCAATTGAAGAGGAATCAATGGAAAAGATTATGTTAACTTAGAAAAGAAGGAGAAAAAATGGAAGCAATCTCCCTGCTTAAGTCAAGGCGTCCATGTCCTCCAGACACTCCAGCTTGGAATCCCCTGTTCAGCTCAAGCCAATGATTTCTTCCAAGACCTCTGCAGAACTCATTCACCAGGGTCAGATAAGGTCATAGGACATAATTAGCTGTATACATTTTCAGAAAAATAGATCATTTATCTTTCAAGTTACATACCTAAAGCTCTCTGAATTTTGTAGTATTCCTATTGATGGTTCTACATAAGATATCAATATCAAAATTCCTTTTGAGGGGAATTGGAGATTGTCTGTTTGCTTGCCTTTTAAAGATTTATTTATTTTTATTTTAGGTATATGAATGTTTTGCCTGCTAAACACACCACATGCATTTGTGCCAGTTCCCAAAGGAGACCAGAGAGGGCACTGAACTCCCTAGAACTGGAGTTACGGAAGGTTGTGAAGCACCACGTAGGCACTAGAAACTGAATCAAGGTCCTCTGTAAGAGCAGCAGGAGCTTGTACCAGCTGAGCCTTATCTCTCCAGCTCCACCAAGAAGATTTTTAAACCTCAGTTAGAAAAGTCTAATCTCTAATTTTAAGTCTAATCTGTAATTTTGTCAAATACAAAAGTCAAACTTAGTCAATTTAAATATGAATTAAAATGCAGATCTGAGGATATTACAGAGATGGCTTTGAAAGACTGATCAATAGCTAAAACAAAAGGTAACTTAAAGGCACATAAAAAGCTGACCTCTATGGATGAATGTTTAGTTTCTGGCGTGAGTGACATATCAGCCTGGGTGGAAAGCGATTATAAAAATTACATCAATCTAGTGTCTTTACTCTTTATTTATTTATTTTTTACTGAAGCCAATACTTGAAACCCACTATTTAACCTTTCCAACCCCCAAACAAAGCAAACTTCATATACACAACACTGTGGTAACATGGAAGATTTTATCCATATGGGAAACATAAAATATGGGTGGCATATATAAAAATGGTGATATACAATGTGTGATATAGATATACAATATGGGGTTTGAGAATAATACAAACACACACACACATATATATACATATATATGAGCCTTTCATGTACTTTTAGAGAAAACTCTTGTTTCTGCTATTGTGTATATGCATATATATTTATATGTATGCATATGTATAAACATATACAGTAGGAACATATTGTATATATACATATATTCATTTATATGTATATTGATGGTAGCAGGAGCATTTTCCCCACAAGTATATGAAAAACTTGCTTCTGCTGAGTATTTTTAGCACCTAGAAAGTATTTTGATCAGTAGTTCCTACAGGTATATTATCAACTGCAAAACTCCTGGAGTAGTGAATAAGAATTTCTTAAACTGCACCATGGTCTTGAAAATGATATACATTATAATGTTTCTGTAATGATTGAAACAGAGCAAACAGTCTCATAGTCTATAAATACTTCCTCTCTGGTGTTTTCTTTTTTCCTCCTCAGTTATTCTTCTAAAAGGAGAAACTATCCTAGTGGACACTTGGAGGAGGAAGTGCAGAAATATATTTATTCGTGAAAGCTAAAAAAAAAAAAAAAAAAAAAAAAACCACAGAATTAATTCTTGCTATAGATTGGTCACATATGGCAAGCAGCTGTCATCCTGATATTTACAACTCTTGACACATTCAAGTTGTCAAGACAACAGAAAAATTCTCGGGTTTGTGGTGATTTTGAAAACATACCCATAGACTCATCATGGAGAAAGAAATAGAGAGGGAAAAAAACGTTAGGTTGGAATATAGTATATCTGATTAGAAAGAACATTCAGAAAACCAGAAAGGTCATAGAGTAGAAAAGAATTGCAATTTGTATCCTAACAGGTAAAAATAACTGCAAATCGCAAAGTTAAAATGACTACAAAATTAAACCAAAAAAATTGCCAAGAATGATAAAACACATTATGCATATAATAGTTTAATGATCTAAGTCTCAAATTTACAACTGGCCTTAGATAAGAATTCCAGGCTCATCAAAGAAACCAGTGACAAGTTTACCTTTTGCTCGGGATCAGAAGTACAAGGTGTTTTCCAGACCATCAGACAAATGGACAATGAGACACTACAGAGGCGAACAGTTCCTGGCTCAGCCAACCGCCCAATCTTCCTCTGTGTAAATTTATCGAAGTAGATATGGAAATTCAAGGTGACTTGGAAGTTCCCAGATGGAGACAGCAGAGCTTCAGCTCATCTGGGTTCTTAACTCTCTATATTACACAACATGCCCCGCACCCTACTTATATACCCCCGTCTGGGTCAGCTTCTCACAACTAAATTCTTTTCTGACATCTTAGACTGAAAATTGTTAATAAATAAATAAGCAAATAAATAGGTAAATAAATACATTGGTTTTACCTGACTCAATATAATATCCTATTCAAAATGTAAGGAAACAGCCTGTATAAATATCACTACATTTGGGGAACTTCAGAAGGAAGTCCTGCCTGTTCCCTGGATAACCTCTCCAAAATCATATGAATGTTACAAGCTGTGATTCTCAGCCCAGTCTTTCCCCCTTCATATTATGTTGCTAGTTGTGGAAAGGGGGAAGGGAGGGAAGGAAGAGTCTGTCTCAGTATGATAAAAGAAAAAATCAATTTATTATTAACTCCTTTAAAATGTGTCTGACATGTCTACATGGAAATTGAATCCACAATGGAGTGGTAAAGAGGGTGAAGTACATGATGTAATTTATTCTGGGCTAACAGGAAGCTAAAATCCATATGGCTTTCATTTCTCCTGCCCAGGAGATGGGCTGGGGTGCCACATCTGTGTGCAATGTGCCTTTTGTCAAACTGATTAGGACAGTCAATATCAGACATAACCTCTTTCTCTTTAAGGGTAGACACACTCTATCATCCATTTATTTCTCTGGCGGGGCTTAAAGGGAGGTCTTAATCAACTTGCCTCGTAACCTAGAGGTATTTGGGAGAAAAATCTATATTTGTTTCCTTAGTCAGATTGCTGAACTGAAATGGGATGTCTTGTCCTGCGCCTTGGCTGGGATGCCATATATTCTGTTTATTTATTTGGATGTAGGAAGTGGGAGAATTGTCAAAAAGTTTTAGATTGCCCACTGACTATGAAAGATATGGTTCAATTTTCTAGGAAAAGACAGAAATCTCCCACCTGGAGAAGGACTTACAAAACATTGTTTCTCTTAAAATATAGGAAAACGGCCATTGGAGTGCCATCAACACAAGAATATTGACAAAATATTCCAATTAGTTGTGCTGTTGCTTTGGAGACAAAATCTTATGTAACACAGGGCTGCCTTGGCTGCACAGTGTAGCCAGGAATGGTCTTAAACTCCAAGTCCTCTTCATTCTATCTTTTGAGTTCTGGGATTATAAAGATACATCACCACACCTGTTTATATGGCATAGGGGGTTCAACCCCAGATTTTGTGCATGGTGGACAAGCACATTGCCAATTAAGCTTCATCCCCCCCCCCCCAGCTCAAGTCAGATATTGAAATTGTTTTAAATCAAACTTCTTGGGTACCTTAATCAACCATATTGCAGACATGAACTTTGAATGGCATCAGAAAGAGATCCCGTGGCTCAATCAGAAAATGAAAATATCACTGGTACAGCTGCGAGGCGAAGACACGATTTCCAAAATAGAGGCTCGATTGAAGGGAAGGGAGCAGTCAGAGTGTGCACTAGATTAGCCAGGAGATTAGCCCACCTTTATATCCCATGATACTGCTTCCAGGACAGCACTAGAACGTGTCTGTTCCCCCCACCCCCATGCCTGCACCCCTGCCATTCATCGCATTTTACAGGTGCTATGACTAACATTGGCAATATTGCTTGGTGATGTCAAGCATCCTGAAGGCACTGTGTGACAAAGTTCTGGTGCTTGGACAGTCTGGACTGACCCTTCATGTCCCTTGATGGATGCTTGCTGGACACCTTTTGCTATTCTTATCCTTTTACTGTTAAAGACCTCTCTCCAAAAGCTAGACCTGGGATAACAAAAAGCTAGTGAACATGAGAATGAAATCAATGAAAGTTCTCTGGAAAATACAGTTATGCAGAAAACTGAGTCTTTCCTAAGAACTTATTACTTAAATAAATATCCAGATCTCTAATGAGTGTTGTTAGTAAGCATGAGAAAGAGAATTTGAGAAGAGTTATTCAAGAAGAAAAACTTAGGGAAATTTTAGAAACTGACAAGCTGTAATTGAATTGCTAGGTTTTTAATGTTCAACTTTAGAAACAAGGAACTTGTGTGTATAGGAAGAGATTTTGATCATGCAAGTTTGTGACAAGCCTCGGTACCTTCCTGGAGGCAAAAGGAAGCAGTTTTAGGAACCCCGAAAATAAAGATAGGGACCGTATTGAACCAAGGGTTCAAGACGGAGACACAGAGGAAGGCATCCTGGTTCAGGGGACTGCCTGCCTCCTGAACAGACTTGTCAGACCAGAACTTAACGGACAGACTGCCCTTGTGTAAGCAAAGGGGCTGAACGATATTTTAAGAATCAAAGAAAAAGGATGGTGGTCTTACGTCAAATATAAAAGAAATATAGAGGAAGGAAAGGAAGAATTAAATAAGGGTTGAACTTCTATAGAAAGTCAAGTTTGGTATGAAAGGTAGCAGGAAATAACTTTTGATCTAGTAATCTTTTGCCAAACTGAAACAAAATCAAATTCAAATAGAGTCATCCTGTCTAGCATTTCTGTAACCACAAGGTTTTACGACACCAATCTTAAGGAAGACAATATTGAGTTTAAAGAAAATTGATTTTATCATAACGTTAATTTTCAGTTCTTATAAAATTGCTGTTTGCTCCCTTTGTTTCTCTTTCAATATTCTTATGTAATCAAGGAAGACTGTAGAAGAAAATGTATTTTAAAGAACTGTGTACTCAATGCATAAAATTTCTGAGGAGATGATTTTATGTATAAATAAAGTCTGAAAGAGACAAAAGTTGTCAGAGTAGGAAAAGCCACATCAAGATGTGCTTCCTCTCCGTCCCGTCTCTCATGAAGCAAATGATGTGCTGTGTCTGACCCTTCCTTCATTAGCTGCTCATGCATCCACCCTTCTCCAGACCCTGCCCTCAGCCAAGGCTGGGCCCCGGCAAGTGCTTTAAAGTTCAGTCAAGTTACATTTTACAGAATAGAAAAAGGTTATTTTTCCTTAATCTACGTCATTGATGCAGATCCAAGTTCCTAGATCAGCAGCATTTTTTTTTTCTGCTCAGAGAGCATCCTATAATGTTTCCTAAAACGTACATCGGCTGTTCCTGGATTTGCTGGGTTTTTATTTATGTCTTCTTTGCATGTGAAGGCCACTTATTCAGTGTATAGAGTTCTTGTTTTAACAGTCGGTTTTCTCTCCATATTTGAAAAGTGTCTCTCCATGGTATCTGGCTTGAGAGGCTTCTAATGAGACTTCTGTGATTCTTACTAATGTAACACAGTTTGCCCCTCTGGCTGCACACAGGCTTTCTTCCTGTGGGGTCCAGCACTTCTACCAAGTCTGTGTGTGCTTTTCTGCTCGCGTTTTCATATGGTTCTGGTTGGTGTTTTTAGGTTTTCTGATACATCATTTGGTGTCTACTTTGGACAATTCTCAGTCATTATGTCTCTGTATATCTCTTCCATTCTATTCCATTCGTCCTTGCTTTCTGATATTCCAAATGTGCATACACTAGAGAGGTTAATGTTGTCCATCAATTCTTGGATGCTGTGCTTTTGTCTATTGCTCCCTAGCAGCTGTCAGTTAGAGTACATTCAATGGCACTGTGGGGCAACATAGAAAATTCCAGCACATACTTGAAGCATTTTCTACTTCTTTCTTAGACTATGCTGGAAATACTCTTTGCTTTTTCTGGGGCACCTTTAATTTCTATCACTGTTAAAGCTACCTGTCAGATCATGTATGTTTTCTATCTTTTCTATCAGAGCCTTTCACATATTAATTATAACTTCTTTAAATCATTGCCTATTAATCTTATGTCTGTGTGCTAGTGTCTGTCTGTGTGAACCTTATCTGAGGGTGGTTTGTCTTTCAGGGCTGTGTTTATTATTGCCTCTTGGTATGTCCTGTAAAAGTGTTGAAAGCTAGACACATTATATATGACAGTAGATACAGAGATGAGCACGCTCGTGATTAGGGAAGAACATATATTTTCTGATACTAAGTCATCACAAGGAAGAGCTGCACCAGTCTAGTCAGAAGTTGGACTGTGTTTGTAGTTTGCTGTTGCTATGGCTACCAGAGATGGAGTCTATTGTTGATAATGGGCACCAGAGATTTCTAGTCATTCTAATGATATTTTATTTTTATCTCTCTGATTAACTTTGCTTCTACTCTTTGTCTGCTCACCAGAGAGACTATGCCTTGTACATCTGTCTAGAAAAATCCTCTTACCTTTTCTATGAATTCCTCCAGGCTAGCTGAGCTCTGGGTCTAGGGATCAGACTCTGGTACCCTGACTTAGGCAGGTTTGGGGACCTGGTCCTCACATGTCTAGCTCTCACAATACTTTCTGTCCCCCTTCCATGCACAGAACTTCTTTTTATCACTAGGCCTCCTTACTGTAATCGGAATCCACTTGTGTCCTCAGGCTGGAGCCTTAACTCCTTCCCCCCTTGCAGTCACTTATCCTTGAGATGGAGAGATGGGTCTGTGTGCTGTTCTCAGCTAGGTGAGAATGAGATTCCACCAGAGTCCTGGCTCCAAACCTCTCTAACGTTTCCATGAAGATGAGGAGGAGAGATGGTCTAGTGGGTTTCAAAGTGCCATAAGCTTGCACTGGACACCACCTCTTCTTCCCTGTGAGACTCCTAGGACAAGGCTGCAGGAGAATGAAAAGCTAACTATGCTGCTGATGGTTAAACATTTCTCATTTTTAATTTAAAAAATATGAGTATGAGTATTTAGTCTGTATGTTGCATGCATGTCTGTGTACTGTGTGTGCCAGATGCTGTCAGAGAACAGCAGAGGGCATTGGATCCTTTGGAACAGGAGTTACAGAAGGTTGTGAGCTACTATGGGGTGCTGGGAATTGAATCTGGATCCTCTGGAAGAGCAGCCAGTGTTCTTAGCTGCTGAGCCATCTCTCCAGCCCCTAAAATTCCTGATGTATTTTCATCTTTTTCTGCAGCTGTAATGAAATACCTGAGACTAGGTTACCAGTGAGGATAATCCTGAATTCTTTCTTATAATCCTGAAGACTAAGTAAATAGTCTAAGATCAGTGTCTCTGCAGAGTCAATGCCTGGTGCAAAGATGGTTTTTTTTTTTTTTTGTCTCTTCATTGGGTACAAGTGCTGTGTTCTCACATGGCAAGCAAGGAAAATATAACTAACTGGTTTCTGTTGGCCATTTTTAAAGGAGCTAGTTCATTCATAAGGGTTCTGCTCTCTTCATTTAATCATTATCTTTAAGTTCAGTTTCTGGTACTATCAACACACAGATGTTCTAGATGGCCCATTTAGACCACACTACTGTTGACACTCCATATCAATGAATATGATACCCAGTGTTGTGTGCTTGAAGACATGCACTTGTAGGTCTCATTTCATTCTTATGTAAGTAGATATATCACTTCAGAACTGTACTGAGTTGCCCACTCTGGTATCTTAGTTTTTTGGAGTATAAAGTTATTAATTTTCAGACTGCCACCTTTCCTTGGAGAGTTTTTATACCATTCATTTCTTCTGTTTCCATTGCTGAGCTGAATACAGAACTTGGTAAATTGATTTTTGTTTGTGTAAGGCTTTTGTAGATAATTGGACCTAGGACTTGTCCAAGGTAGGCAAATGCTCTGCCACTGACTCTATCCACACCCCAGCCAACTGACGTTTGACAAGATGTAAAGGCAAGTACTTGGAGAAAACATAGGTTTTCTATAAATATGCAGGAGACAATTGGACATCCATATGTAAGATATGAGTCTCTGCATGACTCACCACAGCCCAGAAATTAGCTCAAAGCAGACCAGAGTCATACCTTTCAAATGAAAGACTGTAACACTTCTTTAAGAAAACATACTAAGGGCTGGAGAGATGGCTCAGCAGTTAAGAGCATTGACTGCTCTTCCAGAGGTCCGGAGTTCAATTCCCAACACATGGTGGCTCACAACAATCTGTAATGAGGTCCAATTTCTTCTGGTATGTTTGAAGACAGCTATAGTGTACACATACACATAAAATAAATAAATAAATTTTTGAAAGAAGAAAACATTAAAATTTTCATGTCCTTTGGAAGTTGACATGTCCTTAACAAATTAATGATAATTACAATAAAACATTAAAGTGTGGTTTATGGTCTGGTGAGGTGGATCACTGTGTAATAGTGCTTCCTCTTCAAGCATGGGGAGCTGAGTATGAATACCCATTACCCACAATAAAAAATAAATACATGTGGCTGCAAGTGTGCATAGCTTCAACGATGGAGGAAGTGGAGACAGGAGGATGCCAAGAGTTCACTGGCCAACCAGCCAGCACAGCTAAAATGATAAGCTTCTCGTTCAGCAGGAGACTTTGTCTCAAGGCAATAAAGCAAAAAGGCACCTGTCATCCTAGTCTGACCTCTGCATGCACCTGCACATATGTGTGCATGCAAAACGCACACACACACACACACACACACACACACACACACACACACACACACACTGCAATTCATTAAATTCATTAAAGAAAAAGTCTAAGTTAGACTTAGCCAAATTAAAAGCTTTGTCCTATTAAGGGCTACTATTATAGTAAAGGGGAATTGGTTTTCAAGTACCAACCCTCACAAAGGACTTCTATGTGGAATTCCCAGAGAGTTCATAAAACTTAACAGTAAGAAAATGAGCATCTGAGCCTAAGAGAGGTAGGCATGTCACTGAAGGAGATGTGCAGACGAAAACTAAGCCTATTAAAATGTGCTCAGTGCTTTAGGTTAGGAGAGTGAGCTTCAAAATTGCCACAAACCGCTACTACCTACTTAACCATAATCAGTAAAATAAATAAAACAGGCCAAAGCAAGTGCTAAGAAGGATGTAGAGATGCAGATATTCTCTTTCATGTGCAGTGGGGATACAAAAATACCTTGGAAGTTACAAGGGTAAATATAGTCTTACCATACAATACGAAATACCTCTCAGTGTATCTACTTGAGTAAAATGGGTAACCGGACTCTGGCATATGTAATTAAAGAAGGAGAGTGTTGATACTCATGTACAGAGAGCTTGAGGGCACAGGAGATTGAAAGAACATTTCTCTTGCTTCTCTGCTACCCATCTCACCATGACAACTCTCAGTCTCGGGCATCTCTCTATCCCAAGTCCTGGAGATTTGCTTCTGGGGAAGAGGAAACAAGGTATCCTATCCGGCCCCACCTTTAGTCTTCGCTGCTGTCACTGTCCACAAATGTGGTTCTTGAGAGAGATATCCCAACCACTTTATGCCATTCCCATTCCTAAGCAAACAGTTGAAGACAATGATTTGAAACCTGCAATCTCTACACCAAGATCTGGAATCACCATTGGAAGACAGAATCTGGAAAGTCACCCCAAACCTTCTGCATTATGTTCCACTTGGCACCAGCTAGGGTTACCTCAATTGAGAAAGTGTCTCCTTTAGATTGGCCTGCGGTCAAGTCTATGGACGGCATTTTCTTGATGAATGATTGATGTGGGAGGGCTCAGAGCATTGCAAGCAGAGCCATTCCTAGGCAGGTAGCTCTAGGGTATATAAGTAGTAGGCTGAACAAGATATAGAAATCAATCCAGTGAAGAGCACTTCTCCATGGTCTCCAGGTCCCTACCTTGAGCTCTCACTCTGATTTCCCTTCATAATGAACAGTAATCTAAAAAAGGAATGAAACCTTTTCCTTCCCCAGGTTAGTTTGGGTTATAATGATTATCACACCAATCAAAAACAAACTGGGACAGCTACTGAACCAGAAACTCTCTGATGGAGTCCTGAAATGAAATTTTCCAAGCTTGTCATGTAATACAGATGCCTGGCATACTAAGTTCTGAGAACCACTAGCCTTTGGCAATGTGGACACAGGCCCAGGCAAAAGAGGCTGCTGCCAGAAGATTCCTGGAACTGCTGGGCTGTGGCTACCTTTCCTGCAAGTGGAGACACAGAGAGAAAACTGCCTCTATTCTACAGTCAAGTTCTGCTACAATAAGCTCATGTTGCAGTGGGCTTGGGGTCTTGGATGAGTGTTCTCTCTCTCTGTATCTCTCTCTTTCTGTGTTTCTCTCTGTGTGTGTTTCTCTCTCTCTCTCTCTCTCTCTCTCTCTCTCTCTCTCTCTCTCTCTCTCTCTCTCCTTCTTCGTCTCTCTCTTACATACACACAGAGTGAGCAAGCAAGCAAGAGAGAGAGAGAGAGAGAAAGAGAGAGAGAGAATAATTATTTCCCCTAAAGAATTTGCACGAATTCAGAGTCAAGGGATTCAGAAGTTTTGTTTCATTTTGTATTATTTTAATTTTAAAATAGGCTGAGACTGTACGTGGGCCATTGGCATTGGTAACCAGGGATGGGTAGAGTGCTTGCGTGGCATATGTGAAGACCTGGGTTTCCCAAGCAGCATAAAAATCAAACAAAACCCAATAAAACCAGGATGTGCCAATATCTCCCCTCTTGTTTAAGCTCTTCTATCCAGTCATTAAAATTCCAAGGTCAGATGGAAATATCTCATCTGATTTTTTCTTCCATATAAATATGCCCAGTTTGCCCCCCTTCTCTCTGTGGCTGTATATGGGTGTATGTATGTGAGTGTGTGCAAAGTAGAGTCTTCTTATCTGGTATTGTCTACAATGATTTCCATTATCTACAGTCAAATACATCTTAATATATTAAATAAATTGTATACATATATGAAATACTCAAAGAATAATTAAAACATATTTAAAATATTAAAAAGAAAAGTATAAATACAGAGACCATACCCATATAACTACATTATTATATACTATAACCATAGTACCATTGTATTATTATTATTTTTACTAATAAAATATAATAAGATATAGTACAATAAATTATATAATAAGATTAAACAAAAACTAACATATTAGAATTGGACAAAACATACAAGCAGAAGGAAAAGAGCCCAAGAGAAGACATCAGAAAGAGACCCACTCATTCCCACACTCAGGAATCCCATAAAAACACTAAACTGGAAGACATAATGTATGTGCAAGGAACCTGATACAGACCCATACAGTCTCTGTGCATGTTGTCTTAGTCTGGTAGTACATATGAGCTTTAATCATGTTGCTTTAGGGGACCTTGTTTGCTTGGTATCCTCCATCTCTTCTGACTCTTTGACTCTTTCTACCTCCTGTTCTGCTAGGTTCCCTGAGTCCTGGGGGGGAGAGATTTGATGAAGACATATATTTAGGACCTAATGTTCCAAAGTCTCTCACTGTCTGCATATTATCTGGATATGAGACTCTGTATTTACTCCAATCTGCTGCAGGAGGAAGCTTCTCCAATGATGGCTGAGCAAGATACAGAACTTTGAGTTTATCAGGATGTCATTAGGAGTCCTTCTATTACTCCATTTTTGTTGTTGTTGTTGACCAGTAGTATGTGGCTGCTCCTTAGGACCTAGGCTTTCTAGTCTCGGGCTTTGGTTACCTAAGCAGTGTGGGTCCCATCTTGTGGCAGGGGCTTTTGCACTAGCATATCTTGCAGGCAGGACACCACTGTAGATCAAAGGACTGATGGTTTGGTGTTTACATTTCTCTTTTGGTATCACGTAGAATGCCTTCTTATACTAAAAACACTAGAACATATAGGTAAAGGCTCTACGTAGGCAATAGCTTGAATTCTCTGTGTTAAATAAGTTGCATAGGTATTATTTTCAGCAATGGGACCTTGCTGTCAATTATTAGAGAGCAACCTATAGCCTTGGCAACAACCTGGGTTGTTTGGGAATTCCCATGGGACCCTTTGGCCAGCAACTCAATTAGATATAACCCAATTCCAGTACTAAAAGCTTCATTCATTGACAAAATGTTGTCAGTGTGTCTTTCTCTCCCCCATTATTGGTAACTGCACATCTGATAGAGGGCTAATATCTAAAATATATAAAGAAGTTTAAACCCTAGATATCAAGAAAACAAATAACCCACTTAAAATGGGGTAAAGATCTAAACAGGGAATTCTCAAGAGAAAACTCAATTGGCTGAGAAACTCTTAAATAAATATTCAGCATCCTTACGGATTCATCAGGGAAATGAAGAATCAAAAATACTTTGAGATTTCATCTTATACATGACTTGATGGCTAAGTTCAATAAAACAAATAACAGCTCACATTGGCAAGGGATATGGAATAAGGGGACCACTTATCCACTGCTGGTGAGACTACAAACATTTACAGCCACTGTGGAAATCAATATGGCTCCGCAGGAAGGTGGGAACTGAAGATCTACCTCTAGATCCAGCCATACCACTCATGGACATAGAGCAAAAGGGCAGTTCATTTTATCACGTAGAAGCTTGCTCAACCATGTCATTGCTGTTCTATTCATAAAAGCCAGAAATTGGAAAGCATCTAGATGTCTCTCAACAGAAAACTGGGTAAAGAAAATAGGGTACATATATACAATGGAGTATTGCTCCACAGTTGAAAAATCAATTTCATAAAATTCACGGATAAGTGGATGGAACTAGGGAAAAGCTGAGTGTGGTAATTCAGACCTGGAAAGACAAAAATGGCACGTATTCACTTACTTGTAGAAATTAGTTCTTAGGTCAGTGATAACCAAGTCACCATCCACAGAACCACAGAAGCTAGGTAGAGAGTAAGAGACTGAGTGTGGACAGATCTCCATGTTCTTTTAAGTAACCTCAGTAAACTCACATCTTTACTTTAAAAAGGGAAAGGGAAATAATAGAGAGTTATGGATCTATAGGAATGGCTGAAATGGAAGGATCAGATGGGGAGGGGAAGGGGGCAAGGGAGGGAATTCAGAGAGAGACAATTAAAATTAAAGGCCATTTAAGAGATATCATGGAAACCTACTTATTTTAATCTCATATTGCATACAACATACATGATGATAGGTCTGTCTGTAAAGGAAAAATATAGTATGCATAAGGTTTAGTACTATGTTGGATATCAAGAATCTTCTGGGACTCTTAAAATGTCCCCTTACAAAAACACCGCTAAGAAAATTGGTACTACAATTTGGCCACTGAAATGTTACTATCTGGCAAGGTTGAGAATCAGGGAGCTGAAGAAAATGCATCCATCTCATGAAGCCAGGTGGCTGCATGCAAAACAGCAAGATGACCAATGGCAGATAACAATGGCAGAAAGGCAAGTCATTCATCCAACAGGTATCCTCAGCTTATATGGCAGTGTGTGTGTGTGTGTGTGTGTGTGTGTGTGTGTGTGTGTCCTTCACCTACGCCCTATGCCCTGTATAGATGGTGGGCCCTGAAGCTCTTCTGAAGGGAGCGATACTTCAGGAGCTTCCCTAGCCACCTCCTCATATATATACCATATACTCAGTCTCCTCCTCTGGGCTAGCTTGGAATAACAGCCATTTCAGCATCTATAGTCTTAAACCAAATTCCTCTTCTCTTCTACAGAAGCATTCTGGCCCACTGTGTTCTTTTGAACTATGAATGCCTCACTAGTTTAAGAGGAGAAGGTCATCCCTCGGGTAGGTGGTTCCATCTCCAGCACCTTCCAAGGTCACATATTACATGATCTCCCCTCAATATTCTCAGGGTACAGGATCCAGGAACACTCAAATTCACAGATGTTCAATTCCCTTGTGTTAAATTATGTAGTGTTTGCATGAATCCTATGCGCGCGCGCGCACACACACACACACACACACACACACACACACACACACATGCATACTTTAGTCTCTCTCTAGACGATGAGATGTAGATGCTGTGTCAACAGCTGCTCTTAGGAAATCTACCGGAAAAGAAACCTGTACATCTTCAGGTCAGATACAACTAATTTTTCCAAATATTTTTGACCCTATTGTTTGAATCCAGAGATGTAGAATACAAAGGGGCAAGTGTAATTGCCATGAGTGATTTCATGAGCCCGAAGCCCCCTGGAAAGTAAAATGAATGTAATAGTATCTTTCATGGCACAGGATAGCCCAATGAAGCTATAAGACTATGAGCCTGACATCCAAGTTCAATGCATAACTCTTTTGTCTTCTCCTGATCAAGTTTCCTAACATTGCTCACCCTGTTTCCTCTCACAGTGAAAGAATTAATGCCCACGTGGCCCAACCTCAATGAAGATTAATGAACTACTTGTATGGATGGGCTTAGCGAACTGTAACACGCCGCCTAGATGCAAGGATATTCACTTCTTCTCAAGAGCAAGGACCACACTTTCCAGGCCCTACCTCCTCTCCCCATGGATGAGTTAGATATAGGCTCAGTTTCATGTTTCTCACTTCTATTAACAGCCCAATGGTCTGGAGTCCTGAAAGGCTGGTATTCTTTCTTGAAAGATCTTTGTCTAAATTGATTTGGTGATACTCGATCAGGAATCGACTGGTTGCAGAATGCCACATATTTTAGTCTCTTCTCTAATTGAATTTGTACCACACTTCTGCTCAGAACTATAGAAGCACTCCTCCCATTGGCCGTTTGCTAGGGAATTGCCATGGAGAAGAAGGCATGCCCGTGTCCTTGAATCACCTTTCTTGATCTTCTAATGCTGCCGCCAAATCCAGACTGTCATTGGTACTCTTCAGCTGAATAAAAAAGAGGAGAGAATTAAACAATATCCCTTCTAATTAATGCCAGTCAAGTATACCTCTGTGTACCTCTCTGACCACTGACTTGACTTCTCTGAGTTTCAGCTACCCACACTGAGATGTGTGATAATGTTACCAGACAACCTTCTGGGGATTTGTGAAGTTGAACTCATCAAATGTAAAGCAATTTTAAAGATGTTGAGGGCCCGAGGATGGTTGCAGAAACAGGAGTATAACAGATGTACTATACCAACCAACTTGAACTATACTCAGTGGTCATTTAACTTACACAATAACAAACAACGTATTTCTGTTCTGTAATTAAAATTATATTTCTTCCGACTTACTTTTCTCATAGCACTTGACAGATTGAGTTGAGTTCATGAACAAGAAATCACATTGATTTGTATATGGGTAAGAACCAGTAGGACTATATTAAAGCAAATACGCAAATACTACATGGGCAGTATCTCTGTGCCTTGGGTGGCATGCTGAGATGAATGAGAAAAACGATGACATAGTGAAAGTTGCTCAAATAGCACTGGAAACAGGTTGTTTGGAACTGAATGTCTGATTTCTCCTACCAACTGCATTATGTTCTTGCCCTAACCCTCAGTTTAATAATATTTGGGAGTGATCCTCCTTCATGGAAATAGTGCCCTTTAAGAAAAGAGAGGAACTAGAGTTATCTCTTTACCTCACCATATGAGGACATATAGAGAAGGCAATGGTTTACAATCCATGAAAGGAGGTCCCACCAAGATCCCAACAATACTGGGACACTTGAGAGGGTATAAAACTGCCAGAGTCTTGAGAGGCTGTGGTGATGATTGCCCCCTCTGTTGTTGGTGCTGCTGCTGTTTGCTGTTTGCTATTTGTCTGCTGTTTGTCTGCTGTCTGCTGTTTGCTGTTTGCTGTTTGCTGGTTGAAGATATCATTTCAGGGGGAGGATTTTTTATATTAAGTATTTTCTTTATTTACATTGCAAATGTTATTCCCTTTCCTGGTCCCCCCCTGAAACTCCCTATCCCATCTCCCTCCCCCTGCTTCTATGAGGGTGCTCCCCCACCTGTCCTCCCCAGGAAGGAGCCCCCTAAGTAGTTATTTAATACCATGTGCTCATCTCTAAAAAAAAAAAAATCCCACTAAATGGGTTCAGCAAGTTGCATTTATACAGTTATATGTATTTGTACGTATAACAATAATAATTAAATGAAAAAGAAAACAATAAGGATAATACATAAAAGTGGAAGGAGGACTTAGAGCTAGAGGAAGGAGAACAGTGAGATGCATGATATGATAATAGGTTATCAAAGTATGTTCATACATTTATAATTAATTAATAAATTTTAATAAAATTTTAAAATAAATTAAAAAGAAGAATTTATAATTATGAATAATTTGATTCTTGGCAATTTTTTCCAGAAGAACTAAAATGAGAAACACACAATAAGCAAATGAAATATTTTTATTTATGAATGAATATAAAACACAGTTACTAAAAAGAGAACATAGCTGAGCACAATGTTAAGCCAGTCAAAATCCCAGCATGGGTTGGGTAGGAGGTCACAAAGTCCCACCCCTGTCTGAGGAGCCACTGGCATTGACGATTGCTAGTGGAGGAAGTTTCAATTTTCTTCAGGGATGTGGCCTCTGAGAAGTCTATCCATGTGCCAATAGATTGTTTTATACCCACGTACATAGAGGCAGCATTAATTGGACTCTCTAGTTTACGTATAAACAAGAACACAAGAAGTTGGTACAAAAAGTGGTGCAGAGAAATGAGAAGTCCTAGCAGGGAGGAAATAGGAGTGGATTTATTGAAGATGCATTCTGTGCATGGTTGGAAGTCTCAAACAATTAAATAAAGGAAAACAAAAACCAAAAACGAAAGGAAGGAAGGAAGGAAGGAAGGAAGGAAGGAAGGAAGGAAGGAAGGAAGGAAGGAAGGAAGGAAGGAAGGAAGGAAGGAGCAAGCCAGCCCTGCAGGTCCTTGTAGGCTATTTCCCCCATTTTATCTACATGTTTTCTCCTCTACTTATCCAGAGATCTATACTTTCAAACTACAGGACTCCCAGCGGAAGACTTTCTGTTGGCAGCTGAGATTTTAAAACCAAATAAAAAAGATTTACTGCAGTGGCAAGTAATAGAAGCTAAGCAGCTGTACAAACTAAAGCACACATTTGGAAGAAGCCTATACTGTGTCCCTGCATCAGCAGCAGGGATGCAGGCAGCCTGACCGTGAGCACATCCACAAACCAACCACGGAAGCAGGGATCTACCTGCCTGTCTTTATACCAATACCATATAGTTTTTATCACTATTGCTATGTAATCAGATTGAGGTCAGGGATGCTGATTCCTCCAGAAGTTCTTTTGTTGTTGAGAATAGTTTTCACTATCCTGGGTTTTTTTTGTTATTCCAAATGAACTTGCAAATTGCTCTAAGTCTATGAAGAATTGAGTTGGAATTTTGATGGGTATTGCATTGAATCTGTAGTTACTTTCAGCAAGGTGGCCATTTATACTATATTAATCCTACCAATCCATGAGCATGGGAGATCTTTTCATCTTCTAAGATCTTCTCTGATTTCTTTCTTCAGAGACTTGAAGTTCTTGTCATACAGATCTTTCACTTGCTTGGTTAGAGTCACACCAAGATATTTTATATATTGTGACTGTTGTGAAGGGTGTCATTTCCCTAATTTCTTTCTCAGCCTTTTATCCTTTGAGTATAGGAAGGCTACTGATTTATCTGAGTTAATTTTATATCTAGCCACTTTGCTAAAGTTATTTATTAGCTGTAGCAGTTCTCTGGTGGAATTTTTGGGAGTCACATAAATATACTATCATATCATCTGCAAATAGTGAAATTTTGACTTCTTTCTTTCCAATTTGTATCCCTTTGAACTCCTTTTATTGTCTAATTGTTCTGCCTAGTACTTCAAGTACTATATTGAATAGGTAGGGAGAGAGTGGGCAACCTTGCCTAGTCCTTGATTTTAGTGGGATTGTTTCAAGTTTCTCTGTGTTTAGTTTGGTGTTGGCTACTGGTTTGCTGCATATTGCTTTTACAATGTTTAGGTATGGGCCTTGAATTCCTGATCTCTCCAAGACTTTTACCATAAAGGAATGTTGAATTTTGTCAAATGCTTTCTCAGCAGCTAATGAGAGGATCATGTGGTTTTTTTCTTTGTGTTTGTTTACATAGTGGATTACGTTGATGGATTTCCTTATATTGAACCATCCCTTCATCATCTCCCATGGAAGGGAGAACCCAGATGGAATCTAGAAACCAAGAATTACTGTGAGAACCACCGAATGCAGTTAGGGTATCTGGGGTATAAGAGAGGGAACTCAATTAAATAAAATAACAATAATAAGAAAAAAAAGCCTTGATGTCAGAGAGATAGGTTCAAGTACTGAACTCAGAATTTAACAACTGCCGGACCATAGGAATCTTCTTTCACAGTTCTGAACTTTTGTATTTACCCAAGAAAACAATGAAGCTAATCTTACACTGATAAAGGCATAAAATAGAGTGTAATACAATGTATCCCTTAAAAATTAAAAAATACTAGTCATCACAGTGATCTTTTAGTATTAATTACTAGACCCTAATTCCAGGTCTGTTTACTTGCAGAATGCCAGGTTCTGCACTGATTTAGCTTTTACAGTGTTTCATATCTAGATGCAATATCCTCAACATCCATTTAAAATTCTGTAATTTTTTTCTGTTTATTTGCATCATAACATAGATAGATATTCTATAATATGTTCATGGCATTCTCCATGAGCCCTTAAACTCTTTAGAAAATTTCAAATTTTCTTCTGATAGAATATTATAGATGAAGTTATTTTATGTGTGCAAATACACATACCCAGAAAGGGGGAGAGATGAAGATGGGGGGTGGACTGTTGGTCTAGATAGCCAGACTTTCATCCATAGACTCAACCAACTATACATAAAAAAATAGAAAATATTATAACATATCTATGTGTATCTGTGTTTTATACATATGTGATATATACATATATTATGCGGGAAGTAGCACAGGTTATATAAAAATACTCTCAGTTTTCATAATCTAATTGCCAGGATTCTAGAATAAATCTCTCACAAACAGTAAGTGACAATTTCCCACGTAGACAAACATGTGGATTTTTTTTTATATTTACTTTATATACATTCCAATGTTTTCCCCTTTGGAAACTCCCTATTCCATTCCCCCCCCCCCGCCTCTGTGAGGGTGCTGCCCCCACCCACCCACTCCCGTCTTCCCTCCCTAGCATTCCCCTACACTGGGGCATCTAATACTCTCAGGCCCAAGGGCCTCTCCTCCCACTGATGGCCAGCAAGGTCCTCCTCTGCCACATATGTGGCCAGCACTATGGGTCCCTCCATGTGTATTCTTTGGTTGATGGTCCAGTCTCCGGGAGCTCTGGGGGAGGGGGGTCTTTACCCTTACTTGCAATATTATTTTAAGTGACCTCCAGTGAGTTCTCTAATAGTGTCAACAAAACAGGCACCCATGACTTTGAGCATTCTAAGAGTAGTTTGAAGGTTTTCAAATACATTTTCCAACTTATCAAATCATAGAGAAATAATAAGCTATACTTCAGGCAGCCTGGGGTAGCCTTATGAAATTGTTATGATTTGTTCTGGAGATAGAGTACAAATTCCATGGTAATCTTCACCGAATTTTAATAAGAGTGAAAGGAAGACTTAATTAAAGTGTTCTTTGCGGCTTTTCCTTTTTTCCCCGTCTAACCACAGCCATCTGAAAGCACTTCCCCTAGCGTCTTATCTCTATTGTGCAGACGCAGTAGAATCTTTATCATGTGTGGCAAGGACTGAGGAAAAGAGACACATAAAAATAATGACAGCGCCCTCATTCTTAAAAATACAACACATTCTTTTCCTCTTTCAGGAATCAGACCCCAAATGGCGTTCTCCGTGCTTTAATGTGAAATATGTGTGTGTGTGTGTGTGTGTGTGTGTGTGTGTGTGTGTGTGTGTGTGTATGTGTGTGTGTGAATGGCTCCCTCTTAATCAGTTTTAAGAATTCCAGCCATTTCACTGTAAACTGCAGTCCTTTTTCTAGAGCATAAATTTTACCAAGTAGCAGAGGAGGTGGAGTTGGGCACATAAAATGCATAGTTTTTGTTTTGTTTTGTTCTATGATCGAGGTTTTAAGAGAGTTTGATTGCTCTCTCTAGCTACTTACCAACGCACAGCAACCGACAGAAAAGCTGTTCATCTTGAATGCTTAATTATGAGAAACATGGCACAAAAAAAAGAGAGATAAAAATAATGCAACATGTGAAGGAATGTTCAGTGTGCAATTTTAAACTGTGGTTGTGGAGAGGGATGTGTATTATCATGGAAATAGACCCATGACACATTAAGTGGAGAGGAAAAAAAAGCCAGTGCAAAGCTGCCTGCCCGGTTCAGCATAAGGCTGTTTAAATACGAATCAACAGACACTAGATGAAAGCTTACGATGATGGGTTATTTTTATTTTCTATGTGTCTATTCTGTGCTCACTACAATAAACGGACATTGCTTTTATAATTACAAAACACCTCTAAAACAGGCTATGGCTCTGGTTTTGGAAAGATAAATTAAACACACTCCACAATATGTCTCCTATTGAATGCATCTATAAAAGTCACATAGAATGCAAGGAGGAGCTGGACACATGGGTGGAGGGAGGGGATAAGGTAGAGCAGATGTTGAAGTCCCACTGACCCAGTGGTTCTTCACCTGCTCCTCCCCTCAGCATCATTCATCCTGAATAAAGGCAGCCTGGATGCTGAAGTGTGCACTAAGTGTGGGTACGACAATCATCAAGAGAAACCTCCCCTTCCTTCTCTCCTACAACAGCACTCCCCCTACTAGTGACCCTGACCACAGCACAATGGCATCAGAAAGGCACAGAAAACCCACTCAAAAATACTATACTTCCAATTTTTTTTAGTGAATACCCATTACTAAATCCTTTACAATTTATTCTGCTGCAAATTGGTTCTGAGAGTGGCCAGAGTTGTGGGAAGTTTATGGAATAACTGGGAAACTAAGTATCCAGACTTCTGACCAGAGAACCAAAGAAGGGAGCCTAGACTTTAGTGAGTGGTAGAGAAAGGAGAAGCCAAAAATTCCCAATAAAGGTTATGTGAACCTCTGGCTGCCTCTGCTACATGTTTAAATCTGGCCCTGACATGCATATCACAGGTTCTGAGAACTGAACTGCAGACTCACAGGCTACCCTGTGAGACAGTCTATAATAAAAACAGAACTGTGTTGAAACCAGATCTCAGAGAATGAGACAGGCCAGAATTTATGGCACAAACTTCGTCTAGTGATTGCTTCCCCAAACAACTACCAGAACTACAAATTCAAAATTCCTGTTAGAATTTAAATAAGATCCAGAGCTTTGTATTAGACTGCCAAGTTTATAAACCAAAATTAATTGTCACTCAAACAGGGAAATACAACCCCCCACAACACACACACACACACACACACACACACACACACACACACACACATACACACACAAAGAAAAGAATTTACAGATCCTAGGTTTCAGCTCACAGATGTTAGAATGACCAAAGACTTTAAAGCAGATATTGTGGCCATGGTTAGTTACGTGACATAAGTACACCAAATCATAGCTGGAGGATATCAGAAGAGCAAAGAAAGAGTAACCCACCAAAATACATACTGTCTTCTAGAAACCCTGTTTATGTAAGTAGGTTAAGAGTAGAAGGGTGATCAGTGGTAGATCATGCATGCATAAATCAAGGGAAATCTGACAAAATGGACACAAAGGTTCATGCCTGCAATCTCAGCTACTTAAGAGGCTGAGGCAGAAAGATCACAAGTGTGAGGCCAGCCTGAGCTAAATAATGAGATCATATCTTTAAAATAGTAAGAGAGGAGAGGAGAAGGGGGAGGAAAAGGAAAGGAATGAAGAAAGGAAGGAGAGGAGAGATGGAAGGAAAAGAGAAAACAAAGAAGAAAATGGGTAATTTACATTAATATGAAATAGTTTTTGCTGGACTTAAGAACAAAAAACTTAAGACAAAAAAGGATATAAAATGAAAGTAAGAATATCATAAAAAAAAAACTCACAAGGATCCTGTGTTTACATTTAGTAATAAGGTCTTGAGAGAAATAAACCAAATGCTGGGGGTGGAAGAGATAAATGGGAAAACCTATAGTGAGAAGCAAAGACTTCAACAACCCCTTCCCTCATTAATTAATTAGACAGAGAGTAATTGTGAATATAAAGAATTAAACTATATCAGACACAGAGAGTGCTCCATTCAATAATAACAGAAAGGAAAACAACAACAACCAAACCCAACCTTTTCATGTACAAATGGAACATTCACCATGATAAATATCATTGGCTCCTGAAACTCACAGATGAAAAGAATTTGAGTGTGCTTTCTGGCAATAATAGATTAAATCATGCTAAAAGAAATGTCCTTGTGAGCGTGTGCATACATCGTGAGGGGTACATGCACATGTGGGGGCCAGAAGAAGGTGCCAGGTGTCTTCATCTATGGCTCCCCACATACTATGGATACATTTTAAGGCTTATTATGCTTTTTGACTTCCTTTTGAGATTATAATTACAGCAAATTGAACACTCCTAGCAATGCCCTGAACATAGAGCAAGGAGATGCACTCTGTTTCAACCTAGGCCTGATGATAAGAGCTACCGCTGACCCTAAGGAGCCACAAAGCAGCTTGTGTTACTTACAAAGAAAGCCACCAGAAACTGAGTTGTACTTCAACATCTTACTAGGATCACAAAGGTAGCAGAAAGTACAGAAGATTTTTAAGGAGTATTCTGTTGTCCCTTATAATGGGGTTGAGGCAAGAGTTTGTCATGTCAGAACTCCATGTATATTGTCTTAAATCTAATCAAAATGCGATTGTTTGCTTCTATAACCTTTGTGCCATCATTGCACCAGTGTATCTTGCAGTCAGATCATGGTTGTGGGCCACATAGTTTGTAGCTGAGTGAGACTGGCGATTACATTTCTTCTCTATTAGTGCTCAGAGCGCTTTCCAGTACCATAAATATTACTCACTAGGGTTGAAGCTTCTAGCTAGATATAAGCTTCTCTTCATTGTCTTCAGCAATAGGCCCTTACCATCAGTTTGTGGAGGGCAACCAAGAGTTTTGGCAATAGCCTTTGATTGAGTTTGAGTGGCTTCCATGGGACACCTTTGAATTGTTACTCAACAAAATTTCACCCATTCCTGGCACTGGAGATTTTGGCATAAGATGTCTAGTTGGGGTATTGTTTCCCCTATTATTTGGTGACTCCGTTTAGATTACATGTGTGTGTGTGTGCATGTGTGTGTGTGTGTGTGTGTGTGTGGTGGTGTGTATGTGTGTGTGTATGTGTGGTGTGTGTGTGTGTTTGGTGTGTGGTGTGTGTGTATGTGTGTGTGGTCTGTGTGTGTGTGTGTTTGGTGTGTGGTGTGTGTATATGTGTGTGTGGTCTGTGTGTGTTGTGGTGTGTGTATGTGTATGTGTGCAGTATGTGGTGTGTGTAGTGTGGTGTGTGTGTGTGGTCTGATGTGCGTGTGTGTCTGTCTGTCTATCTGTTTGTGTATAAACTTCTACAGTAGTAAGCTTCCATAAGGTTTTTCTAATGGCATTAGAGTTAGTTGTCGCTTCTCAGATTCCCTCATTTACTTTTTTTTTTTTTTTTTTTTTTTTTGGTTTTTCAAGACAGGGTTTCTCTGTGTAGCCCTGGCTGTCCTGGAACTCACTCTGTAGACCAGGCTGGCTTCGAACTCAGAAATCTGCCTGCCTCTGCCTCCCAAGTGCTGGGATTAAAGGCGTGCGCCGCCACTGCCCGGCCCTCATTTACTTTTTACCTCATCACCGCCATTACCCCTCCTGATTTAGCTTTATCTTTATCTTTTCATTTCACTGTTTCTCAATTGAGAAAATGCCTCCATCAGATTGATCTGTACAAGGGTCAGGGGAGTTTTTTGATTAATGATGGATATGGGGAGACCCAGCCCACTGTGGACAGTGCCACCCATGGGCAGGTGGTCCTAGGCTGTATAAAAAGGCAAACCGTGAGAAACATCCCAGTAACAGTGTTCCTCTATGGGTCCTGCGCTGCTCTTGCCTGAGTTTCCATGCTGGCTTCTCTCAGTGGTTGTCTATAATCAAGATACACAAGCTGAAACAGAGACTTTCCTCCCCAAGTTGATTTTTGGACATACTGTTTTCCACAGTAACAGAAAACAAAATGAGCCACAGGCTTTCTGGAAGAACAAGTGCTTTTAACTAGGAAGCCCTCTGTCCAGCCCCAAAATGTAATTGCATGCAATGGATTTTCAATTCATCCCTAATAGGAAAGGGAATCTGTCCTGATCTGTCAGATTGTATATGTGCGATGGCTACAAGAATTCTTCCAAAAACTAGATATTCATATTGTAAATGACAAACCCTGCTGCCTCTCTAGTATTCATGTTCCTAGACACTGTGGGACACATTTCTAACACCATGAGATTTTTGTCCCTGCATATTTGTGTCAAGGGGTCAGATGAATCAGAGGATAGTGCAAAGAATTGGCCTCTATTTTTTTCTTTTCGCATTTTCATGAGTGTGCGTGCGTGTGTGTGTTTGTGTGTGATGTTTAGGAATTATTTGCATGGTGTGTATGCAAAGGGATGTAGTGTATGCATGTGTCCGCGCACGTGTGTGTGCGCGTGTGTGTCTGTGTGTGTTCACGTGTGTGTGCATGTGTGCATGTGGAAGCCTGAAGTTGATGTGGACAATCATCCTCAATTTCTCTTTCACCTTATTCATGGAGTCACGGTCTTTCAACCAAACCCAGAGCTGGCTGAAAAGGCTAATCTCTCTAGCCAGCCTGCTCTGAGGAACCGCATCTCTGCCTTACAAGACTAGAATTCTGTTTACACCAGTTCTACTGTTCCAAACTCTGGTTTTCATCCTGGGGCAGCAAGCACTTTAACCACTGAGCCATCTTCCATCCTGTAAGGAGGTTCTTTAGATCAGGCCAGCTGACAAGGGATTCCCTATACACAAAAAGAACTGCAAGACATATAACTAGATCCCCCTAAATTCAAAAGATTACATTCCCAGATCATCTACACCTAAGGTGGCCTTCAAAAGGGCCCTTGCTCATCTCATCATGTCAGCTGACAAGGGAAGAAGCAGAAGAGTGGGATGAACTGTCTTACAAATGCTGCAAGACCCATAATTCATTTGAATGCATTATGAGGGGTTCTGTCAGGATCTAGGAAGAGGTGTGCACCATTGAAGGGCTCTGGAGACTTGAGTTTTGTGATAAATACTTCTCTCATTAAAACACAACCTGGGGGTTCAGTCATACTTAAGAAACAAGAGACAGAGATTGTGACAATTAAATTCCAATTTAGGATAATTGTTTCTTTCATGTGGGTTTAGAAGGCAGATTTTCTTCTTATTTACACATTAGCCATTCACGGAGCCTTTGTTAAAGGGATCAGACAAACAGCCATGGTTCTTCCTTTAAGATGAGTCATACAAGCTAATCCTCACACTGCTAGTTACTGTTCTGTGGTAAGAATCCCAGCAAAAGAGGAAAAGAATATTCAAGGGGCTTGAGAGATGGACAGTTCTTAAACTGTTGGCTGCATAAGCATAAGACCTGATTTAAGCTCCCCAGGACTCACATAAAACTTGGGAATGCACTGGCACAGTGGCACACACCTTTAATCT
This sequence comes from Uromys caudimaculatus, assembly GCA_028551405.1. Classification (NCBI taxonomy): domain Eukaryota; kingdom Metazoa; phylum Chordata; class Mammalia; order Rodentia; family Muridae; genus Uromys; species Uromys caudimaculatus. The sequence goes on along the minus strand of CM052703.1, from coordinate 115,404,196 downwards.
GAGCATTTGGGAGGGAGAGGCAGGTATATCGATTTAAGTTTGACCAACATGATGAGTTCCAGGACAGCCAGGGCTAAGTAGAGTGATTCTGTCTCACCAGTTCCCCAAAATCTGGAACTGGCCTTCTGCTTAAGGGCTCTCAAATCAGCCAGTCTAGCAAATTCATGAGATCCAAGTTCAGTAAGTAATCCTGTCTCAAAAGATTAAGGTGGAGAAACAGTTGAGGAAGAGATCTGTCATTACTTCTGGCTACCAAATGCACACACATTGAGGTATATGTGCACACCATGTTTAAGAATACTCTCTCACACACATACACATAGAGACAGACAAATACATACATGTATACACACACACACACACACACACACACACACACACACACACATACACACACACCGCTCAGGGATGTGCGGTTTAAGAAAGGATTCTTAGGGTTGGTAACCCTCCCCCAAAACTAATAACTTTAAAATTATAGAGAAAGATAAAAGCTGGGTAGTGATGGTTTATGCCTTTAATCCCAGCACTCTAGAGTTAGAGGCAAGCAAATCTCTGAGTTCTAGGCTAGACCAGGCCTGGTCTACAGAGCTAGATCCAGGACAGCCAGGAACGCGCAGAGAAACACTGTCTCAAAAACAAAAACAAAACAAGTTAGAAAAAAATACTTAAAAGGTAAATTCAGAAAAAATTCCAAGTATATATTTAATGGGAAAAAGCTACAAAATAAAGAGTGCCTGGGGTCAACTAAACCATCTCCCGAAAGCCTGTGTAAGTCAATGCTGTTTGAAAACAGATTGAGAGTAGTCAGAGGCCATGATGTAGCCGATCACCTTGCATGCTAAGCTAAAGCAAAACAAAAAGAATGCAAGAGAAAAGTGGCAGACTACCAAAGAAATTATGCATCATGGAGTTTATTATTTTACACTACAAAGCATCTTTCAATTAACAAGAAAAATATTGAAGAAGTATAAAAATTAGCACATTCCATGTCCGTCCTTAACAGGCGCCATTTAAATCACTTAAAACCATATCGAAGAAAAAAATTAATTTTTCTAATCAAACACATCGTAATGAAGTTGCGAGTCTACTCTTGCTTATCAAGTTGGCAAAATTTCTCTTTAGATCATGTGCTTACATTTACTGAAACACTGCAAGTCAGCAGCCTGATTTATGCAGGAGTCATAGGAACACACACCGCAGTAGTCTTCTGGGGGGTGAGTTAAATAAACTACTTCTGTCATAGGGTGGTAAATATTCAGGCTCTGGCCTACTAATGCTGTGCTTAGTGATTATCATAAGAAAACAATAAAAACACACAAAATATTTACTCAAGGTGCTCATCATAGTTCAATTTTAGTAGCAGAACATCAGCCACCTTGTAAAGTTTCAGTGGATAAACACTGAAGTTTATAGGAATTATGAAAAATTCATAAATGGAATATGGTATTGTTGCCTTAAAAATAAAATTTCCCAATTCATTAATAGTCTGGAGCATTGCTAATGGTGTATTACGTGCTGTGGAAAGGTATAAATCAATTTCAAATTAAAATATTGTATGTCTATAAGTAATTTCTCTTTCTGTTTCTACTTCCCTGTTTCTCTGTTTCTCTCTGACTTTCTGTGTCTCTCCTCTCTCTCTCTCTCTCTCTCTCTCTCTCTCTCTCTCTCTCTCTCTCTGTGTGTGTGTGTGTGTGTGTGTACATATATGCATGTGTATATGTTTACACAGAGTAAAAAAGTTGGTACTATGTACAGTAAAATATCAATCACGATTATCACTCAGAGACCCTGCATATCTGTTGCAAACTGTGGAAGATGTATATATTCTAACGAAAAGAGAGAGCATTAGGATAGCTATTGCTATTCCAGATCCTTTCTACTTGTCCTACCACAAAGGTACATTACACTTGTTTTTAAAAAAAAAAAAAAAATGTCATTTCATCTGAGGAAGCCCAGTTGCTTGTATTCTGCCTCTAAAATGGCTTCAATATTGAAAAGGGAGTGAACTCATTATAGCTCAAATATGAAGAGCAACATCAAAATCTATAATGTGGACATTTGTTTGCCTAGGGGCAAACTTTCCAAATCAAAACCTGTGCAAGCTGAGGAAAATGCAGCCCATGCAGAGCCTGGCTGTGTGCTTTGACTTTACCTGGAGCACCCACACATGACTAGGGACTTCGTGACTTGACCTTAGAGCCCAACCCATGAAACAATCTGGGTTTCCTGGCTTTTACTTTAAGCCTTGCCCTGCTCAAGTGTCAAAGGAGAAGAAAACCACTGCTCCATGTACCTGATGAATTTTTTCTTCATCTGACATTGTCACTTCCAGAAATAAGCAGACTAATTCTTTTTGAGAAAGTTTTCTGTTATAAGTAGCTCTACAGAAAGGTGTTTCTCATTAAGATAACATCAGCTGGCCTAAAATGTTCTATCATTGATACTTTTAGTAGCATTCCAGTCCTAAGGTCACCATTTCTCTCTATGTCTAGCTTCTTTTCCTTTCTGTTAGATCCTTCACTACTTAACTTTCCCACATAATGTGATTTCCAGAGATCTCTTCTTAGGGCCATGGTTATCTTGCTTGTATCCCTCTCTCCTACATCATCTTAGAATATGGTACTTAATATTTACATATGTGGGTTGCTTTGTGCAACATGCAGGTCACTGTCCCTTCCCTGGATAGGGAGAGACACATAGTCCTGGCTATGACTGCCAGTCATTCTAACATCTAACTTGGATCAAGCAGACATAATAAAAGCAAATAAAAAAAAGTCTTCTGGAGCTTTTCACAGAATACGTTTGTATTAATCTGCTGAGGATACCTTGACAAAATACCAGGCTGCTGGCTTAAACAGCAGGGGTTTGTTCCCTCACAGCTGTAGAAAGGTGAGAAGGTAGGCTTCCCATCCTTGTTTGCAGATGACTGTGCCCTCTCATGGCCTTTCCTCCATGTGTGCAGAAGGGGAGAAAAGGGTTTGGTGTCTCTACAACTGGTAAACTATCCTTACACAATGAATGTTATGTGTATGGTTATTGTATAAGAGGTGGGCTGTATTGTTTCTCCTCAAATGGACGGGTGATGTTCTAACTCCTAGGACCTCATAATGCAACAGTATTTGAAGACAGGATCTTGTAATGAGTCTACTATGGAAAGTCTCATCCAATCGACCTGGTGTCTTTGTAACAAAAGACATTGGGTCACAGGGAGATACAAGGCATATTGCTCAGAGAAAGAGAGGTGTGGCAACGCCTTGGAGAAGGTCCCATCTACAAGTCAAGGAGAAAGAAAAGCATCCAACAGTGGCAAAACTTCATCTTGAACATCCGGCCTCCAGAATCAATGAGGAACTAGATGTCTGTTGTCGAAGCTGCAGCCTTCAGTCAGAGTGGGCTTAGAAAACCAGTCTTACAGCACTCTATGAAAACTCAGGATAGTAGATGGTGCCTTCTGCCCTGGATTGGGGAAGACCGGAGACTAATTCCACTTGAGGATAGTACTGCCATGAGACAAGATACATTGGTCCTGCTTCACAAGCTTGCTTGCCTTTTCTTTGCCCTGCCTACCCCTTGTTCATGGGACCTGTAGGTGTAAGGAAAAGGCAGGTGGTAGATGACTCCATATTCCTCCACACCAGCCAGGAAAACTACACCTCTGTCTCTGTCTGGATCCGAGGAGAAGGGGGATTTTGGAGAGTCTTCAAGAAGAATGTTGTGCGAATATCTCAAAAAGGTAAACAAGACTACGAATCAGCCTGTGAGCGGAAAGTGGTAGAATGCGGGCTAAGACACCCTTGAGTAACTCTGCAGTCCAGTGGGAAAAAGGATTATAGAATTGTTAGCTGCAGTTAGCAGTATTTCATAAGGGAGAGAATTATGATTATACCTCCATGCCCTGAGACTCCTCAGTTAATTCGTGACACCTACTGCATACCTGTTGTCTCACCAACTTATATTCCGGGAAAGAGAGGACAATTTGTAGGTACTGTATTATCTGGCTGGTACTTGTAATTTTTACTGTACTAATATCTTCCTGGGCTGCAAATGTTAGGCAGTTTCTTTTTACATTTATTATGGGCATTTATGTACTAGACACTGGATTGTGTTAGGTGATAAATGAGTGAGGAGAGTATGATTTTCATAAGAATGAAGCCTATACCAATCTTCTGAAATTGCAAATGTAGGTACCAATAAGGTGGAAGACACCACCAAATATTCCCTGTACAGCCTCTTTTGTCCTGGGAATAGCTTTTAGTCCCTTGCCGAGGTCATCCTAGGGTGGTCCAAGAACACTCAATGTTATTATGCCAGGCCATGAAGAACCAAATGCCCTTACCATACCAAAAGGAAGGAGGTAGACCGGAAACGCTGATTTCCTGTGAGGGACTCTACAAGGTTACTACTTTTAAGTTACAAAACATTCCTGAGTTTTACAAAGGAAGTACAGTTCAGAGACATTACATCATTATCAAGGTTACACAACTGGTGAAGGACAAGGTCAGGATTAATCCAGATCCATTTTATTTTTCAATTTTTGCTCTTACTTTTTCAACTCTTGCTCTTTCCAGCATGGCTTTCTGCATCCCCCATCTATCTCCAGATGGACCTTCACTAACTCCATCAGGCATGAGTGATTCACACAAAATATAATTGGGTACAATGCTTTCTCGGTTTGTTGGGTGTCAAGCCAATGACCACATTTAGAAGATCAAAGAATAGAGAATAATCTCTTACTTGCAGCAAGCAAGGAGATCACTGGGGTGGTTTAAAAAGCAGTGCTTTGGGGGCTGGGGAGATGAAACACTAAGTAGAGCACTTGCCACACAAGCATGCAGAACTGAGTTCAGATCCTCAGCACCCACATAAAATCCAGAATAGTGTGCCTTTAGCCCTAGCATCAGGGAGGCAGACACATGAGGACACTGGGGATTTGCTGGTCAGCTATTCTAGCCAGTTGGTAAGCTCCATGTTTAGTGTCTCAGAAAACAAGATAAAAGTCAGTTTTGGCCTATGGTAGCTACAACACACACACACACCAATGTTCTTATGGATACAAGGAAATATCTAGATTTTATTCAGGGAGCCTATATATGCGCTGGATACATTTCAAAGCATGGTTAGTTTAAGGTGTACCTTTCTGACCATGATCAGTTTAAGGTTATATAGTACATACTTAAAAAGAACACAGATGGCAGACCTGAATGTTTTGGGGAGTAGCCAGTTCAGCATTATAATGAGCCAAATTCATTCTAGATCAGAGTTGGAATCCCTTTGTGACATTGACTGGATCCTCATAAGTTACTTCAAAGAGTTGAGGTGAAATCAGAGAGTGGAACACCTTTAAATGTTGGCAGTCTTTTAAACAGACAGCAGATTTCTTATAAATGTAGGACTTTGTCTCTAATGGTACCTGACTCACACAGAGATTGGGGGGAGAACTTTCAAAGAAGGGGAATAAGCCAACTCTTCCTGAGCATCTATCTGTATATGAAAGTCAATTTCTCAGCACTACAGAAAGCATCCTAGAATCAGAAGTAGGAAACTCTTTTAAAGGAGCTTTAAAGTCGGAGGCTGTAATGAAGCTGGTAGAGTGCTTGCCCAGCATGAGTGAGACCCTGAGTTCTCTCTCTAGTACTTTTCTTTTTTAAAAGCTCACAAATTTCTTGTTTTATTGGCTGTAACTTACCAAGTATTTCCATGTTTCCCATAATAGCCAGATCTTGGCAAGCATGGGTTCTTGTATCCCATTTTATTTTTTTGATATTTACTTTATTTACATTTCAAATGTTTTCCCCTTTGGAAACCCCCTATTTCATTCCCCTCCCCCTGCCTCTGTGAGGGTGCTCCCCCACCCACCCACCCACCCACTCTCATCTTCCCTCCCTAGTATTACCTGACACTGGGGCATCTAACACCCTCAGGCCCAAGGGCCTCTCCTCCCACTGATGGCCAAAAAGGCCCTCCTCTGCCTGGCCAGCATCATGGGCCCCTCCATGTGTCTTCTTTGGTTGGTGGTCCAGCCTCTGAGAGCCCCGGGGTTCTGGCCAGTTGACACTGTTGTTAACCTCCATGGAGCTGCAAACCCCCTTAGCTCCTTCAGTCTCTTCAATGGAACATATCTGCAATCCTAGCTCAGCTCTGTCATTAGGGGAGTACAGGCAGAAAAATCATAGTTTCAAGGTCATGGTTGGCTCCATAGTTCCAGGAGGGCCAATGTGGGCAATATAAGATCAGATCTAAAAATAATAAAAACTAAATTTTAAAAAAGTTTAGGGTTTGATACCTAAAGATTATTTTTATAATTTGAACTATAGTTAAGATATTGGAGAGAATCTTCAGGTGTGAATGCATATTCCAGAGTAACTGCAAAAATCTGGCAAGTAAAAAGGGGCCATTGCTAGGGTGGGGCAGGAGGGGAGCAATAGAGAAGGAATAACAGGGTGCAAGTGATCTGATGGGAGATCACAAGCCTCCTTGGGGAGGGGAGAGGGAGACAAAAGCAGAAGAAAGAGAAAGAAGCATAAAATAACAGTGTGGATGCCTAAAAAATTGTAAAAAATCATATTATTAACTATCTACCTAAAGCAAACCAATAATGCATGTAAATCTGTGTATAAATATATAGTTTAAATGAAATTTTCACATCTGGATTGGCAATGCTTTCTCAAAGAGTCAAAGATCATGTAACAAGCACCATCCATGAGAAGCTCTCTTTTGAGTTGTCAGTCAGGGTTCCAAGAGACACCCCAAAACATGAAACCTATTGCTATTGCCTTGGTTGGTCCCCAGAGACAGAAGGAACATCTATATTTCTGAAGAAACCATGCATTTCAGATACATATACATTGCTATTTAAATTTTACTTGTCTTTTAAAAAGATAGTTCTTTTATTTTGAAGACTATAATATGATTACATTTTCTCCTTTTCCCTTCATCTCTCTAAACCCCAAAGGATCCTGTATCTGACTGAAAGCCTCTATCCTTGAGAAATAGCTTTCATGGTCCCAGAAGGTGCCATGCAAGTTTCCAAAGGAGGAAAGCAACCAAAAGTTATACCTAGCTATGATAGCCATGAACCACAATAACAACCAGTATGGCATGATAACCCTCAGGGTGCAGTAGTGGCACACATGCCCTGGAGGCAACCTACAGCTCCCTGGTTGAACTTAGGACCATTCCAACAAGAGGAAAATCATATCTGGTACTGGAAACCTAGCTAACTACTCGGGGCTCATCAAATCATGGATCTTGGAGGAGAATCTATAACCATTATCTTATTAAGCAAGTATAACCCTTAACTATAGTCTAAATATTTGCTGTACAAATAAATGTAGTCCTTATCCTTAATTTAAAAAAAAAATACTTTTCTTTTCATCTGATAGAATTACAACAATTGCAGAAACCTACAATCAATTAAAATGCCGAGTTGTGTGGAGTCCAGTCTCCGTGGATGTGTGTACACAACAATCTTGAAAATAAATTACCCATGGATTTTAAAGAGACTGAGAAGGGGTGCATATGAGAGCTTTAGAAGGACAGAGGAGAAAAGAGAAATGATGCAATTAAAATCTCAAAAAATAAAAGATGGACTCAACAGGCTATGTTTAGAAATACATATATATGTATTTGTATGTATGTGTGTGTGTGTGATTTGTATGTATGTATATATAAAATAAATAATTTTAGTAAGATGTTGAGAGGTGTTTTATGGTAATGTTTTTCCCTGGAATATTTCCTTCCTTTTTATTTAACATGAGATCTACTTTCTTAAAAATTTTGAAGTGCAAAGAACAAGATTATAACCTCACAGCTGTCAGGATGGCTGTTACCAAAGAGGAAAAGACAATCTTACCAGGCCAGTGAGATGGCTAATTCAATCCCAGAACCTACAATGGTAAAAAGACAGAACTGACTGAACAAGCTGTTCTCTGACCTCCACTTGTCCCATACACATGCACACACACACATACACACACACACACACACACACACACACACACACACACACATGCACATACATGAAATAATAAATGAATGAATGAATGAATGGATGGATGGATGGGTGGATGGATGGATGGATAGATAAATAAAATTAAAATGTTTTTCTTAAATATTTGTGAAACTACAAATGAACATAGAGGTTCATGCCTAAAGGACATTGTGTTATGTACAATAAACAAGGCACAGAGGCAAATGCAAGATCATCTCTCATGCAGAATCTAAAACAATTTCAGACACAGAGACCCAAAGAGTTGAAAGCAGAAATCAGGTTGAGGAAGGAGATCAGAGAGTGGCTGATCAAAGACATAAATGTTCAGTTAGACACAAGCTAGAAACTCTATTGTACATCTTGGTTGCCATGGTTGCAATGCTCTGTGTACTTGAAGAGGGATATTGTTCCCACCACAGTGAAAATGATAAAGGAATGGATAGGAAGGAATGGATATTTTAGTAAGATCAATTCAGCCACTTCAAAATGAAGGCAATTCTCAAAACACCATGTTATATATCACAAATATGCAATATTTGTCAATTTAATGGACTTTAAAACCATAGAAAGAATTGACTGAGGGAATAGGTCCTTCCCTTAGAGTAGGCAAAAGCTTCAGGAAGAGGCCCAGATAAAAAGCTGTCTGAGGAGAAAATAGTGTCTCCTGTTTGCCCACATCCACACTTGATGGAGGATGCACCTACACGGTGGCTGTTCCCGATACCAGTCATTGCTGCTGCCTGAACAGATTCATCATGCAAATGTGGGCTGAAGATCAGTGGTTCTCAAGGAACGCTTGGGTCTTCAGCAGGAACCTTGGGATCTTGAGCAGAGAATGGAATTGCTGAGGCAGCCAGCTCATTGACTGAGCAAGTATGCGTGCGTGTGTGTGTGTGTGTGCATGTGTGTGTGTGCGTGTGTGTGTGTGCATGCATGTGTGCGTGTGTGTGCGCGTGTGTGTGTGCGTGCGTGTGCGTGTGCATGTGTGTGTGCGTGTGTGTGTGCGTGTGCATGTGTGTGTGCGTGTGTGTGTGCGCGTGTGTGTGCGTGCATGTGTGTGTGTGTGCGTGCATGTGTGCGTGTGTGTGTATGAGAGAGAGAGAGAAAGAGAGAGAGAGCATATTTTATATTTATTCCCCTTCTGTTTTAATTGCTGCTAAATTAATCTGAGCAGATGTGAGTTTAACCAATCACTACCATTCTGCCATTTTGTGGTCTTTAATATCACAATTGTGTTTTTATTGTGCATTTTTGACATTTAAGTAGATTCTAATTAGAAACTCCAGTTTACAGCAAATACAGTGTGCTAGATAGTGCTGAGCTTGGGAAGGTGTGAGTTGAAAGAGGACAAATCTAAGAAGCCTGTCTCATAGGATTCAACGTGTTCATTGTGTAGTGGTGCAGAATGCCTTCAAAGAATGACTTTTCTAAAGATTAGACTTCAGTTAAGAGTTGGTGGAAGTCCTCTGCCATTATAGGGGCAATTTGATACATCCCACTGCTGCTTAGGATCAACCAAAAGCTGGACCACATCCAGGAGAAACCTAGGGAGGGGACATCATCAGACTTAAGGGTATGCTGTGAATAGAATGGACAGATGGTTGTCATCATCAGCTGCCAGGAAATACAGTTCATGGAGGCCCACTGTGAAATCAACTCAGTCCTGAATATTTAGCATAGGCAAAATAATTCAGGTAAAAGGCATTCCTATACTAACCATGGAAAATTTGTAAAAGCACTTGATATAATATTAAGCAATGTTAATATTATTAATTCTTAGAGTTAACCTGAACAGATTTGGTTCTATAGTTCAATTGTAATTATCAAAAACAAAATCACAAAAATATACAAATGAAAGGCATAAATACATAACTCTATTATGTAACAGTGAGTGTCTTAGCTGATAGAATTATGAATACAGCCTTTATCCTTTTAAATATTTTCCATATTTTCTTGAATAATAAAATAGCTTTTATCATTGAGAGAAAATGTGGAATTCCTAACCGGGTATGTTGGCTAGCTAGTTAGAAACTGTTGAGGGAGGATTATAAATTCCAAGCCTGACTGTTATACAGAGTGACTTCAAGGCTGGCCAGCTTAGCAAGAGCATGTCTCGAAACACAAGGTAAAAGGGCAAGAGCTACAGTTTGGTTACAGTATGAACTAGACCCTAAGCTCAGCCTCAGTCCAGAAACAACTCCTCTGGTCTCTTTCTTGGGAAAGCACATGTCTCCTCTCATGTGTTCTCTTAGCTACTGTCCCTGGCATAAATTCCTCCTCACCCAGGCCAACCCACAAGGCTGAGCACAAAGTTTGAGGTAGAGCTTTGATCTGGGAGAAGACAAATCACTGAAAGTGCAGCAGGGAACTCCAGAAGCACCAACTGCTGCCCCAGTGCCATCTCCTGTGAGTATCATTGTAAATTGTCTAATACCTTAGAGGAAGTATAGACACCATCTTCTTCCAGTGTAACAGTCAGGGTTTAATAACCAATGTGTCTGAGCCAAGTTAGAATATAAATGTGCCAAATGAGTGGTATTTCAGAGACATTTTCATGGTTTGTGGAAAAATAGACAAGTTATTGATATAAAAATGGTTTTAGGACACTAATATTTTTGATAATTATATTTAAAAATACTAAAATGACTACAAGTGATTTTACGTTGCTTTATAATCTCTTCGTCTCTGTTATTTGGCAGAATAAGTGATCTCAATGCCAATAGTAGGATGCTCAGAGCTTAAGGAGCTTAAGAGTATGATGTGGCAGTGGGATGTGGTGTAAATACCTGTAAGACCAGGACTTGAGAGGCCAAGCCAGAAGTTCAAGGTCAGCCTGGGTAATATGGTGAGACCTGATAGCAAAGCAAAACAAAGGTTTGAGGCAGGTTGCCCTAGTACAAATTCAAATGTATAAGTCTATGCCTGTGATGGTTTGAATATGCTTGGCCCAGGGAGTGGCACAATTAGGAGGAGGCCTTCTTGGAGTAGGTATGGCCTTGTGCAGGAAGTGTGCCATTGTGAGCATGGGCTTTAAGACCCTCACCCTGGCTCTCTAGTCTTCTCTTAGTTGCCTTCAGAACAAGAGGTAGAACTCCCAGTTTCTCTAGCCCCACGTCTGTCTCAACATTGCCATGCTTCCACCTTGATGAACTGAACCTCTGAACCTGTAAGCCAGCCCCAATTAAATGTCCTTTATAAGATTTGCCTTGGTCATGGTGTCTGTAACTAAGACAATGACCATATGTAAATTAATAAGTTCTTTAAATCGCACTTTATGTTAAAAACAGTATATTATGAGGCTTTAAATGATACAATGAAATAATTAATATAAATCAATTATAGGAGCTGAAGAGATGGTTCAGTGGTTAAGAGCACTGACTGCTCTTCCAAAGGTCCTGAGTTCAAATCCCAGCAACCACATGGTGGCTCACAATCATCTGTAATGAGATCCGATGTCCTTTTCTGGTGTGTCTGAAAACAGCCACAGTGTGCTTACATATAATAAATAAATAAATCAAAAAAAAAAATGTGGCCTCACAAGCCGGGCAGTGGTGGCACATGCCTTTAACTCCAGCACTTGGGAGGCAGAGGCAGGTGGATTTCTGAGTTTGAGGTCAGCCTGGTCTACAGAGTGAGTTCCGGGACAGCCAGGGCTACACAGAGAAACCCTGTCTCGAAAAACAAAAATAAATAAATAAATAAATAAATAAATAGATAGATAGATAGATAGATAGATAAATCGATAAATAAATTATATAAGGTCTGATATATAGAGCTCTTAATAAATGGCAATAATTGTTGGTCACCATCTTAAAGCTAGCAAAACTTTTAAAGTCCATCCCTTACCTGTTGAGAGCCCCAGATGTCTACATTGAAAGAACACTCAGAAGGGAATACTGCTAGGAAACCCTGTGTACTCACAGGGGCCCAACATATGTTGTAACAGGAAGTTCTAGCTCTGAGTTTTAAGATACTAACATATTTAAGACTCTCCGGTGATTCCACTTAAAATAATGGGATGAGCAGCTTGGGCATCTGAGAATATTAAGCAGAGAATATGGATTTTTCCAGCTCTGTGTCCTTTGGAATCTACGCTGCTACTTGTCTGTGCTGGAATGAAGATTCGTTTTGGCATGGGTAAGACTGTCTTCCTTCCAGGTTCTTCAGGATTCAACACGCCAGCTACTAATGGGCTCTGCTCTCCATGCAAAACCCTAGAAGTAGCATATGGTGGAGACGCATATCCTTTCCAAGAGGCACAGCTACCCTCCCTCTCCAGTCCTAATCCTTTTATAGAACAAGGCCTAGATGCAATCTTTTGCATTTACAAAAATTTAAATCTCTATGGTGTTGGAATACCAATATTGAGAGTTCAACATAAAAACTGGCCATGTAATGGGAAAACTCCCAGACCTGGCACAAACAAATGTGGAACCAGTCTTTGGCAACATTTCCTCAAACAAGATTAGGTTCAATTCCCATAGAGTTAATACTCCCACTGACTGTGGCCTCACAACAGCATTTTACAAACGATAAAAGGAAACAAGCCAACAGAAAGCTTACAGCTATAACTTGAGAAAATTTGTTTTCTAACACACCAAACTTACAGAAGAAAATGTTATGCTATTAGCTGTAATAAACTAAGTATGTTTAAGACCATTTGATTTTTACAAAAGTACAAAATGTCACAATAGAAGAAGACATAAGCAAAATAATCAGACAGGTTGGAAGATAAAATAAATAAAAACATGGCTACTGGAATTAAGCCCAATACAGACATTGGCGTATTAGATACAACGGAAAAGAGGATTTTTGAACTGGAAGGAAGCGATACTGAAAAGATGCTAAAGATACAGATGGTGCTCCATTTTAGAGAGATAGAAAACTAAATAAAAAGTTTAACCTATCTCTAAAGTGAGTAATAGAAAACTAGAGTAAAATGGGGGTAAACGGAGCATGTGTTTTGAAATATTTTGAAATTCTACAGAATTGAAAAAGAATGAATACTCAGTCTTTTGATATAGCACACTGAGTCTCAAGCAGAATTGATTCAAAAAATAAAAAATAAAACTAACTATATCCATAATAGTAGAAAGAAATAATAGACTACAGAGTGTTGAACTAAAGATAGAATAATAAGTCTTGGCCAGGAAAGCTTCTTCCTTAAGATGGCAGCAGGTAGTCCAGTGTATACTGAGGATAAGTGAACGTGGGGTGCTCATTCCTCAGTGGGCATCTATATTAACCTCCCCGAAGGCTCACGGAACATCACAGAAGAAAAAGATGGGGAAATGTAAGAGCAAGAGGGTGAGGTATAGTACTGTAAAATATTGTCTTCTGTCCCCAGGAACTCACAGCAACATAGTTACCAGCACACAACCAAGCCAATAAGAGGAGTCAATGCCCCAGCAAGCCAGAGTAGTTCTACTCAGTGAATTAGCAAAAGGAATGGGGGGAGGGCAGAGAGTGGGACAGATGTGCTAAGGCGGTATTGGGAGGACTGCTAAGGGGGAATAGAGGTAAGTATTATCAAGATACACTGTATACCTGTGTGGAATTATCAAATAATAAATAAAAGATTTTTAAAAGATAAAATGTTAGAAAAAAATTAACCAAGAAGAAAAGATATTTCCTCCAAAGGTCTTTAAGTGGAATGACAGCAGATCAGAGATAACAGACCAGAAAACAATGTAATATTCCTATGTAGAGAATAAAAAAAATCACCTTCTATAGTCACTTCAAACCTTCACAGTGAAATTCTATATCCAGTTAAATCTTCTAATAAGGAAAGTGAAATAAAAATATTTTCTGCCACATTTTTTTATAAAGCTTTCTATCAAAAGATTCTCACTGACAGAGGTTAAAATCAGTGCTTTAAGTGGGTTAGGAGAATTAATCTGAAGGTTAGGCAAGGTGTGCAGACAACATTAATAAGCAAAAGAATGTGGGGAGATAATAATGGGACTAAGGTGAATTTCTCTCAAGTGTTCATAAAGCTGCAATATAAGAACGACTCTGGGGCTGGGAAGATGGATCCGCAGTTAAGAGCACTTGCTGCTCTTGCAGAGGACCCAGGCTCAGTTCCCAGCATTCACATCTGCAGGCTCTCAGCTCTCTGTAAATCCATCTTCAATGGATCTGAAGCCTTCTACTGACCTCCAGAGGTTTCTGTGAAAGTCTAACGTTTGTTCTATGATTTGCTGCTTACTGGTCAATTTCCCTCAAGGAAATAACATAAGTATATCTGGAATCATCCCAATGTAAGCAATATGCTTGTTATGGTCAAACATTTTGCTCTTGAGCTACATGCCCATGTGCGCCTTTCAAACATTTACGACTTAGGCAAATATTCCTTGAAATCTCCAAATGATGCATAAGGCTCGTATCAGTGCGTGGCAGGGAAGGCTTCCTGTGTGTTGAGCTTCTAATGGGTACTTGTAGCGTGCTACTGTGTCACAAACCACACTGGGCCCTGCAGTCATTGTACATGTGACACAAGTCAGTCCTGAAGTGCATCTCCTGGAACCATTCCAGAGCCAGAGATACCTCCCACTACAACTCAGAACTCTTCAAAAGGAAGACACCAAAACAAAGTCAGTAATCCTACTCAGTCTGCACTAGAGACGAGAAAGCAATGTGAAATCTATGTCTCTCTAGAACAGTCAGGATAATTTCTTCTCAAGTGAAGTGTGTTCTGAGAATTAATTACATCAGGGACGAATTCTTTAGTCCAAATGTCCCTATAGCATCCTGTCTCTGTGCCTTGGGATGCTGTTTCTGTGGGCTGCACTTGCTTTATAGTAAGTCCTTCCATTACTGGTGTCAAAAATCTTTTAAATTCTACAAATGGACATTTCTGCAAACTCACACACCTTCCTCCTTTTATTGGAAGGAATGTCTCCTGGAGTCTGGGCTACTGCCTCCTCACATTCACTACTCTCTGCAAATTCAAAAGATGACAAGAGTCTCGATTTCTTTTCACATCTTGGAACATATGATCTCTTCTTCCAATAAGACAGTTCCCATTAATCTTAAGGGTGAGGGTCCAATGCAGAAGCCACTCCTAAATTCAGGCACATTCTCTCATCGCTCTGTTTTGGCTACCAAAGAAGTCTTGAAATGAGAGAAGGCAAATCTTCCAAAATTTTTCTTCCAAAAACTGGATTTCCAATTTTATATGAATTTTAAAATGATATTGTGAATTCTACATAAGAAAAAAAGGTTTGTTGATATTTTCATAAGATTGTTTTGAAGCTACAAATTAGTTTGCAATAGAACAATACTTATATTTTTCTAATCTATGGTTATAATTTATTTTTGCTTCCATTGGTTCTTTAATTGCCTTTAGTCACATTTTAAAATATTTTGGTATAGAATTTTTGTAAATGTACTAAAAATTTATTTCTAATAATTTACTTTTTCCTGTGTAAGTGTAAATATACTATCTTTCATCTTCCAATTTTCTTATTGAGGCAGAAAAATGAAATGACAATTTTATATATTGAGCATGTAACCATGTATTTTAATTTATATATAATCGTTTTAAAAATGTGTTATTTCTCCTAAGAGTTTGAAGATTCTTTTGGACTTTCTAAAAGCTATGGTTACATCCAGACATCAGTACAGAAAACCACATCTGGTCTAACTGTGGAGAACAATTGATCAGGGGAGCCCAGTCCTAGTAGATATATCTACAACAAAACTCCTACACCTGAGACTCAGAGAACATGTAGAAGAGAAGACGGAAAGACTGTAAGAGCCAGAGGACAAGAATATCTGTTGTGTCTCCTACAGATGACAGGGAAGCCAGGCCCATTATACCACACTAAAATTGTTGCCTACCCAAGACCTAAACAATGACACAAATAGACATGATAATGTAGAAGAGAGGAATCTCAGGGGAGCACACACCTAAACAAAGAACTACAAGCAACTAAAGACAGCTGCGAGAGGGAGAATTGTCTTTCTTTCTTTTTTTAAATTTATTTTATTTTATTTTTTGATACTTTATTTACATTTCCAATGTGTCACGTCTCCTCGACCAGCAAGAAAGACACAACGACTGAGATCTTCTTCAAGCAGTTTATTCAGGTCCCTTGTACAAGCTTCTTCTTTACTTACCTTTTCTCTTTTGCTTCTCTCCTGCCCCTTCCCCTTGTCCCTTAAATAGTCTACAATCCTCCCACCATAATCTGCCACGTAGGTTCTGCAGATAGGCTACTCTATGTAATTCACCACCCATAGCCATAAGGAAAATGTTTACCACCTGCAGGGTGGAGTCAGGCAGGAAACCGGCGCCATCTTTAAGGCGTGGCAGCAGCTCCCTACAGTTCCCCCTTTTTGTTTTATAAATCAGCAATAGCGCAGGCACCAGCAAACCTATCCTGACATTTTTTCGAGTACCATCTGTCTTAGGTCGTTCCTGCACTGACCTATCTTACCCGTCGCTGGATAACCGTGTCATTCTCACGGCTTCCTGTCTTAGGTTGATTAAGTCAGCAGGAAAGTTGCCCGTCTCTGATAAGCACTCATCAAGTCAGGTAAGGAATTCCACTAGTTGTGGGGCTCATAGAGTCCTCACACACTGGCCTGGGAATGAATCTAATTGCTGCAAAATTATAGGTCCTGGATGACCGTGAGCCAAGCTTGGGGAGACTGTCCTGCTTCAATGGCTGTGAATGCCTGAATGACCATAGCAGCATGCCGCTGTTGAGCAAACCTTATCTTACAGAAACACCACAGGTTGACAATGGAAACAAGGCATAGAAGTCCGAGCAAAGTCCCCATTCCTGCCCACTCCTTAAGATGATTCAGGGCCTCTAAGAACCAGGATGTCAATCCTTCTGCTAATCCAGGATCCACATGCGTTGAATTCACCAGACCAATTTCCTAAAAGATACTCGGATAAAGCTCTTGATAAATTAGCAGCACGTGTAAAATTTTCATATTGGACAGCAGTCACACAAAGCCCAGAATATTTCCACTGACATCCTAGCTGTGCTATTTGCCACAACCATACACAGCCATATATCAAAAGGATTAGCCAATAACACCATGTTGGGATTTTGATATGTCCAATCTTTGTTAAATTACCAGACACCTCCCCTTTATTTGGAAGGGATTTCCAAGATTTTGTTGCTATGTTATTAATTTGTTCATAGACTTGTGGAGGGTATCCAGTCTGTTGCTGGGCGAAACGTCCCTGCCCAAGCAACATATCTCTGTCCCAGGCAGCCTGACCTCCACCCACTGCTAAATTTAGGGCAGCTTGTTCATTAGCAAACTCTATGAGAAGCACCTTCCAATTTAAATATTGACCAGGACTCAAACACGCCTTTGCCAATTGACTCCAATCAGCAGGTGTCATGCAGTGTCTATGCAGAGCTTCAACCTGGGCTATGGTGAAGGAGGCAGTGATGTCATAAGTTCTCACTGATTCTGCCAAAGACTTTATAGTTTTGAAATCTAAAGGCTCATGGTATCTTTGACCCTGGGGATCAACATAGACAGGACAGGCTAGATGAAACTCAGTACATACTGTCCTCCAGACTTCCGGGCAGAATGTACTTCCTCCCTTAATCTCCGCCATATTGTATGGGGGAGGCGCAGTCGGTACTCGCCCAGGAGGATCCTCTTGTTCTGCACCTTTTAACTTTTTTCTTTCTTTCCTTTTCCTATCTCTCAAAGATTGTATCTCTAGCCTTTCTATCATAGCTTGTAATTCATCTTCCGAGTCTGAAGACTCACTTTCTGTTCCGCTCTCACTTTTCTTTCCCTCAAATCTCTCCTCTTCCACACAGCTTCGGACAAGCTCCCAAACTGGGCGGACCCCAGGCTTTAGGGCCCCTTGCTCCCGGGCAAAATCTAAATCTTTCCCTAATTTATCCCAGCAAGGTATGGTTAAGTTCCCGGTAACTGCGAACCAAGGTGCAATGGAATCGCATTCTCTCAGAAACCTCTCCAACGTGCTTTTCCTCATCTCAAGTTCCTTAGACAAAAGCAGTTCCTGAAGAGCCAGAAAAATTGGACGAGAAGGGGAAGACCCCATCCTGACAAAAATTCAATGTGCTATACACTTTAACTCTCGGTTCGCTACTTCCGCGAACTTTCCGTGCTCACTCCACGAACACACATTGCCGCTTATTACCCGCGGACCTTATAGTCCCATCTTACCCTGGGAACTTTATTGCCACTTACCCGCGGTCCTTATAGTCCCACCTTACCTTGGGAACTTTCCAGTGCTGCCCCCTGACTGCAGGAAGTTCTGATCTCTCAAAAATGGTTCCCCTTACGGGCCACCACTTGTCGTGTCTCCTCGACCAGCAAGAAAGACGCAACGACTGAGATCTTCTTCAAGCAGTTTATTCAGGTCCCTTGTACAAGCTTCTTCTTTACTTACCTTTTTTCTTCTGCTTCTCTCCTGCCCCTTCCCCTTGTCCCTTAAATAGTCTACAATCCTCCCACCATAATCTGCCAGGTAGGTTCTGCAGATAGGCTACTCTATGTAATTCACCACCCACAGCCATAAGGAAAATGTTTACCACCTGCAGGGTGGAGTCAGGCAGGAAACCAGCGCCATCTTTAAGGCACGGCAGCAGCTCCCTACACCAATGTTTCCCCCTTTCTAGGTCTCCTCTTTGGAGACCACCTATCCTTTCCCCCTCCCCCATCTCTATAAGGGAATTCCACCTCCCACCTACCTGGCTGCCCACTCCCATATTCCCACCTTGACATTCTCCTTTACTGGGGCCTCTCCTCCCCCTGATGGCGAACAAGGTCCTCCTCTGCCACATATGTGGTCCAAACCATGAGTCCCTCCATGTGTATTCTTTGGTGGTGGTCCAGCCTCCAGGAAGACCTGGGGTGGGGGTTGGTCAGGCCAGTTGACACTGTTGCTCCCTCCATAGGGCTGCAGACTCCCTCAGCTCCTTCAGTCCCTTCTCCAACTCCTCCATCAGGGACCTCACTCTCAATCCAGCAGTTACTGTAAAGTGAAACTTGGGTATTCCAAACGTTTTGGCTAATATCCACTTATCAGTGAGTACATACCATGTTCCTTCTTTTGTGACTGAGTTATCTCACTCAGGATGATATTTTCAAGTTCCATCCATTTGCCTGCAAATTTCATTAAATCATTGTTTTTAATAGCTGAGTAGTACTCCATTGTGTAAATGTACCACACTTTTTGTATCCATTCCTCTGCTGAGGGACATCTGGGTTGTTTCCAGCTTCTGGCTATTATAAATATGGCTGCTATGAACACAGTGGAGCATGTGTCTTTATTACATGTTGGAGCATCTTCTGGGTATATGCCCAGGAGTGGTATAGCTGGGTCCT
>CM052703.1:115372213-115384369 GCA_028551405.1 Uromys caudimaculatus | reverse complement strand
TTCCACGTCCACATAATTTAAAATAATTTCTGATTATTTTATATCCTTTTGCCAATAGACTATTTAAAGGTCTGTTGTCAGTTATTCCTGGTGGCAAATGCCTGTCATCCCAGTATCTGGAAGGTGGAAACAGGGATTAGTAGTTAGTTTAAGTTCAACCACATAAGAACTTTAGGGTCAGCTTGGATTACATGAAACCCAGTCTCAAAACAAATGTGCTAATTTTCAGTCCTGGAATTTTTCAGATATTTTATGACTGAATTGTAAGTTATTTTCCTTACAATTTTCCTGGGACATTTAATCACCAGCTTATGATCTACTTGGGTGTCTGATCTATGTGTGCTTGGAATGGAAAGCACATTTTCCACAGGACGGTAATTGTTCTAAAAATGAGAATGTGTTTATTACAGCTGGCACTTTTCTTCAAATATCCTCCATCTTTTCTGAGAACTCAATTACTGAGAGCAATGCTGGAATCTCTAACTAGATGTGGAAGTGCCCACTTATCCATTACGGTCCTCCTGACAGTCCAAGCTTCCCTCCTATTGGAATTCATAACTGTTTTTTCTTCCAAAATAATGTAACCGCATTATCATTGTCTATTTACTCTTGTTACTTCTCCTCATCCCCACAGCTCTTTCTCTGGTATAAATCTACCTTTCTTATACTTACTGTTTACATCACATAAATTTTTTTCAATCCGTTAGCTTTCAACTTCGTTTGAATTAAATCATCCCCCTTTTTAAAAAGCTATTATATTTTAAATTTAATTACTTGCATATGGGATATGTTAGTACTCTTGGAGGCCAGAAGAGGGCATTGGATGCTCCGGGGTTGAAGTTATAGGCATTTGCAAACAGCCAGACCATGTGTTCTGGGAAGCAAACTTGGATCCCCTGGAAGAACAATATGCTCTCGTAACTGCTGAGCTGTCTCCAGAAAACAAAACAAAACAAACAAACAAAAAACAAACAAACAAAAAACCCCACACTTCATTTAGTCGTTTACTAAATCCAGCATATATTTAGATTTACTTTTTTAAAAAGTCTAGTTTGACAACTTAGTTTTTTATTTGGAATGCATAATAAGACCATTTATACTTATGTTAATTATGAACATATTTTGCCTGTATTTATTTGTTATTTATTTTCTAGTTCTCTTTCTTCTTTCTTTTCTCAGTATATTTGTCTTTCTTTTCTTGTATCTTTTGAGGTAATGTAGGTTTTTGGGGTGTGTGTATGTGTGTGTGTGTGTGTTTCATTTTAATTATGCTGCAACTTTTAGCTGGCTCTTTACTTTAGCTTTTATAACATATGTCTTTAACTTCACAGCCTGTATAGAATTATTTTAAATAATTATCACATAAAACAGAAGACAACTGCAGCAAAGGAATCCTATCTGTGACTCCCAAACAATGTGTTATTGTTATATAATTTACACACTCATGTTATAATACTACTATAAAAGGAGATTATAATTTTTATTTTAATTGGTGTCTTAGTTAAGCTTTCTATTGCTGTGATAAAGCCATTTGGGGAGGAACAAGCTTATTTCAGCTTTCAACTCTTAGGGTCACACTTTATCACTGAAGAAAGTCTGGATAGAAACCTAAGACAGGAACCTAGAGGCAGAAACTAAATCAGAAGCCATGGAAGCTAGTTACTGGGTTCCTCTTCTCTGGCTTATGCTCAGCCTGCTTTCTTATACAACCCAGAACCACCTGCCCGGTGGTGGTACATCACTTGCCACATCAATCATTAGTCAAGACATTATTCCAAAGACTTGCTTACAGGCCAATCTTATGGAAGCATTGTTTTACAATTAAAATTCCTCTTCTATGGGGCAGAAAGATTGTAAGAGTCAGAGGAACACGAGGCTTGCTATGAGACTTGGGTCTTCTAGAGATATTCGAAGCTACACTCATGAAGACGCACCAACATGGCTACCTAAACCTAACCCAAACAAGAATAGTACCAATATGCTGACATGAAAAGAGGAAAGCCTATGAAGCCTCAGTCTCAGACAAAGAACTGCAAGCAACTGAAAATGCTGGGAGCCAGAGACATAGTCTTACCCAGGGAAGAACTCACCAATTGATCATCCCATAGAAAATGGTCAGCCTTGAAAACATAGACATACAAGTATCATTTTAGAAACTGAGCAAGTTGTGTTTATATATTTGGGGATACACATACATGTATATGTAACAACGGTTAAGGGAAAATGTCATGAATTTGAAAGAGAGAAAGTGGGTGGGGTATATGGAAAACTGGAAGGAGAAAATGGAAGGGAGAAACAGTAATTATAGTATAATCCCAAAAACCAAGAAAAATTTAAAAAAGAATGCTCTTCCCAGACATTTCTATGTTTGTGTCAGATTAACAAAAGCCAACCAGTATCTTTAGATACTCCCTTTTATGACATATTCTCTTAAATTATAACTGTTTGTACATCACCTAAATATTGTTCTTGATCAAGTCACAAATCTATAGTTTTCTGTTCGAGGACTAGCTGCCTCATGCTGAGAGGTTTAGTGTATGTGCACATAGAAGAAACTGTTGGTAGAGATTTGGGGTCGCTTTGCATGGAAATTTGAAGCATCTAATTTTCTCAGGTTTCTGTTTCCTTTTGGATTTTTGACTGTACCTTCAAATAGTTGAGTGATATATATATCATACATACACACATACATATATAAAATCCAGAATCTATCATTATTTTTAAGAAGGAATGGTCCCACCCAAGCTACTCTACCATTAATGGAATGGAAATGTTCCTGATACACTTTTAATTAAGTGTTATCTGATTCAATCGTCCAAGTTTTTTTTTTATAAGGCAACTAAAATCTATGGTCATAACTAGTACAGCTTGATAACGAGAATGATGGTAAAAGTTGCCTAATTATATCCAGATCTTCGTGTCTCTAAAATCAAATTCTGGTAAGTCCAGTGTTTGGCAACTCTATATTGCCTACACCCATACTACCAGGAAGAAGTCCCAGCTCCTTTGATCTCAGAAAATTAAACAGTCTTTTTGTAGATCAATTTTAGTAATTTGGAAAATGTATAATCAAATGTCTGCTTGTGGCAGATTATCCCTTTCGTTCCAGAATTATCAAAGTTCCTCTAAAATAATGACAGAAGTGTTAGCAACAGGTGATAGAAAGTCTGCTGGGACTCTGTTAATCAGCCCTTGCACCCCTGTGACAAAAATACCCAAGGAAGCAATGTAAACAGAAGAATGTTTGTTTCAGTTCATGGATTCAGAGGGTGACAGGATAGACATGGTGGAGAAGATTTTTTCAACTTACAACAGTCAGGAAGCAGCACAAATTCATGTAAATTATATTCCTTGAAGGCATACCTCCAGTGACCTATGTCCTCTAACAAGACACCCTTAACTAATGTCCGTCCAGAGTTTCAGTCCATTCACTGGTTAGGTCCGAGAATTCAGATTGTAATCAGTCCTGGAAATATCCTCAGAGACACACCCAGAGATGTGTTTACTAATCTCCTAGGCTTCTCTCAATCTAACCAAGCTGACAATCAAGATTAACCATCATCAGGTTCCCCTTTGTCAACTTGACACTCACACATATCTTCTGAAGCCAAAACATCCAGACTTTGGTCCTTAAAATTCTCATATTCATCTTATAATTCAAATTGCATTCCATCTCTAAGAGTTCCCATAACCAACAACTGCAGCACTGACAAGATATTCAAACCCAGAGTCTTTTTCTTTCTTTTTTTTTTTTTTTTTGATTCTTGAGAACATTAGCTGGGAATATCTGCAGAATCAAAAAATTCCAATACACAATGGCACAGCAAAATTTTCATATCAAAAGGGAGAATAGAAAATAGTAAAGAAGGATGGATCTATACAAGACTGAGTTCTGTAGTCCCATGCCCTGAATCCACTGCACACAGTGGTATGATGTAAGCTCCCAAGGTCTGTGTTAGCCCTGTTCCTATGACCCTACTGTTTATATCCTGCATGGTTTTTTTTTTTTCTTTTACAATGGGACTGTTTGTTGCATATGGCTTTCCTTAGACAACACTCAACATTACTAGAACCTGTGACTTCCTGACATCTCTATTAGCACATAGTCTTCATTGTTTCAACTTCAAACATTGCTATCTGAGGGGCTGCCTAAAGGAATTCTACCTCTACAATACACTGGTGGTTGCCCTTCCAAGTCTTCTTTCAAAATCCTTGATGAAGCATTCATCACTCTGTAAATTTTATATTCTAGATGACTGCAAAACCACACAGACAATATCAAGTCTGTGGCAGATTCAAACAGTAACCAGGTTCTTTTAGACTACAGTCACACTGATATCTTGAGTATCTAAGCAATTAGCATGTTGAAATAAAAACCCTGGAAGAAAAACTCCTAGGTTACCCTTTAAAGCAGGGCATTCTGAAGGTGCTCTTTTCTCAGGTAAAAGTCTTTCAAATAAGTTTGCTTGTTCATGCCATTGAGCTTGCATTAGACGGAGTTTGATCAAGTCTTAAGATTCCCCTAAGGTGCTGAGTGCTTCGGTTCTTTTTAATGGTGCTAATCCCTTCAGAACAATGGCTTCCACAGCTTCAACTTTATGCCAGTTTTTTTCTGAACAAACTGCAAGTTTTTCAACTATTTTTGGTCTACCTTTGTCCTTCCTACTCTCACTGTAACCTGGCTAAAAGAAGTTACCAATAACTACACTACAGGCTGAATGCTAGGCTACCTTGAAATTATATATACATATATAATATATATATGTATATATATGTGTGTGTGTTATTAGTATAATTTTATTATCTATAAATGTATATAATCTTCATTATAAACTATATATAATTTTTCTTTTGTTGGATATTTTCTTTATTTACATTTCAAATATTATCCCCTTTCCAGGTCTTCTCTCCGGAAATCCCCTATATCATCCCCCCTCCTCCTGAGTCTACGAGGGTGCTCCCCTACTCACCCACCCACTCCCGCCTGCCCGCCCTGGCATTCCCCTACACTGAGGCATCGAACCCCCTCGGGACCAAGGGCTGCTCCTCCCACTGATGTCCAACAAGGCCATCCTCTGCCACATACAAGGTCAGAGCCATGGGGGTCCCTTCCTGTGTACTCTTTGATTGGTGGTTCAGTCCCTGGGAGCTCCAGGGGGCGGGTCTGGCCCGTTGACAGTCTTGTTCTCTCCACGGGGCTGCAAACCCCCTTAGCACCTTCAGTGCCTTCTCCAACTCCTCTCTCAGATATCCCGCCGCGCTCAGTCCAATGGTTGGGTGCGAGCATGCCGCTGTATTTGTCAGGCTCTGGCAGAGCCTCTCAGGAGACAGCCATATCAAACACATCCTGGCATCCCCAATAGCATCCAGGTTAGGCAACTGTACATGGGATGGATCCCTAGGTGGGGCAATCTCTGGATGGCCTTTCCTTCAGTCTCTGTTCCACACTTTGTCTCCGTAATCAGTCTGACCTTCAGATGCAGCCTCATTCGGTGTCCCAGAACATAAAACTATTTACCAGAATGTAACATGAATGGGGTGAAGGTCAAGGGTTAATATAGTTCTCATCCCATTCCAAAATCTTTGTTTTGTTTTGTTTTTTTTCAAGACAGGGTTTCTTTGTGTAGCCCTGACTGTCCTGGAACTCACTCTGTAGACCAGGCTGGCCTCGAACTCAGAAATCCACCTGCTTCTGCCTCCCAAGTGCTGGGATTAAAGGCGTGCGCCACCACTGCCTGGCTCTCCATTCCAAAATCTTAGGAGCAGTCTTTACTGTCTGCATTTTTCATCTGCATTCACATCTAAACTGCCAAAAAAAAAAAAAAAAGCAACAATTAAGCCTAGCATACAGCATCCAGAGATGCTGTAGACCATATCTCCAAACTCTCAAACACTCCCACAACCAATTCCAAAGGCTTCTGAATCACTTCATTAGGAACAGACATGACTCCACACCTCTGGTACCCATATCTATTTGTTACTTTTAGATTACCATGACAAAATATCTGACACTGAAAGAGAAAAATAAAACCAATACCAACTAACACTTTAAGGGAGAAAACTTTCATTTTGGCACAGTTTCAGTTTTTAGTCCAGAGTCACTGGGCTTATCAATTTAACTGTGAAACCATGGTGAAGGGAGAGTTATGGTAACAGGAACATGTGAAGGTAGACACTGTTCAACTCATGGCAGAGAAGATACAGGAAAGGGCAAGGGACCAAGTATAACTTTCAAAGATATGGTCATAGTGACTGTGGTGGTTTAAATATGCTTGGCTCAGGAGTTGGCACTATTAGAAGGTGTGGCCTTGTTGGAGTAGGTGTGGCCTTGTTGGAGGAAGTATGACACTTTGGGGGTAGACTTTGAGATCCTTCTCCTAGCTGTCTGGAAGAGAGTATTCTCCTGACTGCCCTCAGATCTAGAAGTAGAACTCTTGGCTCCTTTGCCAGCACCACATCTGCCTGGATACTACCGTGCTTCCTGTCATGGTGATACTGGACTGAATCTTTAAACTTGTAAGCCAACCCCAATTAACTGCTGTCCCTTGGTCATGGTGTCTCTTCTCAGCAATGGAAACCCTGACTAAGTCCGTAGCCTACTTCATTCAGTCAGAGCCCTCTACCTCCCAATAGTCTGTTCTAATTTAAATCTCAGACTGTATTAAACAATTGCCTAAATCAAAGTTTGTGATCTATCCATTTCTAGGAATGCCCTCACAGAAACACCCAGAGGTGTGCTTTATCTCTCTATACAATCAGCATTAACTACCACATTCTTGAGAGCTTATTTGGACGTTCTGGAGGAGGAGATTTACAGCTACACATATACCTTTGACTGAAGAATGAGCCTCCTCTACTGGGGGAAGGTGGTCCTCTTCAACCAAGTGTGCAGCTTTGGGAGTGATGCACACAGAACATTCAGGAGGAAAGGGACACTCACCAAGCCAGCCAAATCAGCAGAATCAATCCTCAGGGTCAAGCTAGATCATCCTTACACTCACTGCCACATTCTTGTAGTTATAAGAAATAAATGAATAAATCTCTTGAGTCTTAGGATCTGAGAGAAAACTGAAGAATTACATCATAATAATCAAGGACGAAAGTGAGCCTCAAAACAGTTGAAGCAATGTCGATCACAAGTACAAAGCTCTTCTATTTCTCAACATCTGTATGTCTCTGAATATTACCTTCATCTACGTATCCCTTGAGAAAACTTGGCTGCCAGCAGGTGTGATCCATTGCATGTTAAAAATTCAGGAGAGTAAGTGTCTCTTTCTTCCATAATTTTGTGCATTACTTCTGAATAGCTCACATACTTCAATCATTTGTTATAAAACAGAAGATGAATTCAAACCATAGTAAATAGATATTATCCCTGGAAGAGACTCTTCCCAATAGAAGGGGTAACAAGGCAAATATCTTCATCAGCACTAACCCTAAATGCAGAAATTTATAAAGTATATTTTGAAAATGAAGTCAGTTGCCAAGTGAAGTGTGTATGAAAATGCTATATAAAAACCTATTAGTTTATTAACTAATTATAATTAATTAATTTTTAACTGGGTCAATTTCTATGGTTTCTTAGAATTTCTATTTGTTGTGATAAAACACTATGACCAAAAATTAACCTGGGGAGAAAAGAGTGTATTTGACCTATACTTCCACATTGATGTTCATCATTAAAGGAAGTCAGGTCAGGAGCTCAAACAGGGCAGGAACCTGAAGGCAGGAGCTGATGCAGAGGACAGCAAGGATGCTGCTGACAAGCTTGCTCATCATGGCTTGCTTGGCCTACTTTCTTATAGAACCCAGGACCACTAGCTCAAGGACAGCAGCACCCAAAATAGGCTGGGTCCTCCCCAGTCAATTAATCAGTTAATAAAATGCCCTGTAGGCTTGACTGCAACATGATTTTATGCAGACATTTTCTTAATTAAGGGTCCCTCCTCTTAACTGACTTTAGCTTGTGTCAAGTTGGCATAAAACTATCCAGCACAAAGTGCTTGGAATGTATTCATGCTGCATCATCAATTCCTAAGTACATATTTGATATACAAATCTGGCTATGGAAATTATAAGTAGTTGAAAGAACATGGATTTACTTCTTGGAGTTACATATAGACACATGAAAGACTCTAAGGAAGTCTCATCACTGACTGCTTACTCTACAACCTTGGGGGGTGGGAAAAACCTTATGTATCTTGTAAGTTTCAGGAAATTCCTGAGACTTATCAGTTGTTTTTTTTTGTTTTGTTTTGTTTTTGTTTTTTTGTTTTTTTGAGTCTCCTTTAGAATTCTCCAAAATTTAAGCTTCTATTTATGATGTAATGTTTTAATTGAGAGAAAATGGTTACGCAAAAGATTCCCAGAACCCAGGTAAAAAGCCAGTTGGAGCGGAACCTGTTTGCAATCTCTCTGATGGGGAAGGGAAGTAGAGATAGGCAGAGCCCTGAAGCTCACTGTCTAGCCAGCCTAACTAAATTGGTGAGCTTCAGGTTCAGAGAGAAAATATAAAAACTGAAGTGGCTTTATATAATGTTCTCCATCTGATGGTCAAATTTTATAGAACTGACAATGGAGTGCCCAGCATCAATTATCATACATCTACAACACGTCTTCCACACTTAAGGCTCAGGGAACATCATGGAAGAAGGAGCAGAAAGACTATAAAAACAGAAGACCAGAAGACTGTGTCTTCTAGATATGACAGGTGTATTAGTGAGGGTTCTCTAAAGTCACAGAACTTATGGGTAGTCTATATAGTAAGGAAATTTATTATGATGACTTGTAGTCTGTAGTCCAACTCCCCAACAATAGCCAGCTGTGAGTGGGAAGTCCAAAGATCTAGTAGTTGCTCAGACCCACAAGGCAAGCAAGTGAAGAAGAGTGAATCTTCCTTCTTCCAATGTCCTTATGTAAGTCTCCAGCAGAAGGTGTGGCCAAGATTAAAGGTGTGTGCTACCATGCCTAGATCTGGGACTTGTTTTGTCCCAGGCCGACCTTAAACTCAGAGATCTGTTTGCCTTAGTCTCCTGGGATTCATAGCCACTATGCCTTAAGATCTCCAT
The DNA here is from genome assembly GCA_028551405.1 of Uromys caudimaculatus. Lineage (NCBI taxonomy): Eukaryota > Metazoa > Chordata > Mammalia > Rodentia > Muridae > Uromys > Uromys caudimaculatus. The sequence continues at coordinate 115,375,301 of CM052703.1, read as the reverse complement.
GCCAAGATCCAGGTCAAAAACTTGTATCTCCCAGCCTCAAGATCTGGAACACAGGTGAGCCTTCCAATTCTGGATTATAGTTCATTCCAGATATAGTCAAGTTGACAACCAAAAATAGCCATTACAACAGGGAAGCTATACCCATGAAATATCTACACTATGGCTGTCTACACGGGATCTGAACAATGATAACACCAGTTGACATGTTACTGTGGATGGGGAAATCCATTGGGGCCCCACCCATAGATAAAGATCTACAGGCAATTAACAATAACTGAGAGAGTGAGAATTTGTATCTCTCAGAGATAAGCCCCCTAAATGGTTATCTAATATCAAGTGGTCAGCCTTAAAAATGTACCTAAACTCAACCAAGTTGTATTTAGTCACATGTGTATATTATGTATTTGTGTGTGTGTATGTGTGTGTGTGTGTATGTGTGTGTAAAATACTAATAATTTTAAAAAGCAATGAATTTGAAAGAAAATGGGAAGTGATGTGGAAATGTTGGATAGGAGGAAGAAATTAATTATATTTTAAGGAAATAATATAAAATAAAGTAGAGAGAACTTAAGGAAGACATGTGACACCAAACTCGTACCCCTATATGTGCATGTGCATCCAAGTGCACACACGCATGTACCACATGTACTTGCACATACACCACACACAAACACACAAACACAAACACACATACAAATACAAAGATTTTTAAACAGACATTCAGGAAGGATTTTAATAGCATATTTTTATTACATTACTAACATTACGCAGTTCTCTTTCTGCAACCACTGGCCCCCATCTTCTTTCCTTCTGTTACCCATCTCACCCTAGCACTTGAAAGGTCAAATTAGACTTAGGATGGTTGCCACAAAAGGTTGGGAGGGTTACCACAGAACTCTGCACAAACCTCAGAAGGCTGAGCCAGCCGATTGCATTGAATTACATCATTTACCTTGAGTTTAAGAGAAATCTTTCTAGGAAGAAAAAAAGGCATGCTTTTATTGAATTCAAAGAAAGTAAGTTGAGATAAAAAGAATACAAAAAGATAAAGATAAATTGCGAGTCCTACCTGGAATAAGCATAGTGGCTCAGATTTGCCAGTTACAGATAGACTCAATAATATTCTTGTGTTGCTCCGTATTTTTCTAGGACATACACTGGATAATATAAATATGGGGACAAAAAAGTAAGGCTAGTCATTCAGCTAGCTATACTGTATTGATATTTCTGTGGCTAGAATTAAATGTATTTATGTTAAATGTTACAAAGAAAACCTGGCTTCCTTCCTCCAAATACTGTGATCAGCACTGTTGATGGATTTGCAGCTTCTTTGTTGGTCTCATCTTCGTAATACAGGAAGGGCAAAGGCCTTTTGCCACCTGGTTTCAAACTGCATCTGCAGCTTTGCCGTGTCATTTCAGATTCACAACACACACCCAGGGATTTACAATCTTTCTGGATCCCTCCAGGCTGGACACATTCTCAAGCGGGCATCCACACACACCTTGCTGAAGCAATTTATGACTAGACCCTGAGCAACCTGATAGTGAAGTTTCCCAGCAAGTTTCAACCCGATATATTGACCTACATATGTTTTAATTACATACTCCAATGCATTTTAACTATACACACATGAAAATATAAACTATATATGAAACTATCATATAATCAAGAAAATGAATATATTCAATACAGTTTCTCTGTGTCCTTTGGCTTTCCTTTCCCCTGTCTCCATGCTGACCAATAGTTCTAATCACGCAACCACTGCTCCATCATAGATATATATTAGTTTGCCTTTTCTAAAATGCTATGTAAATATAGACATATATGTTCTTGTGTGTTCTTTTTTTACTTAGTGGAAATATGAGGTGTTCCTTTACATATGTCTTTTGGTGAATGTGAATATGCATTTTTGCTAGAATTGCTTAGTTATACCGGTTATACCTGGTCAGTGTTAGAACACACTATAGAATACATACCCAATACATTTCCTTCTGTGGCTGGGACCTCAGTCTGTGTCATAGGGCTCCATAGCCAAATAGCGCCAGGAGAAAGCTAGCCTCCAAGGTGTGTGGACAAACCTGTCAGCAGGGGTAAGGCCAGTACCTCTGCTCAAAGGGACCCACCTGGAACCTTCAGGACACAGGGACTGAGGAGTGGCCTTCTGGTTTCCTTCGACAGCCAGGGAGCTGATCCTGGGACTCAGGGCTCCATACTTAAATAGTGCCAGGAGAGAGCTGGTCTACCAGGAGTGCCAACACACCTTCAAGCACAGGCAAGACCACCACTTCTGTTCAAATTCCTTGATCAAGAGGGACCCTTCCAGAGCCATCAGGACACAGGAACCAAGGAACAGCTGGGGACAGGATCCTTCTGGTTTCTATCTTGACCCCAGAGCTGACCGTGTACCACAGCTCTCCAAACCCAAATTCCTCTCAGAGAGAGCTGGCCTCCAAAGAGTAATGACACAGAGACTTACAGGAGGGACAAGCCACAGTCAGAGAGAGCAAAACAAGCTAACTCCAGAGATAACCAGAGGGCAAAAGGCAAGAGCAAGAACATAAGGAACAGAAATCAAGGCAACTTGACATCATCAGAACCCAGTTCTCCCACCACAGCGAGTCCTGGATACCCCAAAACACCAGAAAAGCAAGACTCAGATTTAAAATCACTTCTCATGAAGATGATAGAAGACTTTAAGAAGGAAATAAATTACTCCCTTAAGAAGACCTCAAAAGGTGGAAAGATCTGCCATGCTCATGGATTGGAAGGATTAATACAGTAAAAATGGCCATCCTGCCAAAAGCAATCTACAAATTCAATGCAATCCCCATCAAAATTCCAACTTAATTCTTCATAGACTTAGAAAGAGCAATTCTCCAATTCATCTGGAACAACAAAAAACCCAGGATAGCAAAAGCTATCCTTAACAACAAAAGAACTTCTGGCTTATGCTCTAAGATCAAGAATAGACAAATGGGACCTAATGAAATTGCAAAGCTTCTGTAAGGCAAAGGACACTGTCAATAGGACAAACCGGCAACCAACAGATTGGGAAAAGATCTTAACCAATCCTACATCCGATAGA
>CM052703.1:115338383-115366163 GCA_028551405.1 Uromys caudimaculatus | reverse complement strand
ATAAAGACACATGCTCCACTATGTTCATAGCAGCCATATTTATAATAGCCAGAAGCTGGAAACAACCCAGATGTCCCTCAGCAGAGGAATGGATACAGAAAATGTGGTACATCTACACAATGGAGTACTACTCAGCTATTAAAAACAATGACTTAATGAAATTTGCAGGCAAATGGATGGAACTTGAAAATATCATCCTCATGAGGTAACTCAGTCACAAAAGAACAAACATGGTATGTACTCACTGATAAGTGGATATTAGCCCAAAAGTTCAGAATACCCAAGGTTCATTTTACAGTAACCGCTGGACTGAGAGTGAGGTCCCAGATAGAGCAGTTAGAGAAGGAACTGTAGGAGCTGAGGGAGTTTGCAGCCCCATGGAGGGAGCAACAGTATCAACTGCTCAGGCCCCCTGGTGCTCCCAGAGACCAGACCACCAACCAAGGAATAAACATGGAGGGACCCATGGGGCTGGCCACATATGTGACAGTGGAGGGCCTTGTTGGCCATCAGTGGGAGGAGAGGCCCTTGGGTCTGAAAGTGTTAGATGAGTCAGTATAGGGGAATGCCAGGGAAGGAAGACGGAATGGGTGGGTGGGTGGGGGAATACCCTCGTAGAGGCAGGGGCAGAGAGGATGGGATAGAGGGTTTCCAAAGGGGAGATCTGGGAAGGGGGAAACATTTGAAATGTAAATAAAGTATCAAAAATAAAAAAATAAAAAATAAAAAAATATTGACAAAAAATAGCTTGGGGAAAAAATAAACTCACTTCACCACTCAAAAAAAAAAAAAGAAAAAAGAAAAAGAAAAAGAAAGAAAAGAAAGAATACATACCCAAAATGAATCATTTCATTCTATAGTCTTATTAACTGCATGACTCTGTGGGGATATAGCTCAGTAAGAAGAGTACTTGACTAGCATGCACAAAGCTCTGGACTTAATTCCTAGCATTTCATAGCACTGGGTGTTGTGGCACATGCCTGTGATCCCAGCATTGGAGGAGAGAATCAGAAGTTCAAAACCATCCTTCGATACATTTGATGTTTAAGGTCAGGCTGATGGGATGCTTGAGAAAGTGTCTCAAAGCAGCAACAACGAGAAAAACAGAGACAGTAATAGCAGTGCAGGATGGTCTCACAGTGTCGTCACTTCTCCTTAGCCCTCATAGGGAGCACACAGAGGTGGCACACTGCAGTTTTGATTTGTAGATTCCAATAATTATTGAAATTAACAGTGTCTTAGGTAAGAGCTCTCAGTGGGCTTCTTCCATCCTTTGCTTCTGTTTCTTATCAGGTTGTCTTGATTTTCATCTGGAAGGGTTTCCAATAGACTAAAAATTTGAAACTTGTTTTGGATATTTGCGTCCTCCCTCCTCCCCCACCCCCAAGCAGCCTCTCCATCTTTCTAATGAAGATATGAGTAAACAGAAAGATACAAGCTTTCTATGATACTGTTTGTTGAGGTTTTTCCTTTATGGTTAGTACTGCTTGAATTCTGTTCAAGGAATCTCTTCACAGTCTATTAGGGCACTGTATTTCATTTAAGAGTCTTTATTGTTTACCAGTGGTGTTCAGCTCTTTAATTCATCTGGTATTGATTGGTTGTATTTCTTGTTATTATTTGTTATTTCTGTATGTCTCATCACTTGAAATCATTATTTCTGATTTTCCTTTTAGTGTCAGCCACCAGTATGAATCAACGTGACTACTTGTGATCCTATTCAAAGTTTTGCTAGTTTGTTCAATGTTCTTGTTTGCTAGAATTTTGGTATTAAAGCAGTGCATTGAGCTATCGTTTATCTCGACGGCCGACCTTCTTATATTTGAGATCCAAGGCATGGTCCTCACTCAAGTCTCTGCCCTCCCTCGATACCCACACTGGAGCACGGAGGTTGCCTCACCTGGTAACAAAGCTGCAGTTCGCTTGTATCCCAGACACTCTCAAGATTCAAGATCTAACTGTCTTCTTTGGATTCTGGAAATATACTCTTGTAGTGGAACCTGTCTCCCACCATGGTAATGATTTGCCTTGGAAGGGTGCTATACCCTACACACATCCTTCAAAAGCCTACCTGGGTGGTCCTTTAGTCACCATTTCTGACAACAGAAGGCTATGCTAACTCTTCAGTGAGTTGTCCCTCCAAACACCATTGCCCTGGGCTAAATTTCCAATTTGTCCATTGCTGTTTAAAAGAGCACTCACAATTAAGCCAGGAACACAAATAATGACTGGGTAGCCATGTTCAGACACGGGTTTTCATGCCCCCAGGTGTCCCTCTCAAATCAATATAACGGTTGAAAAAGAAGAGTCAAGCAGATCCCATTCCTTGCCTTCTGCAGCTGAGGAATTTAATTTCTGCCTGAGGCTGAAGCATTGTGAGTTTAGCAGAGGTTTAAGTTCAGAAGAGCTGCCTTCCAGCCACAATTGCATACTCAGAGAAAAGGAGAGAATAACACAAAGGGCAATCCCCCATCCTTTCTCTGCCTAGTGAAATCTGTTCTTTCTGGTTCTCTCCCTCAGCTTCACAGCCAAATTCCTCTGTTCCTCCTCATTGATTTAGATGGTTTATTTGAGGCCATTGGCTGTTTGTCAGAAGTAAAACAGCCAATGTATTGGCCACTCACTGGGTAATGCTAAGAACTGTGTAAGCTGTGGCTCTTTCTTGCAGCAATTTCATTCTCTTGCTGTCAGTATAGCCTGATTAAATACAGTTCAGCCACAGCACACCGGGTTACAGCTGGTACACAAAAGCAACCAATCGCCCCCAATCAGCAACTGCTTCTACATGACCTATAGCCCTTCCTCTCAAGCCTTCAGTTTCATTCTTCTGACTCTGAAGCTTGCTCACTTGGTTTCAAAATTCAGACAGATTTTGGTTGCTTTTCAGTAAAGATTGCCACCTGTTTCCTTAAGTGCCTCTTTGAAAAAGTCACCACCTTTACACTAGCAGTTAGCCACAGAGGTCTAATTAGGATGCCTGTGACCCAGTCTGGCCCCCAGGATATCAGCCCTGGGAGATTACAATAGGCAGTCAGAGTTAAAGACACAGACACTGGTGGTTCCCAACCACCTGGGAGGTGGTTAAAATACAAATCTATGACTCCCCCCCCCCCCAGTCTTGTTTAGAGATCAGGCATTTCCATTTTAATGAATGTAAAACTGGTAAAGATCTTTGAGAATCACTGCTTAAAAGAAAGAGGAGACAGTCAAGCCAGCCAAAATCCCAGCATGGGTGTGAGGGGGAGAGGAATTCATGAAGCCCCGCCTAGCTGAGTATTATTGGCAACTGGTGGCTGCTGAGGAAGGGAGAGGCACTTCTGTCCTCAAGGATGCAGTTTAGAGAATCTACCCATGCTCCAGGAGATGGTCTTACAGCCATGCACCTAGTGGCACTACTAACAGACATAGTGTGTTTAAAAAGAAAACACATGAAGTTGGAAAGAAAAAGTAACCTGTGGGATGGGAAAGAAATTGTAGAGAGGGAGAGGGGATGGATTTCATCAAACACATTATATACACGTATTAATTTTTTAATAAATATGTAAAAGTTATCTTTAAAAGAGGAGGGCTGCCCCCATCTCCTTTGGTCCAGCTCAGAGCTAAGGTTTTATAGCACACTGTACGGTTCAGAATCAGTATATGATCCTAAAACTTTGTGCTTGATTAGCCTTAGGAAGAAAACAGACCTTCTTTGTATCAAGATGAAGGACCTATATTTTCCTTTGCTGATCATCCTTCCTCTAGACTCTGAAGCAACTGACCTGTGCGTGTGAGCTCAGCCCCTCCTCCTATTGCTGTACCCCTTTCTGCTCTGGATACTAATGTTAATACTGTTAGCCAGAGGATTAAATGTGCTCTGGACATCATGGGCTTCACCATGAGCCCCCCTGCCTGTCTCCTTTATTATAGGCTAATGTTGCTAATCCACCCTGACCACATAGGTCTAGCCTCTTCATTTCGATCACTTTTCTGCCTAAGCTTGAGTTATTTGAGTTGCTTGCTGCCTTCACTGATCTGAAAGCCTGGTCATCTTGTTGCCTTCCCTGGGTGAGCAATACACCAGGTGGCCTGGAGAGTGTGAGTCCAGACTTGACCTTGCACTCTGTATCTCTGATTCCTAACACTGATTTCTTCTATTGTCTGGAACCCCTCATGCTGAATGTGCGCCTAGGTTATCACCTTTCACACACACCATTGATAGGCCCTGTATCTACCCATTGCCTAGTCAATAGGTTTCTTCCCTGCCTCTTGACTCTCTGCTTGTATTTGTCCCAGGTCCTCAAGTCTTTCAGTTCAGCACATTGCTGGACTCGACACTTAAATTAACACAGCCCTGTGATTAATCATTGAGTATCAATTGTAGAGAATCAAGAACAGACAAGAATAAAAAGTACTAGCACACTTTTGGGTGACAGTAACAGAACAGCAATTTAATACGGAGAAGGGAATTAATGAATAGACACACATAAGCAAGCCACCGAAGAGGGAGAAGTAGGAAAAATTAGACTACAGGATAAAGCATTGTGGATACAGGACTTCAATACTAACAACTGTCTCTTGGTTTTCATTTTAGTTTTTCCTCTGTTTTCTGCATCTTCTTGCCAGTCAGTTGCTCCTCCGTGCAGAACCCACTAGAAAAACAAATCATTTTTGCGTGCTTCAGCAGCATCACGACCATGTAGAAACAGTCTTTCTCCCTAGTTCCAGAAAGAAAACTCTTTGTCATGTTCCATGGGGGCCTTATGCCCATCACTGAGCAGTGAGATTGTGGCAAGGGACCCACTTAGGACATTTGACACCCTGTGGTCGTTGTAACCTACAGCCCTCATTAGAACCCCTACCACAGATGTTAAGAAAAGAGCTCTTCAAATGAAAAAAGGACTTGGGTTCATGTTGGGGAAAAAACTAAAAATGCTTTCTCAGAGAAAGACAGCTGGTGTTCATTCTTTTCAGATATAAAAGTGAAAAAAATTAACAACAACAACATACACACACAGGGGAACTAAAACTTCTGGGAACCTTTGTTGCATCTTAAAGTTGAGCATAATGTCACTATTCTAGTTACATCCATTTCTATTCTGGGAACTCTGAAAGAATTACCAATCCTTTTTTTCCATCTGGCCCAACCCAAGTCTTGAGACCAATTTCTTGATAATTACTCTACTCAAACCAAGGAGTGGAAAGTATCCTATTTAATTATAACCAGCAACTGTCTGTTTGTTCTCCGAAACTATCATTTATACCATGAGAGTATTATGAACAGCTTTGGCAGCTCTGCTCTACTTAAAATGGCTACTATGCTGTGAGCTCTTGACCCTCCAGATAGCAAGTCTGATGTGGGAGTGGGGGTGAGTGTTAATTGGTCTTTCAAACTTAATACTCCTACATTGCTTGACTTTTATGTCTTTGTGCAAAGGTGCCAGGAAATGCAAGTAAACTTGGCATTTTAGCTGAGAGTGCTGAGACCAGAGGGATTCCATCAAAAGGGAATCTTGAAGGCAGATCTCTACTGTTTCATTTTCAGTAAAAATCCTGAGGCAGAGTCACTTTTTTCTTCACATTCTGAAGCAGCTCACAAAGAGAACTCTTGAAGCTTCTCTCCCACCAACACTGTGAACAATACTCTATGTCTAGGTCTCTGAGAGCTGTTCTTTGATCCATACGTGTATAGCAAGTACAGGATATTTTTCATTCACCTGAACTTCCCCTGGGAAAATTACAGTGCTTCATTTTAAAACTACTACTTAAAAATTGGCCACTTTAAAGATGCTGGCAGTGGCATATGCTGACAAGCTTAAGACTAAATGGAAGGAAATTGTTTTCTTTGTCTGTTCTTTGGGACCATGCAGCAGACCCACCCATTGGCAGTGTCAGACCCTAATCATCTGCGAGGAAATTCAAGTTAGAAAAAAAAATGTATGTTCATAACTCTTGAAGTATTTGGTATAAATACTTTATGTCATCCCTTTTGCAATTTAGGTTTTCAAAGACCACACCAAGCATAGAATGGGGGGGGGGGGGAACAGACATAATAGCCAAAAGAAAGTGAGGTGTTTTTATCTATTTCTGCCTTTTACCATTTTAAAGAACAACTTTTTCCTCAAGTAGTTTTAAGAATCTTGGAGATGTTCGGTTATTCTCTCTCTCTCTCTCTCTCTCTCTCTCTCTCTCTCTCTCTCTCTCTCTCTCTCTCTCTCCTTTCTCTCCTCTCCCATCATCCTCCCAGCTAAAGCTAAAGCTAACTGGCCAATACACCTGCTCTATGTCAACCTGTATTTTAACAACATTAGCCCAAGTGAGACAATTATCTTTCCATGCCTGTTAGGGCTTCTGTTTGCTATCAAATGCCGCTGGGTGTCTCATACAGAGTCTGGGTTATTATTATTTACTACGTCATTATTTTAGCCGTTTCAAGGTCTTGAAAGTCAACTCATGAAGATGAGGTCATGCCTGAAATAATAGGCCCTCTATTAAAAAAAAAAAAAATCACTCTTCCTTTCAGATTGTAGAAAAGAAAAAATACATTCAGACAAGAAATGGGCATAGTGTTGAATAAGATAAGAAAACATGCCCCCATTTGAACAATAATCTAATGGAAGAGACCAACAGATTTATAGAGTACTATTTGTGAGAATGTAATAAGTGCTTTAGAAATTTATTTTCTAGGTATGATGGTGATCCCAAGTCTCAGATAAACACTGCGTGGATAATAGAAACATAGATAAAGCATTTTACTAAAAGAACAGAACTGAAAAAATGAAAATAAATATATAAATTAGATTTATTAGGTTTGTTTACAGAACATAGTCTGGTTAGTCCAATAATGTCTGTCTTACACTAGAGTGACTGAGCGTTGGGTAGTTGTTCAATTCACAAAGTAGATAGCTCAGCAATCCTAATAGGATGCTGAAGACCAACGGATTCCAGGAGAGCTACTGGTTCTCAGTCTACACTGAAATCCCAAAGGTTCTAACATCAAGTTCTAAAAGTTGCTGCAGCAACTGGATAGATGAACTTGCCAATAAGAGTGAGAGAAAACAGGCAAAAAGCAAATTTTCTTTCTTCCATGTCCTTTTATGTGGACTAACACAAGAAAGCCACCACATATATCTAAGGTGGATCTTTCTGCTTCAAATAATCTGACTTAAATTTAAAAAGCCTCACAGGAGTAGCTCAGTAGCTTGCATTCCAGATGCAGTCAACCTGACAACCAGGTAGACCATCACAGGCATCTTCATGTGCCACACTGTGTTCTTTCAGCAGCAGAGAGTCCCAGAAGGATTGCAAGAAGGGGAAAGCTGGCATGGAAAGAGAACTAGAGTCCAGCTTGGAGAGAAGCCGAGTATAACAGAACAAGTATAACAGATGCATTGGACTACAACTAAATCATTAAAGTGACTGTAGAAATCCAGAACCATCCGAATTAAGACAAATGCGTATGTCTGCAGCTCACAGAACTATGAGCAATCACCTTGGGGTCCAAACTGAGCTATTGAAAAAGGCTCTTTCCCAGTTATCTGGTAACAAGTATAAAAATTAAAATCTCAAAGACAAGTTCTTTTATAGAGCTTTTTGCATGGTTTTTCATTTGTTGTTTGTTTGTTTTAATAGTCATTAGGGCGCTAAAGAGGTAGCTTAGTGGTTAAGAGCACTTGTTGCTCTTGCAGAGGACTTGGGTTCAATTCCCAGCACCCACATGGTGGCTCACAACAGTTCTAACTCCAATTCCAAGGGACCTGATGTCCTTTTCTGGGGTCCAAGGGCAGTGCCCACACATACTACAAAGACATATTGGCAGAAATTTATACAACTAAACTAAAACAAATAATATTTTAATAAAAAAGACCAATACCAATGGAAACTCCCAGGAATCTATGAGGGTGGCTCTAGCTAAGACTCTTAGCAATGGGAGATATAAAGCCTGAACCAGCCATCTCCTGTAACCAAGAAAGACTTCCACTGGAAGAACTGGGACACAGCCAAACTATTTGACCCACAATTTGCTCTGCCTACAAGATGTTCTGGGACAGAAAGCATAACCATCATCAGAAACAATTCACCCAGCAACTAAAGCAGATGCTGAGACCCACAGCTTAACATTAAGTTGAACCTGGGGAATCCTGCCGAAGAGTGGGGAGGAAGGGTTGTAGGAGCCAGAAGGGTCAAGGACACCACAAGGAAAGCTACAGAATCAACTAACTTGGGCCAATAGGGGCTCACAGAGACTGAACCGCCAACCAGAGAGCATGCGTGGAACTGACCTAGGCCCTCTGCACATATGTTACAGTTGTGTAGCTTAGTCTTCCTGTGGGACTCCTAACAGTGGGAGCAGGGGCTGTTTCTGACTCTGTTGCCTGCCTTTAGGACTCTTTTCTCCTACTGGCCTACCTTGCCTAAGCTCAATAGAGAAGATACACCTAGTCTTACTGTAACTTGATATGCCAAGGCTGGTTGATATCTATGGGAAATCCCCTTTTCTGAATAGAAACTGAGGAAGAGTGGATGTAGGGGAGGGACTGGGAAGAAAGAATGGAGGGGAAAACTGTGATCGGGATGTAAGACAAAAACATTAATTAATTAACTTTTTAAAAAGGCTAATATGTATGGGACACTACCCACCATTTTCCTGGGACTGATATAGAAAAACCTAGTGTTAAGAAATGCTTGAGTTGTATGCTTTGCTTTTATCATCATATTTTTCTCTCACTATTGACCTCAACCTACATAAGGAAGAAAGAAGGTGGTACCAAATGGTGCAGTTAGGTATATACTCTGTTCCAAGAAGGCTTCCAGCGTCCTCTCTCATCTTATTTGTTCTTCTCTGAGAGCCCCCACACTAGGTCAGCCACATCTTTACCTGCCAGTGCCAGCAGGAAGCAACTGAAACACAATTGCTCTCAATGGGACAATCTTCCAACATACTGTGAAAATGGATCTACCTTCCTCAAAATACGCAGGATTGAAGCTTTCAAAGCACTCTGGTATACAGTATTGTATCAAAACAGCCACATCCTGGAAATCCAGCTGTTTCCTAGGTAAATCATAAAGTCTTAAAATTGAATTCTATCTTAAAGATCATCTGGCTCATGGATTCTAAAATAAATATGTCACTGTGTAAAAAAAAATATTTTAATATGAACACCCTTTGGATAGAGGTCAGAGCTCTGTGTTTGTAATACTTTACTATCTGGATTTGAGATGTAGCAAAGTTTAGGAACCTCTGGTCACTCTGACAATGTTTGAATTCCTCCTCAAATAACCCTCTCAAGTCATTCATTGACAGTATGTATAAGGACACTGTCCGCAGAGTCTTACTTCATGCCTCTATGGTTCACTTCCTATTTTAAAATATTAGCCTATTTTGATGTGAAATTTGATATCACCAGCATAAAATAGGGTCCCCTTTCTGTACTCAACAGGGAGAAGGTTATCAGTAAAACCCAGGTCTGTCCATGATGCCCATGTGCTTCTTTCCACATCAATGATTCCAACGGAAGGGCCCCTTCCACCTGCAGTGTCCCCAAGGAATGTGACCTTGTGGTCTCACATCCTATCTGGAAGTGCATCATTTTTGAAAAATACCAGAGATAAACCAAAAAAGTTAAGAGTCATTTAGCCAAAGTGCTAGAGGCGGCGTGGTAAGACTCAGTGTTAACTTGCATGTTTTGGAGGACACATTGAAGACCTAACAGTGCCTTGTCTTCGTTCCTCTCCAAGACTCTCTTGTTATTCATGGTTCTTGTCTTCCTCCCATGATGTCATGTCAAGTCTGGCTTCTACTACCTGCTTCCTGTATGAAATTCCAGCTCTCTTTACTGAAGAAAGAATCCTGACTTTGTCTTTGCTATTTTAGCTTCTTCTGTCCAGGCTTTGCCAGCTCAAAAAAAAAGAATAAGCCTCAAGGGCTCAAAGTCTGAGAAAGAGAGAAAGGGGAAGATTAATTCCTATGCCATGTTGTTTTCTCCTACAATGTGGGTGGTAACCTGTATGCAACAGAATCCTCACCCCCCCCACACACACACCTCAGTTTAGCAACTATCCATTTCATCTTAAAAATAGTCTAGCCTCATAGTCTAGCATGATTGAGCTGAATACTTTTGTGTCTTCCCTATGTCTGTTTATGATACACAAGCCACAACTCAGCCTTCGATCAGAGCGGGCTGTCATGGAGAAGTGGTAACATTCTTAGCTGTATTTTTTCCTGATATACAAATTGTTTTCCAGGCAGAAAGTTGGGGCATTATCAGTTCATTTATGCCAGTGTTAAATTGAAATCTCTCTCCCAGTATTGTCTGTAATTTGTTTACCTAGGAGACCAATTTTGCCCCATCCAATATAGAGATACAAATAATTGATCAAAAACACATTCTTTTCGGGAAATTATATAACAAAAGACACCTTCCATGCCTTCCTTTGCCATAATCACCATTATCAGAGACATTATTTCAATGCAGCAAGTTTTAAGACTCTAAAAAAAAAATCACTCTTTACTTTTTTAAATCCACATGTCTAAAAATATTTCCATTCTACTAATAAGACACAGAGCAGGAGTAGTCTCTTTATCATGATGTCATATGCTGAGTCGTAGGGAGCCCAGTGCATATGAGAGTTCTGGGGGGTTTTTGGAATGAAATGAATGAGAGGAAGCATGGATAAGTGGGTAAGTGGATGGATGGATGGACAGACAGATGATGGATGGATGGATGGATGGATGGATGGATGGATCGGTGGATGGATAGATGTGCTTAAAGGTGTTCTGGCTACACCAGCACTGCATATGATTAGTCTGCAGGTTTGAAATGTTGTCTAGGTAGAATTAGGGCAAGAAAAAGTTGGCCTGATACTTATGAGATATGATTGCCTTGCTGTGCTGTTTTGACTACAGCCCAAGCTGAGCAAAAGCAGAGTCCTCTCATAAGCATGATTGTGCCAGATGGGGAACTGATTAAACAGGCCAGCTAACAATATCCGTTTATCTTAATTAGGGCATAGTTTGAAGATGACTGCCTGAAATCCAATCTCATCACAACCAGAAGCAATGGAAACTGCCAAGCACGCTGCTTCCTCCCTGAGAACCGGAGCCTGGGATGGCCATAATTTCTTTTAAAAACACATTTCAGGGGAAAATTGATCTGATTTGTTAGGGTGTCATTTGATGAAGGTCCAAATTGCAGAAGATAAATATGGAAAATGACAAAATTAATCAAAAGTTGATGATAAGCAGAACAAATAGAGTCCACCCTCTATTGCTTAGGGCTTTTTTTCTTTTTCTTTTTGAGGAAAATAAGAACCCACGTCCCTATTATACTTTATTTCTTCCTCCAGAGTGCCAACATCCAACTTCTAAAGCAAAGAACAGATTTTACTCTTCAGTTCTGATGAAACTCTGTCACTTACTAAGGGCAGCCTAAGGCAAGGAGGTTAGCCAGTTTGAAGCCCCCAGTCTCCCAGTGTGCAAAAGGCAGAGGGCAAACTTACAGTCATACCAGACCTGGGCCAGACCAGGGTCATCAAGGATCAGTAATGTCTATTCTCTTAAGCCGCCTGCATGCTACTGCTCCTTTAATCTGGTTAGGACAGATGCTGTTGCGTTAGAGAGTTCTGTAGCCTTGAGAAATTAAACAAGTTCCCCCTGGTCACATGGTTAGAAAACAGAAAGTTTGTGAATGAAAAATAGGAAAGCTTGTTCCAGAATCCTTTGTCAAAACATTGGTTTTCCAGAAAACATGTCATGTGGACAGAAGAGGAAGAAAGGAGGATGGACCAGGGATAGGTACTGTGGGGGCTTTAAGCCTTCTAAATAGACGCCAGTTTTCTGTATAGATCAGTCTGTGAGGGCTGGGTTCTGTTAGCAAGCCAATTTATACAGTGTATCCCACTTAGTGAAAGAACATTCAAGGCAAACTAACAAATTCACACCAATATTGACTCATTCATCTCTAAATGTGGTAAATGCAGGTCAGCCCAAGAGAGACAACCCACACAACTTTCTTTAAAGAATACATTTGAGAGCTAACAAGATCTAAATGTGGGCTAGAGTAAACCTGTCAGGTAATGCCCACCTGTGGGGTCACTTATGGAGAACTGTCCATTAGGTGGCTAACAGAGGGTAACTCAGTTTGAATCAAATACAAAGGCATAAGCTCTTCATTAGCAGGTTTGTATGTACTTGAAAGTACCTGGGAGGCAGTCAGTGGTGTTTGGTCCACAGTCATGATTGAGAGGGTGCTGGAGATCATTTTCTATTCGGCTCTAAGTACATTTAAGTGCACCCAGTCTCAGATGGAAAAAGGAAAGAAATTATTTTTCTTTTACCCTCTAGGGTCTGTAGCCTGATTCTATGTTTCTCAAACTCTATGGCAAAGAGTGTTAGCCTTGGAATTTTCCTAGTGAATAATGAGAAATATAATTATATCGTGTACCTTTGAAAAGTCTTTATCTGTGTGAAACCCATTTCAAGACCCCCAGCAGGTAACTGAAACCTCTGACCGCAATGAGTCATCTTAGACTCTAAACTTCCATACTCACATCCTGAAGATAAGGTTTGATGAATCAATTCAGGGCAATGAGAGATCAACAGTAGCCAAGAATAAAGAGAACAGTTGCACTGTAATAAAGCTTACATAATGTGGTCTCTCTGTTTCCATCAATATTTTTCTTGGGCAATCCCCCCCTTTGTTTTCTGTGGTTGTCTTTTGTGACTGTGAGGTGATATAGTGCCATTGTGATGAGCTGCGTGAGGGGAATGACAGAGGTTTCCTGACATACCATGAAGCTGCTGCACCTTGTAATAATTCATGAGGCTGCTGTACCGTCTAATAACATGTGAGAAGAAGAACCATTGAGACGTCAAAATTCCAGATAATCACAAGTAACTAAAACCTCAGACAGCAAAACCATGAATAAGGGGGAACTTCTATACTCAAAAAGGAAAATATTCTAAAATAATATTTTATTAGTTCTTTGAGCATGTCATACGATGTGTTTTGATGATATTTAGCCCTCTTCCCACAACTCCACTCAGATCCACCTCCCTACTTTAACTGTATATCCTTCCGTTGCTGTTATTCATTTTTAATTTTGTATTGATTCTTTGTAAGTTTCACATTATGTACCCAAGTCCTGCTCATCTCTCTCACACCCATACTTTGCTCTTGAGACTTTTCCCTCCAAAATACACACACATGCACATACACACACACATACCCCACCACCACCACCACCACCACCAACAACAACAACAACAACAACAATAAAGCAAAGCATCTCGTCATGGAAGCTCTAGTGTGTGACAGTGTGTTTCACAGTATATCTTTTTGTCCACGCATCTTCACTTGCAAGGGTTCATTGTAATGAGTCATTGGCCTAGGCCTAGTTAAAGTCTCTAGCTTCTATGACATCTTCAATACTGGACCCTCACTGGGCCTCCTGCCAGTTATCCTGTTGTTAGCTGTGTGTCATGGAGATCTTTCAGCTTTGAATAAGCAAGATCGGCCTTTCACGTATCCCAACCATTAGCAAATGATACAGATTTGGGGGTGGGTCAACTCAAAGCCCTGGATCTGGGCCTGGGTGGTAGCTGAGCTGGTCAGTGCACCAGTCTCCTTTATCCATGCTACCAAGGCAAGCTCTCCAGCACTGCTCTGTTTAGGCCACCCAAGGCTACCATCAGCAGAAGGCAGGGTCAGCTCTTCTGCTTTCATGCCTTTGGGCCAGTTCACTCACACCCATGCTTCCAGAGCTAGTTCCACTGGGATGCCCAGTTAAGGTGTGGGGCCCACTTTCCCAAGTGCAGCAGCCTGTGTCTGGGCCAACTCTCCTGCTCTCACAACCTCAGGGCTGGGTCTCCTGTGTTTTAGTCATCAGGGCCTACTCCACTGTGTTGCCCAATAAAGGTGCAGAGCCTTCACTCCTGAGTGCTACAGCCAGTGGCAAAGGATGACTAGCTCTCCAGTTCTCATGCCCTAGAGACTAATTCTCCCAACTATCACAGGTGACAAGGGGAAGGAGGAGGGCATCACCCCTGCACACACATTACCTCATAGCAGATGAGTGATGGGGCCAGCTCTCTCATGCTCTAGAACTTGGGATTGGCTCACCTGTGCCCCTCCACCAGGGCCAACTCTACTGTGCTACCCAGGTGAGGTGCAGAGATTACTCTGGTGACTGCTGTAGTCAGTGGGGGATGGGAACAGCTCACCCACTCTCATGACCCCAGGGCCAGCTCTCCAACTGCTCCAGATGGTGAGGGATGAGCTGGGGAGGGCATCACCCACAAACTCATACCACCTCATGGCAGAGGAGTAGTAGAGACAGCTCTCTAGTACTCTTGCCTTTTCATCTGTGCCCCCTCTCTACCAGGATCAACTGTGCTGTCCAGGCGAGGTGCAGGGTCCGCTCTCCAACTGCTGCAGCTGGTGACAGGCATGTCTAGCTCTCCCATAATCATGACACTGGGCAGCTTTCCCAACTGCCAGAGTCAGCTCTTCTACATTCATGCCTTTGGGGAAGCTCACCCACACTCCCACTCACCACAGCTCTACTGTGCTGCCCTGGGTGAAGTGCAGGGCTGTTCTTCTGAGCACCCACTCTCCTGAGTGCTGTCATCAGTAAAAGGTGAGGCCAGCTCTCCAAAGCACCAAAGCTAGTGAGAGGCAGGGCCAGTTTTTCATAGACCCTGGACGTCCATGTGGTCCCAGATGGCTGCTCTAGCCAGGGACATCCCCATGTTCTCTATTAGTAATATAAGCCATAGGCATGGCCCTCAGTGGCAGCTAGGCTGGGACATTAACATTGCCCCAGGAGGAAGGGCTGCTCACTTACAACAGCCCCCCCTCCACTCTCAAGTCTCCAGTTTCATTCCTCTTCATAATGCTCAAGCTGTTACACTTCTCTTTGTCTCCCATCTGTCCACCCCATACTTGCACATTGTGGTGGATCTCACTGCAGGTTGGCCATGCAGCTGGCAGGCCCCTGGGTGACATCCTCAGCCAGCACTGCATGGCATCACACAAGCAGGTGTGTATGGCCCAACTGTGTGTGCCTGAAGGCAGGTCTGTGCATGGCATGTTGGTTTGGATCTCTCTGCATATCTTCCTTCTCTCTCACTGTGCTACCTGGATTTGATTTGGTTTAATTTGATTTGATGTGTCCTAGGCATAAAACAGTTTCAGCCACTGTACTGACTGGTTTTGTGTCAACTTGACACAAGCTGGAGTTATCACAGAGAAAGGAGTTTCAGTTGAGAAAATGCCTATATGAGATCCAGTTGTAAGGCATTTTCTCAATTAGTGATCAAGGAGGCAGGGCCCCTTGTGGGTGGTACCATCCATGGGCTGGTAGTTTTGGATTCTATAAGAAAGCAAACTGAGCAAGCCAGGAGAAGCAAGCCAGTAAGAAGCATCCCTCCATGGCCTCTGCATCAGCTCCTGCTTCCTGACCTGCTTGAGCTCCAGTCCTGACTTCCTCTGGTGATGAACAGCAAGGTGGAAGTGTAAGCTCAATAAACCCTTTCCTCCCCAACTTGCTTCTTGGTCATGATGTTTGTGCAGGAATAGAAACCCTGACTAAGACAGCCACCAAGTCAGCCATCTCAAGCTAGGATGAACAAAAAACCGCCATTTGCTCTAACCATGACTGATGTAAGAACACCACCACCAAGATGCCTCTTTGCCCATTGCTTGAGGCGGGGGGGGGGTATTTTAAACCTATCATGAAATTCAATTTGTGCTACCCAAATATTATTGAACGTGGGGATATTTCCTAGAGCATGATCAAACTGCCAGGGGTCACATTCTTAAAGAATAACTCCCTTTCCCAGCAGCTACCAACTGCTAGTAGCTCTTCAGCTAGGAGTTGTATCTTCTGCTCACCTTCCCACTCCATTCTGGGACTTTGTCTGACACATGCTATCACAACCACTTTGAGTTCGTATGTGCATCTACCCTGTTTGTGTCCAGAAAATTCCGTTTCCTTATAGTCATCTACCACCTTTGCCTCTTACAAACCTTCCATTCTCTCTCTCTCTCTCTCTCTCTCTCTCTCTCTCTCTCTCTCTCTCTCTCTCTCTTACAGCAGTAAACTTTTATTTATTTATTTTTATTCCTTAATATCTCTTTTTAAAAATTTTTTGACACTTTATTTACATTTCAAATGTTTCCCCCCTTCTAGGTCTCCACTTTGGAAACCCCCATCCCCTTCCCCTCCCCCGCCTCTATGAGGGTATTCACCCACCCACCCACCCGCCCACCCACTCCCATCTTCCCACCTTGGCATTCCCCTATACTGGGGCCTCTCTTCTATGATGGTTTCTGGCTTTGAGAGTAGGGGATATGATAGAGATGTTCTATCTGTAGTCTGTTATTTTCTGCACATTGACCAGTTGTGTTCTCTATGTTGATTGTCATGTAATAAAAGAAAATGCTTCTCTGGTGATGAGGAGGAATGCACTGTTCTATGTGGATAGTGATTAGCCATTAGGAGTTACTGTAATAGTATTCCAATTTTGGAGAAAACTGGTAGATTCTCCCCTAGGGCCACTGACATATCTAGCCACAGATTCTTGAGCCCAACCACAGTACCACCATGTTCCATCATCCATCCATGTCAAACAAGCCATAAACCCAATCAGAAAGTGTTTAGTCACTCCAAATCCTTTGTGCCACAATTGTACCAGCAAGCATTTCTTGCCAGTCTAGTCACTATTGTAGCTTGCAGTTCACAGCTGGGTAAGACTGATGATTACTTTCATTTTCTGGCAATTCCACAGCATCCTCCAGCACTATGAAAGCTGCCCAAAGGAAAAATAATTAAACCATACTCCCAACTTCTTTTCAAATAAACTTTGATAGTCTCCACATTACCTGTAAAAAAAACCAATTATTTACATAACTCTCACTATATCTAGTGGGATAGTAAATCCCTTAGCCTAATTTAGTTCCGCTATCAAATAAACATTCATTATGGATAGACTTCATTCAAAAAATTGTTGTAGGTTTTGTGGAAGCCACAGGGTTGAATCTTGAAGAAGGAACTTACATTGTGAACACTCAGTATGTATTAGCTACTTCAGGTTTATGGAAATTAAACTTCACCAAGAAAGCCATGGAAGAAGATAATATCAGCCTCAGTTAACAATGAAGAAACTAAAATGTGAAATCAGGCCCTTCATTCAGTGTCAGTCAAGGGTTAAAACAACATTTGTATTTACTGAAGATTCAATAGATAGCCTTATACCTCTTTACTACAAACCTTTGCTTAGGAAATATCATGTAGAATGTAAGGCACAAATGTGGCTGTTTAACAGGAGCCTAGTGTCTTCAAAGATGGTCAGGAAGTATGTTACCAGGCACTCAGAGGAATGGACTTGTTTCCATCTGGGAAGATTGAAGAAATGTTTTGTTTTTGACTGATATGACGGTCAAGTGAGGTCTAAATAAGAAGTGAGTCATTCCATGTGGTAGAATAGAGAAATAAACTTGGAAAGTCTTAACTAATTAAAAGAGAACTATCAAACACTTATGTAAGCATAAGCATCTGCTTCTCTAAAAGTAATTGAATCAGAGAATACTTCTTATGTGTAAGAAGAGAGGATACAAGGCAGTTTCCAATTTGGAAAGGACGCCTTCTCTGGACACAGACTTCAGAAACACAGGAGAACTAGGCTGACTTCTTGTTCATAAAATTATGAAGAGCTTCCTAGAAAAGGAAGTTTGGTGGAGAACAGATTCTTGAAAAAGCACTACAGAAAAATAGTGTTCTAAGCCACAACAACAACAAAACGTTTAAGATAGTGTGGTGGTTGGAATATGCTTGGCCCATGGAAAGTGGCACTACTAAGAGGTGCAGCCTTGTTGGAGTAGGTGTGGCCTTGCTAGAGGAAATGTGTCACTGTGAAAGTGGGCTTTGAGACCCTCCTTCTAGCTACCTGCAGAAGACAATCTCCTGGCTGCCTTCAGATCAAGATGTAGAACTTTTGGCTCCCCCAGCACCATGTCTGCCTGCATGCTGCCATGCTTCCTACTATGATGATAATGGACTGAACCTCTGAAACTGAAAGCCAGCCCCAATTAAATATTTGCTTTTATAAGAGCTGCCTTGGTCATAGTGTCTCTTCACAGCAATGGAAATCCTAACTAAGACAGGTAATAAATAGTATGAAAGACATGGATGAAGACAAGGACATTTGATCAAAGCAGAAAAACAGGATGCTTATGTGATCAGTGGTCACAGTACAAACACAAAACAATCAGGCCCTGTGTCCTCCACAATGTTTAACCCATTAATTCAGTTTAATACGGTTTGTATAGGTATACAAAGTATTCTATTTAATTAAAATAAATTATGGTGTTTATCAAATAATTTGTAACTACAGCTGATAAGAGCTGTTGCAGGGGTATATAAGATTAGAGTAAGCAAGATGATATCTGCTTTTGATATCTACTATTAAATGTCTTGCCATGGATTCTTCATTGACTCAGTAGGTATTAAATAGTACTTATTTCTTAAATGAGGATATGAAATAGACAAGGATGTTTTGTGGTTGATCCTATGTGACACTTTCTTGCCGGTGAATACGCTGATGTCCCTGCATTAGGGAGTCAACTCTCCATTACTCTTCACTACTTGTCACTTCCAATCCTTATATGGCAGAAACATCAAAATGAGCTGGGCTAGATTATTTGCTATCTATCACTTTAAATCATGTAATGTCTTTTTCAATAGTTCTACTTTCTTGATGAAGTCACTACCATTGCTGCTTTGGTGAAGAAACAGAGGACCAATGCTACAAATGAAGAAGTGATGGCACCTGCGCCTTCACGGTACCAAGTATCGGGCGTAGGCCTGGGGGATTAACAAAGGACACAGACTCAGGTGATTCATTCAAGGAGAATGCCAAAGCTTTACCGAAACTCAATCAATATATATGCTTTACCCAGGAAGGAAAAGCACCAGGAGGAACAAGGCAGGAGGTCAACAGAAGGTCCCTACCCGGACCTCACGCTCACTGGGGGGAGGTAAAACCACAGAATGTAACTGCAAAACATCAGCACACAGAAGGTCTCAGCCAGGTCATCTGACCTTATGGGGCCCAACAAGGAAGAATAGAGAACTAACCCTACCGTCATTCCAGAATATCTATTGTTCTTCATATACTTTTTTGTCTTTGACTGCTATGATAGTTAATATTGATTGTTGTCTTGAGATCTGCAGTCCACTAAGGCATGCCTCTCAGTGAGTCTGTGAGGCTGTTTCTATGAAAAGCTGGCTGAAGGCAGAAAAGCTTATGTAGTGTGAATTATACCTTCCTGCAGAGTCCAGAAGCTCAAAGGACCTCCAGATCTGGTTGTCCAGATAAGAATGTCTGAGAATCCATAGAAAAACACAGATTTTACATTAAGATTCATAATAGTAGCAAAAGTACAGTTATGAAGTGGTAATAAAAACTAATTTTATAGTTGGGGGGGTCACCATGACATGAAGGACTGTATGAAAGGCCTGTAGCATTAGAAAGGTTAAGAACCACTGCTCTAGAAAATCCTGACTAATACAACTCCAAAGTTTAAAATGCAGAGTCAGCATCTTTAGTAACAAAATAAGCTACCCAATCTAAAGTTTTTCTCAGAGATGATTTATTTGAATATTTATGGAAAACATCTTGGTTTAGATCACATTTATAGGATGAGAGTGTGAGAAGATGGCTGAGTGAGTAAGAGCACTTGCTCTGCAAGTAGAAGGACCTAAGTTCAAATCTCTAGAACCCATATTAAGAAGCCAAGCATGGCTATAAGTGCCTGTTGCCCTAGCACTGGAGATGGAAGACAGGTGCATCTTGAGAGCTTGCTGGACGGCCAGCCTAGCCTCCACAGCAAGCTTCTATTTCAGTGAGACTCTTTTCAAGGCATCAAGTTGGAGAGAGATAAGGCAAGACACTCGATATATGACTCTAGTCTAGTGTCCACGTGAGTAGGCATAGGGTGTGCCACCCGTACACTCACAGGCATACAGCATGAACATGAATGCACACACGCACACATGCATACACGCAAGTTCCAATTAATGGGAACTTTATACTATCTGATCCAATACACCCTAATTCAGTGATATTTGATAAATGGCCATAAAAGAATGAACACCACCAATGAAAATATTCCATTGTCACACAGCCATAAATGCGTTTTTAAAGATACTACCAAATAACAGAGGTATGACAAGTAGAAATAAGCTATTTCAGTTTAAAACACACTCTTTCTGGGACTTGAAAAAAATGTCATAATGTACAGCAGCAGACGATGCTAGCAGGATTCCAATCCTGAGAAGCAGCACCAGTGCCAGTTTTCATAACTTCACCCATATACGAAAATTTCTTTCCTTTCATGCAAGATCATACCTAAAGTTTAATAAAGATCCAGAATTAGAGAAAAATGAACAGTTTCCTATAAACCATGAATGTTCAAGTATAGTGAATGAGGTTACACGCTAGCATTGCTTCACACTGAACACATGCGTTATATAGAGGGACAGTATGGTGCAACCCACCCTCATTTCTTCTGAGCTACACAGGCATCCTGGCTATTTGACTCTCATCTCTGGAAGACATACTCACTCTTCTTTATTCTGCGCACTGGTCTCAGTCTAGGAAGATACATTTCTCAGGCTCTCCTAAGTGTTGTCTTTCTAGTCCATTGCTCCAATAGAAAGAACTAAGTGGAGAGAAGAATGCTTGAGAGAAGTAAGAGGCCTCCAGTGTCTGATGCCAACAGAGTGGCAGTTTCTGGAGATGACTAATGGGCTTTGCTAGGATCATCCTAGAGCCGGCAGCTCAAGGCAACTCCAGACCTGCTTACAGTGGCACTTCATCAGTAGATTCAGAATTGTCCTCTAGTGACAGCAGCAGCCTAGGTCCAAGTCTGTGGATGACAGGCAAAGGGAAATCCTTCTCCATCTGAATGCTACCATCTCCCTCCTGCTCCTCCAACTCCTTTGTTACCATCTTCCTGTCTTCTGACATTCCATGGTTCTCTGTGTCCTCTAGAGACTTGTTTCCTTACTTCTAAAATTTGGATAAATAATATCTGATGGTAAGGAGGTATGAGATTAGGCAGTGAGATGACTCGGTATTTAAAGGTGGCTGCTCCAAGTCTGCTGGCCTGGGTTTTATTCCAGGGCTTTGCTAGCTCTATGCAGTCTCACCTAATGGAAAAAGAGATCAAGATAACTCCAATTGCCCTGACTTCTGCATACATGAATTGGCACATGAGTGTGTGTGTGTGTGTGTGTGTGTGTGTGTGTGTGTGTGTGTGTGCGCATTTGGAAATCTTATTGGAATTACAAAGGGGACAGTGTTTTCACATATAACTTAAAAATTTAAAACAACCAGTTTTCACGTAAAATGTTTGTAGAACTTTAACTACTTTAAGACTATATTTAAACATGAAAATACATACTTGTTCCGCCATTTTTCTGTTGTGTTAGTCATGTGCCTTACCTGTTATAGATCTACCAATGTCGAGAGGTGTTTTGAGTACTGACAACAGTATACATGCATTTAACCCATTGCCTATCTGTACTGGCTAGTTTTGTGGGTCAACTTGACACAAGCTGGAGTTATCACAGAGAAAGGAGTTTCAGTTGAGAAAATGCCTCCATGAGACCCAGTGGTAAGGCATTTTCTCAATTAGTGATCAAAGGCGGAGGGCCCCTTGTGGGTGGTACCATCTGTGGGCTGATAGTCTTGGGTTCTATAAGAAAGCAGGCTGAGCAAGCCAGGAGAAGCAAGCAAGCCAGTAAGCAGCATTCCTCCAAGGCTTCTGCACCAGCTCCTGCTCCTTGACCTGCTTGAGTTCCAGTCCTGACTTCCTCTGGTAATGAATAGCAATGTGGAAGTGTAAGCTGAATAAACCCTTTCCTCCCCAACTTGTTTCTTGGTCATGATGTTTGTGCAGGAATAGAAACCCCGACTAAGACACTACCTTTTAAGAGGTATGAATTTCCCTGGCAGCAATCACTGTTTACAACATAGATAATATTTTCACTGATGTATTCTACAATTCCTAATGTCATTATCATCACTATATCTCAGATTACAATCTCAGATTAAATCGTCATGTCACCTCGTTACTCTGAGAATGGTCATCTTTTTAGCCTCAAATAGAACAAATAAAGCAACCACTTAGATAATAACAGCAGAAATGTCTCTCGGCTCATTTGAATTTGTTAGAAGCTATAAACAGGAACGTTTGATACTCTCTATAATAAAATATGGATAGCATACTTAATCTTAAAGGGGAATAAACTAATATTTATGGTTGCCTATTACAGCTCAGGCAGTATGTGAAGTTATCTTCAGCTGGATCTCTATTTAGACTTGTTACCCTAACTACCAAGATGATTTGCTTTATTAATTGGACAAACACTTAAAAAGACAATGAAAACAGTCTATTTTAATTAACAAGGAAGACCTATATTGGGAAGACGTGCATCCTAGTTAACTTTAATGTCAACTTAGAAGTAAGAAAATGCCTAGAGTCATCTAAGAAGAAAGCTGGGATTTAAAACTGCCTAGATAAGATTGGGCATGTCTGGAGTTGGAGGAGATTGTTACAATTATTAATTGACATAGAAAGGCCCCTAGCGGGCAGGTGGTCTTGAGTTGTGTAAAAAACCGAGCTAAACATGAACCTGTAAGTGAGCCAGAGAGCAAGCTAGCAGTCAGCATTCCTCCATGATTTCTGAGTTCCATTTTCTGTTCCAGTTCCTGTTCTGACTTCCAGGAACTAAATGGACTGTGACCTAGAAGTGTAAGCCAGATAATCTTTTCCTGCCCAGTTTGCTGTTGGTCAGAGTATTTTATCACAGCAATCAAATAAAACCAGAATGAACCTTGCCCATGTAAAACATTTACTTCTTGATTTCCAGGTGCTAAGGATTGTTCTATAGACCAAGAACACAGAGATTAAAGTCGTGACATGAACCCCACCAGCAACCTGTCCCACCAGCTACTGGAGTGACAGCTGACAAAATCTTGGGGGAAGTTTCTGCCAATAGGGAAGCCTTATCCAGATAAACTGACTAGGAATGTTTTCCCCCAATGAATACCAAGGCAAAGACTAACATACTGGTCCAAAAACCCAGGCCCTGGCCATGAGATAGAACAATTCTCTGGTTCTGTTTCCACTCCAGCACTAGGCATGGAAATATCTGGGGGTTAAGTCCAGAGTAGGCACAGCATCTGCTGCTCCCATTCCTCTCTTACAGGTTCTTCTGGGAGTGCTCCTTCAGCCAGTCACTTAAATATTTCTATTCAAGACATTGCTCCTAGAGAGTCTCACGTTGATCTGCCTTCCAGAAGCTCTGAGTCAAGTACAGAATCATATATTTACACATGCACAAAATGCAGGAATCTTCATATGTAAAGACATGAATATCACTGAAAACACACACACAGAGAAAGAGAAAGAGAGAGAGAGAGAGAGAGAGAGAGAGAGAGAGAGAGAATGCACAAATGCACAAAAAATTGAAGAGGCAGGACTGAACTGTGCCCATTCTTGTGAAGTATGGGTAAAACAGTATAGGTTTGTTGTTTGTTGTTATTGTTATTGTTGTTGTTTAAATAGAATCCTGAGAGATTCTCAGCAGTTAAGAGCACTTGTTATTCTTGCAAAGACCCAGATGTGGTTCCTACATGGTGGTACACCACTATCTGCATTTCTATTTTCAGAGGACCTGACTCCCTCTTCGGGTATCTAAGGGATTGAGGGATGCAGATGGTGTACATGCAGACATGTACACTCATTCACATAAAGTAAAATAAAGAAATCATTTTGAAACTCTACCTAGAATTCCAGGTTTGGTTTTTTTTTTTTGGTTTTTTTTTTTTTTTTTGGTTTTTCGGGACAGGGTTTCTCTGCATAGCCTTGGCTCTGTAGATAAGACTGGCCTCGAACTCAGAAATCCACCTGTCTCTGCCTCCCAAGTGCTGGGATTAAAGGCGAGCGCCACCAATATCTCGAGATTAGAATCCAGTTTTGCGAGGTATATGTACTAGAACAAAGGTTAGCGAACTTCCGAAAGGCTTGCATTGCCCCGTGACAAGGCCTAGATGAGAATGCACAGAATAAGTCACATTTCAAATGTGACTACAAGTACCTGGCCAGATCTGACTTGTAAATGTGCTTTCAAAAGTGACTTTCAAACATTGGTATGCATAGTAACCCTAGAGAATTCTAAGAGAACACAGATTACCCTGGCTCAGTAGAGCTTAGAATCCGCATTGCAGGACCTTTCTAGATGTTGCTGCTGGCCCAATCACATCCTTTTATATAACAGGGGTCTAGACCCTTTGGGGGTCTAAGGATCTTTTCACAGCGGTTGGCTAAGATCATTGAAAAACAAATATTCACATTACAATTCATAACAATAGCATTATTACAGTTATTAAATAGCAATGAAAATAATTTTACAGTTGGGGATCAGGTCACTACATCATGAGGCACTGTATTCAAGGGTCACAGCATAAGGAAGGTTGAGAACCACTGGTCGAGAAAGCCAAATATGAAAAAGAGAAAAAAAATTCCCAAAATGAAAAAAATCAAACAGCACTATAAGAACCAAAGCCCAAACTGTACAGGCTGAGGTCGGAGGACATAGCTAGTAATTTAACTAACAGACATTAACATGTAGCCTATTTAAGTGAACTGATGCCATCACACATAGATTCATCTGTGGACAAATGCTAGGAGAATGGAAGGAATCTGCATAAGTTGACATATGCATACGCAACATTTAGCTATCATATATTACCAGTTCTGCATGAAAATAATACATATGATTTTATTATACAGTAAAATAAAAGATTTATTACTATTAAAATAAAGAGGGACCAAACGTTTTAAGAACCAGTAAACCACTGTTCTTCACATCACACAAGAATAGACCAAATTTTCACAATCCTAAGCACTTATTGTTAGAGACTCAACTAGAAGTGACTGCAGGAGAGAATGAAGAGTGTTACTATTTGTTTGCTGCTGGTGTAAGAGAAATGTGCTGGATCTGGGGATCAAATGCACAGGACTAGAAGAGCTGAAAACAGAGTCATCAGAGGCAAGCACAAAACATACAAGGATTTACATTCCAGGTCTACATCAATCCACATTCCCTAAAAGAACAAACTTATAGAATGAATATTTGTTGCAAAGGGAATTAGTCAACTGGCTCACAAGACATGGCCTAGATAATCCAACAAGAATCTCCAATATGCTGGAGAGACTGAGAACCCAGTAGCTGCTCATTCCATGAAGCTTAATTCATTACTAGCTCCAATCTGGCACTGAAGACCTAGAAGATTCCTGGACAGCTACTGATCTTTAGTCCACACTGGAAAGCTAAAGAGGCAGTATTTCATAGTTAGCAAGAGATGAACACAGCAACAGCATAGATGCACCCATAGGCAAGGAGTAAAGGCAAGCAGGCAAAAGCAACACTGCTTTCCTAAGACTTCTTTCTAATGAGGCTGTCACCAGTGGAAAGAGCTACCCGTGCTAGGGAAGAACCTTCCTTCTTCAGTAACTCTTCCCACCTAGAGGTATATTTCCAGATCTAATCAAGCTGAGAACGAAATTAACCATTACTAGTCCCAAGCCTAATGCATCACCTAACTCCCGGAAGCCTCAATCTCTAACCTGAGCAAGTAATTTTCTATCTCAGAAGGGCATACTAAGGAATAACTGTGACTGTGTATCCAGCTAGCACATACCAGCTGAATAAAGGGTATTTCTCCTCTCCCTTGCTTTCATAAAATCATTTATTTAATCACCAGTTTATGACCTTTGGAGAAATGGAGCCTTTGGTTGTAAGAGAGCATTGTACATGGTAGAAATTCATAAAGCATTCAGATTCTAGACTAGACTGTGGTAGGAACTCTGGCTTTCTTGTTGCTAAAGACTTGGATTCTGGCCAATGGGAAACTGCTGTGAACTGATTTGCAAAAGAGTTTTGCTGGGAAGAAGATAATATGCAGCCTGGGATAGGAGTAGCTGTGGAAGGGGACGTTCGAGCTCCAGTGATCACTACTGAATGGTACACAAACATACCTATAATAAATTGCCAGGTCAGTCGGCTTCTCGAAGGTTGCCCTTGTTTGAACAGGTGTGTATAAATGAGTTAACCTCAGAGGCAGAGAGCAGAGTGCTACCCATGAGCCTACAGTGATGGTGATTTAGAGACCTAGCAAATGAGACTCTCTCATGCCCTTCAGGTGTGAGCATGTTGGAACATTGTGTCTGATAGGAGTAAGGTTTTTTCTTATTATCTAGTATCTAGGAGTGTGTACTCAGAATGTATCTAGTATCCTGGTGAGTAAGGTGCTAAGTCTCTGTAAAAAATGTGGTGGTCCCTGTCCCACGTGACAGGAAAACCTTTTCCTCAAGAGGTCGAGCCTTTGCCCCTTTCTGAAGATCACCAGAATGTCAGTATGGCTTGTCCCATTACATGATTCCAAGGAGCTTCAGGACTTCGGCTTTTGTGATGATTTAGTTTAAGCAACTAAATCTGTTCAAGAGAACCAATGCAATCACACATGGATTCATCTATAAAGCAAACACTAGGAGAATGGAAGGAATCTGCATAAGTTAACATATGAATACACAGCATATACCTATCATCTATTACTAGTTCTGCATACAAAAAAGATATATGATTTTTATTATACTTCCATTAAAATAAAAGATTTATTTTTATTAAAATAAAAGGGACCAAAGATTGCAAGACCCAGAGGATTGGGGAGTGTATTGAGAGATTGTGTTTCCTAGTAGGTCAGATGCTACACCCAAAATTTTCACCAACATGGCTGCCTAAATGTGGCCTAAATGAGGACAACAAGAGTTATGCTAAAGTAGGTGAAAAAGAGCACTATGGCCTTAATTCTACAAGAAGAACTAAAGCAACCAAGGAGTGCTGAGAGTGGGAGAAATGATCTATCCCAGGGAAGAGGACTTCAGTGATCACTCCTGATAATAAGCACAGGAATAACATTATGGACAAGACAGGTTATATTTATGAATATATGTGTGTGTATGTATATGTATATACATATGTGCACGTAATAGCAATTAATATCAAAGAGGCCATGAATTTGAAAGAGAGAAAGCAGGGTTATATAGGAAGGTTTGGAAGAATAAAGGGGAAGGAAAAGAGACAGTAATTATATTATTATCTCAAAAAGAAAAACTAAAAAGGAACCAATATGCAAATTAATTATTGTGTTCACATGAATATATATTTCTTATTTAGTATAAAAGCAGCTATTATCAATACCTGGGTACCTACTTTATTAGAGCACCCATCTGAAATAGAACTGGAGCTACTTACCAAGCTATGGTTTACTGAGTATTAAAGAATGGTTTAAAGTTGGGCAGTTGTAGCATGCACTTTTAATCGCAGCACTCTGGAGGAGGCAGAGGCAAGCAGATCTGGAGTTCCAGGTCTGCCTGGTCTACAGAGTGAGTTCCAGGATGGCAAGGAATACATAGAGAGACCCTGTCTAATATGACAACAACAACAACAACAAATGGTTTGAAATCACAGAAATGCTCTTACGGCATTAGTACTGATAATGGGCAACAAAAGAAATTTGGTCTGGCTCTGCCTGGGACACCAGGAGTCGGTAGCCAACGAGCGCCATAGAAAGGCGGAAACCTCTGTCTGCGCCACCAGGAGTCGGTAGCCATTGAGCACCGGAGAGGGGTGCCCCCCCAGGAGCCTGGAAAGGCCGTGAGTGGGGTT
>CM052703.1:115264705-115331142 GCA_028551405.1 Uromys caudimaculatus | reverse complement strand
TCCCCCGGTCCTCCTAGAGGCTGGACCACCAACCAAAGAATACACATTGATGGACTTATGGTTTGGACCACATATGTGGCAGAGGATGACTTCGATGGCCATCAGGGAGAGACGAAAGGCCCTTGGGCCTGAGGATGTTAGAGGCCTCAGTAAAGGGGAATATCAAGGCGGGAAAATGGGGATGGGTGGATGGGGGGTTGGGATGGGAGGTGGAATTCCCTCCTAGAGGCGGGTTGGGGAGGGGATGGGGGTATACAAAGAGGAGACTCAGAAAAGGGGAAACATTGGAAATGTATATAAAGTATCAAAAATAAAAAAGGAAGAAAAAAAAAAAGAAATTTGGTCTGTAGTATTATCACATAAGAGTGTAAATGTTACTCTGTAGAAAGCAAAATATTTAATTAGTATTATTAAGTAGTTTAAATGTCATTAAATGTATCAGAAACTTTATTCCTACAAGGTAAAAGCATTGTATAAATAATTTATAAAGCCCCTCTAGAATGATCCCCAATAAGTCAATAACAGTGATGACATTCCAGTTGGGACACTGATTTTGTTGAGAACAAGGGTGAAGGGAAAATTTTTATTGATCTTAATTCTTTTCCATGTAAGTACATTACTCATTTGTAAAATAGAATTACAGTGTCTGAAATGTTATTCACTTGGTAGAGTACTTACCTTGGTGACGAAGCCCTGGGTTCCATCTCTAGCACACATGAACTGGGCAGGATAGTGCAGATCTGTAATAGCAGTGTCTCAGAAGGCACATGCAAGAGGATCATGAGCTCTTAGCCTGGTATTTGCTATTGTCTTGACATTAATAGATATTCAAGGCTCCAAGAAGAAGGAGGAGGCAAAGGAAGAAAGGATGGAAAGAAGGAAGGAAAGAAGGAAAAAAGGAAGGAAAAGAAAGTATTGAAATAAAGAGAGATGAAGGGAGGGATAGAGGGAGGAAGAGAGACTGAGACAGAAAGAGAGAAAGAGAGAAAGAGAGAGAGAGAATGGATGAAGGAAAGGAGGAAGAAAGGAGGAGCAAAAGGAAAAAAGAACACAAAATAAAGAGGAAAATAAAGGGGAAGGTTTTTACACATGTACAAACATAAGAAGGGGTGGATATGCCGGGTGGTGGTGCATGCCTTTAATCCCAGCACTTGAGAGGCAGAGGCAAGAGAGTATTTGTGAGTTTGAGGTCAGCCTGGTCTACATCATGAATTCCAGGACAGCCAGAGCTACAAAGAGAAACCTTGTCTCAGGAAGAGAAAGAAGATGAGGAGGAAGAAGGAGGAGAAAAGAAGAGGGAGAAAGAGGAGGAGAAGGAGGGGCAGCAGGAGTAGAAGAAAGAAAGAAAGAAAGAAGGAAGGAAGGAAGGAAGGAAGGAAGGAAGGAAGGAAGGAAGGAAGGAAGGAAGGAAGAAGGAGGATAAGAAGGAGAAGGGAAGAGGAAGAAGATAAAGAAGAAGATGGAGGAGGAGGAGGAGGAGGAGGAGAAGAAGAAAAAGAAGAAGAAGAAGAAGAAGAAGAAGAAGAAGAAGAAGAAGAAGAAGAAGAAGAAGAAGAAGAAGAAGAAGAAGAAGAAGAAGAAGAAGAAGAAGAACCACCACACCACCACCACAGGTGACCAGGTGAATCTGGACACAATTTTATGACAGAGATAGACTAAAAGATAGGCAAAAGAAATCATTATAATTGATCATCTAGAAGGCTACAGAAAATAGTTCATTCAGCACTATTTCAACAATCTTTTCTTTTTAAATATCTACCTAAAACTTTAAATTACATGGCCTTCATTGGTAAAAGCAGCCATGTAACAGAGAATGGCTCTTGAGACACAGCAGAAAGCTGTTGGTAGCACTGTTCGCCTTTCATCTCCCTTATGTCTGCCATGCTGGCTTGTAGCCTAGAACTCTGACAGATGTTTTAGGAGGGTAAGGATGAGATTCATGCTCAGCACAATGGGGCAGAATGATGGAAAGTACTCGGGCTTCAACAATATCCATAAGTAGCCATCTGAAATCAACCTCTATTTCTTGTCCAAAAATTAAAAAAAAAAAAAAAATCTCTAGGCTTGGGAGACAGTTCCATTGGTTAAATTAGCCACCTGATGTACAAACATCAGACCTGAGCTTAGATCCCAAGCACTGAGTGCATGCTTATAATCTCAGTGCTGGGGTGGTGGAGACAGAAGAATTCCTGGCTTTGGTGACCTTAAAGTCAAGCCAATTGTTGAGCTCTAGGAGAGACTCTGCCTCAAAAATTAAGATGCAGAAACAATTGAAAACCTCTAATGCTGACTCTCTGGCATTTGTGTCCACATGTGTGTACAACCACAGACACATAGACACAAGGACATATGGACATAAACATACATGCATACCCCCTATTGGCTTAAATCATTTTTATACATTAATTCTTAGTGACATAAATATACAAGTTGGTAAATTAATGCTTCAGGAAAGGAAGCACATGAGCAATGAGGAAGACAAGAAAAGGACAATATCAGCCAGCTGTGTCTGAAATATGCCCTAGTGAATCCTTTGCTCTTCTTCCTATGAATGAGCACAGTTTGTCAACAGACCATGTGTTTCTATCGGCCCTCTCTGATTCTGCTTCATCTAAAACTAGACACACTTTTTTATTTTCCCTCACTCTTAAAAAACAAAACAAAACATATATTTCCAGAATTCTTGAGCAGGCTATTAAAAAAAGAGCAAGATAATTAAACTTTATGAAGGGACTGAAACAGAGATGTCAGAATCTCCAGAATCTAGAACCAGAGTCACGTTTTCTACAGCATGACCTTCACAATGGGCTGTGAAATGTATCTATGTGTCCCCATTCAAACATTCAGATTATTAGAAGAGCAAGTGTAACTGATCCAAGTAATATCAGACACATTAAACCTTAGAATAAATTTTTATGCCCAGGGCTCAAAGGAGCTCACACAAATGTGGAATTTAGGAAATCATATAAAACTGAACACATATCCAAGTCTGTTTTTCCAATACTCCAACCCTGCCTGGGATGTGCACATACACTGGCTATGTACACCCAGAACAGAGACGTTCATAAATGCCTCCTTCTAACTACAAGCAGTTATCACCCATAGAACCACTAACAGTTCACCTCTTCTTCATGAGACAAAGCCCAAGTATATTCATTAACCAAGATAGAATGTCATTGTATGTGTATTTCTAAAAGCAGGTTCTCTGAATACTACCCACAGTCAGTTAAAAAGAAAAACATAACAGAAACAATCTATATTTAATGTGTAAATATTTATGTATAAATATTTTACATATAAATATTTAATATATGTAAATATAAATAATATATATACATATATAATGGAGTAGTTAGACTGAACAGAGAAATGTAAGTAAGCTTGTGTTTGCTGCTGAAACATGCTATAGAGTTTTATTTCGTTTGGATTACTATAAGAAAATTTTATAAACTGAGTAGTTCATAAATGGCATAGATTTGTTTTCCATTATAATTAATGCAGGAGAGTCAAGGATTAAGGGACATCAGGTGTGAAATTTGGCAAGGATCATCTTGTGACTTGCAGGTGGGCCTTCTCACTGTGCTCTCACATGGTAAGATGGGACAGCTCGCTCTTTTTGGGTTCCTTTACTGAAGCACTTAATTCCATCTGCACACTCTCTTGACTGAATCCTCTCCCCAAGGCCACTCCCTCAATACCACCATATTGGTGCTCAAGTATCAGTGTAGGTATTTGGGAGGCACAAAGACATACAAACGATAGCAAAGTCCTGTTCAGTATTTCTGATTTCAGTGTTTTTACTTTTAGCTAACAACCAAGTACTCCAGGATTCTCAGCCTTAGTGAAGTTACTCAATATTTTCTTCCTGAACCGTTTTAGAGTGTCCACTGCATGTAACCCAGGATAGCTGTGATAGCAACCCAACAAAAACTCATGAATTTATTTAAGATATTATGAGTTTTAATAATTGTTTTGGTAACTCAATGGTGCATTTCTCAAGCATAAACTTCATAAGTGACCATATCATGTCAGAGTGTCAACAGGCTGGACACTTCTGCTAGTAGCATACAGACCCAACTCATGAAATGTCAGTAGTGTCTTTGATCATTGCCCTTAAGCTAGAGGCAGAGATTCTTTAAAGAAGTGGCTCTCATCCTCTGAGTCATGACCCCCACAGGGTCACATATCAAATATTTACATTATAATTCATAACAGTAGCAAAATTACAGTTATGAATAATAACAAAATAATTTTATGATTGGGGTCACCACAGCATGAGGAACTGTTAGGTCACAACATTAGGGTGGTTGTAAACCACTGATCTAGAGGTTTATCATTACTGTTAATAGCTTAGGATCTTTGCACATTCCCTTATAAAATGTGAGTGCCTTTAAGACCTTCGTGTTGTTTGGAATCAAACCCAAGGCCTCATGAGTGCCGGGCAAGCACTCACCCACCCTAAGTTCTTATAAATAACTACATTTTAAGGTCGGGTATCTCTGCTTGTTGGGAAAATCTACTAGAAGCTTGGGATAAAAAGAAATTAATATCAGATGTGCCTGTACACAGGAATCCACCCGCAGTTTCAGCATGAATGGATCCTTTCTTTATTAGTGGCCTTTTCCAAAATCATATAAGAATGATGAAATGATGAAATTTCAGTGTAAACAGTCGTTTTATCCTCACACATATATTTTTCAAGCACTGTCAAAATGTTTTATTTGCTAACTTAGTTTACATTTTTTTCTTCAAAGTCTTTTCTTACCCATGAAATATTAGTAGTAATTTCTTTGAGAATTCTTTCTCTAGAGAAGTGGCTCTCATCCTGTGGGTCATAACCCCCACAGGGTCACATATCAAATACTTACATTACAATTCATAACAGTAGCAAAATTACAGTTATGACAGGGAGAACAAGGGCTTTGGTAGCAATTGATCTGCATTTTATCTCTGGTAATTATTTGCCATCTGACCTTAGGCAATTTATTGTTTTTTCTCAGTCTCATTTTATTCATTTAGAAAATGATTATCATAATGCCTAATCGTGCAATTTTGAAAACATGTAATTTAAGATGTATATAAACTTACTAGAAAATACAATATATTTTCACACACAAACACCCAGAGAGTAACACACACATATACCCATATACCCACTCATACATACATACACTCATACACACATACACCCATACATACATACACACACACACACACACATACACAAATAAACCCATATACCCACTTACACACACCCACACACACATACACCCATACACACACACATACACTTATACACCATACATATATACACACCCACACAAACATCCATACACACATACACCCATATACCTACTCACACACAGTCACACACACATCCATACACACATACACTCATATACACACTCACACACACCCATACCACATGTGTTTCCATATACCCACTCTCCCTCACACACACACCCATACACACATACACCCATATACTCATTTATACACACACCCATACACATACACACAACACACACACACACACACACATAATACCCATCAAGAGGTAACAAGAAGCAGAGTGTTACAGTAGTCACTTCATCTTCACTGCAGGTTCTAGGATTGTCCAAAGAATGCTCTCATCAACATATTGTGTGAGGAAAACTGCATAGACACATACAGAAAAATGGAAACAGACCCTTCTCTCACAAAAATATGAATGTAAAACAAAATATATTTAAGGCTTAAAGTTATGACATGACATTATAGGACTATCAGAAAGAAACAAAGTAAAAGCTTATTTGTATATTTTAAAGTATTTGTTTATTTTTAAAATACATGTATCTATTTTATGTTTATGTGTCTCTGCATCTAAGTGTATGTCTGTGCACCATATGCATGCAGGCGCAAGCAGAGGACAGAATCTAGACCCTGGATCTAGAGTTCCAGATGTTTGTGAGACTATGTGAATGCTGGAAACCAAACCTGAGTCCTCTCCAAGAGCAATAATAGCTCTTATCTGCTGAGCCATCTCTCTAGCTCCATGCATCTTTATATTGGTCTTGATAAAGTTTTTGAATATGGCTATCAAAGACACAGATTTTAAAAGAAAAATTAAGAATATAGGATTGTAGCAAACAAATATTTTGGCACAGTAAAGGAAACAGTCAAAAGAGTGAGGAGGCAAATTTTTTTATGGAAAAGACATTTATTCACACATTTGACCAAAACATATGAAGAATTCAAATAACCCAGCAGCAGGAAAGCAACCAAATTCAAAAATGAGAGCAAGAGATAAATAGACTTCTATCAGAAGGAAGCGTACAAACAGCCAATGGGTGTGTGGAGACATTCCAAACCTGATGTATCTTCATGAAAATGCTTATCCACACAATAATGAGATCTTCACAACTGTGAGACAAAGCATCTTCAGAAGACAAGAGATGATAAATGTGAACAAGGGTGGGAGGCAGTCAAAAATTAATCTGTACACTGTTGGATGTAAATTACCACAGGAACTATGGAAATAGTAAAGGAGTTCCTCAAAAAGTTAGAACTGGAACTATCATATGATCCACCTATCCTACTGTGGAAGCATGTCCGAAGAAGCAAAGCCCAATGTTGCTAAGACATCTCTGCACTCCCATGCCCACTTCAGCGCTCACTGAACACCCAAATTATCCAAACAGACTATGTGTTCCCATATGGATGAATGGATGAGGAAGTGTGAAATATATCCAATGTTCTGCCTTGAAAAAGAAGCAATTCCTATTTACTGACTAGTTTTATGTCTACTTGATACAATCTAGAGTCATCAGAGAGGAGAGAGTCTCAACTGAAATTATGTTTCCAGAAGAACAGAATGTAAGCAAGTCTGTAGGACATTTTCTTAATTAGTGATTCATGGGAGATGGCCCCACTGCCCATTGTGAGCACCAGTACCTCTGAATTGATGAGAACAGGCTGCACAAACCATAGAGAGCAAGCCAGTAAGCAGCACCCCTCCACGGTCTCTGCATCAGCTCCCGTCCCCAGATTCATACCCTGTTTGAGTACCTGCCATCACTGCTTTTGATAATGAACTGTTATTTTGAACTGTGAGCAAAATAAACCCTTTCTCCCACAAGTTGCCTTTGGTCATGGTGTTTTACCACAGCAATGATAATCCTAACTAAAACTCTATCTTGTTATCTGTAACAGCATGAATGAGGCTGGCAAGAGAAGGACAAATAGTTCCTGGCCTCACTCATGTGTAGGATCCACATTAAAGTCAGTCATAGAAGCAGAGGTTGTCAGGAGCTACAAGGTAGGGGAGATGAGAATATCTGTGTGAAGGGATACAAGTCTGTAGCAACCTGACAGAGTGGAGGCCAACAAGAACTCCAGTCTATTGGGAATGAAGGTCAGGGTTACTCCATCAGAAGGACCTTAATGTTACATCACATACACACTGCAAATGGTAGCATCACATTTAGGGGGATTTGGCATTTTGCCCCATTTTCTGTTCTCATTCCCTCTGTCAATGGAGGCCAAGGCCCCATACCCCCTCTCATACTTGATGAAGTGGTACCTGGGCCAATCGTGTAGAGGTTATCACAGCTGCAATGAGTTCATGATTATAACAGGGGAACATGGTTCTTAATGTTAACACCATGCACACTGGAGTGGTAAGTAGCCAGACTAACTTTGGTGAGAGTCATGCAGCACTTTGAATTGAACTTCTAAATGGGTTTTTATGACTACTAGTATGTATACCTTTTCACAAGACAATTGTTTATGCTTTGAGGAATTTCAGAATAGGCTGTATCCCTAGAAGAGACTTCCTTTTCTTCCCTAATAATTGAGAATGTCTAGGTCACCAAGAGGCCTTTGGTGACCATATTATGTGGTGACTATATTCATATTGGGCCCTTTCCATGAATTCTGTGTACACTCTTCCTATCCACACTTTTCTCTACCCATCTTGTAGTTCAATTCAGCCCTAGACATACATTAAGCCACTACCACAAATTGGCACAGACACACACTTATGCTTGTACTTCCTTTCTCATGAAGTAGGTAGCCAGATATATTGTCAGAACATGTCACCTGGAGGATTCCCATCATCACTCTTGAGCAGTGTCGTACAGCCAGAGACCAACTTGTCATCAAACCCATTGAATCACTTCCTCCAAGTTTCTTCTCCCTCTATCCAGTAGTCATGGGATGCTCTGCATTAGGCACAAGAGAAATGCAGAGTGAAAGTGGTAAATCTAAAGAAGCAGATGCCCTGGGTATCTAAGGCACTTTTCTTTGTGCCTAACATCTATCTTTTTAAACTTCTAGAATCTGTTCTCCTGTTTACCCTTCCCACTTGACAACATAAGGTTGATGATACAGACAAGCTTATAACTTGATAGATAGCTTAATCAGCACCCAGTCTGTTGTGGATAGCCCTGGGGCTGTTTGTATTTTGATGCTAATTCCGCCCTCCTGGGAGGGGCTTCGGACAAGGAGTGAATTACATACTCATGTGACTTCTTGTGAACCAATCCCCTAATGAATAAAGGAGCCAATATCTGGGTGAGTAGGAGGGACTTCCAGGTTGGAGGGAGGAAGAGAGGAAGCAAAGAGAGAGAGAGGGTCCTTTTGGAATGGAGACAGCACAAGGGGTAAGATGTAGCTGATAGAGTTTCCTGGTATCATGGTGGATCTGCAAGGATTTGCCACCAAAGGAATCAGAGGTTTTGGTTTGGTTTGGTTTGGTTTATTTTGGTTTGGTTTGGTTTGGTTTTTGGTCTTTTTGAGACAGGGGAGTCAGATTTTAATAAGGCTTACAAGATTAGGTTTTAGTTGTTGTGCCCAGAGATTAAGTTACTATCGTTTCTGAGCTAAGTTTTTGTGGTGTTTTTCTTCTCACGGTGGCTTGTCTGGGTTCAAGAGAGAAAGGTACGCAAAGTGTGGGTTTGCCTGATGTGTACCACAGAGACCATGGGGGTATTGAAGCATGGGGTTGGCGTGGTAGGGACCCTCCAGTGAGAACCTAATGAACTGGGTAGAGAGATCATGGAACTCTGAGTCAGAGCTCTACAAGATAAGAGCAGGTTGGCCATTGATCACCAGGCCATGGCTGGCCAGGTCAATGGAGCTGAGAGAACCAGAGTGTAGCATGGGAAATTCTTATATTCTTTTTAATATTTCCTGCAACACTAGTTTACAATTTACTTGTCAAATCTTACAGTCATTTTATATTCAAAAGCCAAACAACTTATGTGTACCTGAGACTTTGTTTCAGCATAAGGATAGTCATTATTAGAAGAATGGTCAGAGTACCTAAAGGTCTGCCTGTGCTTTGTTTGTGGCAGTCTGCCAGGAGCTCTGTGCCCCACTTAATTATGACAACTGTTAACAAACATATTAAAATATAATTCTGAACTCATACTCAGCCATTGATGAACAAAGTATGTCATTGCAGATTGAGAGTATGAGTCTGGGATGACCTGCAGGGAATTAAAGCCATGGTAAGGATATCTGGAACAGACTGGTGGCTTCTAGTTTATCTGAAACCACTGAGCAGACACTGCCATTAACAGACATACCACCTGCAGCCCGGGCATGGATAAGAAATACTAAAGCTTGTCCACCATTGATTGCTTTTTATTAGTTGAACATAACCAATTGGCAAGGCAGACTGAGACATGTAGTTTATAGCAGAGAAAAAGAACATCAGATAATGGGCCAGTAATTAAAATGGCAAGGGACTAGCTGCCTCGTTACAATCATCTTCCAATTTTTAGAATTCATCTAGTACATGAAATCCCTCAGGATTTTATTGAATGGATAAGGATCCTTTTATTCTGGTCAAATTCTACTATGGATCCAAATTAAAGTAGCAGATAATGGAGTTTGGCCTTGGGCAAATGTCCTATTGTTTGCAGTTTAGAAGCATTGAAGGAGTTTAGGGATAAGTCTCATTTTATGTTGTTCAACTCCATTGCCTGCTCAAGGCAGGATTCCATTTTATGAGAGTGTCCTAGTAGAACAGTGGAGAAGAGGCACCAAACCAAACACCTGTGACCTGAATCCCTCTGGGTCAATCATTCCTTGCTCTGAGCTCAGCCACACTCCAGCAGTATCATTGTAGATCTAAATATTCCAGGAGTCCATTGTTCACTGGAGAGTCATTGCTGTTGCTGTGTGAAGGGCTTGCAAGACTGATTTTAGTACTAGCCTTTCTTCAAACCACAGAACATTGCACTAGCATGTCAAGTGAGAAGCAGGCAGTTTGGGAGAGAATATAACTTCAAAGAGTAATGTTAATGTAACTTTAATAATATTAATATACATAAAAATATCATACCAAATAAGTAGTTCATTTTCAAACCAAGTAAGTCAGAAACCTCACTCAGGGATGATACCTTATAAAAAACCATAAATGTATTTGCTTTTATGCAGACATTTGTGGCCAAGCAAACATGGTGGCACAAACATGAAATCCCAGTACCTGAGTGGCTGAGGCAGGATTACAAATAAAAACAAGCTTGTGCTATAGAGGAAAGCCCTGTCTCAAAACAAATAAGCAAACAAACATGCATTTCTAAATGTTGAATAAAGTCTAAGTGTTCTTTTTATTTTTGTTACTGTAAGAAAACACTGACCCAAAGCAACTTGGAAGGAAGGGGTTATTTTCAGCCTGCTCTTCCAAGTAACAGCCTATCACTGAAGGGAGGCAGGGCATGGACCTGGAGCATAAATTAAAGATGAAATCACAGAAGAATCCTGCTCACTGGCTTACTCTCCCTGGCTTTCTTCTACAACTCAAGACCACCCAACCATGGATAGTTCCACTCACTGTGTATTGAGTCTCCCCACATCAGTTATCAATCAAGATAACAATCCAAATGCATACATGGCTACAGTTCCATTTGATATGGACAATTCCTAACGGAAACTTTTCCCAGGTGACTTTTATTGTGTCCCATTGACAGTAAAATCAACTAGGACAGGCAGCTGGAGACATGACTCAGTGGTTAAAGGTGGTCATTACTCCTATAAAGAACCTGGGTACAGTTCCCACCACCCAAATGGTGGCTCACCGTTGCAGGAAATATTTTAAAAGTCAGCACCATCCCACACTCGACCTTGCTACTCTCTTCTGTCAGTCTTGCCACATCTAGGCTAGCCCCATGCAGTGACCTATTGTGGCTCTCTTGCTGCGGATTCTGCCCACATTCCCAGCCTTCCACTCCCTGTGGTCAGCAGTTCCAAACCCCAGTACAGGGTTGTGGGTTAGAGCCCCACGTTGGGTTCCACCTGTTGTGGGAAATATTAAATAGTAAATCCATGCTACCCCCAGCAATGCACCAGTGGGCTGACCGGCCAGGCACTGGTGGGCAATGGCTGGCCTGTTTTCTTCTTGTGGAGGCTTTCTCAGAGCTCTAAAATCTCTCCACCCAGCTCACTACGTTCCCACTGGTGGGTCGCTACCAC
Source organism: Uromys caudimaculatus (assembly GCA_028551405.1). NCBI lineage: Eukaryota > Metazoa > Chordata > Mammalia > Rodentia > Muridae > Uromys > Uromys caudimaculatus. The sequence continues at coordinate 115,319,682 of CM052703.1, read as the reverse complement.
GACAGCCCTGTGCTTCCAAACTTCCGTGTCCTTTTAGGGCGCACATCAAGCATACCCACTCTTTGCCACCATACTTTTCTCTCTGGAACCCAGTCAAGCCACCATGTGAAGGAAAACACCACATAAACTTAGTTCAGAAACAATGGTAACTCAGTCGCTGGGCACATCAACTAGAATCCTAATCTTGTAAGCCATTTTAAATCTAAATCTTCCAGTGGCGATTCCTGGCAGATTTGCCATCTAACCTGGGAGACACTAGTAGCTACATCTTATCCTCTCGCTCTCCCCATCCCAAAGCCCCTGTCTCTCTCCCGTATCCTCTCTCACCTCTTTTTGAAACTCTTAGCTCTGCCTCCCTTTTCCCTGTTCAATAACAGACTTCTTGTTGCATTAGTATTTAAATTAATTGGACGGGAAAAATTCTGCTACAGCTCACAACCACCTGGAATTCCAGTTTCGTGGTACCTGATGCACTCTTCTGAACTCCATGGATGCAAAGCATGTGCATGGTACAAAAACATACAAGAAAAACACTCAAATGTATAAAATAAAAATATTTAAAAAATAATTAAGATGATAAAGAATAAAGAAAAAGATAAGTTTTGACTGCAGCAAAGGTTGTTGAATGCCCACTTCCCATCCCAAGTCTGTCCTCCCCTTCCATAAAAACAGAAAGGAATTTTCACTTGGACATTTAATTTCCTTGATTCAAGGTGTAGTACACCTATCCAACGTGATTCATAAAAAGATCCCTGGACAGCTCCTAAGCTCATCCTCATGTTGACATCTGGTACATGACATGCCCTGGACTCATTCATCACTGGCACCCTTCTCTTCCTGAAGCACAAAAGGTAGAAACTGATAAGGACTTTTTAAAATGCAAGTCATCTTAAGGAAGGATGGAGCTATAAGGAGTAAGCTCCTTGTGTTTAGGTCTTCCAGGACTCGGCGACAAAGCTGCCACTCAACTGGACCACCTTATGTCAAATTTAGTTGTACCTGAAAAAGGAAAACATTTTTAAGACGTGCCAATCATTGTCAGGAACTTCTAAAATAAAATAGAAACTTCCAGCAAATGTATAAAAAATGTCCAATGTTATTAATGATTATGCAAATCAAAATTATCTTCTCCCTCCAGGTAGAATGACTATTATAAAAATTACACAAGCTGGTAAGGATGAGGAACAAAAGAAATTCACATACACTCCTAGTGGGAATATCAATTAGTACCACCTCTCTAGAAATAGAATACTAAAACAGATCTGCCATATAACCTTGTCTTCCTTCCAGCCTGACCGCGCTATCCAATGGGAATGCTCTTGGCTAACCAGAGGGCTGCTCAACAGCTAAGATATGGAATCAGCTTATGCAGCCATGAGTTGATGAGTGGATAAAGAAAATGTGGTAGACATACACAACTGAGTGTCGGCCCATAACATAATGAAATCCTGTAACTTGTGAGAACATGGAAATGAAGATTATTATGTTAAGTAAAATAAGCCAGACACAAAAGGCAACTATGAGTTCTCCCTCATGTGCGGAAGCCAAAAGGAAAAGGTCAAGATGAAAGTAGACTAGTGGTTGTTAGAGACTGGAAATGGTGAGATTTGGAAGGGAGGGTTCATATAAGATTAAATATGATTGGTGTTCCCTCTACTCATGCACAGAAATGCCACACTGAACCCACGAACATTTAAATTAATAATCACCAACATAGTTTTAGCACTGCCATGCCACATTTTGAGTTACCGTCAACTAGTTTATGTCTCCTTCAACAGAGCTCAGGCAGATACAGTTGCTTGGGAAGTAGAATCTTCCTTCCTTAGGCTCTGAGGTAGACTAGGGAATTTAAGGAAAGACTTTGAGAGTAGGCATTTGTAATTCAACCAATCATCAGTACTGTCACTAGCTGAAGAGGCTAGGAGACAGACAGAAACCCATTTTACCCTGAAAGAAGTAAACACCGACTAAGTAAGAGCCCATAAATTAGGTGCATTGATTAAACGAAGCCTAGGTCTTTTTAAAAAGAAGCTGCATGTTATCCCTTAAATAGGCGAGCAAGCGACAGCTTTTAGCATTACCAGTTGAGACGAAGCCACTGAGCTGTGAAAATCATTACTTTGTGGTTGTTCATTCTGGGAAATCAAGCCAAAGTCTTTCTAACCACTGGCAGCCTTGTAGGAAGTCAGGACCTTATGGGAGTTTATGCTTTTCCCTCCTCCAGATTCTTCTGTGTGCTGGATGCTGCTCCCAAGACACTTGAGTCACTGCCATCTCGGTCCTCTGTTTTTGTATTGAGGAACAGAAAAGGATCTGTAAATGTTCTTATTTTGTAATTACTTTGAATTACTTTGTAATTTTGCAGCCTGTGAGTCACACCAGCCCTGGGGATCCCCCTCTTTCTCCCTTCGGAGCTATTAAGCCTTCTCTGCTGGTTTCACAGCCAAAGCTCGCAACCTTTGGGAAAGTCAAATTTTCCTGACTGTTTGCACAGAACACTGACATCTCAAAAGATTCCAAATGGCCAGTGACCAGATATACTTGAAAGTAGCAGATGTATTTTTAAATGCCGTGAATCTTGTTGCCACATGGACGATCAACCATAGCATTGATTCTCTTGAAACTGAGAGCCAGAAAGCTAATTAGCAAAAACTATACTTTGGTTGAAAAATCAACCTCTGTCAAGAGTGTAGAAAATTTTGAAATGCAAAAAGAATAAAAAAATTATTCTTGCTAGTCCAACCAAATGCAAAGTATGAATGAGAGCCGAATGCATACAACGTCAAGGTCAAATTCATAGGTTTTTATAAGAAGAAGAGCCTAGGGAGAGTGATGCACAAATAAAGAGAAATTCACATCCCGCAGAGGAAGTGGGGAAGAACTAGGACCAAAAAGATAGCTCATCTGAGCCAAGAAGAGCAAGTCCATGAACAGACATGGCAACCTGGCCCCTTGGCCAAGACAAAATAGAAGAGGAAACTGTGCCAACAAATCAAACTGTATTGGGGAACTCCAGAGCAGTGGAACATTCTTTCTACTCAAATTTTTTTTTGATAGACTGGAAGACATAAGGTCTTTTATCTTCTTTTGCTGACATCTATCCATTGTACACAGTGGTAGGATTCATAAAGACATTCTTATATGTGTGTTACATCATTTGAGTCTTTCTCATATCCCCTGACTCTGACCCTTTTCACTCCATCCTCCTCCAATTACTCCCCTTCCTTCCCCTAGACAGTTGCTTCTACTTTCATGCCATATATACAAGTGTAATTTTATATACTGATATAAAATTTAGGATTCATACATGAAAGAAAACATGGTATTCTGTTTGGTCTTGACTCAATTCAATTTATACCATAATCTCCATTTGAGCCCATTTCCCTGCAAATAACATAGTTATGTTCTTCGTTGTGTCTGAATTAAATTCTATGTTCTTTGTCCATCTCTCTTTGATAGACAACTATGTTGGTTTTATAACTTAACTAATATAAATATTGTTGCAATAACTATTGAAGTACATATACTTATAAAATGTTAAATTTTCCTTACTGTTACATAATTGTACAAAATAATGGGGTTCTTCTGCATTTAAACCATGCTTATAGTATGTTATGATCACATTCAAGATTGTCATTGTCTTCTCTTGTCCCACCTTCCGTATTCATACTGGTTCTTTCCCTCTTCCCAAATATGCCGCTTTCTGCTTTCATGTGTCATTTTGTTGTTGTTGTTGTTGTTGTTGTTGTTGTTGTTGTTGTTGTTGGAAATGTGAAGATTCATATCAAGTTGACCCCACACAGGAGAGAAAATATGATATCTGTCCAAGTTTGGTTTATTTTACTTAATATTCCCATTCCCAGTTCCATCCACCTTCCTGCAAATGGCACAAATTTCTTTTTCTTTGTGCTGAAATAATATTCCAACATTTCTATACATCTTCTATGCATATTTATGTGTTACTGGATGCCTAAGCTGGTTCTATTGTTTGGCATTGTAAATAACAGCAGAAGTATGCATGTTTCTCTATTGTGACTCTCTGTTTTAAAAACCAACACTGAGCTTGTCATCAGAGCAATGTCTCATATAAGAAGTGAATTAGAAATATCAAAAGATATGACTAGAGACATAATCCTTGGGCCATGTACCCCAAGAATAGCTCAAGGGAAATGAATGTCTCTGTGTGACACTGGAAGGAAAAGTGGACTTCCAACCATGCCAGTGGGTCAGCAGAGCCTTTAGTCACAACAAAGAGGTTCCTGTGTAAGAATCTTCAAACCTGAGACAAATGACTAGAGCTCCACTAGCAGACACCAGCACCAGGTGCACACAAGCTGCAGATAAGCCCTGTTATTTCCCCCATGAACTTCAGTCCAGTTGAACTAGACTTTATCCACCACCACGCCCTTCTATAGAAGATAACCAGTACACATTATTTTGGATGTGTTCAGCATCCTTAACACAGCTTAGCGATCCAAATTTTCTGTTCCCTAAGGCCTTAAAGACTTGCAAGACAGAACTGGGAGGAATATAACACTGAGAAGTTTTGCAAAAATGTGGTATGTCTCCTGGAATAGTATCTCCAAGCTGGGTGCAGGGGAGGTGCTATTAACTAAGAGCATCTGTAGGTACTCTAGCCCTTTCACCACATACTTTGCCCAATTAGCTGTGGAGGTCATGGTCCATAAAGATCAGAACTGCTACAGAAAATAAAAAAGCAATAGGTTTTGTTGTATGCTGAACAGAGCTTGCAATTTAATTTAAAATCCTATTATGTTAGTGATTCTACTACATCAGAGGAGGGAATAAAGGTAGAAAGTAATGTTTAAAAAATGAATGTAATATAAAATAAAAGGTTCCATGAAATAGATACACAGAGCCATAAGTGAAAAAAATTGGCGGAATAATGCCAAAAAAGAACCCCTACAATAAGAAAATTCAAGAGAGCAGTTATATGCTATGAAAGTTAAATTTGTTTGGGATGAACTTGAGAAATAAAATAAACATTGCAGAAACTGGCCAGATGGATTGAAGGAAGGACAAATGTGCAACCTGAAAATTAGGAGCAACTCAAGCTATAGTTATAATGAGAGTAGAGACAAAGGGATTTTCTCCCAATTTATTATCATGACACCAATAATCTTCCATGAGATTAGGAGACTATATAAAAGGAGTATGGGTCCAAATTGAGCTTTTGCACAAATTGGCTACTGGTGAATTTTATCAAACACATAAGAAATAAATTAGAATTCCTTACAGGCTCTCCTAGAAGACAAAAACAGAAGAAATATTTTCTAACTCATTCTAGTAGACCAGTATTTCCCTAAGAAAAACAAACGGACTAGAGTCTCATGAGCATAGACACAAACACTTGTAACAAAATATTACTGAATCAAACACGTCATAAAAAGAGATTTCTTGGCCATTCCCTCTATCTCTGCACCACCTTTGTCCTTGAGCATTTTGTAGGCAGGACACATAGTTTTGAGTCGAAAGTTTGGTGGGTGGGTTGCTGTCTTTATTCCTCCACTGGGAGGCTTGCCTGGCTATAGGACATGACCACTTCAGGCTCCATCTCCCTCACTACTAGGAATTTCAGCTAGGGTCACCCCCGTAGAATGCCTGAGGCATGTCCTAAAGATGGGCCTCCCCCTGCCACCCACAACCAATTTCCATTCTCTCTAGACTGCTTTCCCTACACCTGATTCTCAAACCTCCTGCCCCATTTCTCTCCCCATCCTTTCTCCCACCTGGTTCTTTCCCTCCATCCACCTCCAATATCTATTTTATTTTCCCTTCTGAGAGAGATTCAAGCATTTTCCCTTTGGGTGTTGTTATTTGGTTTCTTTGGGTCTGTGGATTGTAGAGTTGCTATCCTGTACTTTATGGCTAATATCACTTATAATTAAATAAATGCCATGAATGTTAGCATGTTATTTTTGGTCTTCGTTACCTTACTCAGAATGATATTTTGTAGTACTACCCATTTGCTTGCAAAATTTATGATGGCCTTGTTTTTAATAGACAAGTAGTATTTCATTGTGTAAATGAACCACATTTTTTGTATCTATTCTTCAGTTGAGGTACATCTGGTTTATTTCCAGTTTCTGGCTATTATGAATAAAAGCTGCTATGAACGTAGTTGAACAAGTGTCACTGTAGGATGATAGAGCACCTTTTGGGTATATGCCAGGAGTGGTATAGCTGGATCTTGAGGTAGAACTATTCCCAATTTTGTGAGAAACCACCAAATTGATTTCCAAAGTGGTTGTACCAGTTTGCACTCCCACCAGCAATGGAAGAGTGTTCCCCTTGCTCCACACCTTCACTAGCATGTCCTGTCACTTGAGTTTTTGATCTTAGCCATTCTGATGAGTATAAGATGGAATCTCAAGGTCATTTTGATTTGCATTTTTCTGATGACTAAGGGCATTGAACATTTCTTTAAGTGCTTCTCAGTCATTAAAGATTCCTTTGTTGAGAATTCTGTTTAGCTCTGTGCCCCATTTTTCCTTTTTCTTTTTCATTTTTATTGGTTATTTTATTTATTTACATTTCAAATGTTATCCCCCTTCCCAATTTCCCCTCCACAAGCCCCCTATCCCCTCCCCTGCCTCTATGAGGGTACTTCCCCACCCCCACCCACTCTTGCCTCAGCACCCTAGCATTACCCTACCCTGGGTCATGGAGCCTTCACAGGATCAAGGGGCTCCCCTCCCAGTGATGCCCACTAAGGCTATCTTCTGCTACATATCCAGCTGGAGCCATGGGTTCCCACATGTGCACTCTTTGGTTGGTGGTTTAGTCTCTAGGAGCTTTGGGGGGGGGTGTATGGTGGTTTAAGTTGTTAGTGTCTAACTTCTTGAGTTCTTTATATATTTTGGATATTATCCCTCTGTCAGATGTAGAGATAGTGAAGATCTTTTCCCAATCTGTAGACTGCCAGTTTGTCCTATTGATGGTGTCTTTTGCCAATTGTTTATCTTTGGGCCTGAGCTATGACTGGTCCAAATTGAGACCCATCCCATGGACAAGAACCATCTCTGATACTATTAATGATACTCTGTTATGCTTGCAAACAGGAGCCTAGAATGACTCCCCTCTGAGAGGCTCCACCCAGAAGCTAATGGAAACAGATGCAGAGACCCACAACCAAACATTAGATGGAAGTGTTATGGAAGAGTTGGGGGAAGGATTGAGGAACCGGAAGAGGATAGAAACTCCACAGAATACCAACAGTGTCAACTAACCTGGATCCTTGGGAGCTCCCAGAACTGAACCATCAACCACAAAGCAAGCATGAGCTGAACTTAGGCTCCCTGCACATATGTAGCAGTGGGCAGCTTGTCTTCATGAGGGTCTCCCAACAATTGGAGTTGGGGTTGTACCTGAATCTGTTGCTTGCCTATGGATCCCATTCCCTCAACTGGGTTTCGTTGTCTGGCCTCAGTGGGAGAGGAAGTACCTTGATGTGCCAGAATTGAGTGATACCCACAGAGGGCCTTCCCATTCTCAGAGGAGAAGGGGAGTGGATAATGGGGGAGGAACTGTGTAAGGGGGAACTGGGAGGGGGGATGGAAGTTGGGATGAAAAGTGAATAAGTAAATAAATTTTAAAAGATTGATAAAAACAACCAAGTGGAATTTATTCAAGATATGTAATGAATAAGGCTCATTGACTATAATATAAAACTTTTGGTGTAGTGAAACTAATTAATATAATATTCAAGTAATAGCCCCATCTCATAACCTCAATGAGTTTAAGAAGAAAATCCACATAATTTATCATTAGCAATGTTCCATTGCTAAAACAAAATACTCAAAGCTAGGCAGTTATGAAGAAGTTTGTTGAGCCCACAGTTTTGGAGGCTACAATTCCAAAGCTGGAATAGTTTCCATTGGTTTGGTCTCTTTTGAGAGCCTTCTGAATGAGGCTTTATGGCAGGATGCATCCAAAAAGAAGTGATCACAGGGTGAGTAAAAAAAATCAGATCAAGGAGTGGGACCATTCTTGCTGTTCTTACAATAGCCCTTGCAAAAGCTAACACAGACCCAGGGGCTGAATCCCTACCTGGGATCCCTTCAAAGGGAGAGGAGGCAGGGATGAAAAATCAAAAGATAAAGGATGATTAGCCTAACCTTTCTTATATGTTCACCAAAATCCATAAAATCCATAATGCATAAAATCCAAAATACATAAATCCATAAAAAATACATAAAATCCAAAAGATAAAGGATGATTAGCCTAACCTTTCTTATATGTTTACCAAAATCCATAGAGTATGCAACCACACACACACATGAGAATAGTTACCATATGTATTATATATATCATATATATATAACTAATCTCAAAAACTAAAGAATATAGTAATCTCACCATTCCAAACACAATCGGAAATATATTAAAATTTTATTTTGAATGTGATGAGATTATAGAGTATTTTGTATAACTCCTACATAGTTTTTAGTACTTTTCAACTTCTCCACGATAATATATAAATATATATGTGTGTGTGTGTGTGTGTGTGTGTGTATCATTGCTAATGATAAGCAGATGCCATTTAAGATATACATATGTGTTGCACATGTGCATACTTAGACAAACACATATCACCTCATGGATGCAGAGAAGATGAATCAGAATAGAGGATGGTGTGCATCAGAACAGAATCAGTGATTTACCGGAAGTTACCCTGGGATGTGTCCAGATGAAAAATACATTTTTTGAAACTTTCTGTGTTTTACAGATGTTGTAAAATAAATCTACATTTCATGTTGGAAAAAATACTCTTCAAAAAATCCAATATGCTGTACATACAATAATACTTCAGACATAACCTCAAACATGAGGGGATACTTATGGTTGTTAGTACTTTGAAGGATCTCAGCAGAAGCAGGGCTAATGTAAAATTTAGCTGTTTGTTCAAGAAGTGATGAATAAATAACAAGCATTTAAGTAGTGATAATTACTATGGAGATATAGTGTTTCTAGTATTATCAGAAGTGAACAGTTACATCCCCCCCCCCCCCGCCCCTGTGGAAAAGTTCAACACTCCCTAAATCAAAGAAGACCTGTGTTTCAAAAATTAAAATGAAAAGTATCTTGATTTATTTATTCTACTGTTTAAGAGTTTGTTTCAAAACTACAGTTTGACTTAGGCAAACGCTTCTTTGGGCTGAGGAGGGTATAGGATGACTGTTAGATACCTTGAGGTATGTCGTGTGGAGCATCTCTGACCTCACAACCTCGATGCCATGGAAATACTCACAGCCTCACTTTCCAGATAGGGAAATTGACAACGCATCATGTATCACATGACACATGTAGCACAGATTGGAGGCATGATCTAAACATGTTCCTGACTAACTTTAAAGTCTGTGTCCTTCCTATGTCTGCCTCAACACATCAGCTGGGATCGCTGCTACTGTAACTTGCCTGCTCACAATATATTTCCCAGAAGTTTTTGACTCAAACATCATTATTGTATAAGATGTTGTCTCAACTTACAAAAGTGACTTTAGTTTTTAATTGCCTTTTCCAAGAGCTAAACACCAACCACAAAGTGCTTCCCACTGCAACCCCTGGGAATCTCAAAACATGCCTGCACTTGATCTGGGCTACAAAATCTCTTCATTCCGTCCTGGGTTCATATCTCAATGGTGACACTGATGGGCTTAATAACAAACAGATCACTTTCTTGGCATAGGTCTTTGGACTCCAAATCAACACAACGAACTATGAAGAGAGAAGAAATGAGGACAGAAGGAGGCCCACACATCCCTTCCTCTCTGCCATACCACAGTTTGGATATAGATCAGAGTTTGACCAAACATAGCCTGGAGCCAACCCCCACCAGAGGTCTTTGGTATAGACCATGAGTAAAGAATGGTTTTCACATTTCAAAGTGGCTGGAAAAATTCAAAAGATTAAGACCATTTCGTGGCATGTAAAATTATAAGAAAGCTAATTTTCAGTTTCCATAAATGACATCACATTGGAACTCAGCCACACTCACTTATGGGCCACCACGGATGCTTTTTCACTACCACGGCAATATGGAATAGTTGCAACAGAGACCATATGGGCCACTAAGCGGAAAGTATTTACTACCTATGCCTTCATTGATGTTTGTTGACCCCTGACACAGACAGTCAAGCAATTGATCAGTTGAAAAAAATGGAACTACAATACAGATAAATCATGGCTCACATAGATAAGGGCGTAGCCTCCTCGTCTACTTAAGCTAAGGAAAGTCACCCTCCCAAGACCAGGCCACCAGCTTCCAGCTACGCTGCTTCCACCTGATTAAAGCCTGGGCCCTCCACAAGGCTCCTATTTGCTAGACATCCATGGAGAAACAGGGAAGCTTCTGATGGCTTTCCCCACATCTTCCCTTCCTCCATCCTACCCCCTACCCTACACACACAGTCTATTTTCTGAGTGGTTGTCAGAGAAACCGAACATCTTACGGTCGCCTTTCCGACCCCAGGAGCAGTTTTTGACAGTTTGGGTCCATGAAGCATTCCAAGCTCCTATCGCCATGCTGCAGCTGCCTGCTCTCAGTTCAGTCAGAATGAGTTCCCACAATGCACCTGTCCTCTAATCCCACAATGTGTGCACACAGATACACACACAGACACAGACACACACACACACACACACACACACACACACACACACAAACAAACACACTCCAATTGGAAAAAGGAAGAAAACCCCTGTCAAGCCTTTAACAAAATCCCTTTCATAAAGAGACCTGGTAAATTGTAAAAGTGTGGCTGCCTATTGCTTTGGAGAGGGATTAGTATACATTTTCTACCTGGCTTGCCCTGACCTATTGAGTGTGAGTGTCTGTATGAACTGGGAGGCAAGAAATGGAGAAGAGAATGACAGGGAGAGAGCACTGCAGAGTGAGCTATGACATCAATACCCTGAAGTTCAGATTCAGGACTCCGGAGTCAATCACCTTCAAGGTAGAGAGACTGGATATGAGAAGAGAGTGGGCGGTTGGCTCTGACAACTTACTTTTTGTCTAAGACAATTTCATGAGCAAAAATACCTCAAGGGGGGAAAATCTCCTAGAATAAATTAGAGGAAGAGAATATAGAAGATATTAGCAATGCTCGTGTTTGGGTGGGAGGCGGGGGTAACCTGTTCCTTTAGTTTAAACTATTCGGAGCTCTCCACATCCCCTTTTAGCATTAAGATGAGAGAAAGATGTGAATGCTGAGCCCACCGGCAGAAAGAGCCTCAAAGACGCACGGGAGCCTTCTGAACCCACCCACTCCACGGCTACTCAGAAATCAATCTGGAAACTTTTAAACATTAGTTTTTCCAGGCTTCTTTATTTTGCTCTGAAGACTAGAAACTGAACACAGTGCATCTGCAGCCTCCCCTCCCCCACATTTTTCTGCACTCTCCTTCTCCTCTTCCTCTTTCTTCTATCTTTATCTTAATTTATTTTTATTATTTATTTATTATTTTTTACATCTCAACTGAAGTTTCCCCTCCCTCCTCTCCTCCCAGTCCCTCTTCCCTACCCTACCCTACCCCCATCCACTCCTCCTCAGTTTCCCTTCAGAAAGGGCCAGGCCTCCCATAGATATCCACCAACATGGCATATCAATTTTCAGTAAGACTAGGGGCACTTCCCCCCCGTATTAAGGCTGGACAAAGCAACTCAGTAGGAGAAAATGGTCCTAAATACAGGCAACAGAGTCAGAGACAGCTCCTGCTCCCACTGTTAGGAGTCCCAGAAGAAGACTAAGCTATACAACTCTTCTTTTAAAAAATCGACAAATTGTTTAATGCTGCTTCTAATTTACTTTCCTTAAGATTTAAAATCATACTGATATTCAACTGTTAAACATGACAGTGGTTCTCATAAAAAAATCTTCAATGTCTCATGTACTTTGACCGTATTAATCCCCAATTACCTTACCCTGCTCCCTACTCCTCCCTTCTACTTGTCCCCTCCCCCACCCAGTGTCCCCTCAGGTTACATGGATATGTAGATAATCTAGGCCCCACAAATCAGAGAAACACTGGATATTCATCTTTCTGAGTTTCGCTTGTTCAGTTTAATATGATAATCTCCAGTTTGATTCATTTTTCCAGCAAGTGGCATAATTTTGTGCTTCTTTATGGCTAAATAAAACTCCATCATATACATAGACCACAGCCTTAACCATTGAGGGAAATGTGAATTAAGCCTACACTGAGAGTCTACCACCACAGTTAGAATTGCTGTCATTAAAACAAAAGGAAAAAAACCAATAAATGCTTGTGAGGATATGAGGGGAAACACTTTCATACACTTCTGGTAAGAATTTAAACTGTGCCAACAACTACAGAAGCCAGTATTATGTTTCCTAAGAAACAAAACACAGAATCACCATAAACATAGCTACACCAGTCTTAGGTATATATACTAAGGATTCTAAGAGAACATATTACAGAAATATTTGAACATCATGTTTGTTTCTAGAATTTTTGACAATAGCCAAGTCATAGAATCAGTCTATGTGTCCATCAGCAGATCGATGGCTAAACAGTGTTCCTTTCTGAAGAAGAAACAGAACTCACTCACCCCTAATCTGGAGTACCTCTGAACTCATCTGTGACAATATTCCTCTTCATATAGATAATTCTGATTCACCAAAACATTAAGTGATTAAGAATGTACTTTAGGGTAAATATATGGATTTCAGCTAAGCCAGGCACCTTCTCCTTATTAAATCATTTAAATTAGGACTATTGAGATGGCTCAGTGGGTCAAGGTATGTGCCACCAAGCATGACCACCTGAGTTAAGTCTCCAGGACCCACATGGTGGAAGGGAAGAACTTTCCACACCACTCAGTTAGTGATAAGAACTCAAGAACCCTTCCCACCCCATGATACATACTGGCTGTCTTGATCTCGTGCAGGTAATCACGGTTGCTGTCGGTCATGAGGCCAGCAGTCCTGGTGAGTCCCCAAGACACTGCTTTGCTCCTGTTCTCCCTCACTTCTGGCTTTTAGAGTTTTTTCACTTCCTCTTCCCTTCCAGGAATGTCCCTGAACCTCAGCAGGGGGTGTGATGTAGACAATGGGGAATGTCCAATTTGTAACTGAGCACACCTCAGTCACTTCGTCTCTGCACGTGGGATTATTAAATAAAATTTTAAAAGGACGCAAAGTTTGGAGTGGGAAGAATCCAGGAGAAATTAAGGGAGGAGATGAGGTGGATATGATCAAAATACATTGTATGAAATTTTCAAAAAACAATGAAATATCATTTGGAAAATAAATTAATACATTTTACTTTAATTTTTATTTTTGAGTACCACATTTTATGTTGTAAGCACCGCATTTATCTTTTCCCTTCCCTTTCTTCAAACTCTTCCATATGCCTCTTCCCTGCTCCCTTTAAAATTTGTTGCCTATTTTTCTTACCACATTCTTCAAGGATATAATAAACTATATAAAAGTAACATGGAAGTATTTTAAAAGTAAGAAGAAAAAAGACAGTATTTATTACGGTTAGTAGGACATAATGCACAATGTATAAGGTAACCTGATGCAGTGAGTCCGAGTGTGCAGACTTGTAAGTCAGCAACAAGAAAGCAGCCAGAATCCCCAAAACTCAACTTGGCAACATCATTTACATCTAGCCACAAAGACAAAAGTAAGGATGAAAAGCCCTGAGTTCAGTTGAATTATGTTAAAGTAGCAAATAAACCCCATGCCTTCTTCTTGCACTGGGTGACTACTGTCTTCTTGGTGGCAGCAGTCTGGAGGCTTCTTACTAGGTGTTGGGGATGGGAGTTGGGGGAAATGGGGGAGGGGGTGGTCTCAGGCTGGCGCTCTCCACACACAGAGTGCTGAAGTAGAGCACACAAGAGATCATTTCCATACTGAATACTGGGGTCCTCTGCTTTTCCTCCCACTTAGTTCCAAGTAGGGCAGTAAATATGCAGGCAGAAGGTAAGATGGGTCTTCTCTAGAGAGAACTTCATGTCAAGTAGAAGGCTTTCTAGAGATGATGGAATAGGCGTGGTAACAATTGCCTAGCAATGGAAGCGGCCAGCTCACTGTCCGAGCTAACAAGCCCAGAGTTTCCATCTTCCTTTTGTACTTTGGTGTTCTACTTTTTAGCAGAAACTAGAAGCTAAGGATATCAGGCATCTGAGTAAAGCTTCTACCATAAATGGCACAGAACAGACCCAATGGACAAAATAACCTAAGTGGAAGAGGACCACAGCAGGAGAAAACTAAACCTCAAACCACTGTGTGTGTCCTGAAAACCTAAAAGCAGGCACTATGTTCATGAGACATGAACCCAACTCAGAAATGAGGAAGCTCCTAGAAATTGAAGGTGCTACAAGGTACCTTTGAAAAATGATCTTCAGCAGAAGGATAAAAGACAAAGTTGATGGGAAGACCCTTTATTCTCTACAGGAATAAAGATGAAAGAAAAAAAGCTAAAACTCACAAACAAAAAAATATAAGAAAACTAGAAGTTGTATAAATTTTCCATAATTAAATTTTCAAAAAGATAGGGACAGACATGTAAAAAGCTGATGCATCTGTACACATGAAAAAAAAAAAAACCCAGTTCAAAGATACATCCCACATTGAAATAAATAAAAAATATGTACTATGTGAATCACAAGATTCCAATTACTTTTAATCATCAAAAAAACAAATAAAGGAATAAAAATTAAAATGGTTTGAAACATCTCAAAACCAATAACAGAACCTGGAAAATGGTTTAAAAATCAGAAATAATTTCTAACCCAGGTACCTATATCCAACCCAGTAATACAGTAGTAATAAAGAATACAGTCATTTTTCAGAAATATTTTGGTATATCCTATCTTTAGGAATACTCCACCAAAATGTTGGGCTAAAGAGGTGCTTGCAAGTGTGTGTGTGTGTGTGTGTGTGTGTGTGTGTGTGTGTGTGTGTGTGTGAGAGAGAGAGAGAGAGAGAGAGAGAGAGAGAGAGAGAGAGAGAGAGAGAGAGAAAAGCATGCAGGTGCCCTAGGATGTCAGATTTCCTAAAGCTGAAGTTACAGGTGGCCAGAAGCCAACTAAGGTGGGTGCTGGGAATTGAACTCAGGTCATCTTGAAGAGCAATATGTGCACTTAGCTGCTGAGTCATTGTTCCAGCCCCTTGTAAAAATAACTTTTAAACAAACATTAGACCTAATAAATAGAGGCCCAATCCAGTTAAAAGATAAATCAATCCCCAAGTTAATTGTGAAGAAAGACTCCAGGCTAACAATGGTGACAAGAGAGCAACCAGTGTCCATGAAACCAGAGGAAATACGTCTATGGGCACAAACTTCATAGAAGAGGTGTTGTGACTTGAAGGTAAAGGAGAATTTAGCAATAGGGAGATGCAGAGGTGAGTTGATAATAACTTCACAGGAAACGAAAGCAACTCAGAAAAGAGTTACTAGTGCCAGAAAAAACAAACAGAATGCCAGAAAGGAAGTGGTACTCATTATGGTTCTGCTATGAATATTTATGCATAGTCATAAGAACACAATGTTAAATATTAATCAGCCAAAGGATCCAGCCTTAGGGAAAGGGTGGAGTAGAGGACAGGAAGTGTACCTGTGCACAGAAAAGTGCACATATCAAATAATGTTTACACACCATCCAAAGGCAAAGAAATATGCTGAGCATGGTATTTGGAGACACGGAGCCAACCAACAGAAGCAACTACAATGGGAAATAATTGCTTACAAAGGGCAGAAAAATATAAGTTCGTTTTGATCTAGTCACAGGAGGGTGTTAAGCTCCAAAATAATTCTCTGAGACTGTCTTCACTCTTTAAACACACATTAGAAACACAATTTCAATTCCTAGTCCCCACAAGTGCTAAATTTACAGTCACCTGTAACTCCAGCTTCAGGGGACCTGACACTCTCTTAAGGTTTCCCTCTATAGGCACCTGCATGTACAAATAAAAAAATAAATCTAAGAAACCTTAAAAGCCAATATTTTGAGACTCTAACATACATATATAAGATATCTAAAACACACACACACACACACACACACACACACACACACACACACACACACTGAAATTAATAAGATGAAAGGCAGCAAAAAAGCATAACAGATAAGAAAGCAAAAAGGACAGATATAAAGCATAAAGAAGAGCCCGATGTGACCTTTGAGAAGGGAGTGGTAAGGTGGTAAAGATCCGGTTTTAATCTTTTGCCTTTACCTAGGACACCTGACTTTATAATATACACGGTTTCTCTGTTGAATGTCCCTTCCTTCCCAACCCCTCTCACATTCATTACAACAGTCCTTCTTGGCCTTTTCCATTACTAATATCATGTCAATAGTTGCTAACACACAGGTTGATTAAGAATATATAAAGGAAGACAGGAAATGAGGTTAAGTATACATTGTGCACTTCGTGCTATGAAGGTCTCATGATTGACAGGTAGACTGAATGATTGACAGGTACAGGTCTACTAGCTAACCCTGAGAAAGACTGACTGCTTTAGATAATGGACTTGTCTCCAGCCTTCTCTCTCTCCATCATTCATATCTAGTATAGAATAGATCTGGAAGGGTAAAATTCTCTTCTCAAACCTTTGCCTGTAAGGAGGTGTGGCCAACCATAGGAGGCTGGCTTCAGTCCATCTCAGTCACACCGGCAGCATCCAAATACATCCTCCCCCCAATTCAAACCCAGGCTCCATAAACTCTTTCCATGCCTCAACAAATCTTTGGAAAAGATGTCAAATCAGCTCTGTCCACCTGAGTCAGAGGCTATGTCACCGACAGAGAGACTGAAAATACCTGAATGCCCAGATAGGATGTACTCTCTGTGGCAGAGCTGTGGGAACCGTATGCAGGCTTAGGGAGTCTGCGATTAAGGAGGATCGTGTATACTGGAACAAGTCTTCATTAGTAGCCCGAAGCCTTTTTCCCTTCATGTGAATTCCCAGCACTTGTGGCTTGGATAAGCATTTCAACCACTGATTAGCTGTAGCCATGTGGCTCTTTCTGGAGCTGCAGGAGATAAACAATCACATTTCATTAAAGGCTGATTTGATTTGATCCACTGAGAAGTTGTCCTTGTCCCCTTGAGCTGTTGCTTTGTGGAAAGAAGACTCATGTATAGTTCTAAAAATGGTCCTACTATGTTTGATTAGCGTCATTCTGGGCAAGTTTTTCTACCCTCCCATTTGCCAAAGGTAAATATAGTATCAGAAGGATACAAACAAGGAAGCCAATAAAGTCCCTACCCTGGGTGCTCTGCCCACACTGTGCTGACAAATCCATACAGTTACAGTTTCTTCTCCTCTGAGAACACACTCCCCTAAGGCAACCACTGCCCTGGACCCCAGCACAAACAAGAGAGCAATCATACTGGTAAGACCTTTCCCCTGGTGCTGGTCTATCACTGGCTACTGCCATCTGACTCTACCAACATCCCTGGGTATCTCTGCACGCTGCTTCTGCCTTGCTTTCTAGCAGAAGGGACACCAAAGGAGCTCCCCATGAAACACACGAAACCAAAGTGACCCAGGATTAAATGACGGCAGTGTTCATAAAGACTGGAAGTTAACCCACTCTGAGTGAACTCCCATAGCCCTGTTCCTCCAGGCTGCCAGACAAAAGACCCCTTGCTCTGTAACATTGCCACCTCATTTCCCATCTTCAATTAAATCATGGAGTGGATGGGGCTCTGCCAGGCAGCTCCTCTCATGCAGGGCAGCAGCTTTGAGGAAGATCAGCAGTCAGCTTCAGGTAGCCAGCAGGCCCCAGCAGGGCTCTTCTGGAAGGCACTCTGCACTCTGTCATTCACAGCCTAAAGGTTCAACATGAGCCACTGGGAAGCATGGGTTCAGTCACAGCAGAAAGATGGCAGGAAACAGGGCTTTAATTCTTATATCCCTGGCAGAGTGAGGTTATTAAAAAAAACCAAACTAATTTGTGAGCACTGAACCAGAAATTAGTTAATGTCTTCTGCTACTTGTATTTCCCTGATGTCTCCTCTGCAAAGGGAAGGGATTAGATTAGTGAGTCTCGAAAGCCCATTTCTGTGTTAGGGTTTGACTTCTACTTCCAACAGTCCTCTGCAAACATCTGCACCTCATAAACATCTTGCTATAAGAGAGACAGTGAAGTGAAATAGGTAAGCTATTATTATTATAGAGAATAGATAATTGCCTTCTCCAGGTTACCACTGAAAAGAAGTAATGCTAAAACATTAGTTGTTAAGACTCTTTTCATGAGTTTTAAAAGCACACGCCTTTAATCCCAGCACTCAGGAGGCAGAGGCAGGCGGATTTCTGAGTTCAAGGCCAGCCTGGTCTACAGAGTGAGTTCCAGGACAGCCAGGGCTACACAGAGAAACCCTGTCTCGAAAAAAAAAAAAAAAGACACTTCAAGAAAAGCCAGATTATAGAGCTCCTTACCAAGACCTGTAAAGAGTTTGCTCAAAAAATAAAATAGTTGTTCTAGATACATGTAACCAACCTCAATATCTTGGGCTTAATCTGCATAGGAGATTCAGAGCGAGGATTTTAAAGGGTTCTAGGTCTGTATATGGCCCCTCCTGCTCCTCCTGCTCCCTTTGTGATAGAGAAGTGTCTTTCCTTCATCTTAAAAGGCAAGTGTGCTACATGAAGAAGGACTTCAGGCAGAAGGGCATCAAGAGTAGCAGGTGTCTCAGAAGACTAGAGTTCCAGAAACTGCTACTTGCATCTGACTAGAGCCAGGAGTTAAGGGGTGCAGAATGGATCAGATGAAACCAGGGAGCAAAGAAAAGGGAAAAGATTTAAATCACTAGTGCCCATAAGTAACTTTAATTTTTTCAAAACCTAATTTTATGATGGTTCTTAAGTGTTTTAACCTCCCTTTAGCCCACCACCCACCAGAATTAGTGAGAAAGAAAGAATACAAACAAGTGGACCTGTTTAGAAAGGGTTTTTGGAGCAACTCCCCCATCTGTGTTGTCTGGAAATTGGCAGTTCAGTTCACAGGTTTGCAGCGACAGCTCAATACACTCGTAAACACTTCATGGATATATCAGCAGTCCAGTTTAGTAAAATCAGTATAGCAAACAGGAATCAGCACCAGTGACACTACCTAGCAGAGACAACCAGGTCTCAGCCTTGGCAAGTCAGCAGGAGGGAAAAGGAGGAACACCAGGAGACGTTCTCAGATATGCCTCTCTCAGTGAAGCAGAGACCACAAGCATTGCACAGCTAGCTCTGTAGGCAAGCCAAGCTCAACCTCCTGCGCTGTCCATCTAGTCCTATTATACCCTCCAAACATCACATGCCCTCCGTGGGTCTTGCCTCAGCACGTGCATCTGTTTCAGCTGACATCACTCTGCCAGTCAGCCCAAGTCCGAGGAAGCGGCAAGAAACTGCAGCACATCACCAGAAATATTTTTAGTGCGGTTCTCTCTATGGAGTCTTGAAAAATGAAGCTCAGCTACGCGATGTAAGGTGGACCAGTTCATGTGCGTTGTTAGCAAAGAAACACATGTCCTTTTACATGCTTGCATTAGTAGGACATCCTTTCTCCTGTGGGGACTTCAGCTAAGCGTTCCTTCGGGAATCCACCTAAGCCTTTCACACCTGTGTCCACTTTAATGCCCCAGCAAAACACCATCCAACTGAATTTACAAAGAACCCTTAAGTCTCCACTTCACCCGTATTTCAACATAAGCTGAGCAAAGGTATGTGTAGGTGCGTAATTCAGGGTCCATAATAGCCAGCCAGCTGTGGGTCTTGGAAAAGATTCTACCCTCAAAGGTTTCCCATCTAGGGTGACCCAACTTTAGCCATAATGGGCTGCACTAGGCCACAGAGACAGATGGTAGGAGATTATTATAAGTGGCCATTCAGAAAATATGTTCCCTAGGTTATAGAACTGCTGTGAGACAACCCTGGCCTCAAACAATCCACACAAGAAGTGCACACCTACACCTAGACTGTGGGGCTAATAAAGCAGTGGAATATTCAGGAATGCCTGTGTATCCTTAACTTTCCTCCTCAACCTCTGAGCCAGTCCCAAATAGGTCAGAGACTACACTAGGAAGGGGCAGGAAATAGTCAAAGCCCAAAGCTGCCCTCTTTCCCTTGTCCACTGCAGGCTTTCAGGTCAAGGCTGTCAGAAAGCGGGAAGGGTGAAGAAGGCTTGGTTACCACGGCATTACATCCTAATAAATTCATCATAACTTGAAACTATCTGTATTACTTGGGGTCCTCTAGAGGAACAGAACCAACAGAATGAACACACATTTAGAAGAGATTTCTTAGAGTTCCTTACACAGTTCATTCTCCATATTCTAACAATGGCTGTTTTCATACTGGAGAGAGGCTGAGAGCCTGATCACTGCTCAGTCCAGGAAACTGGATGCTTTAGACATCCCAAACAGGCACTGAAGGCCTGGAGTGTTCCTGGAGAAACACTAGTCTTCAGTCTACTTTGGAATTTCAAAGAAGCTGGTATGGGCAGGGAAGGAATGTGTCAGAGGAGGCAGTGGCAGTGGTGGCTGCAGCAGCAGCAGCAGCAGCAGCAGCAACAACAACTACAATGGAGTATGTGAACTCACCCACCAGATACCAGGCCATGAGCACGAAGGCAGAGTTTCTCCCCTAGGACTTCCCTTTACCTAAGTTGCCACCCAAAAGGCCCACCCACACTTTGGGCGAGTATTCCCACTTGATATAACCATCAAGAAGATCCCTCAGTGATGCCCCCAACAGCTTATCTCCTAGATGGTTCCAGATCTAATCAAGTTGACAAACACAATCAACTGTCACAAAGTCTTATGTTAAAAATGAGCCTCCTGAGCTGGGATATATCCGTGTTGGGGGACTGCCTGGCTCAAATGCACAAAGCCCTGGGTTTGATGCTCTGGGTCACATAAACTGAAAATGGAAGCCCATGCCTGAAATCTAAGCACTAGAAGGCTACTAGAAGAAAGGAGAGTCAGAAGTTCAAGGCTGGCTTACTTTGAGGTCAGCCTGGGCTCCATAAGAACCTATGTTCTTTCTTCATATTTCACAACTTAGCCACACATGTTTGCTTCTCCTCACGCCTGGTAGCTGGAGCTGCCTGCTACAGCACAGCCTCATGAAAGCCAGTCCAGGAAATGGTCAAATGTCAATACTCTTTAAGAGCAGTTCCTATCCATTTCACACTATAGTAAACTCCA
Organism: Uromys caudimaculatus; assembly: GCA_028551405.1. Lineage (NCBI taxonomy): Eukaryota > Metazoa > Chordata > Mammalia > Rodentia > Muridae > Uromys > Uromys caudimaculatus. The sequence continues at coordinate 115,298,485 of CM052703.1, read as the reverse complement.
ACTAGTGATAGAATACATTTCACTGTCAACTTTTTCAAACATTCAAAACTAAAATATCTCCCAATGAACATCAGTGTGTTCACCAACTAGATTTTTACATTATGGCAGACCTGTGTATCTGCCATATCTGTGTATCCACTTCATATCTCTATTCATTGCTCATCGTCTTTCAGCTTGTAGAGAAGTGAAATCATCATGTCTTCAGTATCAGTCGTACTTCAGTCAGCAAAATACTGTTGATACTCATTCACGTGGTTGCGCTTATCGATAATTCTTTCATTTTTGTTAGAGAACAGTATTACATGAGTCTCCCCAGCCACGGTGTGGGAATTGGAGGAACATTGCAGTTTGAGATGCTTAGGAATGAAGTTATTCTTCTGCCTCCATTTCATTAACATTGAGTGACCACCTACCATTCAGATCACCATATTGATAGGCTAAATATATGCTTTTTTTTTTTTTTTTTAAGTTTCTGGAGAAATTATTTTCAAAGTGACTAGACTACTTAATAGTTTTACCAGGAATGTTGATTCTATATTCTGGACAACATTTAATGTTTGGTCTTCCCAAATTAAGTCATTTGGTAGGCTGGTAGTACCATTGTTTTCTGATTTGGCTGACATTTTCTAATGACTTACAACACTGAGCACTTTGTCCCTGGGTGTATCACTTTTGTAAAGGGACTTCTCAGATTATTTTTTTCTCCTCCTAAAGGGTATTTTATGTTTTTCCATGAAAGACCATAACAATTCCTTACATGTTGTGGAAACCAGTCCTTTTTCAGAAAAGGAGTTTTTAAGTACTCTTTCCTATTCTGTAGCATTCATAATGAGTTTATTTATAATTTTATTGCTGTGCATATGAGCACAGCAACGCTACCACAGCACAATGAAAGCTACCCAACCGGGAGGGAATTTTCAGGTCCGTTACAGCATAAATTCCCTATGCCCTGTAACCAAAGTGTGGTGTGTCTTTATCAACAGACTCTAACCATCTACTTATGGTGTAAAATTAAGGCCAATAGCAATATTCTATGTTTTCATGGGGCAGGGTTCTAGAACATCCATGACCAAAAATTTCTATGGAGATAGCATCAAGATTTTCCTCTAATAGGCCATGTCTTCTGGGGAAAGCATTTTCCACTCACACAAGGTACCTGTGTTCAAGCTCCTTCCTTTAAAAAAAAATATATTTTTAAAATTAGCTTACATAGCAATGTGCTTCCATTGGTGTTTTTCATGTGTCCTTAGTTTTTGTTAAACCCATCTCTCTCCTCTCCCATGTCCACACTGCCCCACCCTACTTTCATATCTTGGGTGTTCTTTTTTCTTTTTACCCATTAAGATCCCTCCTCTTCCCTCTCTCTACATATTTACTTACTTACTTACTTACTTACTTACTTACTTACTTACTTACTTACTTACTTACTTATTTTGGTTTTTCAAGACATGGTTTCTGTGTAGCCCTGGCTGCCCTGGAACTTACTCTATAGACCAGACTGGCCTCAAACTTGGAGATTCACCCACCTCTGCCTCCTGAATGCTGGGATTAAAGACATGCGCCACCACCACTTAACTTCTAAATTTTATTTTTAAGGTATGTTTTTATCTCAGGTAGATTTTTAAGCCATTAGTTTGATACCTTACTCTTTTATTAATATTAGCATATAAAACCATAGTTCCACTAACTACTACTGTAACTATAATCCAAAGTTATTGGAGTGCCATGTTTTTATTATAGTTAAAATCAAAATATTTTCTATTTTTAATTACAACATACAGAGTGTAGATAATTTTCATGTATTTGGAAACTTCCAAATACTTGTGAATTCCTATTTTGACACTGTTCCATGAATGTCATGGAACATACACTGTACAGTTTCAATTTGATTTTAACTTATGAGTCTATTTAGTTTATGTATTTACTGATTTTTTTGCCTTTAAATGATGACTAAAAATTCATTTATTGACCACATTACATGTACTTTATCTACGTCACTCTGATTAAAACATATCCAGCAAGAAAGCAATTTATATTTCCACAATGCAATAAAATATCTATGTTTAAAATAAGTATGAGACATGGAACAGATTTTGATAGATATACAAATATTAGATAATAAAATGTTATGGTTTATATATTGATCTAAAATCTTAATTTTAAAAGTCTCAACACTTCAACATAAATCAGACATTACAAAGATCCTTTCTTTGACCCAAATATTTAATTCAGACACCATATTCTAGAGTGCACAAATACTAGTCAAGAAATAAAAATGATTGCTGAAAATATATTTATCCAGGTGAAGAAAATCCTAGAAGCTATATAAGGCCCCAGAAATAATTATTGCTGATTTGTGAAAATATAGAAAATATATTTGAGGATAAATATTATTTATCTAACACAGAATTATGAAGTTATGTAGAAATGAATAAATAAGAATCTGATATTTGTACCATGTAATATACAAAACCATAAATGTTCTGCTGAAAGACTCTAGCATTTATAGAATGTTTCCTCAGAAAGAACAAGAAATGATAGTTTCCAAATCCTTCCATATTACTGACTGACTGTCATTCCTAGAGAAACTCCATACTGCCATGTCTGGACTAAGCAGTGGGCCGTGTGTCACTAGGTGGTGAAAAGATTAACTGCTTTACTACGTCTCACCTCCTCTTTAAAACTTTACAGAGCAACATTAGTAGCTGTGTGTGGAAGGAGGCCATCTTCTGCAACCTGAGTTACTTCCCATGACTCAGAGCCTCCACCGGCAAGCCAGTAGCATCTAAACTGAACAGACACACAAGTGAGACATGAGCTTGTGTCCTGTTATCCATCAACCTACTTTTAGTTGCCCCAACCATCTAGCTTTTCTCTGATTAGCTCAAAGAACTACTAAAGAATTTTTCAAAAGATCAATCCTTGACAACAGATTCTGTTTTGCCTGGGTTTTCTTCTGTGTTCTTTCCTCCGATGCACAGGAAACATATCTGTGTTTAGTTGGGAATCTCGTCTGAATTTGTTTTTGAAATATTTTATAATTCTTTAAGAACGTTATATAATCTTCCTATTCTCCCACAGCTTTATGTGCTCTTTTAATTTTTGTTATTGTTTTAACAGATAATCAATTTTAATCTGTGTTGCTTATATATTCCTGGTGTGGGACCATTTTACTGTTGTGTGGTCAGCCTATCAGGTAACAAACCCTAAAAGAAAACTGACTCTCCCTTTCCCCAAATGCCATCAACTGCTCATAACTCCTCAGTTGCGGGTAGAGACTTCCCTTTCCATGTTACAGTACTGACTGGGTTGATCTAGTACAGCTCTTGTACAGGCAACCACAGTTGCTGTGAGTTCGTGGGTGTAGCCATCTTGCTGTTTTTAACTCAAGTCTTTCTCGGCCTCTGCTCTTACAATAGTCCTACCCTGCCCCTCTTCCCTGATGGTCTCTGAGCCCTGAGAGGACAGTGTGATGTAGATGAACCATCTTGACTAAGCACTCCACTAACACTTACACTTTGCACCTGGACCAGTTGTGAGTATCTACATTATCCACCATCTGCTGCACATAGAAATTTCTCTGATAGGGTCTGAGAGCTGTCCTAATCTATGGGCAGAGAGAAAAGTTTAAAGGGCAGTTTGATTCTATGTCCCTCTGGCACTCAGCACTCAACACTCGGATCCAGCTTGTCTGGGCTGGCTCTCCACTTCTGGTCTGATACCCCAAAGGGAGATGATGAATGCAGACACCCCTCCCAAACTTTGCCTCACTGAGGCAGTGTATCAGTGGTACCCAGAAGCCACCAGAGTAGAGATAGAACCCAGGATCACATACAGCTGGGGAAATCTGTCAATGATCCCCAACCCCAGCATTGTCCAGAACATCTTCCTGTGCTACAAAAGGTACCCAGACGAAGGACGTTTTCTGATCAGTACCAACTTGCGTTCTCCACACCATGTGGCCAGTGTGTGTGGCACCTTTAGCAAAAGGTCACCTCTCGTGACCTTCACCTTCACTAACATCCCAATGGGAGGTATCTCATGTCCGACACTGGGATTTTTATTTGATGACTTATCATTCTGAATTCTTGCATACCTTTTTCTTTGCATCAAAAATACAACCCAATGGGCCAGTGGGATGTCTCAGCAAGTAAAGACATTGGTCACCCAAACCTGACAACCTAAGTTACAGCCTCAGATCCCCCAATGGAATAATTGAAATAACTCCTGAAAGATGTCCTTTGACCTCAGTACAGCAATGTGGCACATATACCCATCTTCATGCACACCCAACAATAAGTAAATAATAAATACATAATAATAACCCTTCGATGTATCACCCATTTCCTCTCAGAAAACAGCCATCTGTATATTTCAGCACCTTTAGCTAGCTCATAGTCAATATAAAACTTCAGGAAGTTGCTGAGTGATGCTGAATGTGTTAATATTTCAAACTGCAAAGACTGGCCACATCCTTTTTGCTTTTTGCATGAGATTCTCTGTCTCTCTCCAATCAGTTGACTCACTGAAGAAAAGTTTGTTTTAAATAACAAATAGAAGTGTTTCAAATAAAGAATTTAATCATATGTGTTTTTATATCACGCCTCCTGAAATCAAAACCCTCATCCAAATACAGGTACCAGTGAGAGTCAATTTGCATATAGAGCCATATTTCAAAGGAAATAGCATGTGACAACTTCAAAGGGATGTATATTCTGTGGTTATCAGGTATATTGTTGGGTTTAGTCTTCTACTGCATAGTTCAAAGTAATTAATATTATTGTTCAGATTACCTGTGTCTCTACTAATATTTTATTTTATTCCTCTAAGAATTCCATATTAAAACCATCAGTAACAATTATAAATCATCTGTTAGTCCCTGTGCGTACATTTCTGCATGGTATCGATCTAAAATCTGATGCTGTATATTTAGAACTTGTCCTCTATCTTCCTGATGAGATGATTCTTCCATGGTCATGAATCTTCTCTTTTTATCTCTGGCTCACTGGCTTGCGTGTTTGATCTGGTAAAAAAAAAAAGTGGGCACATGCAGTGCTTTTTATGCTGTTATCTTCTTCAATGTCACACAACCTGTATTTTTCTCTTTATTTTTGTTCCATGTAAAATAAATCTCTTAATAACACATATACTTAGGTGTCATGGTTTTCAACACCAATTCTTGCAATCTCTGAAGTTATAACTGAAGCATGTCATTCATCAACACTTAATATGAAATGTTGGGATGATTTGATAATTGATTTATATCATTGAATTTGGTCTACTACTCCACTATTTTTAATAATGATTTTATATATTCCCTCAGTTTTGTTGTCTCCTGCTCCTTTTATCTTAATATCCTTTGAATTCTTTAAATATTTTAGACAATTCTATTCTAAAGCATCCACTGAATTTTTAGTTATTCTTTCTCTTATGATTTCCCATTGATTGTTCTATATATTAAAGCATCCAAGTAGAAATAAAATTTTCTTTTGAATGGGCACTTTTAATTAAACTGAACAAGATATTTTAAACATTCAAACTCACCCAGAGGAAATATGGGATGGCAAAGCTATTATTTAATGGACAGATAATGTGGAAATCATAGAGAAATTTTGAAGGGAAGATATATACCATGTCTACATCCACCACACCCAATTAAATTTGTGCTGTGCCCCTACTTTTTCTTTTTATCTCAATTGACATAATTATTACTAAATTAAAATAATAATGATGCGAGTGGTTGGAAACTGGTGGTGAGAAAACAAAGACTGAGAGCTGCCTCTGTGTTTCAGTTTACTATTTGAGAAACATAAACAACACGATAGATGTTCACACAGAAACAACTGAGACTTTTTGCTTCCATTGTGTCTCTTGCTGCACTCTGCCACCATGGTAACCTATTAGATGCAGTTGATAACAGTGTCGACTCCCACCCAAAGCCTGATATGAGAGAAATGTTTTATCCCTTTTATAGCTTTTTTTTCTAGAACTAGAAGCTAAAAAAGGGGAGAAAAAATTATTTGGGGTGTAACACATGAATATTAAAAAAATAAAACATTTTCTTGATGAAAGAAGTATTGGGTGAAAGAATGATTACATGATTCCATTTCTATATAGGTTCAAAAAGTCTACGCCAGAAAAATATCCAGACATGTGGGGACTAAGGACTGACTGTGAGTGTCTTGTTCCTATGACAGTTCAAACTCTATGCTATGGCGTTCATATACATTATCTCATTAGCTCTCAAAAGCACACTATCCAGTAATTACAATATCCAGTAATTACAGTAATATCCAATCTCCGTGGGACTTAACGCTAACGGAATCTAGACATTGCAAATGCACAGGGTGTTCTTAAGTGTGCCTCTTAGTTCCTTTAATCGTGAGCAGGAGCTGTGTGTTATTTATTTATTTATTTATTTATTTATTTATTTATTTATTTATGATGCTATTTATCAACAACAGCTGACTGTTCTAGAATGTGGACATGTAAAAGTCACTGCTTCCGAGGGAACTTTAAACACTGTGAAAGAAGTAACTGTGACGATTCACTCCTCCAGCAGTTTTCACACCAATGTCAAAAAACATTTTCAAGAATGTTTTCCATAATGTTGAACATTATAATAATAACTAAAATTAGTCTAACTGCTCAAAATTGGAAGAGTTAGCTATAATATGCCGATATACCAGAACACCCAGTTGATGTTGACAGATAACATTATATAAAAATAAATAACACAATCTCCTGTTCACAATCAAAGGGAACAAGGAGCCATGCTTAAGAACGTCCTGTGCATTTGAGCATAAACACAAATCCAAAGGAAAAAGTAGAGATTATATACAAATGGTCATTTATTTGAAGAGGAAAAGAAGTAGGTTTTGTTCTTTTATTTATTCTGTGTCTCAAAAACATAAAGTTGACGACAGCCACACTGACAAAAACCACCAAGGTTAACTTATAGCCTCTACATGTGTAAGTACTACTGTGCATACATATGAACACACACATATACACTAAAAAAACTGGCAAAAAGTATAAATCCTGGCTTTACAAAAAAGAAAAATTTAAAAAATTGTATGGGTTTGTGTGTGGTGGGGATGGTTTTAATATGCCTGGCCCTGGGAGTGGCACTATTAGGAGGGGTGGCCTTGTTTGGAGTAGGTGTGGCCTTGTTTGGAGTAGGTGTGGCCTTGTTTGGAGTAGGTGTGGCCTTGTTTGGAGTAGGTGTGGCCTTGTTTTGAGTAGGTGTGGCCTTGTTTGGAGTAGGTGTGGCCTTGTTTGGAGTAGGTGTGGCCTTGTTTTGAGTAGGTGTGGCCATATTGGAGGAAGTGTGTCACTGTGGGGCTGGGCTTTGAGAACCTCCTCCTCTTTGCTTAGAGGTCTTCAAATCAAACTGTAGAACTCTCAGCTCCTCCAGCACCATGGCTTCCTGGACACTGCTATGCCTCCTGCCATGATGATAATGGACTTAACCTCAGAGCCAGTTAGCCAGCCCCAGTTAAATGTTGTCCTTTACAAGAGTTGCCTTGGTTGTGGTGCCTCTTCACAGCAATGGAAGCCCTAACTTAAACAGGGGGTATGTGTACGGCATGCACTCATATGATCATGTGTGTGTATATCCATGTACACATGCAAAAGCCAGAGTCGGACATCAAGGACGTCTTCTTCCATTGCTTTCTATTTAACTGCCTTGACACAGGGTTTCTTACTAAAGTGGAAGCTGTGTCTGATCTCTCAGAGACTACATATGTCTGCCTCTTAATGCTAGTTTACAGGCATGCACAGCCAGGCTCGGCTTTTTACATAGCTTCTGGGAATTTGAAATCAGATCCTCAAACTCGTAGAGTCATCTCTGCAGACACTCAATAAAAACTGTGTGTGTGTGTGTGTGTGTGTGTGTGTGTGTGTGTGTGTGTGTGTTTGTGTATGTGCGTGCATGTGTATGAAGTGTCAAACAAACAAGCTTTTAGATTTTGCTTCTTAGTAATACAAGCTTTTGCTTCTACTATAAACAATTTGTCAGTTCTTAGGAAAAGCAGAAAAAGTGCTTTGTCTCACAAAGCCTGCACAGTGCCCCCTTTACCTTTGATTTCTCTTCCTTTGGTTTCAATTTTCTTCAACTACCTGTGGCCAAAGATACTAACTGGAAGATTCCAGAAATAAGTAATTTATAACTTTTAAATAATTCTTATTATATTAGGTTATCATAAATGTTATTTGATGATTACTTAGTATTGTTATAATTAAAATTTTACAGGATTGAAGAGACGGATCAGTGCATACTGCTCTTCCTGAGAAGCATAGAACTGAGTTTGGTTCCTAGCATCTATGTCAGATGACTCAAAGATGCCTAGAACTCCAGTTCCAAGAGATTCAAAGCCCTCTTCTGACCTCTGAGGGCACCTGCATTCATGCCCACATATATACATGTCATTTTTTAAATAATGACATTTTACCATAGACATGTAATGCAAAAGCTTTGATACTAACCAAGATCCCAGGCATACATTGAGAATTTGGAAAATGCCCTGGGAGGGTGAAAGAGGCTCCTGCACAGGAACGTAGACTGGAGCCTTTCTTCTAATTACACTGTGGGGCATCTCCACATGGAACAATTTCATTCATCAGAGGAACTGTATAGACCTGAGCTAACTAGTTCAGTATGGATAAACCCTGGGAAGAAAAGCTCAGACATCAGTAACTTCAAGTGTGATGCTTTATTTTGCAAAGAAAGGGGGAGGAAGAGGGAGGAGACTGATGAAGGAGGAAGGAGAGGGAGCGGGAGAACACAGTGCATAACAGGAAGAAGGCATGAATCATGTGCAGAAATAGCAGCATTTGGAATCTTTCTATGATAAATACATGAATAATTGTTATACTATTATCTTTATTTTTCTACACATGTAAAGTATTTAATAATAATGACAGAATATTCTGAAAACTACACAATTATTCAGCTTTTCTATCTGGTGAGATTATAAATTACTTTAATTTTCCTTTTTATATTTTCCTATATGTTATGATTGCTTTATATTAAACATACTATATTTCTAAAATAATTGTTTTAGAATTAATACATTTTTCATGCCATGTGATGAAATTATGTAAACTATAAAAACAGCTAAAATAACTAGAACAGATCAAGACATTAACAGTTGTTGACATTTGGAGTTGAGTTTATAGATGACATTTTTCTTATATTTCTACTTAAATACCAACTATTCTATATTGGGAAAATGAAATATTTGTTGAAGTTGGGCCAAATGAAAGCTTAGAGGTTTTAATGGAAAAAAAAGTCAAATAACCTTCAACATTATAAAATTTTCATAATCCTATAACAAACTATGTTTTTAGAATATGTATCTCAAGGAAAAAATATCATATAGTCATCAGAATATTCTGTTAAGTAGCACATGCTATTCCATGAATATTTTCTGTGAGTGCAGGTTATTAAGAAAAGAACACAAAGGTTGAAAGCAGGCTGATGACCTGAAATGTATCCACTGAGAGGCAAACATCAGAGTCATTCAGTCAATGCAGCATCCTTTATAAAATGTTCCAGAATTCTCTCAGGAAACCTTTAAAGAGATAGATTTCACATTATTCCTGATATATGTCCCAATTAAATCTTCAGCATCACTCCCCTGGGACTGCTGATCTGTAGGATGGATGATGTGATTCCAGATGACTGACGCCCACCCATCCATGAGATTCTCATGAGGGAAAGCATGACCAGCCCACTGACCGGAACTTGTAATATGAAATATTAATTACAATCCTGAAACTCTTCAAAGTGCTGATAATCCATATACCTAGGTGGACAAGTGTCTCCACATATAAGAGCAGTGTCATTTTCTGGAGAGGGAAAAATAAAGCGTCTAAAAAATGTTGTGCTTGCTTCATGTTTGCTCTAGCCTAGCTCACCACATACAAATCCAAACTCAAAGATGCTCTGACCCCTGCATCGGGGATCAGCTCTGATGTTTGTGGGACAACTCTTTATAAAGCACAAATGTATGTGCCTAACACCTTATGAAACATGAGTAGCAATAGCTCAAACAGAAAAGGCAGGGACTGTGGCCCCAAATGGTAACAGGGGATAACAAGAGACAATGAGAGTTTAAGCAATTTATCAAGGTCACTTTGGTTATACGTAAGTTGGCATAGCCCTGGTCAGACTGAGAAAATGTCAGCAAAAAGTTCATGTGCAGAAAAGACAATGAAATGATGTTTCTTTTTTGTATGAGAAGTGCATGGTGATCACAGTTCGGTCTTGGATAGCCCTTCTCCTTTGTACTTCTCTTGGGTAAGATAATCAGGCCCTACAAACAGCCTTATTTATTATGTTGCCTCCACAACATTGAAGACTCATATTTGAACACAAAGGATATGCTTGTGGCCCTAAACTAGGAATTCAATGACCTTGAATATACTCTGTCCTGTTTATTAATAACCACATAAGGGTTGAGGAGATAGCTCAGTCCACCACAGAGCACCTGAGAACACACGCATAAAGCAACTGGGTTCAATACTCAGTACAAAAACAATCTAACCAACCAGACAACAACAAAGAAGAAATCATTAGGCATTCAAGGGTTTCTCTGCCTCTACAGTGTTGCAGCTGACTGTTTAGCTAAATCCCCACAACTGAAAACTTATATGTATACTCAGACATATTTGATAATCCGGCAACTAAAAGCCCCTTTTGCTAATGAACATGGTTTTTTCCCAATATCTTCCAATAAGAAGTTCATCAGGAATTATTCCCTTTCTTCTGAGTTTCGGAGGAAAATGAAGGTTATGTGAGCATGTGTTTGCGGAAGCCCTTTCTTCTAAATTAGTTTACACCCACAGAGCTATTGACATCCAGCTCCTTCCTCATACCTTTTTACTGAGCAGATAGATATAATTAAGCACTTAGTTGCCCAGAGGGGTTGTTTAGGAAGGAGATGGCACCTCTGTAATATATAATTTATAAAGCTCTCAAGACAGAACATGAGAACAACAGCTTCTAGTGTTTTCAGTGGTGGATGGACTCTCAGTTTTGAAGGAGTTCACAGCATCACCTTGACTTTTTCAGATGAGGAAACTGAGGCCCCAGCAATGTTAAAGTTGCTCTAAATCAGCTTGTTAACTTGCAGCATGGCAGACATTGGAACTAAAATCGTGGTACTGTCCTCTCTTGACACCCTTTCCTTTCCCCTTTCTGCTCCAAGTTCAAGACTATGCAGCCTTAGGGAGGTGCCAATGACAAAGCACCAGTGTATATTCGAACTTTTCTGTAAATTCCTTAATTGTTCCAACAAAGAGGTGGAGCATACAGTGCGATCACAGGTACCATCCCATATCTACACACACACACACACACACACATACACACACACACACCTGACAGGGTAACTCAGCCTTGTCTTAATACAGGCAGGGCAGCCCTGTCGGCCAGCGCTATGGAAGGAAGCACAAGTATGAGAGCTTCTCTCTCATTCTTCAACCTCCACCACACCCGCATCAGCCCCAACAGCTCTGTTTTTGTTGCATTTCTCTTTGATGAGAACTCTGGACATCTTAATCATGTATCTCTGCTCACCACGCCTGTAATCCATATTTATCATATTTCATGTGATGAAAAAAAATCTCATCTTAGCATAAAGTGCTCTTTTAGTCCTATGATTAAAATGCCACTGCCCCAAAGTGAATGGAGTTAAGTGAAAAGCTGGTAAACATGGGAAAAAAATTATAGCTTGTCCCTTGTTAAAATTGGTCACATAAAAAAAAAAGAAAGAAAGAAAAGAAAAGAAAAAAGGAAAAAGGAAAAGAAAGGCTGGAGGAGCACTTGCACTTGCTGGAAGGAAAGAAGAAAAACTTGGGGTGAATGTTGCCAGTGTGTGATAAACACATATGAAATATCTGAAGTTGTCAAAAAATAAATTTTTAAAAATTACAAGTAAATCATGCCAAGTTAGATCATAGGAAACCCACAAATATTGAAATGCATTGATTATAGTAAATAAAATCTGATGGTTCATTTTTAAAGTCAAAGTACCTTGAGTCAACTTTAATCCAAATACAGATGAAAAAAACTCTCGGTCACTGTTGGCAGCCTGTTATAGTAGCTAACCCCATTCAAACTCTGCTAGCCCTGCTTCCCCAACCCTTACTAAAGGCTCAGAGTAGAGGATTACTAACAGAAACTTGCCTAAGGACTTGAGACTGAAATGGTCATGAGCATGATTAGTTCTAAGCTAACCAAGATGGAAAACAGAGAGATTTAGCCAGGTTGAAAAATAAACAACCCAAGACCTAAATGACATGTAAGACCCTACCCTCCTGTTCACTCAGCCACCGAGGGATGGGGGAGAGGGACTTGAGTGGAGGTTTAAAAAAGCTGTTCTCTCTGCTCAATTGGTACATCTGCCATCCTGGGGAAACCTCTCCCCCTGCCCTAGCCTTAAAATAAAGTGCCTCTTTTTTTTTTTTTTTTTTTTTTTAACTTTGAGTATATGGTTCTTTTATTATGGTGTGAGAGACCATATTTCTCACATTAATAAATTGTCAAGCTCTTTTGCAGAAAAGAGGATGGGAAATTGGTGTAAATGCAAAATCTATCCCTTCCTAGCTAGGATATATTTGCCAACTAATTCCTTCATTATAAGGCCGTTCACCTCATACTCTAGCCATCAGGAAGTAAACAAACTAAGTCTGTTTCCCCACTTCACTCATAGGAGCCAAATTCAAAAACACTTCAGACCAGTTAGTAAAAATGGTTTGCTCTTACTGGTGCTATACAGGAAGTTCCTGAGACTATGAGCACACTCAGGAGCCTTTGCCCTAGGGGCATAGGTCACAGGTCTAAGTCAGCTTCCTCAGAGAGGGCAGCTAGAGATGAGATCAGAATAATAATGTGTGAAGAGCATGTGAAGTAGGGAGGAGGGAATATCTCAAGAAAAGACACAGGGCTTGGGGGAAGTGGTTTCTAGTTTGAGAGACTGAGGCTGTGTGACAAAGAGCACATGGTGAGATCAAATGTGGAGACACCCGTGGCTATCAACAGTTTTGTCCTAAGTGGGAGGGAGAGCTGTACAAAATTAACAGGCCAGAATCTGACATCCAGACTGGGAGAGAGTGTGTACACAAGCACACAGCTAGGATGGTCATCTGTGTGAGATCTGGGATGATACTGCAAAGGGTAAACAGAATCTAGAACAGTGGTTCTCAACCCTCCCAGTGCTTTGGCCGTTTAATACATTTCCTCATAGTGTGGTGATGTGCGGCCATAAAATTATTTCATTACTACTTCATAACTGAAATTTTGCTATTGTTAGGCATCACAATGGGATGAGCGGGAGGTCTGATATATGAACCCACGGGGATCACAACCTGCTTCTGACCTAGAAGATATTTAAGAGCTAAAAGCAACAGACCTACAGGGTCTACTGGCTAAGGGACGCACAAGAAAAAAGTGTTCGAAGCTAACTGGTAGAATTTTTGCCTGTCAGAGTGGATAGAGGCTGCTAGACCTTGGCCTCTGAGCCTCAGGCTTTCATCAGTAAATGGGAACAGTATCTACATGGCAATGCTTCTGGCAAGCAGCTGAGATATGGTGTCTCACAAATAACCAGTAGCTAGCCTCATGCTCCGTTCTTTCTTGCTCCAATTGTTCATTCAGACTCCTAAAAGACTTCGATTCTTTTCATTCTCTTATCCAACCCCTTTATCAAATAGCCAGTTTACTGATCTAATCACCCTAGGTAGTCTCTACTGCACCAAGCTAGTAAAATAAGCAAGGTGGCAATTGCCCTTATAAACCTGTTATTGAAAATGTTACTGCTACAGTTTAGCTCTCGGTGGCTCACTTTGCTGTTGTAGGGGAAACATCAATCACAGACTCAGTTCCCATTATCAGCCAAATGTTCATACACAGGTGTATTTATTAACAAGGCATATAGTGTGGGGTCACATAAGGAGAGCAGAAAAGCACCATATCCAGTGGAAAGGAAGAAAAAACATGTGTGCTGTACTTTGGTTGTAATTGAACTGTTAATACTCTACTTACTGTTCAACTCCCCCTCCCACTTAGGACAAAGCTCATAATGATAGCCACAAGCACATATACTGTAGCAAAAGAATGTCACTCTGCAAGGAACAGGTAGGAAGGGCATCATGATTTTACAAATGAATTAAGTTGGGAAAATAACTTGCTTAAATTTTCAAAAAATACATATTCATTTAGTTGATGAAAATATGTCTTGCGACTCCACATTCTCTTTGTCTATCAAAACACCCATTTGGGATTATTGGTAGTAGTTGTGGTAGCAGCAGCAGCAGCAGCAGCAGCAGCAGCAGCATCTCAGCAGTTAAAATCTCTTGTGGTGAAGTTTGACGACCTGAGTTTGAGCCACAGGACACACACAGTAGAAGGAAACAACTCCCATGAGCTGCCCTATGACCTCAAAATGTACAGGGCATTGTATTTGCTATACATACACACTGCTTCAAACACAGATAAATCAATAAATATTTTAAGTCCCCATCCATCAAATGTTAAGTCACGTAAGATAAGTCATAAGAAATCATGCAGCCTCTATACAGCCCAAGGAGACATGATCAAGTATCTAGGAATTTTATGGCTGTGCTTTATAGAATATTATTATTATCTAATTATTTCTAGGATCATACTTAATAAATAAAATAGGTTGTGGTGATGTGTTGCCTTCAAAGAGATTAAACTTTTGCCAGACTTTGTAGCCACGTTAATAATACACCTTGAGATCATTGAAGACTCATGTTTCATCTACTACCCTACTGTACACTGTTTAACTTGCCTTTCAGAGAACAACTTAATTAGCCTTACTATGCTATAGATTTCCTACATGCCCAGCTCTTACAATCTAAGATAAATGCATAGCTTTAATCTTAAATTATGGACTCCTCCATATCCTTTCTCATGTCTTTATATCCCCTCTATGAAATTCCCTGACTTAGAATAATGTGTGCACGTGTATAAGCCTGTGTGTGTGTGTGTGTGCGTGTGTGTGTGTGTGTGTGTGTGTGTGTGTGTGTGTGTGTGTGTGTTGGATTAACTGGGGTGTGGTGTGAAGTCCTGTGCATCTGCCCCTGGCTCGGGGCCCCACTGAGAGGCAGGACTCGGGCAGTTTGACCACACTCACCCCACAGCACCTCCAGGCGGGTGTTGGGCTGTGAGAAACCGCTGTGGAACACTGCCCAGAGGTGAAGGAGTGCAGCCTGGGGTCCCGGGGACCATGTGGAAGCCAGCTCTGTCTGGTTCCCAATCTCTTGGACATCCCAGGCACTGCTGGATGCCGCAGAAGAACTGAGAACAAAGTGGGGGCCCACAGCTTGGATCCATCCCAGGACGAAGGGGAAAAGCAGGGAGGAGCACAGCTGGATCTGGCAGGAACCGTGGTTCGAGGCTTGTCACCGGCTAGCTCACTTGGTTTGGTTTGGTGGTGGCCATGGTTGGGAGCACTGGGAGGCCTTCTGTAGGAAACTAGAGGATGCTCTTTAGACAAAGACCTGTTCCATTGTTCCCCACGGCAGATCCTGATGAAGAGAGACAGTCCAGGGTTTTAGGGCATTTATTGTCATGGTGGAGAGTGGCATGAGTGAATCTGTACCCTCTAGACCTCAGGGAGGGGCGAGGTTGAAATAGTAGTGGGAAGGGGAGTGGCTAAGCCTCTAGGTGCCTCATTAACACGGGGTGTCTTGAGGCTATGTGACCACGCCTCTACCTGTGGAGGGGTTTGAGGCTACATGACCGGTAGTCACGGATCTATGGAGAGCTGCGGTCTCATGTCAGGAGCTTTGCTGATCTCTTTTCAAAGCTATTTGCTAGACTTGTGTCTGTGAAACATGCTTAATCAATAATATAAATACAAGTAAAGCAAAAATAATGAGTGATTTTGAGTCTGTCTTAGTTTAGTGAAATCCATACAATATTTCCTGTCATCTGAAAAACCCAGCTTCATTTTTTCCATAAGTGACCAGATGTGAGCCTTAACCAGAGGCAGATAGCACGTGATAGTCTCTGATATAAAATTCTTAATATCAGTCTCATCCTTACTCTGTCTTCTTTGGACAAACAACCTTAGGCAGATGACTGAACAGCTCAGACATTCAACTTAATAGTCTGAAAATAGTTCTGATAACAAAGGTCAGTGAAACCACAAAAACAGAACACTTGCCAGGGAGTCAGGTTTATAGTTCACTGCATACCTATTAGCTATTGTATATGTTCATAGATAGTCCTTGGGGTACCAAAATGAATGGCATTGAAACTTATTCT
Organism: Uromys caudimaculatus; assembly: GCA_028551405.1. Taxonomy (NCBI): domain Eukaryota; kingdom Metazoa; phylum Chordata; class Mammalia; order Rodentia; family Muridae; genus Uromys; species Uromys caudimaculatus. The sequence goes on along the minus strand of CM052703.1, from coordinate 115,282,182 downwards.
GAGATATCAAGTAATTGATTCTGTCTTACACAGCTTGTAAACGACAGCACAAAGACAAGTAAGTCTTCTAAATGTGGCAGAATTAATTTTTGTTAAATCCAACTTTGCTCTCTGAAGAGGCTCTATTGTGATACCTTAAGCCTCTGAGAGTCTAGAAAGTATGGAGTCAAACTGTTAGAAATAGGGGACCAAGACGTGAAGATTTCTGGCCACAAGTCAGAAATAGATACAAAGGGAGAAATGGAAATGGGGAGGGAAAGGGACAAATGACAGGAGGAGGAGGGGCTGGGGAGAAAGGAAATACCCAAAGGGCTTTGAGAAATTTGCCCTGGATGCACACACACACACACACACACACACACACACACACACACACACACATTCATGAACATCTAGTCTATGCTGATATGTTATCCTGTGTCTAGAAGCTGTAAAGAAAGGCTTGTCTCCATGCAAACCCCAGGAAGCAGTGACTCAGACATGCACATGAGGTCGGCCTTCATCTGACCTTTTACAGGAACCAATAGTCCCAACTGGGAGTTGGGTGAGAAAGAGGAGAGCTGTTAGATGACTGGGTTGGATTTATTAGGTGAGGTTGAGGGCAAAAAGGAGATAATGTGACATCCTATATAATCTGAGAAAATATAGCAAGTAGTTTGAGCTACCAAGGGATCATTCTTTACCTACCAGCATACAATGAAGACCCAGATCCTTCAGAAAGCAAACCAGCCATCCTGCCTCAAGCCTAGAAGATTATCCAGGTACATGCTCCCAGGTGATCTTCAAGAGGCATGCAGTAAATTGAATGGAGGAAGGAAGGAGGAAGGCTGAAAAAATTGTCCTTATTGTTCCTAGTTGTTTGCTTTTCCACCAGCCTAATTTCCGAAAAACCAGGGGTTTCCTTCGAGTACACTGGAAAATCACAAAATCCCCTGAGTGTAGCTCTTCCCTGTTTGATAAAATTAGAGTTGACAGAAGACAGAATACAAATGTCACTAAAGTTCAAATATTTGGATTGTTGTGTTTTAAAATCATATTTCCTAAGTTATTGTTTGCTTTATGTCTCTTGGCCCTAACACAGCGATAATTGCTTACATTTGCTAGTAGGTAGCAGGAGAAGTAGGAAAGAGAGGTGAGGGCAGAGAGGCAGACAGAGAATGGAAACAGACTCAGGATGCTGATGGTTGTCTTCCAGAGACTGGACAAAGGCATCCAAGCCATCCTCCTGGCAGTCTCCTGAGGATTCACCTTCCCCTTGTTATCAGAGTTAATGAGAAAGCCACAGCCCTAAGATATTACAATAGGCTAAGCTTGACTACTCATTTCTGCAAGTCAAACAGACACATAAATGGTGAAGGCAAAGAGTAGTTTTATCTTCAACTTGGTCCACTGGGGAAAAGAGATGTCTAAAGACCCAAGACCTATCTTGCAGTGCTTACAGCATTCTTAGGATTATATAGGAGAAGAGAATAAAGGCAAAGATTAGAGGCTTTCCACAGAAGCAGTCCAGATCACCTTGGTCTGGCTGAGCTCCGGTTCCTCCATCCACTCAAGAGGCCCAAGAAAAAGGGCAGAATCTGGTGTTCTGTGAGGCCCCCACCTGTCTCGAATCTCAGCATGATCTGCTGGGAAACATAGCTGGTCTGAGCTAGAGGCCCACCTCTCACTGCTCAAACTAAAGTTCTGTTTGTGGGTATGCAGCACACCCAGCTGTGGTCTGTGGAAGAATACTGGGAGCAGGAGATTGCTTTGAGATGCTTTCATTCACAAAATTAGGTTGAATTCTTCCAGGTCCATGCAGACAGGTATGGTGTGGACTTTCAAAGAGCCCCAGCAGGAGTTGCAGGACCATTGTCAGCAAGGGAAACATGGCTTCAAGGCTGTTTTGGAACACCTGTGAACTAAGAATGATTTTAATTTTTTGAAAATTCTCAAAAGAAAGATAATATGACATATGAAAATTATATGAAATTCAAATGTACCATCTATAAATAAAGTTTTATTGGAACACGGCCCTGCTCACTCATTTACACATTGTCTGTAGCTGCCTCTGTGCTATAACAGCAGATTTGAGTAAATGAAACAGAGAGCATATGGCTCACAAAGCCTGAGACATTTACAATCTGGCCCTTTACAGAAGAATGTTTGCCAACCCATAATCTACACACATTCTTCTGCAAAACCTCCAAGTCTTGTTACCCCTAATGTGTGCCAATGCTAACTGTCTTTGCTCCCAGCGTGACTCACATCCTCCAAATACCTCAGGAATGGCTATTTGCTAAACACATCTGTCATGACCAACCTCATGCTCGCTCCTTATTCACAAGTTCTCTATATATACTTTAATCAGAAAAGAAACAGGATTTTTTTTCTTTTTGATTGTCATACAATGTATTTCTAGGGTATAGTATGGTATTTCAATAAAGTTATACAATATATAAGGATCAACTCAGAACAATTAGTGCTGCATAAATTTTTTTGTTTAAAGACTTTGAACTCTTCTTTCTAGTTCTTCATGAAACATTTTAAAATGTGATTTAATGCACCAGTGATGATTATCATTTTTAGAAAAAATATTATATATAAGGTGACCACTTAGTCTAGCCCCTCCCTGCCTGCCGTCACTTACTTTGTTGATATCTTACCTTGGCCTCCCTTCCTGACCCTAACATCATGCCCTCACCCTCTCCTCCATGTATCTTCAGCCGGAAAATACTGTGCTTTAGTTTGTTGTTCCACAAACCATATGCTTCTGCAAGGAGACATATCATAATATCACTTTGAAATTATTTATTAGTTTTCTAGTCTGATCCACCATCTTCACAAGCAAATGAATTAGGACTAACATTTCCAGTCTTTTGGTGACTCCAGTACTTGGCATAAGGAAAACTTAATGGAGTTTAAAATTTTAATGATAATACTTTTGATTGGCATTGTCTCTTTCTGTCTCAGTAGCGTAGAGCGCACGCTTCTAAAATCAAGAAGAGGAAAAAGCTTTTTCAGAGTCATCCCACGGAGTTGTGACTAGAGAAACCACTTGGCTGCTCTGAGACAAAAATGGCTTACGTGTTGGCAGATAAGGAAGAGCTCTGACTACCTGTCCCTAGTTCATAGAAGGGAGTGATAAGCAGGCATAAAAGTAAGAGCCAGCAAGAGGAGCACACCTTCACACTCCTATAAGGTACTAGTCTAAAAATTACTTTTGTAAGATATCTTATGCTGGAAAAAAGTAAAGCCTAAATAATATAATACCAGTAAAAGCTCTTTATAAATTGCAAAGTATGCGTGTAAAATAGTGTGGATTTTAGTTTTTGCTATAAGAACCACCTGGCAATGCTCAAAAGACTATCCTGGAGGGGGAAAAAAAAACCTTTAGGAACTCATAATGCACTGAAGAGGAGCAGGTAATTTTATTTTCATGATAATGATCCTACCTTCTGGCTTCCTCAGCTTCAATTTCTTCATGAGGAAATAAAACAGCATCATTCGTGTTCACAGAACTTAGGTATGCAAAGCGTCTCACACCTGTTATACCTTTTAATCATCAGCATTGCTAACGGGCGACAAACATAAAATCCACTCTTTAGAACTAGAAATGACTTGCCTTAGATGTTTTGGCCAAATGAGAGGAAGTAAGACTGGGAACTGGCGTCCTTGAAGTACAGGTCTCCCACCCTATCCCAAGATTTGAGACAATATTCAATCTTTGGGAGTTAAGCAGGGAGCAGGGAGCATGGCTAGCATGGTGGCTCAGTGGGTAAACATGACTGCCATCAAACTCCTGAGTTCCATCCTCGGAACCTTTGGACCTTATGGAACCTCCATAGGGAAAGAAGTAAAACTGACTCTAAAGGCTTGCTCTCTGACCTCTATATTCTCTCCCTCTCCCTCCCCCCTCCCCCTCCCCCTCCCCCTCCCACTCTCTCTCTTCCCCTCTCTTGCCCTCTCTTGTATACCCATAGTATGACATATAACGACAATGGGAAACTTCTAAAGCTGAGCTTAAGAAGCACTTGAGTTCTGCCTTGTTCTCCGAGTTGTTGTGCTCTACAGGAAGCCAGCTGCCATGTTTTGAGAGCACTCAACAGCACTTCCAGAAAGGTCCAAATGGCTGGAAACAGACTCACTGCTGAGAGGCCACAGAACTGGGTGATGAAGCCTTTCAGCAAAAAGGTCTTGCAGTACCAGGGAGGAGGCCTTGGGTGAGCACAGCCTCTGCCGCTGCCTTGAGTATAACGTCAAAAGAAGCTCTGAGCTAAGGCCACCCCTGTAAGTCTCTCTGGAGTTCCTGACACGCAGGAATTGTGAGCCATAACAAATGTTTATTGCTGTCTAAGTCAGTTTTGAGGTGCTTTGCAATGAAGCAATTAAAAAACTAATGTAATTTCTATGCTGATGCTTCAAGGAGTTGGTACATTATCCTCCTGAAATTGGGGGCGTCCTTTCCTAAAACCCAGTCATAAATCTACTCTTCAAGAGGTTTCTTAAATTCTCTCTTAAGGAGAATTAATCAAAAGAGAGAAGGACTTGCTTTTCTGTAGGGTTTTCCAGCTGCCCAGAGGTTATTTGTCTTCTCTTCAAGTGATTTCCTCATGGTTACTGAAGCCTAAGGCCTGAGATACTCACATACTGTCACATACTCTTTTTCTGACCTATTCTTTGAGGATCACCAAACAGGATGTGGGACACCTACACTTGGAAGATTTGCATTTAGAAATGATGAATTCTGTGTTTATTTAATCTAGCTTCCATGTTTCCTTCTTCTTTAAATCCTTCCCCAATTCTCTTATCTTTTATGATTTAGCATCGTTATTGAGAAACCAAAACCACAAAAGTTAGAGGCTAACTATAAACATGTCCATCCTATAAATTTTTATAAATTAAAGGCACTCATCTTTTCAAACAAAATAAATTATGAAACTGCAAGTCTCCCCGAAACTAGTCCACTTTGTGGCATTTATTGAAAAAAGGAAATAAAGGATAGAATCCTGGATTCTCACCTCTTTCCAAAAGAAGGAAACAAAATAGTATCCTATCAGGGATTGCTCCTCATTCTGTCTACATTGGGTTCTTTGAAATAAAAAAGAAGTAAAGACAGCTACATATGATGAAGATGCTTTAGGATACCCAAGGTCAACAGAGAACACACCCTCCATTGCAGTTATGGTTATAAGACAGTGATTTAGTATATACCCATTCCACCTAGTACAGATCAGAGGAAGACCCTGGTAATTAGGAAATAATTAGAAAAGAGAAAAGAAGTAACAGACAATGTCACCAGTATGTATAGCTATTCCTTAGTATCCACAGGGCATGAGCTCATATCACCTACCCTCTCCTACACTTCAAATCAGCTATAGATAATTTCCAATACTTACTACAAAGTACTGTTCTGTAAGTAGTCATTAAACTGTAGTGCTTAGAGAAAAAACGGTCTTCAAAGAAAGAAAACTGACTTGTTAGGCTTTTGCTGTTGTTTGTTTGTTTGTTTGTAACAGGGTCTCTTGGAACTCGCTATGTAGACCAGCTGACCTCAGACTCTCAAAAATCCGCCTACCTCTGCTTCACAAGTGCTGGTACTAAAGGTACACCACATCTAGTCACAAAAAAAGAAATATGCACATGTTAAGTACAGACATGTTGTTTTTTCCCTGAATGCTCTTGATCCCCATTTGTTCAAAACTAACAGAAGAGTCTGCAATCACAGAAGGCCAACTGTATTGTCTCTCTGAAGGTAGGTTAGTTTCTCACTTAAGACTCCAGATTGCAGAGTGCCAAAAGACCTCCTTTGATGAAAGACTAGTTTTAAAGCCCTTTCTGGTGGTCTGATAATGAGTGAGCTACTTGACCCCTTGAGTCCATACCACTCCATGGAAAGTCAGACATCTTCACTGTAACCAGAGATGCTGTCAAATAATAAACATTCCCCAGTATCACACAGAGGAAGAGATGAAAGGATTCCTGGGGCCTTCCAAGCTTTCTAGAGACTGTAATTTTACTGAGGAGTTTTGATTAAACCCAGATTCTGGTTCCTACATCTAGGGTGTTCCATGACAGTCAAATTCCTTGCTAGATTCCAGGAAACACATATGATGCTACTTCATGGACCATGTTTTGAGTAATGAGGATGTAAATGACTTAGTGATTATTGTTGGTGGTAATGTGTCAGTATGCTCTCCATAGCAAGAACACACATGAGGTAGACCCTGACCCCTAAGTATTTCTTCAAAGAAGTAATGTGCCTGGAGTAAAGTCAGGCACTGCCATTTTAGATTCACTGACCAGTTGTCTAATAGCCTGGGGACTTCTTGAGTGACATTTCAGATTACTAAATATCTCAACATCAAAGGGCTCCAGGAAATAATTTCAGCAGAGCTGTTAAATGTTCATTGTTGCTTCCAGAGTGCTGGTTCATGCTGAGGACTTTCCAGAGCACCCATGTAACTTCTGCCAGCAAAGAGATTCTATCAAAGATGAAAATGGAGGCTTTATTTAGAGTGATGAGGAAACTGATTAACCAAGAGATGAGCAATAAACCTCCTTGGTCCCATCTCAGGGAAGCACAGGGCTGAGGTCACACATTCATTAGAATGAATTAAGCACTACCCAGCCAGGGATCCCAAGGAACTATTTTACTCCCAAGATTAAACAGGCCCAGAATTTGAGCCTTGGGCTTAATTCTACTGCATCTACATGCAGGATTGGCTTCCACCTACAGTAAAGCCAAGGAGAATCTGCTATGATTATTTTATACTTACAGTGCTTCCGAGGCAGAGTGCTTTCTCTTTATGTTAGTGGATTTTGAAAATATTAGCAGAGACAAATTCTGAGCAAGAGCCATCCTCACATTCTGATTATTTGACGTCAAATTCTTTTGAAAGTGTACACCTTGGATCTGAGAGTTGGTAGAAATGCACTTGTAACTAAGTGGTGGGAGTTTGAGACCCAGTGATGTGCACGTAATCACAGCTTATTGAAACTGCAGTAATAATAGCTATGACTAATAACAGCTACGATTATGTCGCAGGCACTGTGCAGAGCGCTGTGAAAGCGTTACCACAGTAATGTCTCCAGGAGTCCTATGGAGAATGCATCTGTCACTCCTATGTGGCCAAGATCTATGCTCATCTTTTAAAGAAATTATAAAATAGAAACACTTACTTTTCCATGTTTCAATAAGCAGAGGCAACACTAAAAGCAAATCTGTTTTTTATGTCAATTGAATTTATCTGATAAAAGACATTCAGCATCACTAAGAGCAAAAATATGTGAAAGACTATGAAAAGGGATAAAGTGGGAGCTTGCATCTTTAGTGTCCAAAGTATAAGCCTATTGTCTGGAATTCTTAGCTATGCAAACATTTACTCAATGAGTATCTGCTGACAGGGTGGATGACACAAACTTATTCCCCAGGACCCACTTGATAAAAAGAACCAACTCTTGCAAGTTGACCTCTGACTTCCATATAGTGACCATGACATGTGAATCCCCACCAAGTACACACAACTAAATATAATAAATTATATTTTGAATAAAGACATTCTATAAAATGAGCAGCATGCCAGAAATTGTTTTGTTGGTTTTTTAAGTGCGGTCCTGGGGCGTGAATCCATGTTAGGCCAATACTTTACCCCTTGAGCTGCATTCAGCTTCTTTTCTACCTCTAATGTGACCACAGTTCCTACATAGTCACCTTCCTGCCCCCAGTTATTGCCATCTCCATTTTGAAAATGTGATGATCTAATAAAATCTTCACTGGGCTTCATCACAAAGCCTGATTTGTACCCACGTCACAAATGTGCCCTGGAAAGTTGAGGAATGTTACTAAAATCAATCCATAAAATATAGCCTCATTGTTCCTAAAACTATTTCCTGCTATTTTTAAGACAAAATACAGAACCCTAAGATCTAATCTAGAAAGTGCTTTGTGAACCCGGCAGAACAGTCTTTAGAGGGCAGAACCTGGGTGTTAAAAACAGCATACTGTGGACCTAAATCTGAAGCAAGGATAAACCAGAACAGAGAACAAGGTGCACCTGGACATTGGATACTGAGTGTAGACTATTCCATCAGGAAGGATCACTTAAATTTGTTCTCGGGGACGTAGATTTAAGTTTGCTTTCTGTTACTTGTTGGTTAGCTAGCTTTCCATAATGTTCTTTTTTCCCCCAAATCTCAGAGCCACAGTGTCCACTTCTTTGCATGTGAGCCAGCAAGTCAACTGACTTGAATCTCTACAGGGAAATAGGGTTATACCACTTACTTCTCAAGGCTGTTGAGGTGAGCAGACAAAATAATACTTGGGAAAACTACTTGAGTGTGTGGTACAAATTATAAATACAATCCTGTAAAGGCAATCTCTCTGATATTTAGAGAAGATTTTAGCTCCATTGATATTTAGTCCCTGGTTCACTTCCTGGAATCGTAGGAGGTAAATGAGTTAACGAGAGTGACCCTTGCTTTCTATAGGATTATTTCCCCTTGCCTTATTTTCTACTAGCAATATGCAGTCTTGAATACCTTGATAGATTGGCTTACTCCTTCACGTTCAACCACACTTTCTCTTTAAGATGTACCTGATATAAAGAAATAACACACACACATGTGATCTGGTTATAAATTGGATTATAGATCTTAGAACTTCCTTCAGCTCTTAGGAACAAGTAAACATTCTCATATACCCACAGAAGACATGCATCCTCAGCCAGACAAGAAACTACAGCCTGTCTCCTATTAAAGCAATCTCCACCAACTTCATGACCACCTACAACATCTAGAAAAAGAGGGTGAGTTGGGCCATTGGCCAACAATGATAGAATCAAACTCCATGAACAGAAACAAGAATCTTAGGCCAGCATGGTGATGCACACCTGGAATGCCAGCGCTCAGGAGTCCTGGCCCTGATGACAAGGATTTCAAGGCCAGCCTGGGATATATAGTAAGACCCCCTTTCAAAAAAAGAATAAATAATGGACTGAAGCCTTGACTACAAAAGGAGAATCTGTAAAAAATTTGTGCTACATGAAGTCTCCAAAACCTTCCAGCATTGATCTTGTTCCTGAGAAGAAACTCTGGTCAGAAAAAAATAACCCATAAAGTTTCCTTCTACGGTGGTTTTGTTCTTTTCACAGCTAGCAATATTTTCCCCCTATCTTAGTCCTTTTTCTTCATTTTACTTTTTTTCCTTCTATTCCTTTAATTCTTATTCCCTGGAGGAAACAATATTGTGTGAAAAACTTAAGAAAGAGAAGTCTGCTATTTTGGAAGACACCAGCAGCATGGAGTTTCAAATCCTAAACCCATCACTAAGCCCTTTGTTAAATATCTGTTTACCTCTCACGATCTTTTTCTGAGTTAATTTTGGTTTAAAATTGTTTTTTAATAAAGCAGTCATTTTCTTGCTGAAGAAACACTAGAGTGTCTTGAACATATTATTATACAGTATAGAGTTTTGTGTCTTACAAAGGGCAGTCATTAGCTGCATAACTTCCCCTTGGAGAATCTCCAGAGGGAAATATGAAACTTGAAAATTCTCACACACTGAAAAAAAATCTCATGTTGTCTATTCCATTAATGGGCATGTTGAAACATAGGAACCAACCCAGAGTAGAAGGTATGTGGACATACTTATCATTGCTGGAGAAATGGGAAGTGAGGCATTAACTTAGAAAACATAGAAGGTAATGAACAGTTATTTTCTTCTGAGTTGTTGAATGAAGACATTTTTATCCCCACCAGAAGTACCTCCCCTATATTCCTCAATATGGGAGACTATAAGAAGAATGGCTGTTTTGTTATGTATTTGAATATTTCCATATGAAATTGTGACTACTATATGACAGGTAAGGTCCTACATTGTGCGGTCCTTGATATAAGGGTTTAAAGTATAAGGCGCAGGATAAATTTTCCACTTATTTTTTATTTGGTAGTCTAAGGTGGTTCTACATTATAATGATATGTATCATATTCTTGTATGTGACCAAATAGGATCTTACATTGAATCTTACTTTACACTGTATAGCTAAATCTTGAGTGAACTTGCTATGCCCTAGAAAGATCCAAGTGTCAAAGTCTTTATCACCAGGTTAGTACTATTAGGAGATAGGATCTAGTAAGAGGTCTTTAGGTTGTTATTGAGGACGTGGCCCTAAAGACTATAAAAGCCTATAGCCCTCCATTTTTTAAATTTTTAAAAATTTCCTGCTGATTATGAGGTGAGCAGTTTTTCTTCAACACACATACACAAACCCACACACTACATGCACACATATTCATATACAAACACATGCATATGCGAAGTGGAAACTTCTGGTTTCTTTGGGAAGTCAGTTATGTCAAATGATGTTTTGCTGAGATACACAGGTAAGAGGATGTTTTGCTAAAGCAGACACAGGCGAAAGGATGTTTTGCTATAGCAAACACGTGAACGGTTACATGATGTTTATAAAGAATATAAATATGACCCCACAGACAGTGGGAGCTTGAGAATTGATTTGATTTGCTCCACCTCACTCTTCTTTACTGATGACACACAAATATAGGTTAAACTTACATTGGATTGCTGAGATACACTTGTGGTGACTCCATAGAGGAAAAACTCACCAAAGAACTTCTCATGAGATTCCTGCAACTTCTTGCTGCTTCCACGGACTCAGGCTGATTGATGAGCCTTGCAATTTCTTCTGGATTGAACTGCCCTTGCTGATTTATGTGTAGTGTCTGCCGAGTGGACTGGACTCCAACTACTAATTCATGTTTGGTGTTTGCTAGTGAACTGGACTGAGAACAACAAAGATTGGAATTGCCTCAAAGAACTATTTCTAAACAGGTCCACTTCCCCCTTATCCTAATAACCTTTCTTTTCCACTACTTCTGGTGGGTCATGGACTAGAGGGGGGGTTGAACCTTTATTAAAGTAGGTTGTGAAAAATATATGCCTACATATGTGCACAAACACACACACACACACACACACACACACACACACACACACACACACACACACACACACTGCTTACCACAAGTCTGAAAGTAATATGATTTATCAAACATGAATTTAAACCTTAAAAGTTATGAGTTGAAAAGATTTTTTATCTTATAACTCAATTAGATAGTTTGTTTTAGTCATGGGATACTTATTAACATGAAAGATTAGACAGACAGACAGACAGACAGACAGAGTCTTAGTTAGGGTTTTACGTCTGTGAACAGACATTGTGACCAAGGGAACTCTTATAAGGACAACGTTTAATTGAGGCTACTTTACAAGTTCAGAGATTCAGTCCATTATCATCATGGCAGAAGGATGGCAGCATCCAGGCAGGCATGATGCAGGAGGAGCTGAGAAGTCTACATCTTCATCTGAAGGCAGCTAGGAAGAGGGTCTTAAAGCCCATGCCTACAGTGACATAGTCTTCTAAAAAGGTCACACATACTCTAACTGGGCCATACTTACAAATAGTGCCACTCCCTGAGCCAAGCATATACAAACCATTACAGATAGAATGATAGATACATGATTGATATAAAAAATAAGTAGATAGATAGATAGATAGATAGATAGATAGATAGATAGATAGATGATAGATGGATGGATGGATGGATAGACAGACAGACAGACAAAATAGGATAGGATAGAAAGAATAAAGAAAGTTAGACAGAAATGAAGACATTAGTAAAATATAAATTTTCAAAACAACAAGGGCTGGAGATATGACTCAATGGCTAAATTACTTGTCAAGAAAAGATTAAGACTTGACTTCAGATCTTCAGAACTTATGTAAAGCAAGTTGCCATATTGTACATCTATAATCCTAATGTTCCTATAGAGAAATAGGAGACAGAAACAGAAAAATCTCTGGGAGAGATTGAAGCTTAAAGGGCAGCTATCCTGGTGTACATAGTGGCAATGAGATTCTCTCCCATATAACATAGAAAGCCAGGATCAACATCCAAGGATGTCCTCTGAATGCCCATAAACACACACAGACACACACACACACACACATACACACACACACACACACACACACACACACACACACACACACACACACACACTATGTAAGGGGGAAAGTAGAAAGAAACAAGGAAAGCAGCTGGCCAGGACTCTGAACGTTGCCCTGAGGAGGGTCAGAAGCCTCCTATTACTAGCAACATTTATCCATTTGACTCTTCTCCCTTCAAAGATAAGGCTGCCCAGAGCAGTGTTAGCTACTTCCAACCTCACCTCAAGGTTGCTGCAGGCTCATCATCTCAAGGAGCATCAAAGAAAGGTCTGCAGAAGGTGAAAAGGGACTATTAATGCCTAAGAGATGGATGCCATAGATGAAACACAACGTCCAACACAGGTACACATAAAATCCAAACCAGACCTCCTAAACGTGGAAAGCAACAACAAAGGAATTTGCTAAGGATAGATGTCATGACCCCATTCCTTTCCTTTCACCCCATAATTTGGGCAAGCTCTACAGAGATTTTATAGTATCTTTCAAAATTAAAACTTCATTTGATCATGCAGTTCTAGATATTTGTCTAATAAACATCCTGGCAAATGCACAAAATATTACATATGCTTATGTACATATGTATATAATAACATATGTGGTGACATTATTGAATTATTCACAGTAGCAAATAACTAGTTGTCTTAGTCAGGGTTTCTATTCCTGCACAAACATCATGACCAAGATGCAAGTTGGGGAGGAAAGAGTTTATTGAGCTTACACTTCCAATTGCGGTTCATCATGAAAGGAAGTCAGGACTGGAACTCAAGCAGATCAAGGAGCAGGAGCTGATGCAGAGGCCATGGAAGAATGCTGCTTAGTGGCTTGCTTGCTTCTCCTGGCTTTCTTATAGAGCCCAAGACTACCAGATCACAGATGGTACCACTCACAGGGGGCCCTTCCCCCTTGATCACTAATTGAGAAAATGCCTTACTGCTGGATCTCATGGAGGCATTTTCTCAACTGAAACTCCTTTCCCTGTGATAACTCCAGCTTGTGTCAGGTTGACACATAAAACTAGTCAGTACACTAGTATATTAAAAAATACTCAGCCAATATGAGACTGATGTAAGAAACAATGACATATTCATGTAGCAATGCAATTAACTGTATTTTACACCAACCTGTGTGGAATAATCACTAATAAATAAGGATAGACACAACTGAAAACAACAGGAGCCAGTTGTAAAACATCTGCTATGGCCATAAAGATTCATACACAAATGTCCAGTCATGAATGTCTAACTACATGACAGTTAAAAAAATAAGACCTCTCTACAGTCACAGCTTTGCTTGTGCATTTAATCTTGATTTCACATCATCATTAAGAAGTTCAAGTTGAAAGTTACTCATCTCATCTTCAAGGCCCTTGATTAAATTCTTTTTCATCTGATAGCAAACAAGAACCATCTTATCTGATGCGTGCGTTGAAGAATGCCTTCAATATATAGAGTTTACTATGCAGTTATTTGTAGAGGTGGGTTCCCCCCTTGTTCTGATCCTCAGTTTATTCTAGCTGTTCAATCAGTTGATTGAATTATAAATCCAGAATCTTGTACAGGAATGGCCCTACCTTACAGAGTTAAACTAATTCCACAGCAGAGTCACTTCGTCAAGCAAAGGGATGAATCATTCTCAGCAGAGCTTTCTCTCTTCACTGGTAGCTTCCTCTGAGCTCTATCATTCAAACAAAATTGTACCAGCAAAACAAAAATTGTTTGGAATTGGAATCCTTTCCTGTGAAAACCAAGAGTCTGAATAAGTATGTCCAGACTCATCTGAAATGATCTTGCTTATCTGGCTTGTGTTCTCTGTTTGAAGGCACAAATTATTCACCAATCCAAGCAAGTCACACCAGACTCCTAAGTCTTTTCAAAAGGGACTAGACCAGAACCTGAGGCCTAGTATCATGTCTTAAGTTTATACTGAAAAACCAAAAACATCAGTTCTTATCCTGGATTTGACCCTCCTAGGAGGTTGGTCAACCCTATGGTGTTTCCTAAACTCATTGTGCAGCTGCACTGACTTGGCTTTGATGTCCATGTAGGCATCTCAGAACAGTGTTAACAGTGGATCTCTATCCATTCCAAACAGCCTTTCCCACTGGTTTATGAAGGACTTGTAGCAAACATGAGGTAAAAATGCACTTGCTGCTCTACTTTTCCATGAAAACTGGTGTTTGGCTTCACCATCACTTAAAACAAAGCATATAGTAAGGCTTATCCATCACAATGACGAGGACCACAGGAAATTTTCAAAGCACCACTCATCTCTCGTCCCAGAGTCTGAACAGGATGATAAACTTACTGATTTCTTAGTCATATTTGGGCAATGAAGTTTGAGAAGCCAGGACTAGGGGTTGCAGAGAAGTGAAATGGCTTATAGGGAACTAAATGAGTATGCCCCATGATAATTACTCCAAGGTCAATGTTTATTTCACACACACACACACACACACACACACACACACACACACACACACACACACACACACACGTGCATATGAAACACATCAGTCTTTATTTTCATATATATATGAAATATATATTCACACAGTGCCTTGTATTCACTCTTCCCTCATCTCCCCCCAAATTCACTACCATCTTCCTACTCACCCAACCTGTGTCTTCTTTTTTAATATCTCATTGAGTACAGTTTGTGCTGTCCTTATATTCTTGGAAGTACGGCTTCCACTGGAATGTGGTCACCCTAGGAGGGCCTGATTCTCCCTCTCTCAGCAACTATCAACTGCCCAAAACTCCATAGGTAGCAGAAGGATTTCACACCTAATTCTTCTGTTCATACTAGTGCCAGGCATAGGTTAAAACTTGTGTAGCAGGTCTGACATCCAATGAGAAAGTGATGGGTTAGTTCCATTATGTCTGTGCTACCAGTGAGCATGTCTAGTAGACTGGTCATTATTGTACTCCCAGAGTTCAGAGCTGGGAAAGTCAGTGATTCCTTTTCTCTTCTGATAACGTGCATAGCACTTTCCAGCACAATAAAATTATCCAGTAGAAGGGAAGTGTGCAGATTAGAACTTCAAGTTCTAGACTCAAATATTTTGCTTTCAGCAACTGGGTCTTACAATAGGGTCTTACCATGAAAGTCTAGAAGGTAACAAAGAACAATCAATAGCCTATAGCCCATAATGTTTCAAACTCTATATGTGTGTGTGTGTGTGTGTGTGTGTGTGTGTGTGTGTGTGTATTATCAACAACTCCAAAGAGACCATCCACTACTAGTAGATTTTTTTAGTTGTTAACCCGTAGTATCTAGTAGTGTTATTGTTGCTCCTTATAGGATGAGTGCATTTAACTTCTTTTTGTATGTGTGTATGTGTATATTGTAGGAAGCTTCTACAATAATGGGTTTCTGTATGACTTTTTCCTCAGTGTCTTTAGTGTGGGTTATCCATCCACATGCTCACTCCTCTGTCCTGCCCTCCCATCCCCCTCCCCATTTCACCTCTTCCTGATCCATTATTATCCATTATTCCACTGTATTCTATCTCTCTCCCTTGATACACTCCCAACCCCTTACTGATTTCCTGATCTATGGGTATTCTCAATGGAGCACACTTATCTAAAGAGCCAAAGTTAATATCCACAAATGAGAGATAACGTATGACATTTGTTTTTCTGGGTCTAGGCTACCCCACTCAGAATGATTGTTTCCAGCTTTGTCCATTTACCTGTGAGTTTCATGATTTCATTTTTCTTAATACTCATTGGCTGATGGACATGTAGAATGTTGCCATTTTCTAACTATTATGAAAAGAGAAGCAAATGACCGGAATGAACAGGCATCTCTAGAGTAGCATATAGCATCTTTGAGTATATGCCCAAGAGTGGGCTAGCAGGATCATGTGGTAGAACCATTTTTAGTTTCTGGGGAATCTCCATACTGATTTCCATAGTGGCTTTAAAAGTTGGCACTCCCACCAATAGTGCATATGTGTTCCCCTTCCTCATTCCAGGGCAGTCATGGTTTTAATCATTGACATTCTGATTCTGAGGTAAGATAAACATCTCAAAGTAGTTTCATTTGCATTTCTCTGAGGGCTAAGAATTACATTTAAAAATATTTCTCAGCCATTTTTATTTAATCTTTTGAAAACTGTTTTGCTCAATATCCCATTTTAATATTTAGTTGTGGTATTTTTTATTTTAAAGTTTGGTTTTTTGAATCCTTTATATGTTCTCGATACTAGCCCTCTGCCAGATACTTAATTGGTGAAATATTTTTCCATTCTATAGGGTACTTTGTCACTAGAACAACGATGTTCTTTGTTATACAGAGCTTTTTAGTTTCATGAGGTCCCATTTATTAATTATTTTTATGTGAGTGTACAGGCATGTGGGCATGTGTGTGGATGCTGGAATTCAACTTTGAATGTTGTTCTTCTGGTGCCATTCACAGAGACCTGGAAGTTTACTGTTAAGCTAGGATGCTTGGCCAATGAGTCCTAGGAAATCCACTTTGCCAGCGCTGGAATTACAGTTGTGTACAATCACACTAGGCATTTTATGTGGAGTATGGAGAAGGAAAGGAAGGAAGAAAGGTTCTCAAGCATTTTAGTGTGTGTGTGGGTGTCTGTGTATGTGTGTGTCCATATTTATACATATAAACACATAGATAGATAGATAGATAGATAGATAGATAGATAGATAGATAGATAGATAGATTTATATATTTGAATTTTATATTTACCTGTACAATGTTGCATTATGCCTCTTTAACTGGGCATCAAATAGAAGCTAACAGGGTCGGATATTGATATTCTACCCAGAGTTGAATGATTATTACCCTGTTTGATCTTTGCAACAGCACTGTGAAACAGTAGGAAATGGAGATTCAGAGTTTAAATATCTGCTTGAGTCTTGGAGCTTTTAATTGCCTGAGCCAAAATTTGGAAGTTTCTCTGTTTGCACAGCACTGCGTGTTTAACCATAAAAGATAACCATGTACTTGATGAAAAACATTGTTTGAAGAGGAGTCAGCTATTTGGGGTAGTTTATAAACCTTGAAAGTAGTGAATTGCAAATTATACCATTCTTTCTGAAATAATTATTTGAAAAGCTATTGATTTGTCCAAATTTTCCTATGATCTAACCATTATAGATCTTTAGATGTGTACTATCTCCACACTGCATCTTCAAGAGAAACTAGCCATCACCTTATTGTCCAAATACTGCATTGCTGTGGTGAACTGATATGCAGTCTAGTCTCTTTCCATTGCTTATCTTCCTGATGAAAGAGAGAGAGAGAGAGAGAGAGAGAGAGAGAGAGAGAGAGAGAGAGAGAGAGAGAGAGAGAGAGAGAAAGGAGGAGGGCAGGGCAGGGCAGAGCAGAGCAGAGCAGGGAAGGGAAGGGAAGGGAAGGGGAGGGAAGGGAAGGGAAAGGGAGGGGAGGGGAGGGAAGAGTGGTCAGTGATTTAGGGATTCAGGAAGCAAAATCAGTTTGTTCCTT